>OX637533.1:102215494-102885494 GCA_951800035.1 Linnaemya tessellans | reverse complement strand
ATTTTTTTATGAAAAAATAACTTGTTGCTATATAAAACCTATTTGTACTTAAACTTTTTACAACTTTTTAAATTATAAAGTGCATTAAATAAGGATATTTTAGCAAATAGTACTTCATCGAAATTATAAAAAAATTAATCAGATTTGAAAATGCGTTTAAATAATAATAATAATAATAATAATAATAATAATAGTAATAATATAACATGGTTGTCATTCGGGCTGTTGCATAGACATAATTAAATAAAAAAATAATAAGCTTAGAAATTGGTTAAAGTTAAATTTAGCGAACTATTTAAATTGAAGAAATACATTAGAATATATCCCAGTTTGTATATTCGCTTGCGGAACTAAACAAGTTTAGTTATTAATATAATCGCAGCCTAAAAATATACTGTTAATAATATATGCGCCGTTTGAACACTTATTTTCATAGTCTGGTTTAAATCTCAGTAGAGGTTTTTTGTTTTGTTTAAGTTCTCTTTTTTTTTTATACAATATCACTCAAATCATTTATTTTATTTAGATTTTATATGCCAGCAATTTGAGTTTAAATTGTATTTTTTAGTTTTCTCCCATGACAATACCAGTAAATGATTGATGGCTGAAAAGAACGCATATAAAATTGATTGATTTTTTCCATTTCGCTGTGTTTTTCAGAGGTATTTAATTACATTTAAATGTTTATATGCGCATTTTTGCAAACATTGAAATTAAAACTGTGACGCAAATGTGCAATAGGCATTTGCAAGAAATGAGGATTTTGAGCAACATATACTTTTGATATAGAGCATTGTGTCCCTTTCAGTGGATTTCATAAAGCACTTCATTAAAATATGTTTAAATATATTTACTTAGTAATATAAATTTAAAGTATAATTTATAAGATGGGTGCTGCTGGCTAAAGTAGTTAACACGAGACTATGAAGCTAAGGGTTCGCGTCCGAGAACTCAGTCACGAACATTGCGTTGAATTCTTTTGATTAACATTAGTGCATAGTTGTGTTAGTTGTTGTCTGCCTGTGGCAGTCACGAAGGCATAGCACTGGCCACTGAACATAACTGGTAGCGATTGATACTATCACATACTGAAGAGCATATAAAAATTAGCCGGTGAAGTGAAAGGTTGATATAACTGAAAAAAAATTCACTATCTTCTCATCTGTCATAATTTGTACTTTCAATACTATTCCCTCCTTTCTAGTACTAGAGCATCGCACTGCATCCCCTGAATAAATACCTAAATATATTTTTAGGCATTTATTTCCAACTTTCTTTATTATACTGAATTAAATTGTTATTGAATGTTCGTGAAACATATTGCATACTAAAAGGGCAAATGAAGAAAATCAACGACAATTTGAAAAAGGTATATTTTAGAAAGTCGTCATAGTTTCATCAGTAGTACCCGACACTTTCATCATCAGTACTCTAGTTTACCATCTGTTAGGTAAATTAGTTGAATTTTGAAAAATATGTCATTTATAATTTTTTTTTGTACAAAGAACCGCTTCAGTAGTAAGATAATTTAATGCATCAGTTCCTTATAACAAAAATAATTATTTTTTAGCAGCTCTAGAATATTAATGTTTTTTATATGTTATTTTTAGTGAAAAGTAAAAGTACATCGTCTGTTTACAATAATAAAATTTTCCGAAAATATTGCACAACTACTAGTTGAAAATACATCTTGTCTGTTGGTCTTCCAAACATTCATTCCGTATTATTTTCCTGTATTATTATTTCCTAAGCCCTGTTTTTTTTTTGGCATCATTCTTAGCAGCATTGACCTTGTTTTAGTGTTTATTATCACATTACTTGTGATAAAACTAATTATTTCAAGTGTTGTACTTAGAACACTATACATGTTTGCAATTTATATTAACTAGAAAGATGCCAACAGCTTAATGGGAAAAAAGGTCATCGAAATTGCAACAAACACAAAAATATAATAATAATAATATGTTGACAATTGTATACCACACATTGACCTAGAAAATAACTACAAGGACATTTTTTATTACATAATTATTATTTAAATAGGATATAAGAGAAGAAACCAAAAAAACTAAAAATCTATTTCTGAACACTATGACTTCTGAGTTTTAGTGCAATATAAATCTCTGTTGTTGTGATACTACACTAATATGATTATTTTCAATTTTGCTTTTTCATAGCCAACAATTTTACTTTAAATTTAAACATATTAACAGCTCAAGGTAGACACAGACACACTAAATTTTTAAAGTTAAAGAATTTTAGGAATGATTTTGGATATAGTGAAATTTATATTAAATTGAATTAAGATTCTATAGGCTAATTGTTCGAAATTTTTAATTTAAATCTCAGAAAGACATGATAAATATTCTAAGGCACAAAGGCAAGTCAACATCAGTTTTTGTTATCCAACTTACACAGCAGAGCAGAACAGCTGTTTTCTAAAGACGCAACCCTTTCATCATCAGTGCTCATGTGTATTGTGTTTGTCACCACTTATTATGTGGCTTAGTTGAAAGTGATAACAGTTCCTATTTACACAAATTTTATTGTGAAAAAGAATACGAGAACTGTATCAAGCTGATGTTAACATGAAATTTATTTTCCCTTTCTGAAGTGCATTTTCTAGTTAGTACTGTTGATTTTTTAAGCATAACTTCGCATAAACGTTTATGTGGTAATTATGCCTCATACATTTTTCTGTAATGAGGAAATGGAAGTATGTGAACCACTTGGCATGTAAGTACAGTCTAATATGCAATGGACTTGACAAAGTTTTCATGTCACAAAAGAAGCAAATTTTTAAGGGCAATGTTATTCAATCTAATATATTTTCTTTTTATAAGACTCGAATGGAATATGCTCTTGCACTTTTGGGGAACTTGTAGAAGAATAAATTTGTCTTTGTGATCGACTTTCTTAAAATAGTTTTATACAACATAAAATATATTTGTTATTAAGGATATTAAACGACGTGAAAACTGTATTACTACAGCATTTGGATCTTGCGAACTTCAATTGAACTTTTCTGTATTAGTTTTGTTACCTTAACAGATGTTGTTTAACTAACAGATGTTGCCCTGTCACTTTTTTTTTGTTTTACCAAAAATCGGAATGGAAACATTCATGACCAGCTTACTGAAAGCGAAATGCCAAAATAATATTTGTGCTCCTTAATTTTATACCATTTAGATAATTGCTTTATTAATTGTCCCATTTAATGTTTGCTACAGTTGCTATTTTTAATTGAAGTTCGCAACATCCAAATGCTATGGTAATAAAATTTCCACGTTGTTTAATATCCTTAATAACAATTAAAGTAATTAGATCCATAGATATTGGCAAGATACACTTCTTTATCCTTTCAGTAATTGTTAAATATTTTTTATCTAAACAATAGTTATAAAAGAAATATTTTTCATACCAAAAAAAATTTCTTCTTTCTTTCTCGTAAGTGTTTAAATAATTATGTAATAAAAAAAGCCAATTAGCTGAAGTACACTTAACTTTTTAATCACTTATGATAATGAAATAAAAATTACGTTATAAAGTAAACTATTGATATAAATATTCAATAATAATTCCGAGCTGGTGAGACTCATTATCAGATGCCATGTTCACATGTCACATGTTTACAGAAACAATTTAAATTCAAGTGGTTTCTTTTAATTTTTAGCAGAAGTGAAAAGTAAGGTTGACAGTAGATTCATCTATGGAAGAATCAGAATACCGTTTATATATTTTTTATTGTAATTTATTAATTGTCTTAATTTATTTATTAAACGGCAGTCTAATAGATTTATATCGAAGAAAATTAGTTTGTTGTGTTTTCTGAAATTTCAAATCCTATGGTTTTGCTTGTGTAATTCTCAGTTCATTTTTGGGAGTTTATGTATGAGCTGAGAGGTTTTGCTATTTTGGAAATAGGTTAAAGTCTGCTGATGATTTGGTGTAAGAAACAATGAAATACAGGCATATTGACATACGAGTACTTGACCGCATAACAAATAAATAAACAGTAATTTATTAATTTATTGTGGAATTAGGCCTATATGCAAAGCATATTGATTATTTGATTTTTTATACGTATAGCTAATCTGCATAAAAATGAGCCTTGTCATATAGTAATTTTTTAGATTTGTAATAAAAGTAAATATACGTGCTTATGCTAGATGTTCTAGAAATATTTTGCTTTTAGTATTAAACTGCCGGCACAAGTTCTATTGAGGACTCCCATCGAACTTTTCTGTAATAGTTTTGCTACTTTACCAAACGCAGTTTAACTCAATTGCCATGTCACATACTTTTTTTCTTTAAACTTCTAACGACAAAAAGTTTGCTCAAAGGAAAATTCAAAGACTTTTAACTACACTTCTTCTCGTTGGTAAAATATTTAAACTTTGTTTAATGTTCAATACAAATAAATACTTAAAAATATTTTCAAGTGTTAAGAACTGTATTGATAATTTTTTTTTATATTATTTTTTTATGCAAAAACTTTTTACAAGTCGATAGGTGTTGCAATGATAATAAAAAAATCCAGTTCGAATAGTTATAGTATTTTCTAAGAATAATAGTAAAACTTTTTGTAAAAAAAAATTGTTCAATTCCTTATTGCGTTCAAAACAGATAACAAACTAATAAACTTTGGAATGAATTGCCACAAGATTTGTTATTAAAAGTTGTAGTGGTGCTTTTGAAAAGCTTGTCGGTATATATTTAATAACTTGCAAATGGGTATGCAAATGCTAAAACTTGTTCGATAAAATTACTTTAAATGCAGCGGTTTAAGTCTTGTGCCTATGCCTGCCTATCTTTGGCTTTTATATAAAATTATTTCAGACATCTCAGATAAACAGCGGCAAATTAAAGCATTTGCTGCAGGTTTGACTTTAGTAAACACACATCAGCCCTTATTTTTCTAAAGTAGAATTATTCCTCACCTTCCAACATTAATTGTGCAATATCGTCAACAACGGCCGCAGGTAATTAGGGCGCTGAATGTCATCTTCCCGAATGGTTTTAAAAATATGTATATCCTGCATAACACAAATAATTCCCATCTACCAGTGTGGATAAAAGATATACTCTTACGTACGTTCAATTGTTGCAGTGGAAGAGTTGTCTTGTGCCATTTTGCAAAGGAGAATATTAAAAAAAAAATTTTTACTTCGGAAGTCTTTATGTTTTTAATTGAAAACTCTGTGCAGTCATTTTTCTTGAAATTATTTCTTCCATACACTCACTGAACATTTAATTTATATTTTTACGGACATGCTTGAAAATATATGAAACAATCTTCGTACATGTTTGTTCATAGCATTCAACTAACAGTGCACTTAAGAAGAATATTATAGCATTAATCCACCCCACAGCCCCCCCCCCTTTTACCAAACAACAAACTATTTGAAGTTTTTACTTAAATGTGCAAACAGGAAAGTGCACAAAAGGGAATCAGGATACTTTTTCGAATAATCATTTTAAAAATTTGCCATCATACATGTCCTGTACACAAACACTTGAATAAATTGGAATTAAAAAACATGGAATTAAAATGACATTAATAATAAGAGCAAAAATTAATGAAATTATTTTCAGAACTGAAAATATTTTGAGGAGATCATACTAACAAAATCGGTCATGTGATTAAGAGTATAAAACCAAAACAGCAAGGAAAGGCAAACGATAGGAATGAAGAAATAATAGCCGATTTATAGTATTGAAGAACTTTAAAATATCATATTCGTAACTAAAAACTTGTATGTTGTGTGTGGATTTCGGGCTATCGGCTTCTTGATATTGACTTTGGGTACTCTAGAGATAGAGAAAATATAAGAACAATTCAATCAATGCAATTTTTGTTAAGGCGATAGTCTCTCAAAGTTAATAACTTTGAAAATCTCGTAAGCGCCATACGAAATGACGTTTACTTTTAAAATATTTATTTCTTTGTATTTAAATTTAGAAATATCTCACCCACTATTTTTTTGTTTTTGAGATAAACAAGATATCTGGAACTTAATCCAAACATTTTTGGTGCTGTGTAATCACTCTCTGGTCGAAATGAAAAAAGTGATAAAAAACTTTTTGATTCAACAGATTTAGTTCATGTAATAAAAAATGCCAGAGTGTATCCGTCCCATCAACAAAAAAAAAAATTCAAAAAAAAAATTCAAAAAAAAAAATTCAGAAAAATTAGACATGAAGAAAAATAATCAAACGGTAACACGGGTATTATAACAATAATATGTTAACATCAGGTTGATACAGTTCTCGTATTCTTTTTCACAATAAAATTTGTGTAAATAGGAACTGTTATCAAATTCAACTATGCCACCTAAGAAGTGGTGACAAACACAATACACATGAGCACTGATGATGAAAGGGTTGCGTCTTTCGAAAACAGCTGTTCTGCTCTGCTGTGTAAGTTGAATAAAACTGATGTTGACTTTCCTTTGTGCATTGGAATATTTATCATGTCTTTCTGAGATTTAAAAAGAAATTTCGAACAATTTGCCTATGAATCTTAATTCAATTTAATATAAAAAAGATGAAGATTTAATAAGTTTGATGAAACTAATGCCGCAAAATAATTGACTTTTTTTTCATCAACTCTCTTTTTACAACAAGAAATAAAATTTTTAAGTATTTATTAAGATTATTTATTCCACTTTTAGAATTTTTTATAATTTAACAATGAAATGTTTCCTTCTTATGCATGAATTTTTATTAGTCGAACTTTCTTATGTAAATTGTTAATTTTTTCAATGGGCTTAAGTTCGAATCTGCAAGACTGCAAATAATTTTTTATTAATAAATGAATTCGTTCAAATTCTATTTATTATTTATATTAAGCTTGGAATATTAGGAATATTTTCAATAATCATCAAACCAGCAGAATGGATCAGTACTGATTTCGAGGCCGCTACGCCATCTCATCAGCGTCCTTTGTTCAATTTTTCCACTTTTGCAAGCGGTGCTAGTTAGTAGGAAAATCAACTATTTAACCAATGTTTTTAACGAACAATTTCCTTTTTGTTGTTTTTCTTTATCGCATTATTTGTTAACTTTTTAATAAGAATAAACTTTTTTTTTGTGGGTGCTGTTGGCTGAAGTAGTAGAACACGAGACTATGAAGCGGAGGGTCGTGAGTTCGAGCCCGCGGTGTCATGAAATATTGTGTTGAATTCTTCTGATCAGCATAAGTGCGTGGTTGTGTTAGTTGTTTCCATCCTGTTTCAATGATGAAGGCATAGTCACTGGTCACTGAACATAATTGGTGGCGACTGACACTATCATGTACTGAAAAAAAGCAGAGTAACAGTACCCACCTTCGTCGGCCCTGTAGCAAAAATTAGCCGATGAAATAAAAGGTTGAAATAGTTACAAAAAAAAACTGTCTATCTTCTCCTCTCTCCTAATCTGTACCCTCAATACTATCCCCTCGTTTTCAGTTCCGGCGCAATGCATTGCATATGTAGGGGTCATCCCTTGAGTGCTGGTCCTACTCCTAAAAAAAAAAAAAAAAAAAAATAAGGAAATAAGGAAAGAAATGTTAATTGACTCTCTAAAATATGTCTTTAATTTTTCAATAACCACGTAAGTGACACAATTTTAAGATTGTAAGACGTAAGCGACAAATTTGTGCACAGTTATTTGTAAATAACTAATTTTTTCAAAATATGTTTCTACACCATTCAGAAAATCATGAAGCTATAATTTTTGGAAAAAAAAAATGTTCTATAACTCATATTTAAAAAGTTATTAGCCCAGTTCACAATCTCGAGCAAGTAGTCTAGCATCGTAGCATGAGCAAAATAATTGTACTCTACACCAACAAAATACATTGAAAATGCTCTCAAATACTCTCTCAATTTGCAAATGCTATAATGCAAGACCATTTGCACAGGATTGTGAATTGGGCTATTAAGTTTTTTTCGTTTTCTGAAAAATTAGTATCTTAAAGTTACGTGGTTTGAGAAGAAACGCGACGATATAACAGTATAAACGAAGAAATTGAGGCAATGGGTATATCACGTATACAAAAGTGTTGTGAACTGGCCATCAAAATTATGGAATGTTATTCTCTTAATAATTACCTTTTAAGGTCGTCATCAGTTTATGCAAGTAAACAAAATGGAACTCAAAGCTGATCAAATTCATCTCTTTTATTCATCAGAATCATGGAAAATTGGGAGTTCTATATGGGAGTCATCCAGCGAAGCAGTGTGGACGTACAAGTGGCATGAATAGAAAACTTCAATGGCATCTTACACACACTTTTCAGTATTTGATTTTAAAGTTAGCAAACTTTTAATGGAATACACTTTTTTGGAAATTTTGATTTATATTTAATTTGCATTCTCTTTCGCATCATCTAAATGTATTCTTAAGATTTGTGAAAAGTTTTATTTATAGCCTTCTGTGTTGCTTAGATAATACCCCAGTTAATACTTCCAATGCATTTTATTATATCCACATGTATATGTTTAGGTAACATATAGCACCCTGTATGGCATTATGAATTGTTTTCGAAAATAACCTAGCATGCATAATAAATCTTGAGAAGTTTTCTTTTATTACTTGAACACCAACAGTAAAGTTTTTTTAAATTAAATTAAGTTTTCAACCCCAAAAGAACCCTTCATAATTTTGGATTCATTTTTTCAAAACTTCAACCTTTTTTCACCAAATAATTCAATAAACCTTATGACATACGCAAAATAACGTTACGTCGTTTTTAAAAAATAGAAATAAACTATAGAACCAGCTGCGTTATCTTTTTTTGTTTTTATTAAATTTAATGTTAACGAAAAGTTTGTGATTTACATATGCTTATAATTTATATTTTATAAATGTGTATAAAATTTTTAAAAAGGTACAGGATAAAGTTTGGAAACATAATCCGAAATTTACATATTAAACTTCAAAGTTTAGTAAAGTCACAAAAAAAAAAATTAAATGTTTTAACAAATTGCAATAAATTTCAACTTAAAAAGTAAACAGCCAAAAACAAACTTTGGCCCTTGACTGCGTAATCGTTTGAAGTAAAAAGCCGGAATATTTTTAGCATGAAAATAATATAAATTTTTTTGTGTACTTAAATGTTAGACGAACATTGAAGCTCTTGGCGGCGAACCTTTAATTGTTAAATTAAAAATGGTGTTTAAATGGAATATCACATAGTAAATAATTCCTTTTCAAAAGCATCATCATTTAAGTTATTGACAGGCAGTTAATCCACAAACTTAAAGGTTCAGATGGGTGACTGGAGTGGAAAGTAAGTGCAGTGGAATGGAATGAACCAGCGATATCAGCACGTTCCTTTTTTACAGTTATATTCCATTCCAGTCGACTAACTAAGCATTTCCTTCTTTTTTAATTAAACTGATGATCAAAACATGAGCCCTTTTCAGGCAAAGCATTTTGCTGTGACTATGAAAGAAGGGTAAGCGTTAGAGGAATCAATACCCAGACAGTGACCCGTAGATATGTAGTGCATTATTTTGGAATAAAGAAGATTGTTTATAAGAATGTGAATAGAGGGCGTAGCATCTGAGGATATTTGACTGGAACTTTCCTCCAATTGGAAAAGAGAGAAAAGACAAATGCAAGTAGTCTGTTGTACATACGGTTTGTCCAATCAAAGAGCGAACTCTTACTATAACACGTAGTGCGATTTGTTGGCACGTTGACAACCAATGGATGCACTTTTAATATTGTGAGCATGAGATGGGATTTCAGGAACAAGGCCCCTGAGAACAACGAAACGCACCTCAAATTGTGAGAAAGCTGAAGTAAGTGAATTGTGTAGGGTTCCTCGCCTTTGCAAATAGGCTTTGAAGCTCCGGCCCACACTTGAGTATAATATTTCATTTTTTTTTTAGGAGTAGGACCAGCACTTAGGAGATGACCCGTACATATGCAATGCATTGCGCCGGAACTGAAAACGAGGGGATAGTATTGAGGGGACAGATTAGGAAAGATGAGACGATAGACAGTTTTTTTTGTAGCTCTTTCAACCTTTTTTACTTCGCCGGCTAATTTTTGATACAGGGCCGACGAAGGCGGGTACTGTTACTTTGCTTTTAGTACATGATAGTGTCAGTCGTTGCCAATTCTGTTTAGTGACCAGTGACTATGCCTTCATCATTGAAACAGGCTGGCAACAACTAACACAACCACGCACTAATGCTGATCAGAAGAATTCAACACAATATTTCATGACTCAGCGCGGTCTCGAATTCAGCAACCTCCGCTTCATAGTCTCGTGTTCTGCTTCAGCCAACAGCGTATTTATATCATTTGCATTTTCGAATGCAGATGATATAAATAAAAAAGGCATTAGATGGGGTGGAGTATCTTTTGCACCATTTCCAGAAAACCAGACATTTGAATGCTTTCTTGCAACTGGAAAAATGTGGTCCGTCCATAAGACATACTTTCATATACTTAAAATTTTACTGTTTATGGAAATTGTTTTTAAAGCTACACTTTAAAATGTTCATAAGCAATATATATATAAAAGTTTATTTGAATCACAATTTTATATATTATGAATTCGAATGTCCATATTCGTATGTATATATAGTTTTTTTTTTTAAGTCGGACCAGCACTCAGGGTATGACCCCCACATATGCAGTACATTGCGCCGGAACTAGAAAGGAGGGGATGGTATTGAAGGGGCAGCTGAAGAAAGACGAGGAGATAGAGATTTTTGATGTGTTAACATCTATACGCGCGCCTCTAGGGCAGTAAACTATCAGTTTCAATACATACGCAAGTGTAAGTGTAAGAGTTTGTTTGTTTGTTGTTGTTGCTTGGCAGTCGGTATTGAAAGTGATTATTGGGCGATTTTCATATAATTTTCCCACGCGATTTTCTCCGGAAATTCATAGCCGATTTTATTAATTTTTGGTTAAAACGCTAGTGCGGGTTTCGACGAAGAGTTTAGGCCAAAAATTAAGGCGATCCGATATCGGCGAGCGGAGATTTAAGTGTTTTAATTCGGAGTATTAATTTGGAGTAATATTAAAAAAGTGTTTTATGTTGATCTTCGGTTTTGTCTTATGCATAGCAAAGAGAATAGTGACGTGGTTATACGTACATATATAAAAATGAGATAGCAAGACAGCAACGTATGTAGCTTATGTACAAACATAACAATGTATGTATGTACATTTGTCTGTTGCTCTGCATTCTCTTTGTTTTTTTGTGGGTTTAATATAAAATAAATAAACAAAAAGGTGTTAACACATCGCCCGTGAGTTCGAACACTCATTGATTTTTTTTTGTAGCTATATTACTTCGCCGCCTAATTTTTGCTACAGGACCGCCGAAGGAGGGTGCTGCTGTTACTCTGCTTTTTAGTACATGATCGTGTCAGTCGCTGCCCATTATGTTTAGTGACCAGTGGCTATGCCTTCGTCATTGAAAACTGGGCTGGCAACAACTAACACAACCATGCACTAATGCTGATCAGAAGAATTCAACACAATATTTCATGACTCAGCGCGGGATTGAACTCAGAACCCTCCGCTTCATAGTCTGGTATTTTACTACTTCAGCCAACAGCACCCACATATACGAGTATACTATTTTTATTATTATTTCAAATAGTTTTATTATTTCAAATAGTTTTTTTCATTATATATGTTCTTCAAGAAAAAATTAATTTATTTGAATTATTTATTCAAAGTTTTCATCGATCCACTGCTTGTTTCCTCATATATGTGAAACTTGAATTATCTTAGAAGAAAAATTTGTGCAAAACAATAGTTTTTCACAGAGAAATTTAACTTTGTCACGCTAAACCAAATATTTTTTCTCACACTAAAATTGTAAAATATTGCACCGGCAAAAGTTTGATAGTATGAAAAATGTTAAATGCAACAAAGGATTAAAATTAACTGTGAACAGTTTATAAACGAACTTTTTGTTAATGTATATAGACGCATAGCGAATTCAAATGCAAATCCTTAAGATTTGTTTCCTTATTTTGTGTTGAGTTATAAAAAAAATACATTTCAAACAAATTTCTTATTTTGAGTCTGCTGTTGCTGCAAATATTTACTTGAAGCGGAATAATTCAATTAAGTTAAGTCACAAAAGAAACAAGCATAAGCGAACATATTCAGCTGCAACTTAATACATGTTATTGTACGATGAAAATAATGAAACAAATTGTAGAAAAGTAACATTATATGTGCATACATATATTCGTATTATATTATGCATTAAAATTGTCAAGTTGCAGTAAATGTTAAGAAATTGTAAAATATGTTGTAGATGCCTTAAAAGGATACGCACACATGTTTATTAAATATGTAATACCAGCTATTGTTTAACGAGTACAAAAATAAAATATGAGAGTACCTTTGACTGAAGTAGTTAACATGAGGCTATGGAACCGGAAGTTCCCAGCACAACTCCGGCTTAAACATTATTATTAATTAATAGCACTGCACACGATATCCAGCTGATCTTCTATTTAACAAACAAATGTGCAGCGATTTGATAAATTCTAGCAAACTCTGTTATAAGTTAAAACCATAATTATATTTAAATTTATATACCAAATACGAAAATTACTTTTTAAATAACTTGCCAAGCAAAATATTTAAACATTTGTAAATTGATTTAAAAGAATATTTGTCATTCCAATTATATTTTAATAAATTACAAGCACTGTAACTAACTTTCAAAGTATAATAATTATTATTTTTCTTACTTCATTCATGATGTGTAAAATATGAAATAGAAATGAGAAATCAAGTCATAATTGTTCAACAGTTTTAACCTAAATCTCTTCAAAATAATTGCTAGAAAAAACACTTAATTATTTACAATTTTATTCTTTCATACCATACCAGACTCGCTCGAACTCAACGTGTTGGTTTTGTGGTTTTAAGTGTGCACTTTTATCTTACAGAATAAAGATGGAAAACATTTAAATGGAAATGGAAATAATCTGGCACAAGGTTAAACTTATTTGTAATAATATTATCATTAACAAGATTTAACTAGATTTTTAATTTTCTAAAATCCTGCATATTGAACCGTTCACGACAAATTATCGTAAGCGACATTAAATAATATATTTTAAGGCATCATCATTTTATACATCTATTTATTTGTTGAACTTTTTCATTATGAGGTATCAATAATTTAGTCATAAGGTCATGTTTGATTCTAGGATAAGTGTTGTTTAGCATTATATTGAGGACAATTTTAACGTAAATAACATTTAATATATTCAAAACAGTATCAGAAAATATTAATTACTTATAAAATGTTTTAATATTGATTTTTTCCCATATAACAAATGAATTAACTAAAAAAGTTATAAAAAACCAGGGAATTTCTTTTATGGCTATAAACTGAATTCTAAGCAAAGTTTAAGCGAAATTTTAAGCATCTTCTACTTCTTTTTTAAATTTAATTTAATACTAGATATAATTTGTCATTGACTTAAATTATGTATGAATTATTATTAGTCGAACTTTCTTATGTAAATTGTCAATTTTTTCAACGGGCTTAAGTTCGAATCTGCAAGACTGCAAATACTTTTTTATTATTTTTTTAATAAATGAATTTGTTTAAATTCTATTTATTTTTTATATTAAAATTGGAATATTAAGAATATTTTCAATAATCATCAAACCAGCAGAACGGATCAGTACTGATTTCGAGGCCACTACGCCATCTCATCAGCGTTCTTTGTTCAATTTTTCCACTTTTGCAAGTGCTGCTAGTTAGTAGAAATATCAACTATTTAACCAATGTTTTTAACGAAAATTGAATATGAGAAGTTCCAACATTCATATTTTTAAGTTATTACCTTTTTGGAGCCACCGGCTGCTGATAGCTAAAGCTAATAAAAAATAATAAATAGAATTTGAACATTATTTATTAATAAAATAATAAAAACTCATTTGCAGTCATGCAGATTTGAACTTAAGCCCGTTGAAAAAATGTACAATTTTTCATTGACGATACCATAAATTTATCATTCTAATAGCTGAAGAGCTCGATGAAAGCTTCGTAAATCTAAGAAAATTTAATTTACTAATAAGTATAATTCATTAAGCATAATTGGTACGTCAGCACCCAAATATCTTAATATGACCTACAACGCATATCTTAATAGAGCGTATATTACAGAATCAAATATACAACTTGTAAATATTTGCCATTTAAATTGAATTAATTGTGGCGTCATAGATTCACTAGCAACAAATTTTGCGCATTAGGCTGTTGGCTGATATATATAAGCCGTTATGAATCGAATTTCTTTTAGCTAGGTTATTACTTGGTTAAAACGAAAGTTAAATCCTGAATGTTAAACAGTGTGCTAGCGAAAAACACCATCATTTTCTAAAGACCTATGCCGTTGTGGAAATCACCAGTGACGTAAAATAATAAATAAAATGGATCAATTCTCTCTCTCTTCTTATCCTTCTCCATATGCTGCTCCTAATAGGGAAAGAATACACAACGCATTGCCGGTTCATACCGGCAGTACCGCAATAATTAAATAAAATTTATATGAATAAATATCAATATAGAAATTCATCTTTAACGTACTGTTCAAATCGGTCGATTAGTTTCAAACTGCTTAAATTCTTTGTGCATTATTATGAAAATTTGCCTGAGATGTAAAACCTATTGGCCAGCTGGTCAGCTTGCGCTTAGTTCAAGTCATTTGCTAAATATAATCAATTATTGCAAAATATATTCTCACATAAATATATCAACCTGTATGTACTCTTTCCAAGATTTCATATGTGCAATATGAACTAAAATCAAAAGAAATATTTCAGTTTAATGTATTGAAGTTACAATAATACTCATTCATTCAATGCTTTAGTGGGCAGTATTCGGCAATTACCTTGCTTTATGTAATATTTAATTAAATTTTGTTCTTACAAGTAAAACAGTTTCATTTTAATAGAATCTGTAATAAAATAATGCAATTATATGCAGTATGCTAACACAAACTCACATAAATACAATTAATTAGCACTATTTTTGAATGTGCATGAGTCTTAATATTTAAACAGGTATGAGTGTTAAATATACAGTGGAGAGAAAATTGAGCTGGTCAAATTTCAAGGAATTAAATCGCACTCTATTCAATGGAAATAAAATACTGTACAATTAATTGTAGATAAGTTGCTCATCATACATAAGAAATATTTTCATATGAAAATGAAACTCGTGCATGTAAAACATGTAACACCTAATAGAGAATTACAATCAGCCCTCCTGCCCAGCTAGCCTTTTCAATCGCTGAAGAGTCTACTGCGAATCTTATGCAGAGCATTTTTAATCGTCGACGAGCGCATTTTTTAATCGTGGAAGATACAGCGTACGGGAGAAACTGTTACATGTAGATGATTCGTCTGCGAGAGTCTTCCACAACGCAGCGAAAGACGCTTGTATTAATCGTAGATAGAATCACTGAAGATATATTTACAGATTATCTTACAAATCTTTTATTAAGAACATGAAGAATCGTCTGGGGCTCATGCAGATATTATTTTACAACTTCTGAACTGCTCTTCATGTTATTATTATATAAGTCATTGAAAGAGTCATAAAAGGATCATTTGATAATAATTTGTCGAACCCGGCAATGCTCCTACCGAGCTGTTCGTTTTGCAAGCTATGTATTAAGAAATCAATTTTAGTTTTTGTATTACAAATTAATTAATAAAAACACTTTTCGTTTTTTGAATATAAAGTACTTTATAAAAAAGTGAGCATAGAATATATCATGAAACGAAAAAAATTAATAAAGAAAACAAAAAATTAATTCAAACTATGGTATATGTAAAAAGTCATATAGATATAACAGCCTCCTTATATTGAAAAATAAGGGAAGTTATTTTGTTTGATTTTTCTTTGTTAAACGTCTTTCGATGCGGTCCTTAGCATGTACGAAGTGTTGATGCAAAGTTCTGTTAATAATAGTATCATCACAATGTGCGAATTTGGAATGACACAGATCTATAAAAAACAAAAATTAATCAAAAATAACACACATTTAATTTATACTTTCCTTTACAATTTTTTTTATTTTATTTTCTTAAATCAATTTTTAGTAATAAACAAATAATATCTTAAGAAACGAATTTGATTCTTAAAAAACCACTTTACACAACCGGCACGGGTCTTAATCAAAACATTAATGCAAATATCAACGAACAAAAGAAGAATAAATAAAAGTCCTAACGGTTAATTGCATGAAAATAAAAACAATAAGAAAAATATTTTGGAAAAAAATCGTCGATTAAACATTGCAAGATTAAAAACCAATCCAAAGAAAGATACATCT
This sequence comes from Linnaemya tessellans, assembly GCA_951800035.1. Taxonomy (NCBI): domain Eukaryota; kingdom Metazoa; phylum Arthropoda; class Insecta; order Diptera; family Tachinidae; genus Linnaemya; species Linnaemya tessellans. The sequence continues at coordinate 102,869,157 of OX637533.1, read as the reverse complement.
TCAAAAGATCATGAGAAATATATTTAAAGTATTGTATATTAATCTTTGCCAGATTAAACGGCGAACGTGCCTAAAAAACTGAAAATAAACAAAAGAATAAACATCGTTTTGTTATTGTAACTCGTGAAATAATCATCAGGAGTTTCGTTTGGGAATTGTATTTTAGGCACAATCGTCTATTAAACAGCTCTTGGCTAGCTGGGTGGTGTATGATATTGTTAATGGATGCATTGACTGTCCTGATTTGCTTAGCTCTGTACCGTTTTATATTCCACGTAGGAGTCTTAGGTTTGGCTAGGCTCTTTGTGGTACCTTTTCATCGAACTAATTATGCTCGCAATGGCACCCTAACATGTGCTTTTGCTCTTCTTAATAAAATCAATGTTAATTTGCAAAAACGGCATAATTCTTTTATTGAATTCAGCACGGACAAAATGCAGTTTAAGCTTTTTATTTCTAGTCTAATAACATAATTACTATAATTTGTAATGTAATCTCTTCGTTTGTTTTTTTGTAATGAATATTGTAAAACATAATTTTTTAATCAACATTTGTTTTATAACCACTAGTATTTAAGTTCTCATGTTAGTCATAGTCTGAAAGGTTTTGTGACCATAGACTGAAACATTTAAATAAATTAAATAAAATATGTAACACCCTAAAGGGAGAAGTTCAGGAAAGGAAGTATATATGGGGATTATTGAGTTTATATATATATCGACTTCACATCGAGACACAGGCTGTCAAAAACACTTTATTGTTGTCTACATGGAGTGGTTAAGTGTCCTGTTTTTGATATTATCTTGAGGTGATGTTGACAAATAGTTACGGAATACAGACGATTATTTCCTGCATCGTTGTTTTTCTCTCTCTCTCTATCTCTCTCTTCAGTTAGAAAAGACATAATATAGCCAAACAAGATATATTCCCAAAATTTAATTGCTTCTTAATATATTAATAACTCCTACACCGAAGTTGCTCAACCAAAATTTATTTTTGCAAAAAGGTAACTCTTACCAAAAAATATTCGTTAAAAAAACTTATTTTTTGATTAAATGCAAGCAATTTAAGTTTTTTAGAAAGCTTTTTTACATTTGAAACTCTCTTCAGTTCCTACCCTACAAGAAATGAATGACTGGAACTAATCCACACAAAACATTTTCACTAACACACTCAAGAACACACTTGAATATAAGGCTGACATTTCTTAAATTTCGACAATACTTTTTGTTTTTAATTTTAATTTTCATTTCATTTTTTTTTATAGAAAATAAATCAAATATATAAACAATATCAAGAAACAATTCGTGAATTTTTAGTGAAATAAGACATGTAAGTATACTATTTAATATCACACAACAATTACAATAATAATTTATTTTTACAGCCATTAGTTATATCCAAAATATTTCCGGACGAGTGGTTTAACTCAAGGAAAAACTCACCACCTAGGCATAGACCTAGGTGAGCAAAGGACAATCACAAATCTCTACAAAAAGCTCACCAAAAACCCAAAAGTTAAGGTAAAGTTAGCTAATATAAAATAGTAGGTAAAACTTATTAGATGTTGTTTAATTGGTGTTTGTTTTTTGTTTATTTTAGCCATTTTGGTCTCTTGCAGCGCCACAAAAACATCAGCATCACGGCCACAAGAAGATCTTAAGTTATTTATTAGTTTGTAAAAATATTATTAATCTTTATTATAATTCTTGGAATAAAAAATTCTAAATTAAATTTTATAATTGATTATTTTATTTGAGCTGAAGAATATAAACAAAACATAACAGAGTTGTCAGGTTTGAGTAGTCATTTGATTCTTCAGTACTGAGCAATCAACTGATGAGACATACATATGTGTATACAAAAAAGCACTAGAGTGAGCAGGTGAGCAATATTTTCTAATGGCGGCAGAATTAATAAGTACGACAGAGATGCAAGCTCTCATGTATACAATTGTATACATCAAGAATGATAAAATAAAGATTACGCCAACAAGCTGAAATAAAAAAACTTTTCTGCGTATGATGGAGCTCTGACGTCACTCAACATGTGCTCTGATTGGCTAATAAAATTCAGTTGGAGAACTATTATGTTATTGTAAAAACATGACAGTGGTACAAATTGTTATTTTTCTACCTAAATTTTTTGAAAGCAAACAAATTCTTTATAACAATTCCATATATAGATTTTCATTACTTTTAATACAATATTTCACTATTGCTGCAAATAAAATATAGTTTTCAAAAAGAAAATTTTTTATAGAGAACAAACGTCTCAAGGCCTTCTCAAGATTAACGTTTGCAAAGCTCAATTTCTGAATACCACATGATAAATTTTTTATAATGACATCACACTGACTTTTTGCTATTTTCAGCCTAAAATTTTCCTTGAGAAGTGCATCTCTAAAAACGATTCAAATAAATATTTGCTTAATGTTAAAAAATGTACATACATTTTCATTTCCAAAGTTTTATTGTAAGTTTGGAGGCCATCTTCTTTTTCAAGATCTTCAAGATCAGTCGGCCGTGGAGCATTTTCCGTGACCAATTTTTCTTCAAAACTATTCGAAATATCATTTTGTTTTTCCGTTTCACATAGTCTTTCATATACTTTTGCAACTTCAGTTTCATTAGCAGTTGTCGTTTCAATTTCAATAGCACTAGTGTCTAAAGAGGGAACTGCATGGGATTTTAATATTTTTGCACGCCGTTTGCTAAATCCTATTCATAACGCCTTAGTAATGTACTGCAAGAATTAATTTTGTTTTAACTTACCCATTTCAAATTTCAAGTTTCTTTCAAAATCCTCTTGCTTGAAATGTAAAGCACAAATTATTTCCTTATCCACATTTACAGCCTTCACTCTTTTGCAAAAGATTACCCATAACTTCCTTCGTGCTTCATCTTTTGGAAAATTGTAAAACGATACAGCTTTTTGAAAACAAAAACGTTTTATTAAAAATACTCAAAATATTAGGTTTTAACATAATTTCTCACTTGTTTTTTTGCTGTTTCTTTCTTTGCATTTGCCCACTGCACATTTCATATTTGCTCTCTTTCTTATCTCTTCACTTTATTTTGTTTTATATTTTTCTTAGTTTTACAGCTTTTAAACACTTTTTATAATTTTAATTATTTTAATATTTTTTATATGTATTTATTATAAAATATGACACGAAATTCGTTGTTTTTAAGCACCGATGAAATACTTTTTTTAAAACTCTCTGAGTAAATTAATTACAGGGCTGCCAACTATTACAAAATACATAAATTTTTTGTAAGAAAATATAAATTTCTCATATGATACAGACTTGGTAACCTTTTCGAGGGGGCTACTACGTCATCAAACGGTAAATCATGCGCAAGGCGTAATCTTTATTTTATCATTCTTGGTATACATCACTTTTTTCATATTGCCCTTAAGAAAATTATAGCAAGTTTTGTATAGGCAGTGAGGTATTAAGCCCTCAGCACTATCAAACAAATGGCTAGTCAAATGTTCGTTAGTGTTCTTGTAGGGTATTTAATACAAAAAATATATAAATAAAATAAAACTCTTTTCAGGGATGGAAAAGGGCTATTTTGATTTTGTACCAATTAACTAAATAAAATGTACTTTTCATACCATGACAGTACCATTTTTTTATATTTTTTATATTTCTATAAACATAAATTCAAAAACTTCTCTACACAAGTATACAACAAAAAAATATTATATACATAAAAATCTAGGAATCAGTTGATTAAATTTTATTCAAAAAGTCATACAATTTAAGATAATAAATTTTCTGGTGGTTTAAAATTTAGGCAACGAGATATTGATTGAAAACTTTTTCGGTATTTGGAAATCAATCATTATACCATTTTTCAACGTGATTGTTTTTGAATCAAATATAAGGCAGCCTAACGATGAAAAATGTCCGTTACTTAAATGAGCCATAATTTAGCAGAAATATGAGACAGAAGACACTATTTTCAAAGATTCGGGTCTAAAGAACCGTTTTCTCTCGAAAGAACAATCATTTTCAAAAAGAAACGACAAAATAAATATATAGAACAAACAGAGAAGTAAGAAACGATTCGAAAATTTCATGAAGTGCTGACTGGAATACTGTATGTAGTAAAAAGTTGACACAAAATCTTTGATTATGTAACCGTATAATTCACAGAAATACATATTTTATGTTTATTAACTGATTCACTGAGATATTAACAAAAATTTTCAAGCATAAAACGTTTTTATGAACTAGGTGTAAGCTTTTGATTGAGATATTTCAATTGTATAAAATTAGTCGTGGTAGTACCACAGTACCAACAAAGTTTAATTGTACCAAAAAAGTACAATTGTATCATGTTTTCCATCCGTGACTCTTTTGCAACCAAAAAATTTACTTTTTTCAAAAAACATTTTAAATTTTTTATTTTTTAAGCTTCTTTACTTTTGAAACATCTTTCAATACGTATTTGTTAGAAATAAGCACTTTTCGAGTAAAATTGTGTCACAACCAGAAAATTGATACATAATAGCAAAAAATAAGAAAACACATTTTTTTTTGTTCAAATTCTTGCGATTGAATTTTCTTCAAAAGCTTTAATTTTGGAACTACTTTCTATACATATTTAATAGAAAAACACATTCGGTTTCACAATCGAAAAATTGGTTTTTTAAAAGGAGTATCCCTTTCCAAAAGTAAATGAATCAAATTTATTTATTTTTAAATGCAGGCAATATAAGATTTTTCGAAAGCTTCTTTACTTTTAAGTGCTGTTAGCTGAAGTAGTAGAACACGAGACTATGAAGCGGAGGGTCGTGAGTTCGAGCCCGCGCTGAGTCATGAAATATTGTGTTGAATTCTTCAGATCAGCATTAGTGCATGGTTGTGTTAGTTGTTGCCAGTTGTTTCAATGATGAAGGCATAGTCACTGATCACTGAATATAATTGCCAGCGACTGAAACTATCATGTACTAAAAGCAGAGTAATAGCACCCACCTTCGTCGGCCCTGAAGCAAAAATTAGTCGGCGAAGTAAAAGGTTGAAATAGCTACAAAAACAACTGTCTATCTTCTCATCTTTCCTAATCTGTCCCCTCAATACTATCCCCTCGTTTTCAGTTCCGGCGCAATGCATTGCATATATAGGGGTCATCCCCTGAGTGCTGGTCCTACTCCGAAAAAAAAAAAAAAGCCTCTTCAATACGTATTTATTAGATATACACACATTTTAGGTAAAATTGTGTTACAGCCAGAAAATTGATTTTTGCATTTCTCCATTTAAAAAAAATATATATGTACTCGTATATCTATATTTAAATTTTTATTGTTCAAATATTAATATTATTTAAAAATAGCTCCCAGTTGCAAAATTATATCTCAAGAGACTAGCGCCAGTTTAAGACCTGCTTCTTAGGAAAAGTGACTTCTCTTATTATTTTACCAATTGACCAAATGCAATTATTGCTTTTTTAGAACTACATTTATTACAAGTCTTAAGTGTATAATTTTTTCTTAATCACTGTACATTTATAAGATTATTGGCATTATAATTGGCTAAACAAAGACTAAAATTTAGTCTTTATTATTATTCTGTGTATGCACATCTGGTCACAATGTACAACTTGTATTGTATTGATAATGAATTTATCTATGAATGGTAGGAGTTGTATTACCATCATAAAATTTGCTGGAGCACAAAAATTAATCGAATTGCTTGCCAGAAAAATCGTATGTACTATGTTTGATTGTAATTTTAACAATTTTCATTAGAAAAATATATATCGATTAATATTCCATGACGATTTTCGGCTTGTCCCCTACATCATTTCCAATTGCTTTATAATTTTTACGTGATCAAGCTGTTAATTCAGCTAAAATATATCGAGCATTTAGTTAATTTACTTGAATTTCATTATTATTCTTACTTTTGCTATTGTGGTTTGCTTGTAAATTGGGTAATTTACAAAATAATTTAACACTTAAGCTAATATAATTTTTTCAGGAACAAGAATAGATTCTTACCAAATACAGCATTAATATAATTAGAAAAAGTACAAGTACACTTCAATTCTATTTTGAAGGCATTGCAAAATATGTTGGTTCATACAGCAACTTTTAAAGGTTTTGGAGCATAAAGCAAGAAGTAAATTCCATTCGATTTAAATTTTTTTTTACTTTTTATACACACAATAATACAATTAATTAATAGTATATAGGTATATATTCTTAAGGCCTAATTCATAAAAAATATTTCATGCTTATAACCGTCTTATTTGACAATTATCCCATAGAAATATGTCAAATAACGATGTTATAAGCATGAAATATTTTTTATGAATTAGGCCTTTAATGTTTTCGAAACCACATTCACTTATATTATATCTTGCAGTTCATTGGCTCTTATTAAGAGTAATAATAGACATTTTGTAGAACACGGCACAAGCTTGGTTATGTTTATTTACTTTTAATGCATGGAAATAATTTTCGACATGCAATGCTAGCAACTAACATGCATGAAATAGTTTCAGACATCATAATGACAGTCATTTGAAGGCAACAAACGTACTATGATGGACGCATGGTGCATGCAGATTATGCCATATATAAAAGCACTCAAAGTGGGAAAACATGCAATTCAGCAAGCAATTAGTGGTTTGTAAAAAAACTTTATACTCATTTAATGCCAATATACATATAAAAACCTTAAAACGGAAAAACCAATTAAGCAGGAAATTCAAATGTCTTAACTCTCAGTATTTTAAAATTGTTTTATATAAATTGTTATACATGCGTTTGTTTAAACAACCCGAAAGGTATCAGTGCCACACACATCGATTTTCCAACAAGAACAACAAATGAAGTTTTTACCAACAAAAATTCACCAGTTCTAAGAGCTTACAAAAATAGTTCTTGAAAGTCAAAAAATAAAAAAAAATATCGCTTTGTTAAAAAGGACTTTGTGGGTTAAACAAGATATCAAAGACTTGATATTAAAAGTGGAAAAAAAGAAAAACTAGCAAACTACCCACACAATAAAACTTTATGTAAAACAATTTCTTGTTATATTCCCACATTTCTCCAAGAATGTTTTATTTTCATTAGATATTTACTAGATGTACTTGTTTTATGCAAAAACCAGAAGAGGTAGAAAATGTTTCAAATCTCTACATCTTGTTTAGTGTGTTATGGGTGTAGTAGAACGTAGAACACTGCGTTACATACATCATGTTTTAAAAAGGAAAAGGTGTTGTACTCAGTCGTTAAAAGCTTATTAGTTTTTACGTTAGTGCTTGTAGGATAAAATAACAATATGCTACCGATCCGAACCGAAACTAACAAGATGACAAGTTAGTTAGAAAATTCAATTAAATTTCCACGAATTGAATTTTAATTAAAATCTATGGTAAACGATGTTATTGAAACATTATTTTTCACTGCTCCGTCACTCTGGCAATACGAGTACACAGTTTTAAGCAAACAGTTGTAATTTGTAAGACAACAAGCTTGTATGTATGTATTTGATATTTATACTTTCTCTTTTATATAAAAATAAGTTTTCTCGACATAGAATTTTACAAAGAAAATGGAAATTTTGTAGAAAATATTTGCAGCACAAGCATATTGTGTACAATGTTAAGCATTTGCTTTACTTGTTTAATTTAAATTAAAGTTTCCGTATCTTATTGAAAACTATTCACCTGCTGAGGGTTATTCGAATTTATAAATGTATGTGAGAATTTGGTTAGTAATAAAGCCACCTCATCAGTAGATATTTGAAACTTTTTCATGTCTATTTCATTTCGATTTATATTTAAATAAAAAAATATCATAATTGTTAAATTAAGAAATGACAAAATTGTTCAATACGATTAAAATTTAATTTATAGCAAATGTGCTGTTGGCTGAAGTAGTAGAACACGAGACTGTGAAGCAGAGGGTCCTGAGTTTAACCCCACGCTGTCATAAAATATTGTGTTGAATTCTTGTGATCAGCATTAGTGCATCCTGTTGTGTTAGTTGTTGCCAGCCTGTTTTCAATGATGAAGGCATAGCACAGGTCACTGAACATAATTGGCAGCGACTGATACGATCATGTACTAAAAAGCAGAGTAACAGCCAGAGCTCCGAAATCTTCGCTCGAATTCGAGTAGAGAGTGACACTCGCTCGAATTCGAGCGCGAGTACTACTGCGAGTGAAAAAAAAATATCGAGTGTACTCCATTTTTCCATGCCACTCGAATACGAGCGCATATGCTTTGCTCGTTGTCGAGTGCGAGTAAAATACGCTCGAAATCAAGCAGATTATACTCTTGCCGAGTACTCTTTCAGTCTTTCTCATACAGTGGAAAAATAGAAACTGTTTGTTTTTGCCGATTTGTGTATTTGCGTGTATGTGTGTGTAGTAGCAAGTATAGTATTATTTATGTCTTTATTGTTCATTATAATATAGGAAATATAAGTAAAGTTTTAAAAATATAATAAAACTTTTTTTATAAAACCAACTAATTGCTCCGCACACGCGCACTGTATGGAAAGATTGAAAGAGTACACAAAAAGCACGCGCACACACAGTTTCTATTTTTCCACTCGATTTTAATCTTAAAAGTAAACTCTCACTTTATTTCGAAGATTTTTACTCCCACTTTTACTTTTTAAAAAGGAGTACTCGCGAGTACTCCCACCTAAAACAAACGAGTGGAGAGTAAACTTTTTGTAACACTCGTAATCTTCGAGTACTCTTCTTCGCAAGTATTTTTCACTCGCGAGTAAAATCGAGTAAATCTGAGCTCTAGTAACAGCACCCTCTTTCGTCGGTCCTGTAGCAAAAAATTAGCCGGCGAGGTAAAAAAAAAAAAGATTGAAATAGCTACACAAAATTCTCTACCTTCCCATCTTTCTTCACATGTCTCCTCAATAATATCCACTCCTTCCTAGTTCCGGCACAATGCACTGCATGTTTAGGGGTCGTCTCCTAAGTGCTGGTCCAAGATATAAAAAAAACATAACACCAAAAAATAATTGTATAGGACTGGTGATTTTTAGCAACTTCTAAACATATTTCGGCCGATATTATTTGTAGCGCTAATTCAAACTTCTGCCCGAAATCTATACCCCACAGACAGTTCCTGGTCTAGTTCTGGACATAAATATAAAACCATATTTTGGGTTTTGTCCTTACAATCTACCCTTAGTTGACTTTTGTCTACCACGCGATGTTGTCGTCCTGACGCGGAGCTTACATTCTATAAATTGGAGTGAATTTCGGATTTAATTCACTGACTATTTCACGTCAATTTTTGGCTTACAGACGAACCTGAGTCTAGAAGTTGTTTCATGACTTTTCTTTTTAGCAGAATCTCGGCAATATGGCCAAGGATCTAGTTTTGAATTAAAATACTTAACAGAACCGACTCACAATTTTCGTTACCTTTCTTTTAAACATAAAATATTGTAAAGTTGTTTGGCCTCTACTTTATACGGGAATGCGATCTTAGGTGATACTTCACCGGAAGTAGGGTACACCTATTTACTTTTTTCATATGCTAATTATTATTTCCACTTTTCAATAATTATTATAATAAGCAGTTTCTAAATGAAACATTCTTCAATGTGATTTTAGATGAAAGCTGGCAGCTTTAATATGCAGCCCATCCAGAAGCAATTAGTATCATCATTTTATAGATGCTGTAACAATAAAAAAGAAGAAATGGAAAGAACGATAGTTCCAGAAAAGTTCATGCTAAACAAATGCCTCAGAACTTAGTCTGAGATTCACTAAAGTTTGTGGCAGCAAAACAATAGTGAGATGCGTTACTAGTGACACCTGTGGCAGATGCGTCATTCTAAAAAATTTTAATCATATTTCGAATATGTTAGCTGCTACATGTTACTCCTTTTATATGATTCTATCTGTTATGTGCAAGATGTTTTCGCAAAACATTTATAACATTAAATATGCCATGTGAGATTGTACTCAAACACTTGGCATATACGAATATTTGTTCATCACCTCATGTCACCTTTGCACTGAAAACGTTTCGCAAGAGTTGTGATTATATATTTGAAGGATTTATGCTATTCCTGCTACTACTGATGATGTATGCATGCTGGCACTCCATGTTTCTTAAAGAACAAAACTTTGATGAGTCATACAGTAAGAATCCACTCTTAATGTTCAGCATATTACAACATCAGCAACAAAACTGATTTAATCTCTTAATGTCTCCATTTTCTGTTCTTCCACTATTAATACTGGAGCCTTTTGCATGTTATTCTATCTGATGTTTATATATTGTGAAGATTTTCCACTTTTACATAAAGTATGTATGTAGAGAATTATATGTGGATCCTGCCTTACTATATCATTACCACATGAAGTGTTTGCAGCACCTGCTTTTTTGCTACTTTAAACGTGATTGGAAACTGCCTGGATGTGACTTAGAAGAAAATTGATTTTCTATGTAAAACCCAATGACGCATGAAAAGTGCATCATCATTAGATACTATGCATGCATATAAGATTATGTATGTGTTTGTTTATTTTTAAAGTACTTAAAAATGCTACCAGAATAAAACTATAAAATAAACTTTTAGAAAACTTTAAACTGATCATATACTTTAGAAGAAATATCTCATTAAGGACATTGCCTTTTAAGGTACAATAACTATGGAATCTTCATTAGTTGTATATTTTTATGACAAATTTAATCCCCTCCATATTGTAATTGTGGGAATTTATTATTAATTCATATAAAAAAATAATTAAAATATTTCCAAAAAATATTAAACATATTTCCAAAAACTATGATTTTTACATCGGACCCTGATAATTAGTTAATCGTTTTAAAGTAAATCATTTAGTTTTATTAAAAAACTATTTTGGAAGCTTTAGTTTTGCTTTTTTGAATACGAGTACACATATTTTGCCGGAATTATGGAAAGCAGGAGACACTGTTGAGTGAACAGAGAGACAAAGATAAGAAGGGAGAGGCATTGTCAAGAATGATAAAATAAAGATTACGCCAACAAGCTGAAATAAAAATACTTTTCTGTGCATGATGGAGCTCTGACGTCACTCAACATGTGCTCTGATTGGCTAATAAAATTCAGTTGGAGAACTATTATGTTATTGTAAAAACATGACAGTGGGACAAATTGTTATTTTTCTACCTAAATTTTTTGAAAGCAAACAAATTCTTTATAATAATTCCATATATAGATTTTCATTACTTTTAATACAATATTTCACTATTGCTGCAAATAAAATATAGTTTTCAAAAAGAACATTTTTTATAGAGAACAAACGTCTCAAGGCCTTCTCAAGATTAACGTTTGCAAAGCTTAATTTCTGAATACGACATGATAAATTTTTTATAATGACATCACACTGACTTTTTGCTATTTTCAGCCTAAAATTTTCCTTGAGAAGTGCATCTCTAAAAACGATTCAAATAAATATTTGCTTAATGTTAAAAAATGTACATACATTTTCATTTCCAAAGTTTTATTGTAAGTTTGGAGGCCATCTTCTTTTTCAAGATCTTCAAGATCAGTCGGCCGTGGAACATTTTCCGTGACCAATTTTTCTTCAAAACTATTCGAAATATCATTTTGTTTTTCAGTTTCACATAGTTTTTCATTTACTTTTGCAACTTCAGTTTCATTAGCAGTTGTCGTTTCAATTTCAATAGCACTAGTGTCTAAAGAGGGAACTGCATGGGATTTTAATATTTTTGCACGCCGTTTGCTAAATCCTATTCATAACGCCTTAGTAATGTACTGCAAGAATTAATTTTGTTTTAACTTACCCATTTCAAATTTCAAGTTTCTTTCAAAATCCTCTTGCTTGAAATGTAAAGCACAAATTATTTCCTTATCCACATTTACAGCCTTCACTCTTTTGCAAAAGATTACCCATAACTTCCTTCGAGCTTCATCTTTTGGAAAATTGTAAAACGATACAGCTTTTTGAAAACACAAACGTTTTATTAAAAATACTCAAAGTATTAGGTTTTAACATAATTTCTCACTTGTTTTTTTGCTGTTACTTTGTTTGCATTTGCCCACTGCACATTTCATATTTGCTCTCTTTCTTATCTCTTCACTTTATTTTGTTTTTTATTTTTCTTAGTTTTGCAGCTTTTAAACAACCAAATTTAAACACTTTTTTATAATTTTAATTATTTTAATATTTTTTATATGTATTTATTATTAAATATGACACGAAATTCGTTGTTTATTAAGCACCGATGAAATACTTTTTTTAAAACTCTCTGAGTAAATTAATTACAGGGCTGCCAACTATTACAAAATACATAAATTTTTTGTAAGAAATTATAAATTTCTCATATGATACAGACTTGGTAACCTTTGCGAGGGGGCTACTACGTCATCAAACGGTAAATCATGCGCAAGGCGTAATCTTTATTTTATCATTCTTGGGCATTGTAGTGGCCATTTTCATATTTTAATATATTATTTCCCCAGCGAAATTTTGCTTCAAACCCAGCGAAAAAGGAATCCAAAGTTCCTAGTGCAAAGAAAAATTCAGGCCTATATTCATGACTAGATGCGGTACCGAGCCACGAACTTAGTCTACGTAGTCAACTGCTGAAACACTTCAGCCAACAGCAAACTCATTGAAGAAGAAAATTATTTAAATTTATATTAAATTCCATGGCTAATTGTTCGAAAATTTGTTTTAAGTTCAGAATGATATAATAAATATTCCAAGGCTCAAAGGGAAGTCAACATCAGTTTTTTATTATTCAACTTGCACAGCAGACCAGAGCAGCTATTTTCGAAAGCCACAACAATAAGTCATAGAATGTAATATAGCAATTTTTGTTTATTTTTGCTTGATATCAATTATTAATTTTGGATCATTAATATCTAAGAATATTTTTGATATGGCGGAGAAATAAAAAAAATATTCAAGCAATTCGGCATTTACTACGAATATAAGATATTAGTTGTAAATATTTTTATTTTTTAAAAGGATTGATTTTAAGCTTAAAGTGTAGATTTTATGCACTCAAAGGAAGTATAACAATGAAAAGACATAGTATTAGATCAACTGGAAATTATGAAAAATTCAAGGCTATAGCAATCCAATAATTTTGATCTGATAAAAGAAGTTTGTCTTTGGCAGATTTTCATATGTTTCTGTATACGGGTTTGCAATTTTCTTATATTGAAGCCAATAAAGAAATAGATAACCTTCGAAAAACGCATATATTTTAATTTGTTTTACACCATAGTTCACAGTTTTGCCAAGAAGAGAGCCAAATCTTAGCCGGTTAGTTTAAACTTTCCTTTTGTTTTTATTTTTTATCTTGGATCAGCACTCAGGGCATGGACCCTTATATATGCAATGCATTGCGCCGGAACTGAAAACGAGGGGATAGTATTGAGGGGACAGATTAGGAAAGATGAGAAGATAGACAGTTTTATTATTTTATTTTTTTTGTAGCTATTTCAACCTTTTACTTCGCCGGCTAATTTTTGCTACAGGGCCGACGAAGGTGGGTGCTGTTACTCTGCTTTTAGTACATGATAGTGTCAGTCGCAGCCAATTATGTTCAGTGACCAGTGACTATGCCTTCATCATTGAAACAGGCTGGCAACAACTAACACAACCACGCACTAATGCTGTTTTAGAAAAATTCAACACAATATTTCATGACTCAGCGCGGGCTCGAACTCACGACCCTGCGCTTCATAGTCTCGTGTTGTACTAACACTACTAACACTAATGCTGATCAGAAGATTTCAACACAATATTTCATGACTCAGCGCGGGGCTCGAACTCAGGGCCCTCCGCTTCATACTTCAGCCAACAGCAAACAAAATATCTATTATCGAAAAATAGGGATTTCTAAAAAGCTTTACACAATTTAAAATCACTTTTCTCAAAATTATAGGGATTTCTACAACGAAACCGACTGATTTTTTTCCATTACATTAAATACATGTTAATGCCCGTTGGCGAGAATCATAGCCGAAAATATTCATATAAACAAATATTATAACATCTTTCTATTTAAGGCTTTTATCTTTCACTCAAATTTAAAACATTAATTTCAAAATGACAGCTTAAGCACAAGCTAAAATAACTTTAAATGTGATGAAGGTTTTGTTGGCCTCTTCAAAATTGCCAAATAAAAGTTTGTCAGTTTACTAATCCCATACAGCAGCTGTATATAAATATATATTTTCTAATTGATGTTTTATTTTCTATTTTCTTAATTGAAAAGCAAATAACTGTACTTTTAAAATTAAGTACATATAGAAAAAGAAATTAATTTTCAATAAAAGAGTTGACTTTTCTATTACCTTCCTGATGTCAATAGAATTTAATTCCCAGAAGTAACAATTATTCATTTTGTTTTAAGTCTGATTCGATGCAGCTGGCCAGCATTGAATAAATACAGATAGATATTTAATCCTTTAGCATTGTATTAATTTATTCATTAAAATAGATTTGAATAATTTTTTTTTTTAAATATGAGACCCTGTTTCACTTATACATGAATAAGTTGAAATGTGTTTGTGTTTTTGTTGATAACATCTAAGCAATTCCTGTGCTTATAAATACAGGAAATGGAATTTCTTTTTTAAGTAGATAAACATCTACCTTCTTTCTAGCAAAAAATATTTATCCAACATATGAAAGAAATTCTTTGCCATCATTTGCAATTATTTAGAAATGGAATAATACCCAAAAATAAAAATTTAATTGAAAATCTAAAATGAAATGCAGTTCATATATTTGGTCACATATAATACAAGCCTTTAGGTTTAGAGATAAATGGGTGATGTTAGGAGTTAAAATAATCAGTATATGTATATGATTGACATTTTGATTTGTTTCTGTTTAATATATAACAAAAGGCTAGTCTTAACAAAAAAAAGCAACAAGTAAATATATAAAATAATTAAAAAAATTAATAACTCCTGTATGAAAGACCTCAGCATACAACTTTTATTCGGTTTTGCTAATTCTTACGACCTTCCTTGGAATCTCGTCTTTAATGAGCATGAATAAGATCCTATTTTTCAAATGCGAAAAATATACCAGTCAAGCTTTTCTTCAGTAAGTTTCAGTCACATACCTAATGTCCTTGCTGGGCTATTTTCATATTATAGTTGAAAATAAATTGATATTGCTGGGTATATATGTAATTTACAGATATTCTTCAACATTTTTTTTATATTTGTTTTTCTTTGTGTATACACATATTTTACTAAATTTACATGTTTATTGTGACAGAGAAGAGTAATTTTCTTTTCTTTTGTAGTCGTTAGTTTTCACAGAGGTAAGTTTTTTTCTCCTTTTTAAATTGATATAAAATAGAAAAATGTGTACGTTTAAAATCTGATGCGGATTGTACAATAAAAGTTTTATACAAATGTTTTGATTTCATTTACATATCCTTAGGGATATTTTTTAGATATTATGCGTTTCATATGTTAAAAACATTGTGGTATGTAAATGATTTAATTTAAATCTGACTTAAGCTTTTATTGTTGTTATGCTGCCAATATTTGATTTGAAATCTTTTGGGACAGCAGAAATTGTCTAAAGTTATTTTTATGTTCTTATATTGAATTTACGTCTGCTTAGAAGAAAGCATTTAAATATTTATTCTTTTACACCATGTATATGACTATGGGCACAGTGTAATAGAATATAGATCGTTAAAAGTTTTCTTTTTTTTTAAATCCTGTATTAAAATAAGTTAATATAATTTTTAATCATATCAAAATATTATATTTTCTATTGGCACTCATACAGTGGACGCTACAGACTAAAACAGTAAGCGCCTAGGCTATGAAACTGTAACTTGTGGGCTCGATCCCGCAGTAACTCAGGACTATTGTATAGAATTGTTTTTGATCTGCACTATATCATGGTTGTATTAATGATCATTGGCATATTTAAATGATGATGTCACTTTCTTGTCACTGGAATCTTCCAACAGAGATAGCTGCTATCATGTACAAAAAAAATTTACTCTTTCAGCACTCTCGTATATGACTTATACCATGGATTTTATACATATTTATCCTCCTGCACAAAGTTTAGGTGCAATGCATTGCATAAGTACGGATCATGTGATGAAATCCGATTCAAGAAATAAAAAGTTAGATGCTCTTTACTAAAATATTTTTCAGGTTTTATGCCAATTAATTATATATTCCAATAGAGTAAAATAACTGAAATTTTTGATGTGTTATGCTAGAGTTAATATCGACGTCGTTGACGGCGTCTCAACGCCGCATTTGTGATGTTCAGCGTAAAATTTCATTTTGCTGTTAATGTAAACGCCATCGACGACGTTAACACCTCTCTCTCTCTCTCTCTTTTGACTTTTTCTCCCGCATATATTTACCTCCGAGGCTTTTCCACCTAGTGGTGCATTCATGTTTTAAAAAAAAAAGTAAACAAATTAAACATAAATAATTAAAATATGTAGTTTATTAATGTTTTTACCAGATATCCCCATTCCAAGCCTTCCCTTTAAGAGCTATATTCTTATAGCTCTTGGAGAATTTGTTGTAAAGCATTTCATTTTCACGAACAGCATTTATAAGCTGCTCATCTAACGTGAGATTCGATTTCATTTTAATTAAAAAATATGTTTTTGTCTGAGCAACACCGCAACGACGCCGAGAAAGTTGAAACAGATTGAACTTTTTCGGCGCTAAATTTCTTACGGCGTTGAGGTTAACTACTTTCATACAATTTCATGCAATTCAACTTTTATTTGACATTAACTCTAGCATTAACATCTATACGCGCGCCTCTAGGGCAGTAAACTATCATTTTCAATACATACGCAAGTGTAAGTGTAAGAGTTTGTTTGTTCGTTGCTTGGCAGTCGGTATTGAAAGTGATTATTGGGCGATTTTCATATAATTTTCCCACGCGATTTTCTCCGGAAATTCATAGCCTATTTTATTAATTTTTGGACTAGAACGCTAGTGCGGGTTTCGACGAAGAGTTTAGGCCAAAAATTAAGGCGATCCGATATCGGCGAGCGGAGATTTAAGTGTTTTAATTCGGAGTATTAACTTGGAGTAATATTAAAAAAGTGTTTTATGTTGATCTTCGGTTTTGTCTTATGCATAGCAAAGAGAATAGTGACGTGGTTATACGTACATATATAAAAATGAGATAGCAAGACAGCAACGTATGTAGCTTATGTACAAACATAACAATGTATGTATGTACATTTGTCTGTTGCTTTGCATTCTCTTTGTTTTTTGTGGGTTTAATATAAAATAAATAAACAAAAAGGTGTTAACACATCGCCCGTGTGTTCGAACACTCATTGATTTTTTTTAAATATTTCTCAATCTTGAATATAACATTTATTATCAGGATATTAATATGTATATAAGAAATGAACTCTAATTTCACTTAGGTAATACAGTGTGTTGAAAAAATATTCCAATTAAATAAAAAAAAAATTCTAATTAATATAATTTTTAAAACTGAAGCATTAAATTTTTTGTCAAAGGCAAAAGGCCTAATTCCTAAACATATATATATATATATATATATATATATATATATATATATATATATATATATATATATATATATATTTATCTTGGACCAGCACTCAGGGGATGACCACTACATAGGCAGTGCATTGTGCCGGAACTAGAAAAGAGGGGATAGTATTGAGGGGACAGACTAGGAAAGATGAGAATATAGACATTTTTTTGTAGCTATTTCAAACTTTTACTTCGCCGCCTAATTTTTGCTACAGGGCAAACGAAGGTGGGTGCTGTTACTCTGTTTTTAGTACATGATAGTGTCAGTCGCTGCCAATTATGTTCAGCCTTCATCATTGAAACAGTCTGGCAACAACTAACAGAACCACGCACAAATACTGATCAGAAGAATTCAACACAATATTTCATGACAGCGCGGGGTTGAACTCAGGACCCTCCGCTTCATAGTCTCGTAGTCTACTACTTCAGCCAACAGCACCCACTTAAAAGTATAAAATGCTTATTTGAAAATTTTTACATATAAATTTGTCAAATAACAGGGATATGAACAGAAACTTATTTTTATGAAATATGTCAAACGTCTGAAAAGTTTTATTAAGTGCAATAAATTTATCACAAATCAAAACAATTAAGTCCTAAAGCATATCATTAAAGAAATATATTTTTTTATATGCACATTTATAAAATAAATCAAAAAAGGATATTAAAAAAAAGGATTATTAAAGTCAGTGGTGTTATTATATTGTGTTAAAATAGTAAGAATTGGCATTATTTTCCTTTATGAATGTAAAGAATGTATTTATTCGAACACCTATTCAGCAAAAAAAAAATATTTTTATTCTCCTGAAAACCAACGGCGATGCTATTGTTTAAAAACCGTACCAATATGATGTTTTTCTAAAAACTCCCTCGCCATTTATTTCTAATTCAGTAAACATAAATAGCTACACATTTCTAGTAAATAAGGGGACAAGGTTAATTTTGGGAATAACAATTCTAAATATTTCAAAATATTTTCTGTAATAAATGTATTTCAAATGGAAAACAGAATATAAATTCTGATATATAACATGGCCAGAGCAATTTTTTTTTCCTTTCATGTTGAACAAATATTCATTTGTTTACCAAATTGCAGTATATTTGTAAATGCTATGCATCCAAAATACTACCACTGCAACAAAAACACATCCAAAATAAATATAAAACGAGTTCAAATGAAGGTTTACTTAAAAAAATGTCCGATATACGACCACCACAAAAAATATTTGATGTCAAACGAACACCTAAATAAATTTATCTACCTACGAATTCATGTGTACGTAAATATTCACTAAGTCAAGTGTTACCATAAAGAATACATTTTAAAGCATTTTTTTTAAATCTGTACTATTGTATAAAAAATTGTATAAAACATATTTATATCGAAATAAATTTGTTATCCGTATTGGAAAATAAAACCTAATGAGATCCTGAAATAGTGCTAATCCCTGTCATTTCTAATGATTTTTATATAAGCTAATCACTGCAAGACGTCCCTTCAGTGAGTCCAAGGTCCCTAAGTAATTCAGATGTTTGTATGTGGTTTTTAATAAGTGCAAAGATACAAATTCTGCATTATTTTCTTTTATGTAGTTAGAAAAATTCGGTTTTAGTGATGCAAATTATTAACAATAATACTTAAAACAACTTTTTAAGCTACCATCTGCATATTATTAATAACCACTTCCTGATGTGTCAAAAATACATGACACTTGAATCTTTCGTTATGCAGAAAAAGTAGTTCCTTAAATTTGTCCATTATTTAGAGTAGGTTATTACATAAAACAAATTTTTTTAAATTATGTATGCATTTTTATTAGTCGAACTTTCTTATGTAAATTGTTAATTTTATCAACGGGGTTAAGTTCGAATCTGCAAGACTGCAAACCATTTTTTATTATTTTATTAATAAATGAATTTGTTCAAATTCTATTTTTTATTAATTTATATTAAGATTGGAATATTAAGAATATTTTTCAATAATCATCAAAACAGCAGAACGGATCAGTACTGATTTCGAGGCCGCTACGCCATCTCATCAGCGTTCTTTGTTCAATCAATTTGTTAATCTTAATACAATATAAATTAATAAAAAATAGAATTTGAACAAATTCATTTATTAATAAAATAATAAAAAATGGTTTGCAGTCTTGCAGATTCGAACTTAAGCCCGTTGATAAAATTAACAATTTTTATAAAACAAATTTTTAATGTCTTTCATAAGCCTATTTAATTCGATCTTAAATTGATAACATTAACGTAGTTTTGCTATATTATCACTGTATATGAATGCTTAAGAATATCTAACAAAATATAAACAAGTAAAAATGTTATATTCGACCGGGTCGAATCTTAAATACCCTCCCAATATTTAGTAAGTAAATTTAAAATATTTTACTTGGTGGGAAAGAGCTCCTTTAAGACATCTCTGTACCCAATTTTAAATCTCTGACAGATTCATTCCGGGAAGAGCCGTGGAGGAGACGTTTCACCTCTGCAAGATCAGAGAACATCTCAGCTTCTTATAGGCTTAAGGAAAAAAATGTTCAACATTTAGGCTGTTTTTGCATATAATATCGTACGTCAACGCCCAGTTAAGGGGGCGGGGTCCACAAATAGACCATATTATGTTTTCCACAGACGAACGTATGGGCATTGCTAGACCGTTTTAGACTTCATCACTGATCAAGAATATATATGTATACTTTATGGGGTCCAATTCTTTTTGAAAGGTATTAAAACTTTATTTTGTGGAGGTCTCTCTGGCAAGGGCCGTGGGGTAGGCATTTCGCCTTTGCCATAAAACTCCAAAAATATATATTTGGGATAGTTAAGTGTAAAATACATCTTTAATTATTATTATTATTTTTTTTCTTATAGGCTCATAAAGGGGGAGGAGGAGGTAGGGAAGAGGAGTACCAGGTTACGTCTCAGCTTCGTCATTAAAACTTAAAATTGTTATTTTTAAGGAATTTAGGCTTAAATAATACAAACTGTTAAATTTTTACTTTATTTTTGCACGCCCACTAAAGAGGGCGGGTTTCAAAAATATTTGTTTTTTATTTTATGGCTCCAAGTTTTACGCGTTGGACCTTCTTTGACATAAAAATTTATCATTTGCAAGAATACAAAAAAAAACTTTACAAATTATATGAAATTTTTATTATTTTTATTTTTATATCTTTTTTTATTTGACACATTGTTGTCACAATACTATTATATACAAATGAAATTTATTTGTTGGTGGTTAAGCAATGTCTATATGCATTTCATTGTTCTGTTGTTATTTTTGAAAATAATTTGTTATTTACAAGTTGTGAATTCTCAGATGGTTTTCGGAAGTATATGCATAAGATAAGAGGTTTTTAACTTTTCAAAACTGTGGTTAAAGTCTACTGACCAATGAAATGCATATAGACATTGCTCAACCACCAACATATAAATTTCATTTATTTACAAATTATAGTGTTTTTTAATGGTTGATTTAGTTTTTCTTTGGGAAACTTTTTTCCCTCTTGCCCGATTTAGGCCATTTCCGAATTTGTACTGTGCTATTCTTCGAGATATACTTATACCAGATTTCAAGAGTCTGGCTCTTTTCTTTTGGACTGAATCTTGATTTCCAGAGACGGACGGATATGCTCAGATTGTCCTAGGTTCTATCACTGATCAAGAATATATATACTTTATGGGTTCTCAAATGGATACTTCGCCACGTAATAAACGGAATGACAAAGTGAATATATTCTCCAATTCATTTTTGGAGGGTATAATTAAACAAATTAAATTAATACCATAATTTTTATGTTACCTGAGCCGAGAACATTCTATTGAATTTGTAGATATCATATTTGAGCTATTATTAAAAAATTTACAGTTTGGAAGGCAAAACAACAAAGTAAAGGAACCTGACAAGAAAATCCTTTAGTATAAACAACAGTGTTTTCTAGCAATACCACAAAATGCCAGCAAAAATATTCCCTTCTCTAGAGTTAAATTTTAAATTTTATTTTTAAACTATTATCTCTTTTGTATTTATCATAAATAAATTCTTTCAATATAGGCATATGTTTTAATCAATCAAATTTGGCAAGACTGTTTCTACCCACGTCACTGTGTACATAAATACGAGTGTATGTGTTTGCAAATTCCATGTGGTGGTAGAATTTTTTTCTTTGTTTTGTATGGTGGCAGAGGACAAAATTAAAGTAAAAATTAAACACTAAATAAGATGCATATGCGTGTCAGTGAAATATAAAATACAAAATTCCTTGAAAAGTTTGCCGCGAAGCAACTTTCTGCAAAACCCCATCATCAGCATGAGTACTGTACAATTCCAATCGGTGAATTATAAAAGTTATATTTATTTTCAGATATTATATATTCGTTTCAAATATTTAATGTTCATAGCACATTGCACAGGAAAGGTCAAAACATGTTAATATTGAAACCATAACATTCATTTTATAATAGCAAAAGAATTTTGTAGTAAGAATTTAACGAACATTTATATTGCTATATTAAATTGAATTAAGATTCATAGGCTAATTGTTCGAAATTTTAATTTAAATCTCAGAAGGACATGATAAATATTCCAAGGCACAAAGGCAAGTCAACATCAGTTTTTGTTATTCAACTAACACAGCAGAGCAGAACAGCTGTTTTCGAAAGACGCAAGCCTTTCATCATCAGTGCTCATGTGTATTGTGTTTGTCACCACTTATTATGTGGCTTAGTTGAATGTGATAACAGTTCCTATTTACACAAATTTTATTGTGAAAAAGAATACGAGAACTGTATCAAGCTGATGTTAACATGTTATTGTTATAATACCCGTGTTACCGTTTGATTATTTTTCTTCATGTCCCATTTTTCTGAATTTTTTGTTCCATCATACCTAAGTCAAACTTTTTTGGTTTGAATTTTATACTTAAGTACATGTGAACGTTTTTCCAATTTTTTTTTAATCAAACGGTAACACGGGTATTATAACAATAACATGTTAACATCAGCTTGATACAGTTCTCGTATTCCTTTTCACAATAAAATTTGTGTAAATAGGAACTGTTATCACATTCAACTAAGCCACCTAATAAGTGGTGACAAACACAATACACATGAGCACTGATGATGAAAGGGTTGCGTCTTTCGAAAACAGCTGTTCTGCTCTGCTGTGTAAGTTGAATAAAAACTGATGTTGACTTTTCTTTGTGCCTTGGAATATTTATTATGTCTTTCTGAGAGTAAAAGGATTTTTTTTGCATACAATTAAAAAATAACGAACTTTAAATAAATTACTAAACGATCTGTGATATAACAGAGAAAACTTAAGAGAAAGTAGCTTCGCCTACAATGGAAAGACTCCTAGAACATGAAAGCATATCGCGTCCATGGCTAAAGTGAATAACAAGTTATCCCTAGGAAGCCCGTATTCCTAGGGATACCATATGTCCTGGTACCATAAGCGGTGATGCTCACTATTAAGCACACTATGACAGATTTGAATGCAAGTTCTGGCGACATTATCCTTTGTGCCGATGCATTTTGAAAGATAAAATGTGTAATTCTATTTACAGATACTAGTGAGATCCGCTCATTAAGCAAGCCTCCTCCCAATAAACTAGCAACCCTATCACTAAACATACAAGGTGTGCAATTTGAACACTGATTTCTTTAAATATTTTATTTTGTGATTTTATTTTTAAATTTCAAATATTTAAAAAAATTAATAATAAGTGTAAGCTTAAGTTTTAAATCAAATCAAATTTTATTAATAAATCTAAAAAAATAAAACTGAAAATGTTTATAATGCGAATAGAATTTTCTTAAATGTAAGTGTGTAGCTAAATATGTATATGTATATCCTTCAAGACAATAAACATTTTCTTTTATGTACTATGTAATAAAAATGTTCATTATGTAACATAATGAACAATTCAAAATGCTTTCTTTGAGTGTATAAAGAAAATTCTTATACAAATAAAAGCTCAACAAAAACATTTTTGAAATAAGAAACAAAACAAAAACAAATGTAACCTCCGTCAGTTTCTTTGTATTGGATGTTTTTGTTACTGTTTTAATGGGCATAAAAAATGATGGACATTTATTCAAAAATAAAATATATTTTTTAAGTGTCGTTCTTCATAAGTTATTTGGGTCAAGAGAGATCAAGCATTATCTAGCTCTTAATATAAATGGTATATATGTAAATATAGATAAATATATGTACGAAATTTGATGTAAAGAGGGACCAAACGTCAACTTTTCAAACAAAATTCATAATGGTTAGAATAACACTATAAAAATAAAAATAAATATATATTCCATTTTTCATAGTATGTTTTCTTCGATAATGAAATGTATTCCTCTCCCCTTATATCTCATACCCGAAGTAAAGATATTTTGTTAATTCAGTAAAATTGGTAAAAATTAGAGGTAGAGGTGCTACAACAAGTGAACAATTTTTTTAAAATAATATTAGCAATTATTAGAAATTTGTTTTGTTATTCTTTTAGTAACTTTAAAATATAATCTCATTGCATCGTTCACTGCACGGTCTTGTATGTTTGCGTTAATTTGGAAATAGCTCTATCATCGCAATAGCAGAATAGAATAACTTTAATTTTAAACAAATATTTATCACAAATTTTATTAATATTATTAATATCAAATTTAAGCCTCTATTAGCTCTCATTAACCCACAATAAATTGCATATATTATAAAAAAAATCTATTTTTGTATAGGTAATTGGAAACAGCGATGATAAAGTTGGTACAATTCAAATCTTAATAGTACGATGGTGCTTTCGCCATTCATTTAGTACTATTTGCAAATATTTAAAATCTATGATAATCAAGTGGCCTGAAAAGACTATCTGAAAATGATTTTGCAAGTCCGTAAATTTTATTACATCCAAATTTTCTGATATAGTTTACAAACTCTTGTCCCTTCCAGTGTTTTCAAAACGGGATCTCAGAGATCCTACTTGAATGCTTGTGGGTTACAGGCAGCCACGTATACCTATACCCTTCCAGTGCAGTACATATACAAAATTGTATACATATATTTTACAATAAATTTAATATACAAGTAAAGTGCACCCAACATTTTCATTTCGTATAAGGGAGTCCAATTTTTTGAAAAATAATTTCATCTGCTTTTAAGGATGCTAATATATTGTGCAAGCAAAATCAATATATCTAAAAATAATGTTAAAAGATTAATAGTGAAGGGCTTGAGGGAAAAGTATAAAAAAACTCTATAGTGTCTTGTATGAAACTTTAACAAACAAAAAAATTAATTTCGAGATCGAAAATCTAAGCTTGCAAATAAGAGACTCTCTCGAAAATTTCATTTCAGGAAAAAAAAACAACAGTATAATTAATTTTTGATTACAAGGCTAGAGCTGCCCAATCCGTTCAGGTTTACACTTAAGCCTCATAGGCCTGTTGTGAGCTCTATTATAAGGACTTCCCATTCTATTATAGGGAGCCCGCATTATAGACCATAGAAACCTTTAAATATGATTACGTAAAGAACCTAGTTTCTTCAATGTATCTTCGTAAGTCTCTCCAATTAGAACACCTAAGACATTTCATATCTTGTATAATTTCCTGATTATATGTTTTTCTCTTGACTTGACCAAAAACCGGACAGTGGCACAAGTAATGCTCAAGTGTTTCGTCATCCTCCTGACAGGCTCTGCATGTTATATCCTCAACGATACCCATGCGTGCCAGGTGACTCCTTAACTCTGTATCTCCTGTTATTCTATTAACCAATCTCCATAGTGCTGGCCTACTTAATCTTAGCATTTCCTTTGTTTTGTTACCATTTGGGTTTCCCCATAGAATTCTAGACACCCTACCTACTGTAAAGTGCTGCCAATCTCTTTTATGCAATTCTATAGCCCATTGCTTTAGTTCGTTTTTTGTTTGTCATTAAGGCTCCCATCTTTGCTGGCTTATTTACCTGAATATTTTCAGGTATTCCTTGATGTCCTGGAATTGATGTTGCAGAATTTTAATAACAATCATCAAGTTTTTTTGCTATCAGTGAGTAGTTTTACGTAAATGAGTTTCCATCAATAATACACTTACTTGCCATTGAAAACTGAAAATTTTTTTAATTTTTATTAGTACGACTAGCAACGGGGGGGATCACCCCTAAATATGCAGTGCACTGCGTCGTAACTAGAAAGGATGGGATAATATTGAGAACACAGATGACGAAATATGAGAAGATAGATCATTTTTTGTGGCTATTTTAAACTTTACTGCGCCGGCTAATATTTGCTACAGAGCCAAAGAATATTAGTTCTAAAATTATTGCGCTGGATATATAAAAAGTTGGGGAACCAAACTATTATCCGCATAGTAATAGTTATTTTGTAGGATAAGGAAATTGTTATCCGCATTATTACAAAAATGTATGCATGCAAAATTGAAACCCTGAAGATGCGATTTTCGGAATTGTTATATTATACTGCTTGACGAGGGTTAGCAAAACAGAATGATGAACTTTAGCTGCTCTATTATATGAAGATCAGAAAAATAAAATTAATTTATTGTTACATAAATACACTGGTATTATTTATAAATACTTTATATAGTTCTCTCCTAATTATCTTTAAAATAATTAATATATAATTTAAAATGTTCCTTTAACGAATTTGTTGCCTTTTTATATTTAATACAATATTTAAGCTGGAAAAAATTAATGTTTACTCTGTTCTGTTTTCTCACGATGTTCTTTTTTTTGGTTTGTGTATACGTTAGTTTCAATAAATTATGTATCGTTAGTTAAAATTAGCTATTGGCATTCTAAAGGTGTTATTATAACAAATTACACGTTGTTTTATGTATTGCCCTCCACACTTTTTTGTATGCTCGCATAACATATAATATTAGTTTCCAAAAAAATGCCTTTCATTATATACAAATTGTTGATGAATAAAAATAGGATAATCGATTATTCATAAATCTTGATTTAAAAATGTTGACTAAATGCATTTGATATATGTGATATAAGACTGTATAAAATATAAAAAATTAAATGTATTTTTTCTGTATCAGGTTCTAGGTCAAAATAAAAGTTAAATAAAACTCTTAATTGTTTTATCAAATTTCCATAGAAAACTTTATTTTCAATATCTCGGACTGCATTTTTTAAGAGTGCTTTTCCTGAAGAAGAGCACCGATACAAATAGAGTTT
This sequence comes from Linnaemya tessellans, assembly GCA_951800035.1. Lineage (NCBI taxonomy): Eukaryota > Metazoa > Arthropoda > Insecta > Diptera > Tachinidae > Linnaemya > Linnaemya tessellans. The sequence continues at coordinate 102,842,384 of OX637533.1, read as the reverse complement.
AATCAAATAATTAAGAGTTTTAAAGGGTGTTTTTTTATATACGAATCACTCTGTTGTCTGACAGCTGTTTTGACAGTTTAAAGTGACGTCTCTACTCAGTATTGTTTGGCAAATCATCATGAACAGGTTAACTCTAGAACAACGCTTCCAAATCGTGGAAATTTATTTTCAAAAACAGTGTTCAATTAAAAATGTTTATCCGCATTTTTACCGTAAAATTCTCTTCAGTGATGAGGCGCATTTTTGGTTGAATAGATAAGTCAACAAGCAAAATTGCCGTATTTGGAGCAAAGATAATCCATACGCCGTTCAAGAATTACCAATGCATCCCGATAAACGTTCTGTTTGGTGCGGTCTATGGGCTGGTGGAATCATCGGTCCTTATTTCTTTAAAAATGAGGAAGGACGATGCGTTACCGTGAATGGAAATCGATACAGAATCATGATCAATGAATTTTTGGTGCCAAAACTTCAAGATATGGATGTAAACGAAACGTGGTTTCAACAGAATGGTGCCACTTGTCATACTGCGGGCGAAACAATGGACTTATTGAAAGAACATTTCAAAGACAACATTATTTCGAGAAATGGCCCGGTGAATTGGCCACCGCGTTCGTGTTATTTGACGCCACTCGATTATTTTTTGTGGGGAGACCTGAAATCATTGGTTTACGTGGATAAACCAGCAACGATTGACGCTTTGGAAACCAGTATTCAACGTGTCATTGCTGAAATACGCCCTCAAATGCTTGAAAACGGTGGTCGAAAATTGGACCTCCAGAATGACTTTTGTGCAAAATAGTCGTGGTGGCCATATGCCCGAAATTATATTTAAATGTTAAATGACAAGAAATTATCTACCAAATAAAAAAATTTTTTTGGCCATTTCATAATTTGGCATGTGTTTTATTTAAGTTTCAAATCAGCAAGCTCTTATAAAAACACCCTTTATTTACATTTTGTTTTGACCTCGAGCCTGATATAGAAGAAATACATTTCTAAAGTTATAGAGCCAAATACATCATACACATATGCAAGTTTTCTTATTTGAAAAAAAGAAAGCAGACAAACAATTTCATAATTTTCTACTAAGTTTTAGTTCCATTAATCTCTGGCCACATAATAAAAATGACAATATATTTATGCTAGACTTCCTTACTCGTTGGAGCATGCTTGCGGTCTTTAGCATTATAAAATATTTAAGAAAATAATTTTTTTTGATTGAGTAATAACTTAAAAGTGTGTGCATTAAAATGTTGGTTTAAACTACACTAATTTTTTATAAATACGTGTGTATATTTTTATATATATACACACATTATCAAGATATATTTTTATTCGACAATTATTTAAACAAAAGAGCTGTTAATCGATTATCGAGTATCTAGCTCCTATCTAATGCTTTTTTTCTTTACTCAACTGAATAAGAAAAAACTTTAATAATAAAGTTCATAGTAATTGTATATAAAGCTTTAATTATTTATACTAAAAAACATGATTTATTGTTTCTAATGTATTATTAACTTTTTTTATAGCATTTAATTATTTATTTTTAAAAACTATTTCTGATTGTGTAGAACATATTTAAATTGTTGACATTACACAGAAATGAACATCTGTTTTCATTAGGATTTTCTTATACTCTCAAATGTTTGTAAAATGTTGTGAATATTTAAAAAAAAATTCTATTCTGTGTGATGCAGTAGCAAATTTATTTTCAAAAATTGTACTTTTATAAAATACTATTAAAAAAGATATTATCTATAAAAAGTCAGATAGCCAAAATTTAAAAAAACGTATTCAGTGTGTGCTTTTAAAAAAAATTATAAAAAGTAAGATACACAAAATTTAAAACAAAAGTATTCAATTAATTAATTGAATTCATCCAAGAAAGCTATTACAGATTCATTTAGTAATTAAGTCAGTGCACTCTAGTCCCCAACAATAAAAATTTCCTGATAATAATATAATCTAGCCTGTTCTAAAAAAGTTTTTGTTTTACATGAAGTTAATATATACAAAAACATATATAAACTTTTAATAAATCAAACCATTCGTTATGAATGTTTTTGAGTTTTATCATATGCAAAACTTTATTGTATCTTCATATACTTTAAAGTTTGAAAAAAAGTATCAAATATTTAGTGTTTGAATTAAAATGGCTTATGACACATTTTAACATATTTTCTACTCTAGGAAATTTCTGTTTTCTTTCCAACATCACAAAATTTTCGGCTTGGATTTTTTTTGTCTGCTGTATCATTTTCATATACCTTTTCCCTATAAAATTATAAACACCAACTCCCTATAATTTTCCAATGCCTACTATTTTGCGTCAATGTATTTTCAAATATGGCCGTAAATAAATAATATTGAGCATAACATTGTTGCATTTTCTGACAGTTTAATGAACTTGTAGTGGCAAAATGCGATAACCATACCTTTTTTTTTTTTTAGGAGTAGGACTAGCACTCAGGGGATGACCCCTACATATGAAATGCATTGCGCCGGAACTGAAAACGACGGGATAGTATTGAGGGGACAGACTAGGAAAGATGAGAAGATAGACATTTTTTGTAGCTATTTCAACCTTTTACTTCGCCGGCTAATTTTTGCTACAGGGCCGACGAAGGTGGGTGCTGTTACTCTGCTTTTTAGTACATGATAGTGTCAGTCGCTGCCAATTATGTTCAGTGACCAGTGACTATGCCTTCATCACTGAAACAGGCTGGCAACAACTAACACAACCAGCACTAATGCACTGATCAGAAGAATTCAACACAATATTTTATGACTCAGCGCGGGCTCGAACTCAGGACCCTCCGCTTCATAGTCTCGCGTTCTGCTACCAATTCGCATTGTATATTGTTATAACGTAAAAATAGAAATAGCATATAATTATTATATGATCTAGTAATGATGATAATTTGATGAGTAAAACTAAAATTAAATAAATAATATTATATAATAAAATTTTTATATTTTTCATTACTTTTACATGCATGACATTAAGCTAAATATAAAACTGCCATACAAGTGAATAAAACAATTCATTAACAAAATGTTTTCAACATTAAGATAATTAAGTTAATTGTATAAAAAAACTACTTACAGCACTCATATTTTTATCATATCTATCAATATGCTGATGATCACGTGATGAACTTAAAATATACTGCAAGAATTATTAAACAATTAAATGCAAATACAAAATCATTTACATACATACAGAAGTAAATATTTGCGGATAAGTAACAAGTTGTACTTGTAAAATTTATTAAGTCATAATAAAACCATATTAATCAAACAAATAATAGCATCATAATCGATAGTCTCAAACGTTTATAATCATTTGCAGGAACACAAACATTTTCACTTGGTTGACTTTAATTCAAAGTTTTGGTAATAACTTAAACTGAAGCAAAGTTCCCTTATTACACAACCTGATATACATATGTGCTATATATAGAATATTGATTAATAATAACTATTATTTATCAGTTATATATACATTTGATTTTGAAGGCTGAGTGCATGCTAAGAAACTACTGCAGTTTTTAGACGATTTAAGTAGTTATGAACTTTATGGGGTTGTCTATTAGTAGACAATGTGAACGAAAACAGTTTACGTGTATTTCCCAATAATTACTTGTTTCTCAATACATACATGCATCTCATGGCGTGCATTGCCATAACGCTACTATGAAAACTGAAATGAATAAACTTAGATAAATTACGGCGTTCGAAAAGCGATTATTATAAGCAATTTCGTTTATGATGTAATTGCTTAAATTGTGCACATGATATTATGGCTGCGTATACGCTTTCATTCAAAGTCAATAATATTACTCATACGTCACCACTCAGAGTTACATACAAGACTGACTTTTACCATCTCAATAATAGTTATGATGTCAAAGGGTTTGCCATAATGAAACGAACAGCCTATTTCTGGATGTAACATAGAAATTTTAACTGGAAGAAATAATCTCAATATAATAAACGCATTCCACATAGAGCGGGCACTTGAAAGGTACTTGAGTAAGAAGTACACAGTAGCTTTATAGCACATTAAGGCATTTTCAACACCCGAAACAAAAAAATTCCCTTGAAGGGCAAACCAAAACCTAAAACTTGGCAGAGTTTGCAATTTTAAGTTAGAAAAATAAAACCAACAAACTAGTGTTTATGCTCATAAATGCCAAAAGGTTAAGATTTCTTCGAAATGCTTCTGAATCATCTATTTATACAGCTCTGCTATGTAGTGGATATACAAAAGTTTATACATAAAACTCCTAAAGCCATAAAATAAATTTATATTTCAAGCAACAGCAAAAAAAATCGTTGTCATTGTATTGATTGAACGAAGAAAAGCAAAACCAATATTTGTGTGAGGATTTGCAGCTATTTTTTTATTTTCGTATAAAGCTTTCAAGAGAGCAGGAAGTTATAAAAATGCATTCAACTGAATGTATTGGAAATTGCAAATAAAAATTATATGGAAGTAAGAAAACTTTTTATATTTTATATTTATTATGGATTTGGCTACTGCGCTGTAAAATATTATCAAAGAATTTTTGGAGGACTAGAAGATAATGTGTTTTGTTATATAGCAATAATAAACTGATTAAAACTAAAATATTTTACTAGCTATGAAACTACTAAATAAGCCAAGTAATGACAAGGCAAAATAACCGTAAACATACTGTGGAGTTTTCTAATATCATTCGCTATAGAATAAGAGATAATATGTATTAAAATATTTTCTATAAAACACATGGAAAAACAAAACCAAAAATAAAACCATGTTTGTTAATTTTTTGCCAACATGAGTTTGTAAGTAGGTTATAGTACTAAGTTATTTACTATAATAGTTCTGTTTTTAATTAAATAAATGATTAATTCATAGACAAGTGAAAGATCATGGCCTCGATTTAGTTAAAATAACGTTCTAAAATCTCAAAATCATGATGTCGGTTAATAATATCGATCATTTAAATCGTTACTTCGTCAGCTGAATTTATTAGCCACATTGCAGCATGCATAATGCGTTGATAAGTGTTTAGTTTCTTTAAAAAGAAATCAACACAAAAAAAAACAAACTTTATTGTTAAAAAAATATCCAAAACAAAAAAAGAACAAGCTAAAAAAGTTTTATCTAAACTGCAGACATTGCAGTTATTTTATTGTGGTTTTACAGATTGAAGTTTGTTTGAAACTTTTAGAAGTAAAAAATAACCACACATTCGTGTACAGCAACTTTATTTAGCACACAAGTATTAAACTCAGCTGTGATATATATATATATATATATATATATATATATATATATATATATATATATATATATATTTATTTATATTTATATTTATATATTATATTATTTATCGTTTTCAGCTACTGAAAATTACATTTTTATATTCGATTCAGTTATTACAATTATATAAATAATAATCATAATAGGCTTCAGTAAAAAAAACGTATAAAGGAAAATCTACATTCATGTATTTGAAATAATATTTAGCAACTCAAATCATTCTCTAAAAATATTATAAAATTATTTATCAACATAAACTAGATATTTTTCACACCTCCTAAACGAAGTCTTTGGAAACAGTATTGTCACAAAAAAAAATAAATTTCAGAACGATAAGTATATTAAACATATCTGTTAAGAATATTTGATCTCCAGAAGCATATAAACTCGTAAATAAATTTATTTTAGTATGTTAACGAAAAATTATATTTAATAGGCAGTTTTTATTTAAAAATTACTCTAAAGCTTTAAACACGTTCACGACAGCAGGCTACCGGCTAGATGGCTACAAGTGCCGCTAGCAGCAATTGTCGCCGTATAGTCAGCTACTTAATTATTTTGAATGCGGCAGCTACTACGTAAATATATAAATTCAGTGCTGTCACTTTCATATATAAAAATAAAAACGCTTATTCTAAATCTATAAGGAAACAAAATCATTGTATTTGTTTATAGCTCCTTATTGTTTTTGCACTTTTAATAAATGGTTAGGTTAGGTTAGGTTGAAAAAGAGGGGCATAAGCATCCCAATCCGTCATGGATTACACTTAGGCCTCATAAGCCTGTTGTGCGCTCTATACCATGGAAACCTCTGAGTTTGATTACGTCAAGAACCTAGTTTCTTCAAATATACTTCCTTAAGTCTTTCCAATTAGAGCCCCTAAGGAATTCCATCTCCTGTATAATCTCCTGATTAAATGTTTGTCTTCTAATTTGACTAAAAGCTGGACAGTTGCACAAGTAGTGCTCCAGTGTCTCGTCCTCTTCCTGGTAGGTCCTGCATTTTATATCGCCAACGATACCCATTCCTGCCAGGTGAGTCCTTAACTCTGTATGTCCTGTTATTAAATAAACCAACCTCCGTAGTGTTGGCCTACTCAATGTTAGGACCTCCTTTGTCCTACTACCATCTGGGTCCCCCCCCCCCCCGCCCATTGAATTCTAGTCATCCTACCTATGGTAGAGTGCTGCCAATCTCTTGTATGCAATTCTATAGCCCATCGCTTTAGTTCGTTCTTAAAAACCTGAAATGGCTTCGGACTATCTAGTGTGATGTTCGCCATTAATGCTCCCATCTTTGCTAGCCTATCTGCCTCAACATTTCCAGGTATCCCCTGATGTCCTGGAATCCATATTATCTCTATGCCCCCATATTGCGTATGAGTATGAGTTAATCTTTGCACTGTAGTACACACCGAGATTGAACAACATGATTCCTTAGGGCCTCGATGACCTTCCTACTATCCGCGAATATACGAATCGGTAGTCTGTTATCGATTTCCTTCAACAATTTTATCCCTTCCGTAATAGCCACGATCTCACTCTGAAATACCGTGCTATGGTCCGGCAGGCGGAAGTATTTGCTAAAGTTACGACCCATGTCACAGAAACCTCCACCCGATCGGTCACCAATCCTCGACCCGTCCGTGTATAGGTTGGTTAAGGGGGTGCAGTGTGATTGTACATATCTAATAGGGTTTCTATCGCACGTGACCGTGCGAGCGTTGTTTCCGGCTAAGAAGTGTACTATACTCTGGTGTTTGGTTGTGTGTTCCCTAGTCAGCCACTCACCCATTACCATCAATCTCATAGCAGCCAGAGCTGCTTCGTATTTAACCTGTATATCAATAGGCAGTATTGATAGAATATTTTCCATCGCCTTAGTTGATGTGGTTCTCATCGCGCCACAGATGCCGATACAGCACTGTCTTTGTATCCTTTGAAGATGTTTGATATTCACCTTCCTCTCCAAGGACGTCCACCATACTAACGAGGCGTACGTCACAATTGGTCTTACCACACTCGTATAGAGCCAGTGTGTCATCTTTGGGCTCATTCCCCATTTGGCCCCAATTGCTCTTCTGCAATAGGTACAGACTCTTTGGGTCTTGATCACCCTACTTTCTATATGGTCCTTCCAGGATATCCTCCAGTCGAGTATCACTCCTAGATATTTGATCTTTTTATTAACCTGTATCGTCCTATCTCGAAAAACCGGTGATTCCACATGTGCAATCTTCCGTTTCCTTGTAAACATACAAATTTCTGTCTTCTCTGGGTTGACATTGAGACCCCTTTGTGTAGCCCAGTTATAAGCTAAATTCAAGGCCTCTATTGCCCTTTCGCAAAGAACCCTAGGATTGTTTCCCCTTATCAGTATCGCTACATCGTCTGCATAGCAGACGGGAGCAAATCCTTCTTGGGATAATGTCTTCAGTAGGGTATTTATGGTCACCACCCAAGTATTTTAATAAATACTTACACATTGTGATGTCCTTTTTTGTTATGACACTATGAAAATGAGTTTATAAGTTAATTATTTCTGATATCTCATTTTCACGTCTTTTAGCGATAACGGCTACTTTTTAAAATAATGGAATTTTAAAATGAAAAATCAGACACACATTTTAAAAATTTAACAACACTCGCAATGGTCCAGCAAATTTCAACAATTTATATACCAATAAAAATCCATCTTAGAGCACTTAGAAATGATGCCCATGTCGTATATATTCTAAGAGTTACAATCTATAACATATAAGTTTTTAACCACGTAAGTCCAGAGCTAAAAGGAATCGCCGACAAAGAAAGATGTACTCTCCTTAATTTTGATGGAGCTTTTACCTTATGATCTTTCTATTATTAACAATTTTCATATTCTGGATCACCGGTTTAAAAATATTTAAACCGCTTATTCATTAAAGATTTTTCATTGTGATGGCAGCACTGATAATTTATTGTCGCCTATGAAAATAGAAACTAGTTTAAATTATGTATGAATTTCTATTTAAATAGTGAACCTTTTATTTATGTAAATTGTATTACAGGATGTTAATTTTCTCAACAGGCTATAAGTTCAAATCTTCGAAACTGCAATTATTTTTTTATTTTTTAAATAAATGAACGTGATTACATTCTAATTATTTATTTATTTAATTTTTTTGACAGTGGAATATTAGAAATTAGTTTAATTTGACTACAGCTACAAAAGTAGCACGTACAATAACCTGCCGTGTAGCCATGAAAATATTCATTCCCATATAAACACATGTATTCGATTTTTGACAGGTTGTAGTCGGTAGTCTGCTGCCGTGAATGTGTTTAATGCATAAAGCTGCAGTCAGACTTGGAAAACTGCAATCCATAATATCATCAAAACAAACTACTGATACAAATTTTACTTAATAAACACGTACCTGAATTTAAATATTTTTTATTAGCATTTATGGCTAGTGCTTCTTTGAGACAATGTGTTTGTGGTAAAAGTTATTAATTAATATGCCGAAATTAAAAATATGCTGTTTCTTTTATTATTTTTTCATAACAAAATAATTTTCAAACAGAGAAAAATAAAAGCTCACAATTAAAATGTTAAGTTGTTCGTTAAGCGAAATTTTTCTTAAATAAAATTGTAAAATAAAAGTTGAAATGTTTAGTTTTTTTTCTAATAATGTTGCAAATGAACTAAATAGATTATTCAATATTTAAATATTTTTTTAAGAAACTTTTAACTTTTCTAATTGATTTCAGAGCAATTATAATTTCGAATTACAGCTTTTGTTTCTCAGCATATATTCTTTTACAAAGCTACTGCAGTCTGACAACGATCCGGTTATTCTTTTGTTACTATTATCATTGCTGCAAGTTTCATTTTAATTGTTTTGTTTCTTTACGTTACACATTCTCTTTGAATAGTTTATTCAAAACTATAAAAGGAAAATAAACACACCGGAAACCACATACATTTTGCTAACATAATAATCAAACTAACTTTTGACAGAGTCATACAGAATAAAGATGACAAAAATTAGTACAGATATAAGCATGATGGCACAAAATAAATTATAAAAAACACATATAGAGATACCAAAATTTATGTATTTAACAAATCGGAATGACAATTGCATCATACCGCATGAGAATAAAATTGGTGGACTAATTTCAATCAGAAAACGGCTGACTTAAAGAAATTCTGTCATTGTGAGACAGTCTTCATGAAATTATTCCAGTTGCCATTCTGGAGAAATTGAGTTGTCGGATAGGCATAGAATGTTTTATTTAATAAGATCGAAGAAAATTCGCTTATTATTTGACTGGAAATACAAAATGTATAAAGACTGCATGCAATTTTTTTTTTTAGGATTAATTACTCTAATAGAAGTGATGAAGGACATTTATGTAAATTTTGGGTGCGTTATTTCAAATATCGTACTTGCACTTAACTCTTTCTGGCTCTGTATACTCTAAGATTTTAAAATAAAATACAATATATATTTTTTACAATAATAATAAAGACATTCTATTGCAGGAAACTGTTGTTAAAAAGGAAATGTAACAAGTTGTATCTTTTCTTTCAGCAACTTGTACAAAATAATACAACTTTTTGTAAGATGAAGTGTGGATGTCTTTGAAATTGTTTAAAAAAGTTTAATATATATTTTCCTATCTATATAGATATACATATTTTTTTCATTCGATTTTGCCCTCATTGCTCTTTGTTACATCTCGTCTTGTAATAAAATGGTTTAAAAATTTTGCGGAAATATAAAGTTGATTGTTATGTTCACACAACTACTCAAGATTTTGTGTATCAGGATGGCATTGTGTAAACGATTTGGTTTTATTAAATACATGCAATTTGGTCAGAGATGTTATATGATTTATGACAAACAAAAAGTATTTTGTGGAACTATAAGATGCGGAATAGCTGGCCAGAGATATTTAGGGCGCTGGAGATTAATATTAACTTTAAAACAATAAATTAATCGACTGGCAAACAGGTATGGTCCTGTAATAAATGTGTAAGAAAACAAAAGGATGTGTATATCACAAATCTAATTTAGTAAATTATTTTTCTTTTTTTTTGCATAAATGCCTTGTAAAATTTTTCAACAATCAAGTTAGGAAATCATTAACAATAATTTATCATTAATAATGATGGATCAATTACTTATTTGTCTGCATGAGATAATTCCAAAATAAAAATGTCTATCGCTTTAAATATTAATTTAAATATTTTAAACTAAAAATCCTACTATATCACAAACAAAAATCCTGCGTACACTTAAACATGTTTATATTCCAATATTAATCATACGCTAAGTTTAACTCATATAAACAATTACATCTCCAATAAGTATGCAATAATTTTAGTTTATTAATATAGAAACCCAATCATACGCAACATTCGTTTAATAGGATGCAGAAATTTAGTGGAGTATAATAATATGCAATAAATTCACAGAAAAAATTAATATCAACTATTTTAGCAAAAAACACAATTTTTTGAAATCAAATTTATTGCAGGTAAAAAATTCTTTTACAACACAAGCATGAGATTTATTTGAGTTTTGCTAGGTACACAAATATTGTTGAAGGTTTTATTTTGTGGGAACTATTATCTGCATTAAAAAAATTCAGAAACTATATAGCTGATCAATTAGTGCTCTACTTTATAAGATATGCCATTTTCGAAACTAAAAAAATTATATTAAATTGAATTAAGATTCTATAGGCTAATTGTTCGAAATTTTAATTTAAATCTCAGAAAGACAAGATAAATATTCCAAGGCACAAAGGCAAGTCAACATCAGTTTTTTTTTGTATTGTGTTTGTCACCACTTATTAGGTGGCTTAGTTGAATTTGATTACAGTTCCTATTTACACAAATTTTATTGTGAAAAAGAATCCGAGAACTGTATCAACCTGATCTGATGAGGAAAGGGTTGCGTCTTTCGAAAACAGAAATATTTGAAAGAAATAAGTTTCATTTATTTAGTTGTAGCCTGTCTTCTTTCATTAACTTTTGAATATCGTCGTCGTCGATTCAACGAACTATTACGTTAACGCCACAAAAATATGAATGATATTCTAGGGTTAAATAAAAATTAGAATTTTAACCAATTCATTAAAAACATATTTGCAGATCGCAGATTTGTATATAGAGCCTGCTAAATAAATTAAATTTTGTTTAAGAATTCTTAAAGAGTGAACTCCTTCATATCGCAAAAATTAATTCCAATTAAACTAAGCGATTGAAATTTCTTATATATAAAAGAAAATTATATAAATAGTGATTGTATTCGCCAACAATTTTAACACTTTTAATACGAGTTGAAAAGTTCCTTGTATGCAAAATGTTACAATAAGTTTTAATGGATTCTTTAAATCTCTTAATAGAATATGAAATCCAATCTTTTTTATATTTGTTCACATAATATTTTCTTTAGTATTTAAATAACTTAAGTTTCATTTCACTAATATTTGCATTAAATATGCATTGTCTTAAGCTTCATTTAATTTCGTTACCTGATTATTGTATAGGAGTCGGGGGAGTAATTTACAATAAGCACAGCCATAGCCGAAAGTTTAATAATATAGTTAAGTCAAAGCTTATTTAAATTATCTTATATTGCGAAATAAATTAGCATCTATTTTAAGCGCTTCTAACATTTACTTGTTATGGTTAAAAATCCCTGCGATACTTATTTCCGTTTATTAAAATTCGCATTTAAATGTCGCGCACTCTACTGCGGTACATTGTGTTAAATATATAATAGTTGCGTATATAGCCAGCGGGTATTTTTTTTTTATAAATTATAATTGTTTAAACCTTTTTATTGGAAAACTTTTACTTTCACTGTGTGCATTGTTATTAGATTGCTGGAGCATGGTACAACTTTTTAGTTTTGTTTTTCTAAAGTACGCAAATATAACCATTTTATCACTCTAATATGTCCGCCTTCAACCCTATTTCTGTTTTACTTTAATATAAATTTTTATAAAAAGCATTATAATTGCAGAAAATATAGTTCACAGCATGAAGTATTATTGTAAAGGGCAAATGAGAAAAACTGTGTTTTCAATGTTCTGTAATCATCAAACTTAATTAGAATAAATAAACAAAAGAGAAATAAGCTCAAAGTGAAACCGATAAGAAGGGTTTTATGTTGCTATTTAAAGTATTTTTTTCTTTATAGAATCTAATAAAATATATATTATAAAATATTACAAATAGGATTTGTATGATAATGAAAATTTAGAGTTTTCAATTTGTGTAGTTATTTTGTGGCGATTTCCTTATCTTAGATCTAGGATCACAAAATCACTATAGCACCTGTTTCAAAGACGAGCTCTTCAATATTTTTTCACATGATATGACATTGATCAACGATTGAAGCACGGTTAAAGTGTTGGATAACCTTCAAGGGACTTAAGGGTCAAGATTTTTAGAAAATAACACCACTTCAGTGTATCCTGTTAAAAGTACAAGAACTTTTAGGATCAACTCAAATGCCAGAAAATATTTCGTCACTAAATTTACTAAACACTACTTAGTGAACATATTTTGTTTGAATCAATTAAGCTTTAAACACATTCACGACAGCATGCTACCGACTACATGGCTACATGTGCCGCTTGCTACACTTGTCGCCGTGTAGTCAGCTACTTCATTATTTTGAATGCGGCAGCTACTACGTAAATATATAATTTCAGTGCTGCCACTTTCATATATAAAAATAAAAACGCTTATTCTAAATCTATAAGGAAACAAAATCATTGTATTTGTTTATAGCTCTTTATTGTTTTTGCACTTTTAATAAATACTTATACATTGTGATGTCCTTTTTTGTTATGGCACTATGAAAATGAGTTTATGGGTTATTTATTTCTTATATCTCATTTTCACGTCTTTTATCGGTAACGGCTACTTTTTAAAATAATGGAATTTTAAGTTGAAAAGTCAGACATAAATTTTAAAAATTTATATACCAATAAAAAGCCATTTTAGAGCACTTTGAAATGATGCCCTTGTCGTATATATTTTAGGAGTTACAATCTATAAAATATAAAAGTTTTGAACCTCGTAAGCCCAGAGTCTTCTTAATTTTGATGGAGCTTTTACCTTATGCTCTTTTTATTTTGAATAGTTTTCATATTCTTAATCAGCGGTTTAAAAAAATTTAAACTGCTTATTCATTTAAGATTTTTCATTGTGCTGGCAGCACTAATAATTTATTGTCGCCAATGAAAATAAAAATTAGTTTATGTAGTAAGAATTTTAACGAACATTTATATTGCTATATTAAATTGAATTAAGATTCATAGGCTAATTGTTCGAAATTTGTTTTAAATCTCAGAAAGACATGATAAATATTCCAAGGCACAAAGGAAAGTCAACATCAGTTTTATTCAACTTACACAGCAGAGCAGAACAGCTGTTTTCGAAAGACGCAACCCTTTCATCATCAGTGCTCATGTGTATTGTGTTTGTCACCACTTATTAGGTGGCTTAGTTGAATTTGATAACAGTTCCTATTTACACAAATTTTATTGTGTCTTTCTGAGATTTAAAACAAATTTCGAACAATTAGCCTATGAATCTTAATTCAGTTTAATATAGCAATATAAATGTTCGTTAAAATTCTTACTACATACAAATTTAAGCTATGGCTTGAGCTAACAATAATAAAATATTGGAAAAACGTTCACATGTACTTAAGTATAATATTCAAAACCAAAAAAGTTTGACTTAGGTATGATGGAACAAAAAATTCAGAAAAATGGGACATGAAGAAAAATAATCAAACGGTAACACGGGTATTATAACAATAACATGTTAACATCAGGTTGATACAGTTCCCGTATTCTTTTTCACAATAAAATTTGTGTAAATAGGAACTGTTATCAAATTCAACTAAGCCACCTAATAAGTGGTGACAAACACAATACACATGAGCACTGATGATGAAAGGGTTGCGTCTTTCGAAAACAGCTGTTCTGCTCTGCTGTGTAAGTTGAATAAAACTGATGTTGACTTTCCTTTGTGCCTTGGAATATTTATCATGTCTTTCTGAGATTTAAAAACAAATTTCGAACAATTAGCCTATGAATCTTAATTCAGTTTAATATAGCAATATAAATGTTCGTTAAAATTCTTACTACATACAAATTTAAGCTATGGCTTGAGCTAACAATAATAAAATATTGGAAAAACGTTCACATGTACTTAAGTATAATATTCAAAACCAAAAAAGTTTGACTTAGGTATGATGGAACAAAAAATTCAGAAAAATGGGACATGAAGAAAAATAATCAAACGGTAACACGGGTATTATAACAATAACATGTTAACATCAGGTTGATACAGTTCCCGTATTCTTTTTCACAATAAAATTTGTGTAAATAGGAACTGTTATCAAATTCAACTAAGCCACCTAATAAGTGGTGACAAACACAATACACATGAGCACTGATGATGAAAGGGTTGCGTCTTTCGAAAACAGCTGTTCTGCTCTGCTGTGTAAGTTGAATAAAACTGATGTTGACTTTCCTTTGTGCCTTGGAATATTTATCATGTCTTTCTGAGATTTAAAACAAATTTCGAAAAATTAGTTTAATTTGACTACAGCTACAAAAATAGCACGGACAAAAACCTGCCGTGTAGCCATGAAGATATTCGTTCCCATATCAACACATTTATTCTATTTTTGACAGGTTGTAGTCGGTAGTCTGCTGTTGGGAATGTGTTTAATGCACTATAGTTGTGTTTTTTTTTGACTTGGATCAGTATGTGTTTAATAAACACTTTAGTGTTTAAAATTCCCCGAAAGACGCATAACAATGAATTTAAGCACTTTCCAATAGCTTGTAAATAATCTCAAACGGTTCATATGTTTTACTTTAATATTCATATGAATGGTTATTATGATATACTTTAAAATTCAATTTATTTGCCGTAAGAGTTCATAATGCAACGCAGTAAGTTGTTTTATATGATTTTTATACACATATAATACATTTTATTTTCAAAATAGAGGAAAAACATTTTAAACAAATGCACTGCATGATATAAAAATCAAATTAATAATGAAATGTTCTGACGCACAAATATGCCGTCCTTCAAGCATTCGCTATGAAATTTTTATTCCCAGCGACAGCATGTACTTTCCAAAAACTAGTTCTGCTGCAGTGTAAAAATAACGAATAATTCAAGGTTTTCAAATTTGCAGCAATTTTTTCAAGAGTGAAAAACAGTATAAAGGCAAAAAATTATCTGACAACCAGCATCTCTGCGAGTTCCTGTTAAAAAACAGGAAACAGAACAATTTACACTTGAAAAGTAAAGCAGACAACAGCTGCAACATTAATAAATACTTGGAGGTATTGTCTTAAAAGCTCAACTAAAATACTCGCACATGCTAACAACATATACGTTCATTCATTGTTAAGACTTTGTTTGCACCCAGTTAACATAATGGATGGCGTAAGGAGAGAGGTAAATGAAAACGTGGGTTACAAATCAAGCACAGCATATGTTTACTCCCAATTGACAGACAGTGAATTTTATTTTATTGTCATTTGAGCTGACTGTGGAGAACTTACAAAGAATCCTGTTGTTTCTTTATTTTTCCCCCCGCAATGGCTCAAAGCACATTTAGTCGGGGTAATTAAAGCTGTTGATAAATAACTAATAAGTAAATAATAAATTCTTTTAAAACACACTTTTTTATTGCTGTCTTAAATTTTAACAGCCTCATCTTCTCACTGACAAATCCATTAAATTGCATCAATTTCCGATGCATCCCTGGTGTTTGTTGTGTGTTTTTTTTTTTTTGTTTTCTCCGGATTTTGTTATTTTCCCTGTTAGTGCAGTAATATAAACATTTAAAAATGGAATTACCTATAAGAATATGTAGAAGATAAAATATATAATGAAAGTGTACTCTTAATATCAACGTATATCTACTCTAGAGAAAACTCACTTCATGCCTTTAGGCATTTTTAAATGTGTAGTGATTACTTTTTCTTAAGTTCATCCAGATGGGATTCTTGCAAAAGCTTACCTAAAAATCTTAATGAAAGTTTTTAAGGCTTTGCTGTAAATTCTTGTATATTTACACATGCATACATTTATAATGTGTTATTGCTAAGAATATGAAAATGATAGAGATTTTTTTTCTTACACATGCCCAAACACTTTCACAAGTGCACAAAGTCATGTGTTGCAGATAGGAAAAAAGAAAATGATATTCATATCTTTCTGTTAACTCTTCAGTGAACTCTTTTAATTACAAAAGTTTAGAAGAAAGACATTTTGATTACAAAAAAAAAAAAAAACAATCTAAAAAATATATGTTAATTTGGAGACAAATTTACTTAAAGAATGCATATTTTCCTATAAATATTTAATAAAATATTTTGATTTGGGAGACATTTTTCTAATTCGATTTTTGAGATATTTTGCTATCAAATATTTAGCATATCAAGTTGCTATATGCCCTGAAGTACTGAAAATAAGTACTTTAATGGAATTTTTTGTGTAAATAACAATATTATGAAAAGATATTAAAAAAAATGTAGATACATGAAATATTAGAAATGTAGGATTCTCATGGTATCTGGCATAATTACTACAACCACAATGTCTTTCTCTACAATATATCTAACTTTGGTATATCTTTAGAAAACTGTCAAAAGGCTCAGAAGATTTGGAACTGTTGGCGAGGAAATTATGGTATTAATCAAAAAATTTCCACCTGACTTTTCTTGTACATTAGTGCATGGTAGTGTTAGTTGTTGTCAGCCTGTTTTAGTGATGAAGGCATAGCCACTGGTCACTGATCATAATTGGCAGGGACTGACACAATCATGTACTAGAGAGCAGAGTAACAACATCCTCCTTTTTCGACCCTGCAGCAAAAAATTAGGGGGAGAAGTAAAGGGTTGAAATAGCTCATCTTTCTCATCTTCCTTCATCTGTCCTCTCAATAATATCTCATCCTTTCTAGTTCCGGCGCAATGCAGTGCATATATAGAGGTCATCCCCTGAGTGCTGGTCCGAGTTAAAAAAGTAAATAAATAAAATACAAGTCCATGAAGAAAAATATCTGCCGTCCGGTTACAGAATTTTTATTTAAAAAAAAAATACGATCTTAAGCACTGAATATACTAGAATTTTTATTCCTAAAAAATATAGGGTGGCTTAGAAACACCGAAGTGGTGTGAATTCCTTATAACTTTTTTAATATAATTTTTTTTTCATTTCTTTTCAGTTTTTGTTAAGAAGACTTGGACAATTTATAATGGAGCAATACACAACTGAACAACGTGCCCAAATCGTTGAAATTTACTTTTCAAATCAACGGTCCATTGTATTGACTCAGCGTGCATACCGTCGTCAATTTAATGTGCGGGTTGCACCCTGTCAGTCAATAAAAAACCGTCTGGTTGCAAAATTTTCGACAACAAGGAGCAGTAAGGAACCTACGAACTGTCCACACGTTTGACAATGTTCAAGTGGTACAGGAGAGTATTCGGGAGGATCCAGATACATCAACCAGGAGACGTTCGACACAACTTGGCATCGCAAAAGGGTCGCTGCAGCGAATTTTGCATACCGCTAGAATGTTTCCATACAAAATTCAACTTGTCCAAGAATTGAAACGGACAGATTTACGCGACATCTTTGGTGAAAGAATAATTTCGCTTAGAAGCAATTTTAATTGGCCTCCGCGTTCCCCGGATTTAACCGCTCCAGACTGTTTCCTTTGGAGTTATTTAAAAGGGAAAGTTTATCTTAATAAACCTAGGACTATTGAGGAATTAAAAACCAATATTCGAGACGAAATTAACAACATAACACCGGAAGTTTTTTTTTTTTTTAGGAGTAGGACCAGCACTCAGGGGATGACCCCTACATATGCAGTGCATTGCGCTGGAACTGGGAAAATAGATTTTGGGAAGGAGGATAAAGAGATTAGTGTCTGTGGATATTCGATTTGAACCTGCTCAAATTGTAAGTGGCGGGGAAGACATCTGCGGGTAGTTTGTTCCACATTTTCTCTGTTATGCGTAGTGCGATTCATTGGAATATCGACCACAAACGCATGCGCTCTTGATGAAAAACGCGTTGAGCGTAAGAAAGAATGGGTTTCAGGAACAAGTTCCCTAATTTCACCAGAGCACCTGCCATTATAGTAACGATAGAACAACGATACGCACCCCACATTGCGACGATGCTCAAGAGAGTCAATAGAGTTGGCTACTCTACTGTCTCCGATGAGTTTCATCGCCCTCTCCTGTACGCGGTCGAGTAACTTCAAAATAGACTTTGAAGCACCGGCCCAAACATGAGAGTTGTATTCCATCTTCGGTCGGATGTAAGTGGTGTAAATATTAAGGAGATCAGAAGGGGTGAAGTATCTCTTGCACCGTCTTAAGAAGCCAAGGCACTTGAATGCTTCTTTTGCGACCTGAAAGACATGTTCCGTCCATCTGACATCACACTGCACTTTCATGCCCAGAACATCAAGAGCCCCTGACTCCATAATACTTACACCACCCATAGAAACAGATGAAGCAGCATGGTCATACGTACGTCGATGCGTAAGCATACAACACTGGGTCTTACGGGCATTAAAATCGACCCTGTTCGCCTGACCCCATTCAGAAATCTTCGCGAGGTCACTATTCAGAACGACATTCATAAACTGCCTCCTTGTCTCGAATTCAGACGTTGACGGCCTGCAGTTAAATGAATAGGAATGCGAAAGGCTGCTATCATCTGCGAAAGAGTAAATAGGACAGGAAGTTTGGGAAAGTAAATCGTTAAGAAAAATTAGAAATAGAGTAGGAGAAAGAACGGAGCCCTGCGGTACCCCTGAGTTGACTCTGAACTCACCGGATGAGACCCCATCTATAACAACTCGTATAGAGCGATCCCTGAGAAAGCTCGATAAAAACCGAGAGAAGGTGTCTCCGACACCAAATGCAATAAGTTTGGACAGGAGTGCTCCATGCCACACTCTATCGAACACCTTAGAAATATCTAGAGCCACCACTTTACTTTCGCCAAAACGGTGTATAGAACTACACCAGTTTTCCGAAAGAAGGGCCAATAGGTCACCCGTAGAGCGGCCTCTGCGGAAACCATACTGGCGGTCGTTTAGTAAACTGTTGGACTCCACATATTTCACAAGATGGAAGTTAAGCATAGTTTCCATCACCTGCGAAAGGTCATGTAAGATGTGTTGGAAAGAGCACATTTGTGCGAAGCAGAAAATGGGCACTATTTTTAATAACTAATCTAAAAATATTCCCTATAAATTTCCTGTATTTAAAAAACAAAAAATTAAAAATTAAAAAAAAAAGTCTTAAATAAAAAGTTATAAGGAATTCACACCACTTCGGTCTTTCTGAGCCACCCTGTAGGATAAGAATTGTAAAACTAACAACTCTTAAGGCCTGTTGCTATATGTTTAATGCCTTAAATAATTTCCAGCAATCAATGCTTTAAGGAATTTCCTTAATTGATTTTAAAAATGTATATAAACAGAACCACATAACTTGTAAATCTATTTATAAATTTAATATTCCGGTTAGTTGCAGTAAACTTTTTTATGTTATTGCTTTTGTTTGGCAAGGCCCTCAATTCGTTTATTATAAAAATACATTTAAGGGATATAAAAATTGCTGTAAAAATGGTTTATTAAATTTCCTTCCCCACAATATGGCTTTTTATCAAAAGGATTTCCTTCTTTTTAAGAGTTGCCGTTTGTTTGGTCAAATATATTTTATTTGTTTAACCATGCATGCCTTTTGGGTAAGGCAAAAGTGAAGCAACAAAATTTTTCGGTAATAAAACAATTTTTATTTTGTAAATTTTTATTTTACCAATCATAAATGATGTTTACTTGTGGCATGTTTAAAAATTCTTGGTTGGATAAGCTTTATGCAACATCATTTTTATTTACCTAATAAAGAAGAAAATCAAAATCAGTATAATTCGTCTTTATTTAAATATTATAAAATCATTTGATGGAAGTTTAACCATAATAAAGAAACAATTTTTTATATTTAAAATCAAAAAGGAGCTCCAAGCTTACAAATGTTAAGGAAAATATAAAAATTTAAGTAGATTCTATGCATAAAAAATGTAATTTGAACGAGCTTAATATCCTGATTTTCATTAGGAATATAACAGCAGCGTGCGAAATATAACAGCAATATCATATATCATCACCTGGTTTGTAACGATTTGAGTTATTGCCATTGAAAGTGTTGCTCCAATAAACACTGCGATGCTTTAATTATGCTTAACACTCTCGGTATGCCTTCATACTCTCTTTGATTTTTCAGATGTTCCTACAGTCTTGAGTACTTGTTAAGGAGTTGCTTCATAATTTATTTATTTTTTCTTTTAATTATTTAGAGTACTCATGCTTTAACCTTTTTCAAAGCTAAAATGCTAGAGTAATATTTTCTTAGTGACATATAAGTATTTCACTAGCAAATATATGTATTTTTAGTCTTAATTGCTGCTCTTGTTTACTTTTCAGCTTTTGGCATTTTAATAATGTGCTTAATTGCAATCACTTAAAAAGCCAAACTGCTAAATAGTCATAAAATGAAGGATAAACATACGATGTCAAAGTTAACTTTAAACGTTAATTAATCTTAATTAAGAGGTTTAACCAACTGTTATTATTTCTAAGTGATAATACTCAATATTTGAATTCGTTTATATGCACCGTTTGATATAATGAGCTTAAGTGACAAATTGTAAAAGCAAATAATTTAGTTAAGCACGTAATATTTCAATGTGAAATATCTATATACCAACAGCCATATTTTATTAAAAATCTTAAGTACATTACATTTCTTTTAGTGTATAGAGAACATTGCCAAAAATCTCGTACTTAGTTATTGAATCAATTCACACGATATTATTTTATTCTTATGGGGAAGAAAAAACCGGATGGCGTATAGAAAACATTCCGACTCAAATTTATATGGGGGAAAGTATATACTGAGTTATATATTTTCTGTTTAAATCAAACAGCTTCCAAAGAATTCAATAAGATCCTGATCTTGTAATCCGTAAGCAGAGAAAGTCTAAATCATTTCCATTGATTTTTACAGAAAGTTGTGATTGCAAAAAGATCTATCGTTTTCTCCAATTTTTTATAATTGGGTAGGAACAATTGGTCTATAAAATCTTAATTCAATTTAATATAGCAATATAAAATGTTCGCTAAAATTCTTACTACATACAAATTTAAGCTATGGCTTGAGCTACCAATAATAAAATATTGGAAAAACGTTCACATGTACTTAAGTATAAAATTCAAAGCAAAAAAGTTTGACTTAGGTATGATGGAAAAAAAAAATTCTGAAAAATGGGACATGAAGAAAAATAATCAAACGGCAACACGGGTATTATAACAATAACATGTTAACATCAGGTTGATACAGTTCTCGTATTCTTTTTCACAATAAAATTTGTGTAAATAGGAACTGTTATCACATTCAACTAAGCCACCTAATAAGTGGTGACAAACACAATACACATGAGCACTGATGATGAAAGGGTTGCGTCTTTCGAAAACAGCTGTTCTGCTCTGCTGTGTAAGTGGAATAACAAAAACTGATGTTGACTTGCCTTTGTGCCTTGGAATATTTATCATGTCTTTCTGAGATTTAAATTAAAATTTCAAACAATTAGCCTATAGGATCTTAATTCAATTTAATTATTTATTTTTTATACACAAATCTTTCTCGTAATAATATTTTTAATCAGTTAAATGTAAACAAGTAAAAACCGTATATTCGACCGGGTCGAATCTTTAGTAAGTAAATTTAAAATGTTTAACTTGGTGGGACAGAGTTCTTTTAGGAGATCTCTGTACCCTATTTTAAATCTCTATTTTGAGAGTCATTCGGGGAAGGGCCGTGGGAGAGACGTTTCACCTCTGCAAAATCAAAGAGAACATCTCAGCTTCTTATAGGCTTAAGGAATAAAAATTTTTCAATATGTACACTATTTTTGCATATAATATCGTACGTAAACGACCACTAAAGGGGGCGGGGTCCAAAAATGGACTATATCATGTTTTGCCCAGACGAATGTAAGGGCATTGATGGATCATCTCAGACTTTATCAGTTATCAAGAATATATATACTTTATGAAGTCGAATTCTCTTTGGAAGTTACTAAAACTGTATTTTGGCGGGGTTGCTCTGGCAAGGGCTGTGGGGGAGAGATTTCACCTCTAAAAATAAATGTTTGGGATAATTATGTACAAAATTAAAAAAAAAAATTTATGGTGTCATTTAAGGGGCAAAGGGGGAGGAGTGGGTAGGCAGAGTAGTACCAGGTTACTTCTCAACTTCCTCATTAAACCTTAAAAATTTTATTTTTAAGGAATGTAGGCTTAAGTAAAACAATTTGTTAAATTTTTGCATTATTTTTGCATATAATAACGCCCACTTAAGAAGGCGGAATCGAAAGATTTTTTTTATTTCATGGCTCAAAGTTTAACGCCTTCTTTGACATAAAAATATAGCGATTGTTTAACAAAATTACAAAAAACTTTTAAAAATTATATTGTTTTTTAGAGGTTGGTTCAGTTCTTCTGAGGATAACTTTTTTCCCTCTTGCCCGACTTAGCCCATCTCCAGACTTAACCTGTGCTATCCCTCAAGATATATTTGTAGCAAATTTCAAGAGCCTGGCTCTTTTCGTTTGGACTGAATCGTGATTTCCACAGACGGACGGACGAACATGCTTACATAGTTTTATATTTCATCACTGATCAAGAATATATATACCTTATGGGGTCTCAGATGGATATTTCACTCCGTTACAAACGCAATGACAAAGTGAATATACCCTCCATATTCTTTTTTGGAGGTTATAATAATAATATAATATTTAGAAAACTAAAAACAAATTTCAATTTTCTATAAGTAAAAAACCTTTTTAAGTAATCAATTATCAGGACATTGTTAATACTCACTTCCATATAAGTCGAAAATGTCAACTTATTGATGAAAAATTACTTGCATTCTATTTATTTATTTCTTTTTTTTTACACTGGAAAATGTTAAAAGAAATAAAGGGTAAAATAGTGTTCTAACTCAGTAGCTCACTTAGTAACTCTTACATATAAAACCTTTCTAATGACTCCATTGGTAACTTTTCAAAATGATAATCTA
Organism: Linnaemya tessellans; assembly: GCA_951800035.1. Classification (NCBI taxonomy): domain Eukaryota; kingdom Metazoa; phylum Arthropoda; class Insecta; order Diptera; family Tachinidae; genus Linnaemya; species Linnaemya tessellans. Next base: position 102,818,848 of record OX637533.1, on the reverse strand, counting down.
ATTTATTAAAACATTGTCGTGTGCTCTGAAAAAGGTTATGAATTTTACCAGTATCACATGAATCCATGTTATTTGTATACAATAGAAGAAATTTAAAATTTTACTTCAAATAATTAATGATTTGCTGATATTTTTTTTTTTACTTCAAATAATTATTTGCTGATAATATTGAGTTAAACTTAAAAACCAACAGTAACAGTTTTAGAATAAAACATAAATACATACTCCTCCCTAATAGATTTTATTACAACAGACAAATTTTAGAGACAAAATTTTGTAAAGAAATTTATTTTTTATTATTTTCTCATTATATTGTACTCTATATAATTAAACTATTGTTAAGGCCTTAGATATTTATTTTATATATAAATTGTATTACCGTATATTTTCAATATTTCATTAACCTTTAGTGAACTTCTTTACAAAATTTTATATATTGTTTACAATATGTTACTTTTTGCTTTCAATAAAAAAAATATATAGTAATAATAATAAATATTGCCTTTTGTGTTTTCGTTTGTTGTTGAAAGTTAACATACATTTTTTTTATTAAAGCGTTAGGTCAATAATTACATCCATAATCACGAAGAAGACGACTATCCAAATATATAAGATTCTGAGAAATATATTATTGTTCTAAAATAATTTAATTAGCTGCAAAATGCCATCGTAACACATATCACTTTATAATAAACTAAATGTTTACACGTAGACTAAATATACATAAGAAGCAATTGTTATAACAAAGTATGCCAATAATAGCTTCCCTAATGGCTAAAGTTTATTGATAATGCCTATTCAATACGATTTGTTACATTACAAGCTAATCAGTTACACTAATTAAGCATTTCACAATAAAATCGTAAAAGGTTATGAAAACGTTTATGATTTTCGTTTTATTACTGGCTGATTAAACGTTTAATCGTGTGTAATCGTAAATTGTAGAGATAATGCTAACCAGCTGAGCTTTGACTACCCAACTTTCTTTATATAATTTGATACACATTTATATTTAGAAAATAATACGAAATCTTTTATTTTATAGACACTATCTTGTCTTCTATGTGATAATAGTTTTAAGTGGAAGAGGAAGCCATTTTCATGATATTTTAACAATTATTTAAAGTGTTTTAGCAACGGCATAAGAAATATTAAGAGGAATAACTGATATCGTGTAATATTACTACATATTTACCTAATATATTTGAGACTTCAAAGAATTTATTTGACGAGTAAGTTATGCTAGGTTAGAAGGGCTGCCCGCCATAAGCGGAGGCCATAAAAGCTTATTGTGATGCCCAGAGGACTACATCCTATACAATCCTTTCAAAACGAAGTAGTGGTTCTTGAGAACCAGCCATTACTTTTCACGAAGCCCGCCAGGGCAGCCTGCTGTGCATCCCTGAGGCAGTCCCGATCCCGCAGGAAACGTGAGCCTAGATGTTTAAGCCTACGCTCCTGCAGGGCCGGACATTCACAAAGAAAAAGCTGTACTGACTCCTCTTCCTCCTCATCTAAACAGCTCCTGCAGCGACCATCATGGGCGAAGCCCAAACGCCCCGCCATGTGCCCAATTGCACAGTGCCCCGTCAAGACCCCCACCAGGAGTTCCAACGAATTCTTCCCAAAAGTCAGAAACTGTTTAGTCCTACCCCTGTCAAGCGAGGGCCATATAGTTCTGGAGACCCTACAGGTGGTAATACTTGACCACTTGCCTGTCACCTCTCTCTCTCTCTCTGCCCACTCCTGAATCTTATTCAGCAGCTCAACTGAGGGAATGTCAATACCCCTACGTGAGGCTGCCTCATCCAAGGCCAAACCCGCTCTAGCACATTCGTCCGCCATCTCATTCCCCTGAATGCCTTCATGCTCTGGAACCCAAACTATCCTGACATCATGTCCCTCAAGTCGAGCCAGAGATTGAATGCATGCCAGCACATATCTCGACCTCACTGTCACCGAATCCAGGCCCCTAATCGCTGCCAGATTATCCACACAAATGTCAATAATTCTTCCTCGCCTCGGTAATGGCATAAATCTCCGCCTGGAAAACTGTCGAGGTATCGAGGTGTTGATGAGTAGCTAAATCTCGTATTCATACTAAATGACATTTTAGTTATTTGATTACTACATTATCCTACATTATGCTCAGTTACTGTATTATTCTGTGAAAAGAAAACTGATTATATATAAATATGATGTATTTTCTTCTTTTAAATCTAATACAAATTTAACTGCCATTCTCACAATGTCGATAGAGTTATTGCTGTCGCATAAATACATTTGAAACAAAAATTATTTATAAAATGTTGCTTTTAGTTCAAACATATTTGTACTCAAGAAACAATTCATTCGACATTGTGAAACAAAAAAGAATTTGGAGGGTATATTCACTTTGTCATTCCATTTGTAACGCATCGAAATATCCATCTCAGACCCCATAAAGTGTATATATTATTGATCAGTTATGAAATCTAAGACGAACTGAGCATGTCCGTCCGTCCGACCGTCTGTGGAAATCACGATTCAGTCCAAACGAAAAGAGCTAGAGTCTTGAAATTGGGCATAAATATATTTTAAAGCTTAGAGCAGGTTAAGTTTGAAGATGGGCTAAATCGGGCAAGAGGGAAAAAAGTTCCCCTAAGAAGAACTAAACCAACCCAGAAAAAACAACATAATTTTTAAAGTTTTTTGGTTATTTTGTTAAGTAAATGATATATTTTTATGTCAAATACGGTCCAACGCCTTAAACTTGGAGCCATTAAATAAAATAAAAATATTTTTTGACCCCGCCCACTTCAGTGGGCGTTATTATAGGCAAAAATAGCATAAAAATTCAACAAATTGTTTTACTTAAGCCTTCATTCCTTAAAAATAACACTTTTAAGCTTTAATGACGAAGCTGAGACGAAACCTGGTACTACTCTGCCCTACCCCCTCCTTCCCCTTCGCCCCCTAAATGACCCTACCAAAAACCCCCTCCTCCCCCTTTGCCCTCTAAATGACCCTATCAAAAAAAAGAAATTTTAATTTCGTATATAATTATCCCAAGCATTTATTTTTAGAGTTTTATGACAAAGGTGAAATGTTTCCCCCACAGCCCTTGCCAGAGCGACCCCGCCAAAATACAGTTTTTATACCCTCCAAAGAGAATTGTGATGAAGTCTAAGACGGTCCAGCAATGCCCATACGTTCGTCTGTGGAAAACATGATATTGTATATATTTGAACCCCGCCCCCTTTAGTGGGCGTTGACGTACGATATTATGTAAAGGAACTCTGTCCCACCAAGTTAAACATATCAAATTCACTTACTAAATATTTGGAGGGTATTTAAGATTCGACCCGGTTGAATATAACGTTTTTACTTGTTTTTTTTTAATTATTGTAAAATATCTAATATATATTTTTACACTTAAAAAATTATATCTAATAAGATTTAAGTTATCTAATAATATAAGAAAAATAATAAAATTCATCGATGAAATCTTTTTTAACAATTTATTCTTAAACCTATTCATGTATAAACTAATATAAACCATTAAAGGTATCAAATCTTGAGCAAATGTTGCACTTTGGCCTACATCTTGACGATACTTAGACTGTTGATTACGAACAACTAAAAGAAAATTAAATGAAGTGTTTTATTTTAATCACATTAGCTATAGTAATGGATAAAGGTATTTTACACCAAATGGATTAAATTTAATTTAATGTAAAATGAAAAATACATAACCATTAATAAGAGAGACTCTTAACAAAAGGAAGTCGTATAAAATGCAAATAAGACAAAGCAAATACAAGAAAAAGGGAATGAATGTTTAACTAATATTATAACGACTAATTAAATATACAAATAATTAACAAAGAGGTGACAGATTTTAGTTAGGGTTTTTATTCTAGAAATTTAATTGGAATTTTTCGCCAAGCTGGGATTTTCCAGCCAATGAAATTTTTTACTATAAGTTAAACAGTATTTTTCCGGTGGCACACTGCGTAAATTTTTAATTTTCATTGGTCTCAACCTTCCTGACTGAAAAAAAGGAATTTTTTAAGTCAAACTAATTCCCCTATTACAATGTTCTGACAAATCATCATGATAATCCAAAATTTTTATTGCAACATTTTGTATTTAATTATATATTCTTTATATGATTATTTATTTATCATAGAAAAAACTGTTCTTTTTAATAACAGAAACTAATATAGATTTTGAATTATTTTACTAAAAACTAGCTTCATGTAAACTCTAGTTTTTCTAATACCATAATAAAATGTCAATTTCTCCTTTGTAAATATGTGGCGATAGCACTCATACAGCACTGATTTTAAAAAATGTTTCACTAACAAACAAAAAAAGTAAAAAAATACATTAAGTATATTATCCACTTAATGAAATTCAAGAAAAGTAAAGAAAAAAAGTCACATAAAATATAAATGCATTAATTCCTTGTTTACAGTCACTTTATTAATAGCAACAATTAATAAATGTACAAGCAACCCGTTTAAGTGTTTGATTCCCCTTTTCCGTGTTAAAACAAATTACAAAAAATCCTTTTCTTATTACGGGCACTTTGTTATTTTATCCCTTTTTTTGTGTTTAATCTTTGCTTAGAGTACGTGATGAATTTAATTTACATATCTACAAAAATATTTTCACTGCTTAAATTCAAGTTGAAGAGATAATTTTAATGGATTATTTTTATATTTCAACAAAACATGCTTAAACAGTGTGTTATTAAAATTTTTGATTACGCAGAGAAACAATTTTCATATCTAACAAAACGTTTTATTTATTTAAAAAAAAAATACTTTGAAAAATACCTTCTAAAAATATCATGCGTTTTACTTGTATTCTATAAAATAAAAATGTTTGTTAAATAAATTTGAAAATTGATGGAAAATTTTTTATTTATTGTTATTGACTTGATTAGTTTATTACAATATTAATTAAGCTTGTGGCCGTATTTTACCAAATACTTTACAGTTTGTTGACATCTTCAGGAAATAAAAATTAGTGATAATAAGTAGAATATACTGAAAGAAAGCAAACAAATGTAAGAGTTAAAATAGTACAATAGTGCACAGATGGAGTTCTATGAAAGCAGTTTACAAAAAATAAATATAAGGGGAACTTTTTTTTTTAAATCGAAAGAAATGTTATTTACTCAGTTGCACGAGTATTTTAAAATTTTTGGTACATTATCTTTACACCATTTACAGTTTTATTTCCGAATTTTCTTATCATATTTTAGAAAATTCTATTTATTTATATTTCATAATTTCCCAAATATGTATATACAGTGGCTCATAGTTTATTTTATGCAACAACATGTTATACTAAGAGAAAACAAAAAAGAATTTTCCCACTCTTTGTCCCACATTTTGCAATTTTCTAAAGTTATATGTATGTACAAATACAAATTTTGTTTAATTTTGCAGTAATATTTTTTCATAAAAAACATGCGACTTGCCTCGTCGAACTTTAACAATCAATTAAATTAAATTTTTGTGTGCGCTTAGGAGGCCAAAAAATTATACTACATACAAGGGCTCACAGCGATAAGGCCGGTACTCTGTTTGAATTTTCGAAAAATGTTTAGCAACATTAATTATTTCATTTGAAAAAATTGACAAATAAAAATTATAAATTTCTTCCTTAAGGCTAGTACTCTGTTTAAATTTTCGAAAAATATTTAACAAAATTGTGTTCAGAAAAATTTCGCGTGTTTTTCATAGTAAACTAGTTTTCCAAATTTTCCACGCTTATTTCGACTAAATACTTTTTATATGGGCTTTGGCAGCATTTCGGTCGAAATTGTGAATAGAATATAGGCTATAGAAACAAAAATCAATATCACACATTTATAAAAGTGAAAACTAAGTTTGCCTTCTTATATTATTATCAGTTTGATTTTGTGATCAACGGCAACACCTTTAAATGTTCTTTCTTGTTCACATAGTTGCCAGACAAAATAGATGCAATATCGCCAAATTTTGGAGAAAAAACATCAAAATCTTCATATTACTTTTTGAAATCGTTAATGTAAAATTATTACGGTAGTTTTATGAAAAATACCTCAACATTTCTACAGAATTAAAAAATGCTTTCAATTTTTCATATAAAACGGTGTTATTTTGACAAAAATATTTAAAAACAATGAGTAAGTTCAATTTGAAGTATACGTAAAATAAGAAATTGCTTCTGTTTAATATATTTGTTCCTATAAATTTTTTTATTGCAAAAAGTTTTATGGGGAGAAGAGGGTACATAAGGCTATTTTTTCCGAGGCTCTATGTCTCAGAAGTTACATTGCCGATTATTATTATTTCGATTTTTTTAATTAGCTTCTTTAATGTAGCTATCACCTATTACTAATATTTTACGAATTATATTGCTAGAAGTACGACTTTCAACGTCTAGTAGCGTCCTTATATAAAATTTTTTCAAAATTACAAACATTTTAATAGATGAATTGACTTGAAAGCAATTTTTTTGATTTTTAAACAGAAATAACGGAACACAATATTTTTATGTCAGATAAAATGGCAATATATAAGTCAAAATATTCCAACATTATGTACATTAATAAATTCGGAAAAAAATTTAAAATAATTTTAGCCTTACAAATATTGCGTGGAGTGTTTAATTTATTCACTATAAGGAAGTTCGCCTGTAATAATTAAATGTAAGAAATACATATTAATGAAAACTTTATAATATTTCATGTCATTTTATTTTTGGCATAAAAAGTCGCAAAAATGACGTCGTCTGGCAACATTATTTGTACGCTCTTGCTTAAAAAAACAGTCACTAACACACGAAAAATTCACAAATACATTATACTTAAATATTTTCTCCCATTGAGGACCCCTGTACTATACTGTTTTAAATTAGTGTACCTTGGCGTATGAGTAATATTCCATTTTATATATTCTGCAATTCATAGATCACGTATACGTAATGATATGAACGAATTCTGTTGCATACTTTTGGACAATTGTTTGCATTTAAAAAAGTGGTGCCCACAATATGTTTTGTGGATGTATTGGTGAGAGAATTTTATGTAGAGTTTGTGCTTAACCCGCCGCCGGCAGGGTGGATTTTAGCTACGTGGACATGGGGGTTGGGTTTGTATATATGAAAAAATAAATACAATTTAGATTGAATCTAACCTTATTAAGGAAATAAAACATGACTTTGTTAAAAATTACGTATTTATTTTTATTTTTAAACAAAAAACACATCATATTAAAAAAGTTAACAAAGGAGGCTTCTTCTAGCTTAATTGTAATAAACACTTATTTGTCATATTATTATGGGTCAATTTACCTTTTTCAACTTTAAGCACGTGTTACCCGAAGTACAATCGCCATGCGACTGATTGGAAATTTATAACATTCAGAGAGATTCAATATCTCCAGCTACTGAGAAGAGTACATTTTTAAAACCACAATCAATTCGAAAAGTGACGGGTAATTATTACCCATCCACCCCGGTTAAAATGATTAAAGACCTTGTTTTTAAAATATTTTGGTATCAGGTTTGCTAAGCAATTTTTTTCGAAAAAACGTGATAGTTTTTAACAAAGATCATATAAGAATCTATTAATAAATAATCTATTAATTAATAAATTAGTTTATTTGACACAACACTTTTGTTAATGCATTTGAAACCAGAGGGAAAAGCAGATCAAAACTTTATGCTTATATTAACTATAATGAATGTTAATTGAAGTGCTAAAATGATATAGTATATGGTTTCATATAATTTATTTATTATAGAAAATAATGTTCAAAGTTTTGTTTGCCATTTATTCTTATTAAACAACTCCGATATTCTTATATATTCAATTATAATTTATAGATAAAAGTAGACTTTTATTAGAAGAACAGCGAAAACCTAATATAATATGCAAGTAAATGTAACGATAAATTGATTTTTCTTCTCCACCATTCAGGTTAAATAACTACTCGCTGAATGGTTCAATTAAAGCAAGTGGCTATTTGAACTTTAACAACCTGAAAGTAAAATATGTGTTTAGCAAACTGAAGCTTAACGAAAAACGATTGAATAAAATGTATATATTCGATAGCTATACGAATCTAAAACACTGTAGAAGATTTAAAATACATAAAAAATTAAACTGTTGCATGCCTAAGGAATAGTAATAAGAATACTAAACACTGCAATCGTTAGTTTCAACTTCCGTGTGTGCAAGAAAAATACCAGCAGCAGCATTAGCAGCCTTTTCCCGCAAACAATATCTTAAAGAAAATATATGGGAATAGGTTAAATTTAATGCTTTTTATGTTAAGGGCATTGAAAGCGAAATACATAAAATGAGTGTTACAGAGGACCAGCAAACTGGTGAAAACTATAATAAAATTATTACAATCGGCAATTTGCAAACAAAAAAGGAATTTGCACTATAAAGGAATAGTGCAACTTACAGAAAATTATAAAACCATGAAATCATGAGGAATTCAAGTGCTTGACTGTTAAATTCTGTAGGCATCTAATTTAAAATTTAGAATTATATGAAGATGTGCAAGAGAATAACGAGAAAATAGAAAAACATAGGAATAGCACTACTGTATTAATATTGGCCAAGGCAAAAACCCTGTTTTCAATTTGATTGTTTTGTGTAAGAAAATACTAAGTATATGTATTTTATTGGCTTAACTTAAAGCTTAAATTTTTATGATAGCGATTTATTTTCTAGATGAGAATCACAAGGCCGATTTATAAAGCAACATCTCCATAATTTGTTGTTGATGTTCATTATGATATTTCAGAATTTACCGAATATCGATTTGAAAAACTGAGCGAAGAATTTTAGAGCCTAGAACGTGCGCTACTCGTTTTATATATTAATAGAAGTACACTTAACGATGTAATTAAAATGGATGGAAGTTAGGGTTTATGTTATGTGGTACATGTTAATATTACGCTGAACATGTTTTATGTCATTAAAGTTTTGAGTTTCATCGAGATTTATATTTATATATCATTTCTTCCAAGAATCACAGGCTTTTATGTTGATTTCTTTTCTGTAAAAGAGTGTAACATTTTGTGCACTTTTAATGGAAAAATGGCACTATTATATAATTTGAAAATATTGAATTTATTAGAAAATAAGCTGCCATTCCTTAGGAAGATTTGTTTGTGTCTTAAAACTCCGCTTAACTGCAAATTTTAAGAAACAAAGTGAAACAATGTTACATGTTTTCCAGAAAAGAAAACATATCTTCTCATATTTTCAAGCAAAATATACAATGTTTTTACATACAATAATTTTCTGACAAGAAATTTTGTTGGAGTTACAAGTGTTAGAAATAATGTAAAAACTTTAAAACATTAAAACTTCATATCATAGCCCATAAAAATAAATGATATTGAAATATATAACTAATAAAATTAGGATAAAGAAATTAATTTGTAAAATATTTAACTTATACCTCTATTGACAAGCACTTTTATTACACACATTTCTACTAAATTCATATAATAATTATTTTATTCTAAATACAGTGGGTGCTGTTGGCTGAAGTAGTAGAACACGAGACTATGAAGCGGAGGGTCGTGAGTTCGAGCCCGCGCTGAGTTATGAAATATTGTGTAGAATTCTTCTGATCAGCATTAGTGCATGGTTGTGTTCTTTGTTGCCAGCCTGTTTCAATGATAAAGGGATAGTCAGTGGTCACTGAACATAATTGGCAGCGACTGACACCATCATGTACTAAAAAAAAGCAGAGTAACAGCACGCACCTTCGTCGGCCCTGTAGCAAAAATTTAGTCGGCGAAGTGAAAGGTTGAAATAGCTACAAAAAAAAACTGTCTATCTTCTCATCTTTCCTAATCTGTACCCTCAATACTATCCCCTCGTTTTCATTTCTGGCGCAATGCATTGCATATATAGGGGTCATCCCCTGAGCGCTATTCCTACTCCTAAAAAAACAAAAAAAAAATAGAGTACTTTTTACATCAAGAAAATATTCAAGTCGTATAAGATAATTTACTTTCCTCATTTACTGTACATGTAATATTCATCATGAAGATTTATTTGTTTTTCATTTAATTCATATTGTATAAAGGCAATACCGATTGCGTATTGAATTTTTCACCACATAGACACATGTTCAATGAACATGTTCATTTCCAAAATAATTTCCTTAAATTATAAAAAATGAAACCAAAAAGATGTTAACGTGGCTTTATTGCAATAATTCAATAAAAATTTGAGAAAATATATTGTCATGACATATAAAATGTTCATAAAACAAGGAGGCTTAAATTGAAAAAGTAATATTTTTATACTCGCTGCGACACAGCAATAATATTCTGGCAATATTTATTTACAATTAAGGATGTAATAAAAACTAAAAACAATATATCCTTATACCCAACCCCAGATTGAACGTGTAATGACACTTATTGTTGCCAACAAATTGATATTAATGATGTGAATATAACAAATAATAAAATAGAAATAAAAGTATTTGCTTATTGTTGTTGTTTTTATATTGAAGTTCTTGCAAATGATAGCAATGGGAAAATGGTTTTATGTTTATATCCCATTAAAACTAGCTCAAGTATAAAGGAGCAGAACTAACGAAAGACGACCAAAATAATACGCACTCTTGCCAGCGAATACTAAAAATTCTGGAAGTTTTATTATAGTAATTACAGCGCTGCTAAGAAAATAATTTTACTGCCTTGTTTACGTATATAAAAATTTCGGCTAATGTTACATTCGGTCCCAATCAAATAATACTTAACACAAATTCATTTAATTGATATTAACGAAAATTAAAATTAAATATCTGGCAGAGTTTTTGGAAATTGAACGCTACAATGAAACATTTATTGAAATAGACTGAAAAAATAAATGTAAACAGAAAAATAAAGAACAAGCATAAAAGGCGTTTTAACAAAAATGGAGTGTTTGGCTGTTCAGAAAACGAAATAGGAACTAAATTTTCGAAATGAGATATTTTCAGATTCAAATAACTATTTAAAACTACATTATATCAGTAAACAAACTAAAATTCTAATCATTGTTCTGAAGAAATCAGTTTCGCCGCTTAATTTTTTAAACATCTTATAAAATATTCTAATAAATCAATATTTTATTACAATAAACTTGTTTCGAATCTTTATTAATTTTTCTAAGAAATTTTTCTTTTGTTAAGTGATTACGTTGCGTTATTGTAATTTGCAACTTGCTAATGATGCCAAATTAGGTACGTAACAACGCTTTGGCAAAAATATAAAATAAATAAAAATGAGAAGAGAATGAAATTGAGGAATTAAAACCATTTCGGGTGGAATCTGTGATGAGGCAGGTAAATTGCTTAAGTATGATTCTATATTGTTCTGTTTGAATTAAACTAGTTCCCATTTTGAAATACAATATTTTCATACATATAAATCAAAAATATATATAAAAAATATTTGCGTCAATATTGACGCACAAAATATTAAACAAACGTCAATTCGATACACGTTTACCAATTAATTTTTTAACAATTTTTCCTCAACCACATTATTAAATGCAAAACATAATAATGCGCTATATTTGAGATTGAAATTTATACAAAATAATATGGTCAATAGGGCACGTTTTTATTTTGTATGGCAAACTTTAAGCATTCAATCGATTTCTGCTCGATTTCGTTGAAAAACTTTCAACACTATTCCGTAAAACTTTAATATAAAAAAGGGAAAATTATTCAACAGTTTAAAAAAAATTACCTGTTGCAGAAGTTTGACTGATTGTTTGGCTGCTCTCGTTTAAATGTGTACATATACAGTGATTGACAAAAGCAAAGTTACTCTAAAGCTAATTTTAATAAGTAAAAATTTAATATGGATTTGCTTATCCAATTATGGTGTATTGGAAAAAGTCGCGTTTGAATTAAATGTTTATTGTGTGTCGGTTTGCCACGAGGATGACAAGTTTAATTGGTACGTCATTTATTATTAAAATTAAAACTTTTAGAAAAACTGAAACTGCATATTGATAAAAGTTGTTTCTATAACAAAATTACAATTTTGTTTTAAAATAACTAAATTTGCAACAATACAGAAAAATTTAATTCGAGTTCCTTTATATAAGAGCCATTTTTCCTATTTAGATTCAAAGGCGAAATTGAATTAAAAAGTGTAATAATTGCTATTATTGTTTTATCTTATTTTTTTTTACAAAAGTCTACTGTTATTGGTTAAACACATTATTTAAGCACTTGTTTCTGTTTAAAATGATATTCAATGTGTTGGTATGTTTCTTCCCCCGAGTGTAAGTGTATTTTTTGTATAATGTTAATTTAATTTCTTTTTTTTTATATGCTAACAGTTCATGAATATTTTCTACCTTGAACTCTTGCTCGGTTGTTATTATATTTAAAAAGAATTATATAAAAAAATTGCATTTCGGCCTGCTTGATCCTGAGTTTTTTGAAGTGAATATATATTTCAAACACAAACTGTTTTTCTACTTCACATCTCTGTAAGAATGATTGCATGCATTTCAATTACTTCCAACCTATTTGCAAAATTGAAGGCTATACAATATTGCATAAAAAAAGTTAACTGATTTCTTCTCTTATGCCTACGGAATTTTTACAGCATACAAATGAAACAAATGTTAAAATGTAGAAATTCACTTGGTTAGCCGCAGAATATAAGTGGGATATTTAATAAAATTTCTTGAAAATAAAACAGATGACGGAAGTGTTTGTTTATGATGTGAAGTGAGCGTATTTAATTGAACGTGCTTTTTTCCTATAACAGACTTCGAAATTAATTAAAATAGGCTCACATATTAGCATTTGTGTTGTATAAAATCAGTTTATCTGTTTTTCTATTGCCATATTTAATAGAATCGAAACTTTTACTATTATAACAAACTCTTATGACTAATTTAAATGTAACCGTATATAAGCTCACACTATCGGATTAATTGCATAACACTTTCATGAAAGACGAGTGTATTGGTTTTTCGACTAGCTCTGAATGATTAAGTAATGGAATTTTTTAATAAATTGCAGATATATAAAATTACTATTTAATAGTTTTATGTTTGCTTTGCTAAACATAAAACTATTAAATAGTAAATTGCGGAAGCAAATACTTCCGCCTGCCAGATCATAGCACGGTATTTCAGAGTGAGATCGTGGCTATTACGGAAGGGATAAAATTGTTGAAGGAAATCGATAACAGACTACCGATTCGTATACTCACGGATAGTAGGAAGGTCATCGAGGCCCTGAGGAATCATGTGGTTCAATCTCGGTGTGTACTACAGTGCAAGGATGAGATTAACTCATACACGCAATATGGGGGCATAGAGATAATATGGATTCCAGGACATCAGGGGATACCTGGAAAAGTTGAGGCAGATAGGCTAGCAAAGATGGGAGCATTAATGGCGCACATCACACTAGATAGTCCGAAGCCATTTCAGGTTTTTAAGAACGAACTAAAGCGATGGGCTATATAATTGCATACAAGAGATTGGCAGCACTCTACCGTAGGTAGGGTGACTAGAATTCTATGGGAGGACCCAGATGGTAGTAGGACAAAGGAGGTCCTCACATTGAGTAGGCCAACACCACGGAGGTTGATTTATTTAATAACAGGACATACAGAGTTAAGGACTCACCTGGCACGAATGGCTATCGTTGGCGATATAAAATGCAGGGCCTGCCAGGAAAAGGACGAGACACTGGAGCACTACTTGTGCTACTGTCCACCTTTTAGGCAAGTCAGAAGACAAACATTTAATCAGGAGATTATACAGGAGATGGAATTCCTTAGGGGCTCTAATTGGAAAGACTTAAGGAAGTACATTGAAGAAACTAGGTTCTTGACGTAATCAAACTCAGAGGTTTCCATGGTATCGGTGGAGGCTCCCTACAGTGGAATGGGAACTCCTTATTATAGAGCGCACAACAGGCCTATGAGGCCTAAGTGTAATCCAGGACGGATTGGGATGCTTATGCCCCTCTTTTTCAACCTAACCTAATAGTTTTATGTAATAGTTTTCCTAGTACAAAATAACATATTAAATAACACATAAAGCATTTATTGCAAATAACTAAATAAAAAGTCTTATTATTGCTCTATTTATTAAAAAAAAACAGTATAATCAAAATCACTCAAAAACACCAATAATATTCGAAATACCCGTTTAGACTTCATATATCAATGTAAATTTATGGCATACAAAAGACTATCCTCATACCTTTTAAACCTTTCGTTTAATTATTATTTTTTAATAAAATCAGCAGAGCTTTGTAAAAAAATATAAAAAAACGTTTTTAAAAATCTTTTATTGAAGGTGGAAAAACAAAATAGATTTATATCGAATAAAATTTGTTTTGTTGTGTTTTCTTGAATTTCAAATCCTATAGTTTTGCTTGTGTAATTCTCAATTCATTTTTGGGAGTTTATGCATAAGCTGAGAGGTTTTGTTATTTTGGAATTAGGTTTAAGTCTACTGATGATTTGGTGCGAGAACCAATGAAATGCAGGCATATAAACATACTTGACCACATAACGAACAAAAAGAGCACTAATATAAAAAAAATTAAAAAGTCTTGATAGCGCAGTTCTTGAAATCAAAACATATGAATGCAGACAAGTACTCGAGTAGCTTCCTTATGTGTAAGGCATGTTAAACTTAATAATATCCCAGCGAGAAATAATAAAAGCTTCTGTATAAGTAGATACTGTCACATGTGTGTAAAGTACCCATAATTGTGTACTAAGAGCAAGTAAAAAGTTAATAAAATCCTACATCCCGGCTGCTGTTGGCTGAAGTAGTTAACACGAGACCATAAAGAGTTAGATTCCGCTTTCAATAATCAAGAGTGGGCCGAATTCTACTGGCCGTCATTAGTGCATGGTTGTATTAGGTGTTGTCAGCCTGTATCAGTGACGAAGGCATATCACTGGTAGCTTTTGACACCATCATGTACTAAAGAGGAGAGGAAGAGCACCCTCCTTCGTTGACCCTGTAGCAAAAAATTTGCCTACAAAGTAAAAGGTTGAAATAACTACTAAAAAATCCTCTATCTTCTCATCTTTCTTCATCTGTTCTCTCAATACTATATCCTCCTTTCTAGTTCCGGCGCAATGCAACCCGAATTAACCCTAAAATATCATTCATATATTTGTTAGAAATATAAAACGTAAACATGAGTCGTCGAAACGACGAAAAAAAATCTACTTCTTCAAAAACATTTACGATCTTAATTGTTACACAAAACATATTAATATAATATCTACTCCGAACGTCTAGATGTTATTGACTAATCTGTAATAAGTTGAAATGGTTAAATAAAATTTTATTAATATGAAAACTGTAGCAAAAAATTCATATAAAAGAATTATTATTTTTGGAGTTATTAACAATAAAATGTATTTTAATACAGATTAGATTTAGCTGTATAATCTACTGTGCGTTTGTGATGTGGCTGATTACTTCAAGCGTTATGCAGTAATCATGTGTGTGTATTTTTTTTTATAAAACCTAAATCGATTTATAGGTTGTGTTTTTGCAAAAGAAAATCACAATTTATTTTTATTACTAATAAATTTTTAGTATTCCATATTTAATTTTATTCAGTGATATTTTATCTAGCAAAGAACTACTTCTGTGGTTAATAAAATATTAGGCAGAATTATATTAATCATAAACTTATAGTTTGATGTATAAAATAAATATTTGATTTATAATAGGCTTATAAAGTTAATATTTGTACTAAAATATGTTTTGCTTTAACATGCTATAAATGAGAAAACCACATTTATATAATATTAATAAAAAATATTTATTAATTAAAACAGTTTCATACAAGACATCTCCTGAATGATCTATTCATTAGGGTGAATGATCAAATACAACGAACACTAGTTTTGAACAGAAACTTTGATGTTCTCATTCCTGAAAGGAGTCAATGGCTTAACCACACTTCATGGCACGAAGATGCTGACCAGGTCTGGTTCACTGACGGCTCCAAACAGGAAAATGGGGATACGGGGGCAGGGATATATAACCCTAACTTTCAAAAAGCAATTCCCATGGGTAAATACCCTACGATCTTCCAAGCGGATGTCTATGCCATATTCATATGTGCCAGGGAATGCTTGAGGAAAAGATGTAAGAATATTCGTATTTATGTGATGTCTGATAGCCAGGCAGCGCTCAAGGCCATAACCTCGTATGAGATCAGGTCGGGGGTTGCTATGGACTGTGTTACATCGCTGATAGAACTGGGCGCTCAGAACAGGCTGACGTTATGTTGGGTGCCTGGCCATAAGGGCCACGCTGGGAACGAACGGGCTGACTGTCTGGCGAACAGAGGAGCCCATCGTAGATTCATAGAACCGGAACCCTTCTTTGGCATCTCAGGAGGATATGTCAAAGAACAGAATGACTCCTGGGCTCGAGTGGAGTTTAATCGCCACTGGAAAGCCCTTCACGGCCTAAGACAGGCAAAACGTTTCAATACGTTATCTCGGAACAAATCCCAAAAATTAATTCTGATGGACAGGAATGACCTCAGATTATTAACGGGTTGGTTTACCGGACACTGCGGTCTCAGACGACACCAGTTTACCATGGGCAATTCTGAGACTAAAGTATGTAGACTCTGCGGAGCAGAGGAGGAGACACCGGAGCACGTTCTCTGCGACTGTCCGGCAGTGGCGTCGTGCAGGAGTAGGTTCCTCGGAGGCAATTTCATAACTCCAGGGGAGGTGTACGATATCTCACCGGGTAGAGTAATTGGCTTTATTCGCAGCCTCAATCTACATGAGTGAACATTTCGGCTGCACAAAAGATCCTTTGGGTCGCGCTGCTTATGGCCTCATATAATAATAATACAAGACTAGTAGACAGTATCAGAAATCCAATATTATTGGAAACTATTTAACTTAATAAATACTTTTTTGAATTGAAAAGTTTTTTATTAGTGTTTAGTGGTTACGCTTTATGGTCAAATATTTGATAAGTGTGAAGGTACCTTACGTCATAATATATATATTTCATGTTTGTAAACTGCTTCTCTGACAAAATTTGTATAGCAGCTCGTCAAATAAGAAAATTATTAGCATAAAATAGTTTTTATGAATTAAATCTCTAGTCTATAACAAAAAAATTCTGATATACAATAAAGCAAATTGTAGAGATAATAATTCCTTTATTGAACTCAAGTTAATATCTGCAAACTGCAAATTAATTTTTTATGATTTTTTATTAAATTCAAGTCAGTTTGACTTAAATACCAGAGGAATATTAGAATATTTTAAATCATCAAACTAGCAGAACAGATCAAGCTGATCTGCTAGTTTAATGATTTAAAATATGATAATATTCCACTTTTACTAAAAATAGCTTGAATTTAATAAAAAAATTATAAAGAAATAATTTGCAGATTGCACATTTGAACTTGAGTCCAATAAAGGAATTCTTATCTGAATAATGAAATTTAAGAGTTCGACAAATAACATTTACATTTATGATTATTAAAGCAAACATTTTTTAAAATCAAATGAAATTTATTTGTTGGTGGTTAAGCAATGTCTATATGCATTTCATTTATAAATTAAACAAATAAATTTCATTTATATATAATAGTATTGTGACAACAATGTGTCAAATAAAAAACTTCATAACAGTTTGATTTAGATTTTATTTTTCATTTTGCCTTACAAATACTTTTCTTGTTATCCAATGGATTTCTGATTGTATAGAGGTGTAGAAAAATAAAATAGATTCATATCGAATATACTTTATTTGTTGGTTTAGTTTTGTATGAGTTTCAAGGCCTACTATTCTTATTCTGTTGTTATTTTTGAAAATAATTTGTAATTTACAAGTTGTGAATTCTCAGATGGTTTTCGGAAGTATATGCATAAAATAAGAGGTTTTTAACTTTTCAAAACTGTGGTTAAAGTCTACTGATGATTTGGTAAAGCACCAATGAAATGCATATAGACATTGCTTAACCACCAACAAATAAATTTCATTTATATATAATAGTATTGTGACAACAATGTGTCAAATAAAAAACTTCAGAACATTTTTTAAAAACATTTATTTTTTAGTGCTTTTTGTTTGTTATGTGGTCAAGTGTGTCTATATGCCTGCAAAAATCACTAATTTAATTTAGACAATATGTCGAATAAACGATTTTAAGTATATTTATTTTTTACCTTGTTATAAATAAAATTTTTTATTAAACTAGGCTGAAGGATTTATTATTATTTCCATAGATTTTTGCATTTAAGTAGTGCTAAATCTATATCTTCATTTGATTTCCATCTATTAGATTTGAATTTTTTTGAATTGGTCTGCTTATGGTAAATGTCTCAAACAAGAAATAAAAATTGCCAGAACACGTAGGTAATATAAATGATAAATAAAAACGAATATGTGGTCATTTACTTTTGACAACTTTTATACAATTGATCAAACTTTAATGGAAATAAAATCCATTAACCTTCCTGACTATTTTCGTTTTTGTGCGACACATTCACATTTCTCGGTCTCTCAGACCGATTTAAAGTATTTCTCGGTATCTCAAAACTATTCTAAAATTTTCAAAACCTGCGTAGTGGACATATTTAATAAACTAATCTGAAATAACGGAAGTAAGAAAAAAACAAAATTTAGTTTTTTTCAGCTCACAGCATCAATTTATATTTCATCACAATATTTTGGCATTTTTGATCTTAGACCTAATATAAAAATAAAATAAAAATTCATTCACAAAACACAACATTTACAAAATGTTGTTTTTCTATTAACATATATCTTAAAGGTAAACAAAAAAATAAAATGGATTCAAAAAAAAACAGGAACACAAAAAAAAATTAATTTCAAAATGCTCAATATATATGTATGCCTAATTTTCCAATAAAAACGTGATTGTGACTCGATTCAGCGTACTGTGAATCTTCAACATCACTTTCCTCGGAGTCTTCTTGTTCAGTATAAGTGTGTGCTTCGTACTCATCAATATTATCTTCGTATTCAGTACCACTTTCCTTATCAGGATGTGGATCTGAATCGAATAGAATGAATGGAATAGCTCTTAAGCGCTCAATATCTGTCATATCTAAAGAAAATCTCACGATAATTAATTTTGACATGATCGTTAATTGTTCATTTTCATCTAAAAATTTCTAATTTAGCAAATTCAACTTACCTGAATG
This sequence comes from Linnaemya tessellans, assembly GCA_951800035.1. NCBI lineage: Eukaryota > Metazoa > Arthropoda > Insecta > Diptera > Tachinidae > Linnaemya > Linnaemya tessellans. The sequence goes on along the minus strand of OX637533.1, from coordinate 102,799,621 downwards.
TAACACTTAACTACAAGTCGGTCTCACAGACCGTCTGATTAGCAATTACCGGTAAAACATTTCAACTCAAACGCACTTGTTATACTAAACGTTGTACAGGGTGTTTTTTATTGAGGTATATAACTTTAAGTTGGCATCACTTTTTTAACTGGCGGCCATTTTGTCAGCTGTCAAGTGATTAATATTTAGTTTGGTTTGCCATTTCATCATGAACAGGTTGACAAAAGAACAACGCTTGCAAATCGCGCAAATTTATTTCGAAAGTAATGGTTCAGTTCGCGAAGTTTACCGCAAGCTCCGTCCATTTTATGGTCGACATAATCGTCCATCAGAGCAATTAATTCGGTTAACCATGGATCGTTTTCGCACTACGTTTACTCTATGTGATAATACGCATCCGCAGAGACGTCGAACAGTGCGCACCGAAGAAACAATTGCCGCTGTAGAGCAAAGTGTTGAAGAGGACCCGAATGAATCGATTCGCCACCGTGCACAGCAATTGGAGCTTTGTCCATCAACTTTATGGAAGATTTTGCGCAAATGAATGTGAATGAGTTGTGGTTTCAACAAGACGGCGCTACATGCCACACAGCGCACGTCACAATCGATTTATTGAAGGAAACATTCGATGAGCGCATAATTTCGCGGAATGGACCTGTCAATTGGCCACCAAGATCGTGTGATTTGACACCATTGGATTATTTTCTTTGGGGATATGTGAAGTCGCTCGTCTACGCCAACAAACCAGAAACGTCAGGGGACTTGGAAGCCAACATTCGTGGCGCTATTGCCAACATACGGCCCCATATGCTCGAAAAAGTGGTTGAAAATTGGACCTGTAGAATTGGCTTTATTCGAGCCAGCTGCGGCGGCCACATGCCCGAAATCATATTTAAACATTAATGGCATAAAATTATCCTTCCAATAAAGCCAAATTGATGGACATTAAAACGATTTTCTTGTGTTTTATTTCAATTCGAAGTTCTATACCTTTAAAAAAAACACCCAATATAATGAGAAATAATGAAGATACTGAGAGAATGAAGGAGTTGCCATTTTTTGTTTTCGTGAAATTAACACAAAAGTGATTCATCGGTCTCACAGACCGACGAAATGGTCAGGAAGGTTAAAAATACGCGACAAAAAATGAGCTCCTTTTTTAGAACTTTTATTAGAACTAACTAGTTATTCTTTTAATTGAAATTTTTTTTGTTTTCAATATATATCTAAATATATTATTGTTATTCATTTAAGCAAGTACACTTATATGTCAAAATCTGTAAATAATATTTGCTGATGTGTTCATTATAATACATATCTCGGTTATTTTAAAAAATAGTTTACTAATCGCTAAATATAGCAGTCCATTATCTATTACCGTTTTCTGCAATACAATTTATCACGAGAGCTTGCCAATAATTTAGCACATGACATATGATTGCGTGACTGTTAATCTTCAAGTGCTTGTAGACTTTCGGTCGTCAATTAATTTTTTTTTTTTCTGAAGTGATAAGAAAACAACAATTACAACAAGATAGAAGTTACCAGCAAATAACATCAATCAAACACCTTATAAAGATTGGTCATTCAAGTCCTAATTGATAACGAATCAAATTTAAATTTGTTTGTTTGGTTATTTCCATTAATTTTATTGGATTTGTTGCTTTTAATTCTGATAAAAAAAATTTTTAACGTACTGTTGAAAAAGTCAATTGTTTGTTTAACAAAATTATATTCTTTACGTTGTTGTAGATTAATTCAATTGTAAATAATAATTATTATCAAAAAAAAAGCAAGGAAATACAATTAGTGGTATTTATTTGTATTAATTTGCAATTGAAAACCAGTTTAACTGTTTGCATGCCAGAAAGCGGGTCAGAACGTTTAAAACATTATAGAAAAACATTAAAAATTAATAATTAGTAATTATCAACAAGGTACGTTATGAACGAGTGTATACACGAATTGAAAAATATTTTACTGTGCATTTGATAATAAAATCGAGGTGTTTTGTGTGCGGCTGTGGCAGTGAAATTCCATAATTGTAAACAAAATTAAAAAGCTCCCTCCACATATGCTTAGTAAAAGCAGGACTGTGGTAGTTGTATATATATTTACAAAAACTTTACTTTAGGGCATCTAAGAAGTGAATTGCAATAAATAATTTGGACACGAACACTAAATAGATGATGTGAAGCATGTTTTTATGCTCTATGTGTGGAGCTTAGGACTGATTAATTTACTATTTCACTTGCTACTTAGAATATTTCTTATATTTAATTATAACAAACGTATCTAGTATTAATAAAAACACAACAAAAGATCATGGGATCGGTCCCGCTCTCAGTATTAAATATAAGATAGAATTATTCTGGACTGCATTGTTGCAATCATGTGTTTCAATGAAAGGCTACTGAACAGCATTGGCAGCGATTTATTATGTACTATTTCGTTATTTTGTACAACAAAAATTCACCAGCAAAATAAAATAAAGAAGATAACTATCTGTCTTTTGGGATCTTTCTGCATCTCAATACTATACTTTTACTCGGCGATAAGAAATTTATTAAAGGAAATGAGACGAATTTTCGGATGCCTTAACACAAATGCAGTAATAACTATTTTATATAAAAATTGGTAAAGGGAAACAGTTTATTATACAAAAAAGTAATTTTTATTACGCAGATGTTTAAAACATTGTATAGTAGTTTTAAAAGCATCTATAAAGCATAAGAAATGTATGGCAAAAGAAGTTGCTTAATTTACTTAATTGTGAATAAATTCGAAAATAATCAGTCGATTTTTATGGTCGATATCTCGTTTTGTTGCTATTATTTGTGGCTTTGTAATAGAATAATGAATCTGAACATTTTTTGCCGTTTTCTATTATTCATGATTTTTTTAAAACAAAAATTTTTGCCATTTTTACGTAAAAAATATATATTTTTCTTACATTTTTTATTATAACTCCGAAACTGTTGATCCGATTAAAGCAAAAGATATACACGGATTAAAGGCTATGTAAATCTTAATTTTTCTGATTATATTTGAATAATATCCGATTAGCCGTTTTTGAGTTATCACTAATAATGTGAAAAAGCGTCTAAAAAAAATGCAATTTTACAAAAAAATTTAAAAAAAAAATCTACCCATAGAATTTAAAAATTTTACCATTTTTGTACTAAGGTACCCATGATACATCAAATGCATATAGTGGTTATTCGAGCATATTTTTGCTGTTGCCCTGTGTAATTGTAGTTACCTGTTTTTTTTAACAAGCTTTAGGTCGCTTTTTATATAAAAGAAATTGAAAGACAAATTTTCAATTTAGTTTATAAAAAAGTGAACTAAAAACACATAATTTAAAATCTAAATATCGAAGAATCAACAATCAAATAATTCATATATAAGGCACCCTGTACTGAGTTTTAAAGTGATGCTGTCAATATGACATTAGATATGAATTTAGATTAAAATTAAATGGCTACCACTAATTTATTTACAAAAGATTACGATTAATTAAAAAAGTTAAGGTTCAATTAAGATTTATAGACTATTTTAAAAAAAGTTTATAAATATAAAAAAAATTAGCACATTTAAACCTCCGTGGCACACACTTTTACTTTTTCACATTAGTGCCACACTATAAATTTAAATGTTAATGTCTTTGCATTAGTTATTATTTTGTATGTAAATAGTTTTAAAAACGTTTTAATTTGCAACGGTTTAAATTGTATAATAAGTCACCTAATAAGTAGTGAAAAACAAAAATACTTATGAGTACTGATGATCAAAGAATACCGGCATTCGAAAAAGACTATTTTGCTCTGTTGTGTAAGTTGGGTAGTTAAATTGTTGCCGACTTTCCCTTATAGATTTGGGTATTTATCATATATTTTTGAATTAAAACAGCAGCCTATAAATAATAATTGAACTCAACACAATAATAATTACCTGGATGCAAAGAATCTATCTTCAATATTATTTATTGAATTTAGTAAAGTTTTATATAAAAAATTTTTATTTCACATATATCATTCATATTGAATTCAAATGGAAACAGTGTAAATGGTTAGTGATCTTCAGCTATTGCTTCTTGTATTGCTTTCAATGATATGAACACTCATTTTAAATTACCTGCCTAATCTATTTTAAACAATTTATGTGCTGATAAGCTAAAATTTTTGTTTTATTTACTGCCTCTCCTGCGATGTCGGACAATTACATTTTGTTTTCAATATAATTACTGGACAGATTACTATCGTGTGACATTATGGGACAGTCAGTTTATGTTCTTATCTCCCATTCTATGTTGATTTCTTATATGAAAATTATATAAGACTTCCAAAAGTATAAAGCAAAAAAACAGATTAACAAAACGTTTTTAATCGCTTTATTATAGGGAACGAAAACTTTGATCTAATACTTATTTAAAGCAGTTTATATATAATTTTATACGTTTGATAAAATTTTATGTTTGACAACGGAATATATTATCAAAAACCATAAACTACTGGCCTTAAATGAGTAGAGGCACTGGAACTTTTGAAGGTTAAAGACCGAGACACATACAATTCGTCATACGTTATACGTCGCCTTTTTCAACTGACAACTGAGTTGAAATACATGCTTTCTTATGAGAGTTGTTCCATCCAGCACTTCTGCGTCAAAGCAAAGCCAACTTTTAACTTTTGACGTACGTTGAATACTTTGACAGAAATCGATGAGTTTTTCCAATTGTTTTAATTAATTTTTTGAATTGTGTGTTCAGGAAAAATTAAATAATATACAAAAATGTAGTAAGAATTTTAACGAACATTCTATATTGCTACATTAAATTGAATTAAGATTCTATAGGCTAATTGTTCGAAATTTTTAAATTAAATCTCAGAAAGACATGATAAATATTCCAAGGCACAAAGGCAAGGCAACATCAGTTTTTGTTATTCAACTTACACAGCAGAGCAGAACAGCTGTTTTCGAAAGACGCAACCCTTTCATCATCAGTGCTCTGAAAAAAATTCAGAAAAATGGGACATGAAGAAAAATAATCAAACGGTAACACGGGTATTATAACAATAACATGTTAACATCAGCTTGAAACAGTTCTCGTATTCTTTTTCACAATAAAATTTGTGTAAATAGGAACTGTTATCACATTCAACTAGGCCACCTAATAAGTGGTGACAAACACAATACACATGAGCACTGATGATCAAAGGGTTGCGTCTTTCGAAAACAGCTGTTCTGCTCTGCTGTGTAAGTTGAATAACAAAAATTGATGTTTACTTGCCTTTGTGCCTTGGAATATTTATCATGTCTTTCTGAGATTTAAATTAAATATTTCGAACAATTAGTCTATAGAATCTTAATTCAATTTAATAAATATACAAAAATATTTTATAAAGTATATAAATTTAACATAAATAAATAAAATGAGGAACATACAATTGATTTAATATCCGTCAACAAAGTACACATTGTGCCTGCCTTTTCCGTCAGTACGTTCATGTCAGTTAAAAAAGGCTACGCATAACGTATGACGGATTCTATGTGTCTCGGCCTTAAGAATAGGAAATACAAATCTCGTGCAGCAAATTGTATACTGACACAAAAGTAATTAACGTTTCTATATGTCTCCCGAATAATTCTTTAACATTTAATAGCTCATTGTGCCCTGCTAAAGGTGTTGGCTTTAAGGTCTATTAAAAATTAATGAACATGTCGCTTATACAAAAATAAAATTGCATTATATGTAGACTTGAGGATAAATGACGAAAAAAGAGCATAATAACTATGGTATAATAAAACAAGGTACTGCCACTGTGAGCTATTAAATTTAAAATAATTTTCTGACAATTTTAAGGATTCTGACATTCCCATAAAAATTAAGTTACCATATCATTTTAAGTTACCCGTTTTTTTTTTCATTTGAGTTGTTAAAATTTTTAATTGCATCGATGTCATAATTAACAATAATGAAAATTCGTTTGCCAATTAATTTATTATAAAAATCTTGACGTGATTTTGTTAAATTGTCTTATTGACAATTAATTAATTGACACAATGACTTTATTTCTTGTGGAAATGCATGGAAACTGGGATTTTTCGTAGTTTTCTATATTCTTTACATTTTATATAGCTTTTATTAAATTATTTTAGCAAAATATTGCAAAATATTCATGTTCAAACCTCAAAATGAAATTTTTCTCTCGGTCAATATGCAAAAACGATTCACAATGAGATTTTGAGCGGGACATTCTATCAATGTTGTACGTTCAGTATGTTTAAATTTAAAATGAGGTAATACAATGAAATATGTTAAAAGAGAGGGGATAAAATAATAGTTAAATACCATGGTATAATATATTATAATGGTGGTTTGTCCATGATCTCATGAAAATGTGGCTTGGTACTAAAAAGGCCATTATTTTGGAAATTGCTGAACTGGACACCTTGAAATTTAAATAAGTTAGAGATCAAGGAATGAAGTTTAGTATATACAATTTAATTAACGAAATTGCTAGACAAATGGAAAAACTTATATATGTAATATATATGACATTTTTTATTTGACATATTGTTGTCACAACACTATTTTAAATGAAATTTATTTGTTGGTGGTCAAGCAATGCCTATATGCATTTCGTTGGTGCTTTTCCAAATCATGGTTAAAGTCTACTGATGATTTGGTAAAGTACCAATGAAATGCATAGAGACATTGCTTGACCACCAACAAATAAATTTCATTTAAAATACATATATGTATACATATATATGAATATATATATATATATATGTATTACAGATTTTATTTAAAAATTTCCAAATAAACAAAATTTTTTTTTTATAGTGTGGCAACGTCATATTCAATATGATGTAGAAAAATAAACTTCAAAAATCCTTATTAAAATTTAATAAAAGCAAGTGGCACTACCTTGTATTTATATACCTTGATAATAACACCACCGAATAGATTAAATAATTTTTCAACTCTCTACAATTTAATTTCGAACGAATGAAGTAAACACATCACAAGCAAGGAAGAGAGATACTGAGACAGATCGACAGAGTTAAAGGACACAATAAATAAGAAATTACTGCCACAATATTAAAAAAAAAATCCCAAAAAAGGTACACACCACTGAAACACTAGACAACAAATTAAAAAAATTGGTTTTTATTTTATATGTCATTTGTTGAGTCAGTTATATGTGAAATATCCAGCTACTACAAGGAGTACATTTATGGCAGCACAAACAGGATAATGTTTAAACTGCTACTACTATATTAATAATTGTTAGCTAAAATATTTTTCATTGAAAATGCATAATATTGAAAAAAAAAATAATATTAGGCGTTATATTGGGCATAACTATAATACTGAATATTAAGTGATAATTGACTTAATTTTCTTAGTCACATCACTCAAACAGTAACCAAAACCTAGTGATAAAAATTCTCAATAAATACCTATTACTTAATTATAACATAAACATTCATCTTACAGCCAGTAACATAAACCACCATCAATATGGGTGATATGTTTCGAAGCGAGGAAATTGTTCTCTGCCAAATGTTTATACAACCGGAAGCAGCTTATGCATCGGTAGCGGAACTAGGTGAAATTGGTTGTGTGCAGTTTCGTGATGTAAGTTATGGTCTGACTTTAGTTAAACTCTTATAAAATGCCTTAACACATGTTGCAGCTCAACAGTGAAGTGAACTCGTTTCAACGGAAATTTGTTTCCGAGGTGAGACGTTGTGATGAATTGGAGCGTAAACTGCGCTACATTGAAAATGAATTGCATAAGGATGATGTTGTGTTACCTCTAATAGAGGATGATAGCGAACCATTTGCACCACAGCCACGTGAAATTTGTGACTTGGAGGCCAGATTGGAGTCAATTGAAACGGAATTGAGAGAACTCAGTCAGAATGCTGTCAATTTGAATACGAACTTTCTGGATATGACAGAATTGAAACAGGTTTTACAGAACACTGCGGATTTTTTTTCGGATGAGGAAATTTTGAATTTGGATAGCAATCGGTATATGGATCCGTTGGAACAAAATCAGGCGCGAGGACAATTGGGCTTTATAGCCGGTGTTATAAAATTGGAAAAGTTTTTTGCTTTTGAGCGTATGTTATGGCGCATTGGGCGCGGTAATATTTTCGTGAAGCGTAGTGATTTAAGTGGCATGGTAAAAGATCCAGAAACTGGCCACAGTGTATTGAAGACAATATTCGTGGCATTCTTTCAAGGTGAACAACTAAAGCAGAGAATAAAAAAAATTTGCCAAGCCTTCCATGCATCCCTGTACCCGTGCCCCAGTGCTCACCATGAACGCGAGGAAATGCTAAAAGATGTAAGCACAAGAATTGAAGATTTAAAAATGGTTTTAAGCACTACTGATGATCACCGTAATCGTGTGTTGTTAGTTGCTGCTCGCAATGTGCCGACATGGAGCGTTATGGTGAAGAAAATGAAAGCCATATATCATACTCTGAATATGTTTAACATGGATGTCAGCAACAAGTGCTTGATTGGAGAAGGTTGGATTCCTACGCAAGACTTGATTGTTGTTCAGAATGCATTGGCTTTAGGTTCCAAGTCGGTTGAAAGTGCTATACCTTCATTTCTTAATGTTATTGAGAGCCACGAACAACCTCCCACTTTTACCCGGACAAATAAATTTACCAAGGGCTTCCAAAATTTGATTGACTCGTATGGCATGGCATCGTACAGGGAAGTCAATCCTGCTTTGTATACCATCATTATATTTCCCTTCTTGTTTGCTGTCATGTTTGGTGATTTAGGTCATGGTTTTATATTGTTTCTGTTCGCTTTGTACATGGTATTAAAGGAAGATCAGTTGCGAAAAGTTAAGGGCGAAATTTTCAATATATTTTTCACTGGCCGTTACATCATCTTATTAATGGGTCTATTTTCTATGTACACGGGCTTTATATATAATGATATATTTTCGATATCAATGAATATTTTCGGTTCCAGTTGGATGGCGCGTTACAACACCAGTACCGTACTAACAAACAAGTTTTTACAGCTGAATCCTGAATATCATGTGGATGGTGTTTATGCCATGGGCATGGATCCAATTTGGCAATTGGCAGATAATAAGATAATTTTCTTGAACACTTATAAAATGAAGCTGTCCATAATACTTGGAGTTATCCATATGACTTTCGGAGTCATTATGTCCTTGATCAACTACATTTATTTCAAAAAGACCCTAAATATTTTTATGGACTTTATACCTCAATTTATTTTCCTCGTTCTATTGTTTGGTTACATGGCATTTATGATGTTCTTCAAATTCGTTAAATACTCTGCAACGACTGAGCAACAGGAACTGACACCTGGATGTGCTCCCTCGATACTTATACTCTTTATAAATATGGTGTTATTCAAGAACCAGAAGCCACTGGATGGTTGCAAAGAATTCATGTTTGAGGGCCAAGAAACCATGCAAATTGTTTTCGTAGTAACTGCTCTCTTGTGTATACCTTGGATGTTGTTTGGAAAACCTGTGTATATTATGATGAAGCGAAAACGCTCCTCAACTGCACCGTTGCAGCTAAATGGCAATATAGAAGCAAATGGCAATGTCGAATCTAAGGCCACAGTTCACCCAGGAGCTCACGGCCATGAAGACGAGCCCATGGGTGAAGTCTTTATACAACAGGCTATTCATACCATCGAGTATGTGTTGAGCACAATTTCTCATACAGCTTCCTATTTGCGTTTGTGGGCCTTGTCTCTGGCACATTCTCGTAAGTAAAATATATTATAAATATCAAAAAAAAAATATTTTAATTTACTTTGACCCTCACCTTAGAACTATCGGAAGTGTTATGGACCAAGGTTATGCACATGGGATTTCTATTTCCTGGCTACATAAGTGTGCCCTTATTAATTATTGTTTTCGCTTTTTGGAGTGCATTGACAATCGCTATACTGGTATTAATTGAAGGCTTATCAGCATTTTTACATACCTTACGTTTGCACTGGTAATTTTGTTTCTATATCACAAAAGTAATTTTTAATAATTTATTTCTCTTTAGGGTTGAATTCATGAGTAAATTCTATGAAGGATTAGGTTATTCTTTCCAGCCTTTTAGCTTCAAGGCTATTTTATATAATAATAACGAAGAATAAATATTACGAGTATTAATAAATATAAAAAAAATCACAGCGCTTTAAATAAAATGGTTTTACTATTATTTTATTATATCTAAGGAACAGTAGAAAAGTATCTAAGGATTTTCAGTAATATATTGCACAATAAGGAGCATGAAATATGAAAACAAAAACTAATTATTATTGTTGTATTAAGTTTCTGTTTAATAATTGCTTTGCGTAATCTTTAAAAGCCATATCTAACCATTAATGATGATACATTGTGTGGTTTTAATGTCGGCTTTTTCCATTACGGTTTTACTTTTTTATTAATTAGCTACTTTGTACAACCCAAATTAATATAACAAGATTATATATGAATAATTGTCTTTTGTTTTAATGAAACAAAAGTTAAAATTAGTACTAAATAGCAGAGTTTTGCTAATAGAGAAAGTGTATTGATCAAATGTATGTATGTCACTAACTTTTTTTATTTACTTATTATGAGCAGGATATATAATTGCATTGAAATCAGATAACTTTTATGATTCGTGGGTGGCAAGAGGTTAAGGAATAAAGACTCACAAAAATAATTGTCATGACATGTATTTTATTAAGTGTTTCTGAATATAACAAATAAATAATATTTAAATTAATAACTCTTTAACTAATAACTCTTTTTATACCCTCCAAAAAAGAATTTGGAGGGTATATTAACTTTGTCATTCCGTTTGTAACGCATCGAAATATCCATCTCAGACCCCATAAAGTATATATATTCTTGATCAGTGATGAAATCAAAGACGAACTAAGCATGTCCGTCCGTCCGTCTGTGGAAATCACGATTCAGTCCAAACGAAAAAAGCTCGACTCTTGAAATTTGGCATCAATATAGCTTAAAGCTTAGAGCAGGTTAATTTCGAAGATGGGCTAAATCGGGCAAGAGGGAAAAAAGTTCCCCTAAGAAGAACTAAAACAACCCAGAAAAAACAACATAATTTTTAAAGTTTTTTGGTTATTTTGTTAAGCAAATGATATATTTTTATGTCAAATACGGTCCAACGGCTTAAACTTGGAGCCGTTAAATAAAATAAAAAACTTTTTGACCCCGCCCACTTTAGTGGGCGTTATTATAGGCAAAAATAGCATAAAAATTAAACAAATTGTTTTACTTAAGCCGACATTCCTTAAAAATAACACTTTTAAGCTTTAATGACGAAGCTGAGACAAAACCTGGTACTACTCTGCCCTACCCCCTCCTTCCCCTTCGCCCCCTAAGTGACCCTACCAACAAAAAATTTTTTTTTTTTAATTTTATATATAATCATCCCAAGCATTTATCTTTAGAGTTTTATGACTGCCGATTTCTGCCCTACCTCCCCCCCCCCCACCTCTTCCTTTGCCCCCTAAATGACCCTACCAAAAAAAATTTTTTTTTTAAATTTTGTATATAATCATCCCAAGCATTTATCTTTAGAGTTTTGTGACTGCTGATTTCTGCCCTAGCCCCCCCCCAGCCCTCTTCCTTTGTCCCCTAAAATGACCCTACCAAAAAAAAAAATTTTTTTTTTAAATTTTGTATATAATCATCCCAAGCATTTATCTTTAGAGTTTTATGACTGCCTGTTGCTGCCCTACCCCCTCCTCCCCCTTCGCCCACTAAATGACCCTATTAAAAATAAATATACCTTTTTTTTTATTTTGTGTATAATCATCCCAAGCATTTATTTTTAGAGTTTTATGTCTACCTGTTTCTGCCCTACCCCCTCTCCCCCTTTGCCCTCTAAATGACCCTATCAAAAAAAAGAAATTTTAATTTTGTATATAATTATCCCAAGCATTTATTTTTAGAGTTTTATGACAAAGGTGAAATGTTTCCCCCAGAGCCCTTGCCAGAGCGACCCCGCCAAAATACAGTTTTTATAGCCTCCAAAGAGAATTGTGATGAAGTCTAAGACGGTCTAGCAATGCCCATACGTTCGTCTGTGGAAAACATAATATTGTATATTTTTGAACCCCGCCCCCTTTAGTGGGCGTTGACGTACGATATTATATAAAGGAACTCTGTCCCACCAAGTTAAACATTTCAAATTCACTTACTAAATATTTGGAGGGTATTTAAGATTCGACCCGGTCGAATATAACGTTTTTACTTGTTTGTTATTCAAAAACAATAGTTTCGATATTTAAAAAATTTTGTTATTTTGCGCGGGTTAAAATTTTCCTGATGTTATATAAAAAAATAAAAATTACGTAATTCCAAGGCATGATGAAAAAAATCTTGCAATCTCGTGGAGAAATACAAGATCTAATCATTAAAGTTGGCATCTACTTCATGGAAATTAATACCAAATTATTGTTTTAATTAATGCGAAAACTTAAAGCTTTTATATATGTACATATTTTCCTTAAATAATTTATTTTTATGGAATATAAAAAAATACTTCATATATCAAAATCTAACAAAATCATACAATTATGTGGACACATTAATATTTCATCACCATCTTTTCGTTTATTTGCTTAATTTTAAATTCTACACTCGTAATTTGCACCTAACAAATCGTGAAGTAAAATATTTTATTAAAACGCATACAAGTGGAAAATTGAAATATCGTGATTTAGCTATTATTTTTGCTTATTTTTCTTCTTTATCAAATTACAAATATGCCTTTTTCTGGTGCCTATGCAAACATTCGACCGCATAAATTTACCACAGAAAAAGGAAAGAGAGAAGAGGAAATCAATATATAAAAACACGACAATTGTTTGGTTTCAAAATAAAGTAGTTAGTTTTGAAAATATGAGTGCATACAAAAAGAAATTTAGATTTTTTATATTTCTTTTCTAATAAAAGAACATAAAAAATTGTGGGCTTGTGCATCTCTGTACGCAAGCATACAGGATCGATATGAAATGAATTGGAAAGCTATGCTGTAGACAGAAATGTGGGAGGAAAAGCAAACTACACAAGAATAAAATAGTTCTAAAAAGTCTAAACCTCAACTAAATAAATTAATATCAAATAAAATTAAGAACATCTGCATTAGAAAACATTTAATAGATATTTGTACCAACTTTGTTTCTAGTGACCTCATTTATCATTGATCTCTGTAGTCTTACTAGAACTCAAAAAAATTTTTTGATGAAAATTTAAGGATATTGATAGGACAGGATATACAACTTAATCACCTGATAGATTTATAAGGACCAATAAGACATTTCATAAGCTGAGTGCTAGAGCTTTATGTCGAAACGTTTGATATCAAATGATATACAAAATTTCTGTATTTTCACAAAATTCTTAACTTAATTAAATAAAAACAATAGGAAAATTGTTACGAATTTGTTTTGCATGAACGCATTTATATTCAATAACCACCTTTACTTCTCCCTGTGCTTTTTACTTTTCTTAATTCCTTATTCATGCGCCTTTTTATACTTAAATTGCGTTTCTCCTAACGCGTTTTTCTTCAAGTCTTTCGCATTTTTAAAACATTTATCATATTTTTATCAGCAGCACTTGACTCTCTCTACTTTATTCCTTTCTACAGAGTGCTAAAATTTATTTTGACAAATTTAACCTCATTTAGAGTGTGAAATAAGTATCATCATTTCTTTTCTTAAAACTAGTTTTATTTACTTAAATATATTTGTTGGTCTTCCGACAGCAATAGCCAGCCATTACGAGTTGTGTGTTTGTCGAATATATTGAAATTTCGGGGAAAAAAAGTACAATGGAGTAGCTAATGGCATGCTTCCTGTTTTTGTTATTTTTTTTTTTTTTTTTTTTGGTTGACATTTAAAAAGGTCATTCAGCTGTAACAAAAAGACCACAAGAGAATTTTTGATGGCAATCGCACAACTTTTTGTATTTTTGCACTCAAGCATTTTTTTCAGAAATTATAATAAAATAATTGCTGATTTATTTGTATCACAAATTCTTATGCTTATTTGCCAAACTTTTCCACAGCTAAATATAATGTAAATTTAAACTAAATACGTTAAGTTTTGTGGCCTAAATATAAATTTTACTTAGAGCAGCATAACTTTTCAACATGTTCAATTTTTAAAGTTCAAATTAGTTTGCATTCTTAGTATCCTCAGTAGGATGTAAAAAAGATATGGTTTTCTTTTGTAGTTGGTGATTTAAATACCTCTGAAAATTTTAAAATATATGCATTTGTCAAAACTTTGGCTCAATATTTGCAGAAAACCAAATTGAAATATTGTCCGATTTTGATAACTTTTCTTTTATTAGTTAAAAAGAAATTTCAATAGTGCCCACAATAATGTTTTAGAGTAGTTCATTACGAATAAAAACTAATAAGAAACAAGTAAAAACGTTATATTCGACCGGGTCGAATCTTAAATACCCTCCAAATATTTAGTAAATACAGTTAAAATGTTTAACTGGGTCGAACAGAGTTCCTTTTTATAAAAAAATCAATGAGTATTCGAACTCACGGGCGATGTGTTAACACCTTTTTTTTTATTTATTTTATATTAAACCCACAAAAAACAAAGAGAATGCAAAGCAACAGACAAATGTACATACATACACTGTTATGTCTGTACATAAGGTACATACGTTGCTGTCTTGCTATCTCATTTTTATATATGTACGTATAACCACGTCACTATTCTCTTTGCTATGCATAAGACAAAACCGAAGATCAACATAAAACACTTTTTTAATATTACTCCAAATTAATACTCCGAATTAAAACACTTAAATCTCCGCTCGCCGATATCGGATCGCCTTAATTTTTGGCCTAAACTCTTCGTCGAAACCCGCACTAGCGTTTTAATCCAAAAATTAATAAAATCGGCCAATAATCACTTTCAATACCGACTGCCAAGCAACAACAACAAACAAACAAACTCTTACACTTACCCTTGCGTATGTATTGAAACTGATAGTTTACACATCAATAACGTACGTCAACCCCCACTGAAGGGGGCGGGATGCAAAAATAGACTACATCATGTTTTCCACAGACAAACGTATGTGCATTGCTAGACCGTCTTAGACTTCATCACTGATCAACAATATATATATATATACTTTATGTGGTCTAATTCTTTTTAGAGAGCCTTAAATCTGTATTTGTTGGGGTCTTTCTGGCAAGGGCCGTAGGGGAGACATATCACCTTTTGCCATAAAACTCTAAAAGTAAATATTTGGGATAATTAAATGTAAAATTTATTATGTGAGTGAAGATAAATATGCCGAGTTAAACATATTTTGACGTAAGCACTTACGAAACAACATATTTAGCTGTGAAGTTAGTAAGTAGCAGTGAAGTTTTTTTTTTGATGAAAATCCATATTTAATAAATTTTTGGAGCATTTTGTGAAAATATTTACAGGCCATGAAAAGTCAATTTACAGGTCATGAGAGTGTGTTTGATCTTGGAGGAATTTAGCCCCCAGTGGACAAATAAGGAGTTGGCATGCATTGCCAGTAAATAAACTATGATTACGGGAGTGTCTTCTATCACACACAATAATTGGAATAGCTGAATTGAGTTTGTGAAAATATTTCCAGGTCATGAGAGTGTGTGATCTTGGTGTGGGATCTTGGAGGTATTTTGCCACCAGTCAGTAAAAAAAATTTATTTTTTTATTAAATTTGAATTAAGATTCTATAGGCTAATTGTTCGAAATTTTAATTTAAATCTCAGAAAGACATGAAAAATATTCTAAGGCACAAAGGCAAGTCAACATCAGTTTTATTCAACTTACACAGCAGAGCAGAACAGCTGTTTTCGAAAGACGCAACCCTTTCATCATCAGTGCTCATGTGTATTGTGTTTGTCACCACTTCTTAGGTGGCTTAGTTGAATGTGATAACAGTTCCTATTTACACAAATTTTATTGTGAAAAAGAATACGGGAACTGTATCAACCTGATGTTAACATGTTATTGTTATAATACCCGTGTTACCGTTTGATTATTTTTCTTCATGTCCCATTTTTCTGAATTTTTTGTTCCATCATACCTAAGTCAAACTTTTTTGGTTTGAATTTTATACTTAAGTACATGTGAACGTTTTTCCAATTTTTATTATTGGGTAGCTCAAGCCATAGCTTAAATTTGTATGTAGTAATAATTTTAACGAACATTTTATATTGCTATATTAAATTTGAATTAAGATTCTATAGGCTAATTGTTCGAAATTTTAATTTAAATCTCAGAAAGACATGAAAAATATTCCAAGGCACAAAGGCAAGTCAACATCAGTTTTATTCAACTTACACAGCAGAGCAGAACAGCTGTTTTGGAAATTTTTTATTTTTTTGATGTGTTAACATCTATACGCGCGCCTCTAGGGCAGTAAACTATCAGTTTCAATACATACGCAAGTGTAAGTGTAAGAGTTTGTTTGTTTGTTGTTGTTGCTTGGTAGTCGGTATTGAAAGTGATTATTGGGCGATTTTCATATAATTTTCCCACGCGATTTTCTCCGGAAATTCATAGCCGATTTTATTAATTTTTTGATTAAAACGCTAGTGCGGGTTTCGACAAAGAGTTTAGGCCAAAAATTAAGGCGATCCGAAATCGGCGAGCGGAGATTTAAGTGTTTTAATTCGGAGTATTAATTGGGAGTGATATTAAAAAAGTGTTTTATGTTGATCTTCGGTTTTGTCTTATGCATAGCAAAAAGCATAGTGACGTGGTTATACGTACATATATAAAAATGAGATAGCAAGACAGCAACGTATGTAGCTTATGTACAAACATAACAATGTATGTACATTTGTCTGTTGCTTTGCATTCTCTTGGTTTTTTGTGGGTTTAATATAAAATAAATAAACAAAAAGGTGTTAACACATCGCCCGTGAGTTCGAACACTCATTGATTTTTTTTTTTATTTTATAGCTCCAAGTTTAACGCGTTGGACCTGCTTTGACATATAAATATATCATTTGCTCATTATGTTGCGTTTAAGAGGTTGGTCTTTCTCAATTTAAAATAAAGAATTTCGAACAATTAGCCTATAAAATCTCAATTCAATAAATAAATTAACCCTATTAACAATCTTGTGCAAATGGTCTAGCATCATTCCATTTGTCAACTACTCTCTCTTTAAGGCAATTATGCAAGATAGTCTGCTCACGATTGTAGAGAGCTATTGTATCAGTAATTACAAATTGTGGGTGTGTGTTTTATATTTAATTATTGCATTTAACTTAATGCCATACGGACAAATAATAGTACCGAAATTATTTAAAGGACGCAATGCACTGCATAAGTAGGTGTCATCCCTTGAGCGCTGGGCCGAATTAAGAGAACATATGTTTTATTATTTCATAAATAACCATATAAGTTTTCTCTTCAAATGATTAACAATTTTTATAAAACATTTTGTTGAAAAGTTAAAATAAAAATTTTTAAACAGGAAGTTAAAAACTCTATTCAGGTACTCTAATTTATTTACAGATAATTCAATTAATTTGAAAATCACTGTAGACTTGGCTAAAATATTTGAATGTTTTATAGCAAATTGTTATGCATAGTTAAAACCACAATTAATAAAAGTTAAAAAATTCTTTAAATCAAATTTAATTCATTTAATCAGGATTATCGCTCTAATATTTTATACTTGGATATACAAATTTGATCTCAACTGAGAAGTTGAAGGAAAAAAGTAATTAAATTGATTATAAAAACTCAGTTGTGATATTAAATTTCCTAAAAATTTATTTAACTTTAAATGCAAGATTTCTACACAAAATACAAATTGTTACTTTTATCAACGGGCTTAAGTTCGAATCTGCATGGCTGCAAATGATTTTTTCTTATTTTATTAATAAATGAATTTGCTAAAATTCTATTTATTATTTTTTTATATTAAGATTGGAATATTAAGAATATTTTCAATAATTATCAAACCAGCAGAACTGATCAGTACTGATTTCGAGGCTGCTACGCCATCTCATCAGCGTTCTTTGTTCAATTTTTCCACTTTTGCAAGTGGTGCTAGTTAGTAGGAATATCAACTATTTAACCAATATTTTAACGAAAATTGAATATGAGAAGTTATCACATTCATATTTTTAAGTTATTACCTTTTTGGTTAGTACGAAATTCCCCAACCCTGACGATTAATATTCCCAATATTGATGATGATTATTGAAATATACTCTTAATATTCCAATCTTAATATAAATTAATAAAAATAGAATTTGAGGAAATTCATTTATTAATAAAATAATAAAAAATGGTTTGCAGTCTTGCAGATTCGAACTTAAGCCCGTTGATAAAATTAACAATTTACATAAGAAAGTTCGACTAATAAAAATTCATACATAATTCAAAATACAAATTTTCAAAACACCTCTTTCAGTCTCAAAACTCATGATTTATTGTCTTGATTTTATTATAGACAGAATTAAAGGTGGCATGTATATTATTATAAAGGGTGTTTTTTATATAGTGATACAATTTTGAGTTGGCATCACCACCCATTTAACAGCTGATAGTTGTTTTTTGTTTAGTTTGCTTTGACATTTCATTATGGATCGACTTACACCAGAGCAACGTGTGCAAATTGTGGACATTTTTAATCAAAATAATGGTCAAACTCATCGCCAAACTCATCGTGCACTTCTTCCATTTTATGGTGTACATAATCATCCTTTGAAGATCAATTGAGCATTTTCGGACCACATTTACTGTTACTGATAATGTGCATCGCATGAGGCGCCAAACAGTGCTCACTGAAGAAGCTGTAACCTCTGTACAGGAAAGCATTGAAGATAATCCTCATCAATCAATTCGTCGCCGTCCTCAGCAACTGGGGTTGTGTCCTTTATGGACGATTTTTTTAGTTGTTTAAAATTGGTGTTCCAGATTGCGCCTTGTACGCGCCTGCCGTTGTAGACACATGGCAGGAATCATATTTAAGCATTAACCCATTTTTTCCCGGTGTTCCTATATTGGAACAAATTCATTCTTTCTCTTAAAAAACCACATACTCATTTTTTATTTTGCTTCCACTTTAAGAGATTTACCGTTATCTTAGAAACAATGTGTTTTGCACATTTTTTTTGCAATTCATTTATTGTGTAGTGTTCTGTGGGCTGATTAGTGTGAAAAAATTGTTCTAAAAAAATGCTGCGTAAAAAGTGAGTATATTTTTGTAAATAATGTTCTTTTTTTTGTTTCAACAACGTAAACATTAAATTTTATATGTATTTGTGTGCGTAGAGATTTTGTAAAATTTTAAGAACTCGTAAAGTTTAGATTATATGTAAAAAAATATTTTTCCAAATTTGGAACACCGGGCTAATAAGCACTCTCCATTGTACACACAAGAGATTGCACGGTTACGGGAAAGAAGGAAATGGCTAAGAAAAACCGAGGAGCATTTGACTTCTGTACTGATATAAATAGTGGTGTAACTGTTACAGCATGGAATGATAATCGTGTTGTTTACACTGTCTCTTCTTGTGACAAAACTCTTCCTATTGGTCAAGCCTCTAGATGGATCTCTTCGGAAAAAAAAGAAAGTGCCTGTAGATCAACCAAACGTAATCGCAAAGTATAATAAATATATGGGTGGCGTCGATAGGATGGATGAAAATATTGATAAATATAGAGTAAGTATAAAATCGAAGAAATGGTGGTGGAGCCCTTTTACTTTTTGTTTGGATACTGCTGTTCACAACGCCTGGCAAATTCATCGAAAAGTTATAGGTGACAAAAAAAAAGAGCTTGATTATTTGCATTTCCGTCGACAAATAGTGCAAACATATCTTAAAAAATATATGAATCCTCCGATTGGAAGTGGCAGACCAAAATCTTCAAAACAACTGGACAAAAGAGTTTTGGATGAAATTAGGTATGATCGTATGGATCACTGGATTATTCCAGCTCCTAAGCAAAACCGCTGTGCTTTGTGCAAAAAAAATGCTACAAAGTTGTGTGAAAAATGTGGAGTCAACTTACATGATGCGTGTTTCAAAGACTTTCATCATAAAATATAATTTGTGAGATAGTTCTACAATAAATAAACATATTAAATGAAATGAATTAAATTTGAAATGGAAAAATAAATTTATTTTGGAAACAAAAATTTCTGTTTAGCAATTTATTTTTTTTTTTAATTCAATGTTTCTGTGAGCCCGGTGTTCCAAAATTGGAACTTGCCCAAAATCACTCTTTTTACAATTTTTTTCTTAAATTCATTCAAAACCTAATAATTTAACGTATATTTAGGAGGAAAATGAATAAGTTTTCAATTTTGAGAAAAAAAAATTAATTCGGGCAAAAATGGGTTAATGTCACAAAATTTTCTATCCAATAAAGACCGTTTCATTGATATCAAAAATATATTACTATGTTTTATTATGGTTCAAACTTGTATCACTCTATAAAAAACATCCGAAGATTATTTGAAATATCATAAACAGAATATGTTAATTGAAAATTAACCATAAAAAATTACGTTGTGAAAAACATTACAAAAGCTCGTAAAATTTTGCAGTTTAAATTTATTTCTCTTATCATTTATACGAACTTCATGTCTACCATCTAAAAAAAAAAGAAACTCACTGACTCTTAATTGTGTGTGTTATTTTACATTTCCTGTATACTGTAGTTGCTATTATAGTTACGGTCAATACTGTTGAGAAAAAACATTAGTGCTTTCTGCAAAAAAAAAAGGAAACAAAATTAACACAAAATAGTTTTAAAATCATGTATAAAAAGTCATCAAACTGTACAAAACATAGTAAATAGCATACAATTTCCTTTAAGTCGTAACGACACACTACTAAATACATTCGCCCAAATATTCTGAATCATGTTGAATATAAATCTGTTACAAAAAACAAACATAACTTTAGTTTCTTGTTTACATTGTTAATGCTGTTGAAGTTTGTATTGTTGATGATGATGTAGATGATGATAACAATGATGATAAGTTTGTTTCTTTCCAACTGGTGACAATAGGAATTGTGAGAAATGTTGATATTTTATTTTTTGTTCATAAACTTTCGTATAAAGTTTCCGAAATTAAATATTTGTTTGATTGAAGTTAATGTACTTGTAGCAAAACTAAATATATAAATGTTTACATTAGGGAGGCTTCATTCTATATAAAAAATTATTTTTAGCATCTCTTTTCCAATGTTTAAGTTTAATGTAGTAAGAGTTGGTTTATGGCAATTTCAAAAACTATGGAAAAACTAACTTTTTAAGTCATTTCAATAAACCTTTTTTTATATTCGTCTGAGGCAAGCCAAAATCGTCTATTGTATTACAACGGGAATAGGAAATTCCGAAGCTGATAGATAATATCTTGTATATATATTATTACAGATATATTATAAAATTATATAAAATATATCGATGGCTTATCTCTTCTCATCTTTCCTCATCTGTCCCCTTAATACTATCCCCTCGTTTTCAGTTCCGGCGTAATGCATTGCATATGTAGGGGTCAGCCCCTGAGCGCTGGTCCTACTCCTAAAAAAAAGGCCTAACTCGATTTTGTGTTATTTTACACAAGAAGGAAAAAACTTGATAGAATTTGTAAAATTTCTGATAAAGGAAAGATTTTGATGCAATTATTAAGAAAAGATGCATCATATTTTATTAAAAAGCCATCAAAACTTGTTTTGTATTATTAAGTTTCTTTTCTTCTCCTGTAAAGTAACAAAAATCGTGTCAGACCTTTTTTATTTTATAAATCAAAATTTACCGTATTCAGAGAAAAAATTAAAATTAAAATAAAAGAGTACTAATATCAATTCTGGTAAGATAATTATTTCATTATATTATTACTGTGATTATATCTTGCAAATTTTTGTGATTTCATGGCCACTGTAAGTCCAATAAATGGTCGAATACTAATTTCCAATTGCTTAAAGTATCTGATTCATGGAAATAGACTCTGTAAATAAAAAAATCTGCTGAAAATGGAGCACAAAATTTTAGTGTCCAATTTACAGTATCTTGACCTGAAATTGATTGTCAATTAAAACAAATAGCCGGAAAATAATAAAACTTCGTATGTTTAATCATATAAAGAAAATTTAAAATAGGACCTTTAAAAAACTTTACACAATGCCTTCCAATATTGTGTCTATTAGACGAATTTTTAAAATGACATAGAACATTTGTAATAATTTTTTTATTATAAGGAGAACCCTAATATCCATAAGTATGCGGAACTATTTAGCAGAGTATATCCCAGTAAACACATAAGCTGGTTTTAATAGAAAAACTTTTAAAATGAAATCTGAAAGGAAATGATCATAATATGATCATTTTTAAAATTATTATAATATAATTATTTTAAAAAGTGAAAATAATAATTATTATTAGTATTATACCTAAATAGTCATTTTCACATATCCTTGAAATTTTATCCTTGGATTTCTCAAAATTATAGGGTGTACTAACAATTTGCATTTTAATTATAAAGTTAATATTTCTAAGACATGAGATACATATATTTTATTAATCGAACTCCAGGACTAGTTTAATTATTACTCTAAGAATTATTACTCAAGTTCAACTTCAAGTCCGCGATATAATTTTTTATTTTTTTTATGAGTAGGACCAGCACTCAGGGAATGACCCCTATATATGCAATGCATTGCGCCGGAACTGAAAACGAGGGGATAGTATTGAGGGGACAGATTAGGAAGGATGAGAAGATAGACAGTTGTTTTTGTAGCTATTTCAACCTTTTTTTAGTTCGCCGGCTAATTTTTGCTACAGGGCAGACGAAGGGTGCTGTTACTCTGCTTTTAGTACATGATAGTGTCAGTCGCTGCCAATTATGTTCAGTGACCAGTGGCTATGCCTTCATCATTGAAACACGCTGGCAACAACTAACACAACCACGCACTAATGCTGTTTAGAAGAATTCAACACAATATTTCATGACTCAGCGAGGGCTCGAACTCACGACCCTCCGCTTCATAGTCTCGTGTTCTACTACTTCAGCCAACAGCACCCACAAATTATATTTTCTATAATAAAATTTTTTTTATTTGTTCTCCCATAAAACTGAGGGCATGTGTCTTGTCTAATTGTTCATTGTTAATTATTTAGTTAATTAATAATTTAATTGCTTTACTTATGTTCTTTGGGATTGCTTAATTTTTATATACTATTTAGTTTAACTTTTATTCTTCTTTCTCTGTTAGTTTTTCTTTTTATTTTTTATTATTTGTTTGTTTGTTCTTTTCTCTAAGCAAATGTTTAGTTATGTCTTTAATGGTGCAAACAATTTTTATTGCACTCATTAAGTCAATTTTAGATACAACCATTTGATGATTAACTCACTATGATGTAATCATTCTGAAAATTTTATCTTTATTTACATTTACTTTTTAACATATTTACAATTTTGCGAGATTTATCTATATAGGTAGATATTACAACGAATAAAATAATGAACATAAAAATTTAAAATTTATTTAATTGAACAAATTCATTTATTAATAAAATAATAAAAAATGGTTTGCAGTCTTGCAGATTCGAACTTAAGCCCGTTGATAAAATTAACAATTTACATAAGAAAGTTCGACTAATAAAAATTCATACATAATTTAAAACATTGCGGGGGCACGCGCACTTGTTCATTGTAAATTGACAACTAAATTCAATTACTTGAACATAAATAACAAAGAAGCTTTAGCAATCAGCAGCCGATGGCTGTGGAAAAAGCGAAAGAGATACATGGAATATTGGGAATATTAATCGTCAGGGTTGGGGAATTTCGTACTAACCAAAAAGGTAATAACTTAAAAATATGAATGTGACAACTTCTCATATTCAATTTTCGTTAAAATATTGGTTAAATAGTTGATATTCCTACTAACTAGCACCACTTGCAAAAGTGGAAAAATTTAACAAAGAACGCTGATGAGATGGGGTAGCGGCCTCGAAATCAGTACTGTTCCGTTCTGCTGGTTTGATGATTATTGAAAATATTCTTAATATTCCAATCTTAATATAAACAATAATAAATAGAATTTGAACAAATTCATTTATTAATAATATAATAAAAAAATGGTTTGCAGTCTTGCAGATTCGAACTTAAGCCTGTTGATAAAATTAACAATTTATTTAATTTTAATATATAATAATGTTTAAAGGAAAAATAGGAAAAACCTTTATCAGATAATAGAAAAATTAAAATGCAGTTATAAAATATATGTAAGTATGCAAACGTATTATATAAATAAAGGGTGTTTTTATAAGAGCTTGCTGATTTGAAATTTAAATAAAACACATGCCAAATTATGAAATGACCAAAAAAAATTTTTTATTTGGTAGTTAATTTCTTGTCATTTAACATTTAAATATAATTTCGTGCATATGGCCACCACGACTATTTTGCACAAAAGTCATTCTGGAGGTCCAATTTTCGACCACCTTTTCAAGCATTTGAGGGCGTATTTCAGCAATGACACGTTGAATACTGCTTTCCAAAGCGTCAATCGTTGCTGGTTTATCCACGTAAACCAATGATTTCAGGTGTCCCCACAAAAAATAATCGAGTGGCGTCAAATAACACGAACGCGGTGGCCAATTCACCGGGCCATTTCTCGAAATAATGTTGTCGTTGAAATGTTCTTTCAATAAGTCCATTGTTTCGCCCGCAGTATGACAAGTGGCACCATCCTGTTGAAACCACATTTCGTTTACATCCATATCTTGAAGTTTTGGCACCAAAAATTCATTGATCATGATTCTGTATCGATTTCCATTCACGGTAACGCATCGTCCTTTCTCATTTTTAAAGAAATAAGGACCGATGATTCCACCAGCCCATAGACCGCACCAAACAGTACATTTATCGGGATGCATTGGTAATTCTTGAACGGCGTGTGGACTATCTTTGCTCCAAATACGGCAATTTTGCTTGTTGACATATCCATTCAACCAAAAATGCGCCTCATCACTGAAGAGAATTTTGCGGTAAAAAAAGCGGATAAACATTTTTAATTGAATTTCCACGACTTGAAAGCGTTGTTCTAGAGTTAACCTGTTCATGATGATTTGCCAAACAATACTGAGTAGGGACGTCACTTTAAACTATCAAAACAGCTGTCAGATAACAGAGTGATTCGTATAAAAAAAAACTTCATAAAAAAATAGCCTTTATAACACAATACATAAATATAATTTTCAATTTGGTAATTTTTAGTTTTAGAGATAATTTTCTGCTGACTCTCGACATTCTCTTATCAGTTGATAAGGAGAATTTTCTATGGATTGGTGATATTTATCATTTATTTTATTTTTTTTTATGAAGTCGATAATTCGTTCGTAGCTAGTTTCGTCATGAAGAAGTTGAGTGGAATATCTCCATTGTTTATGATTTTAAGACATTTGTTCTGAATTATTTGAAGTTTTCTCAGATGTCTTTTTGCAGCTTTGTACAAAATTATGCAAAATTATGGTAACACGTAATAAGTAAAAAAAAGAAAAAAAAATCATTCCGATATCTTGAGGAATCTTTATAATCACTATTTTATTCGAAACTTTTTATTTATATATATATCACAAATTATTAAGAAATGGAATCATCTTCTTAAAAAAAATATTTTATTTCCAAAATTTCTTTACTCCTTTTGTAATTTTTCCAGTGAAATAATTTTTACTAAAGAAGTTCAATACAAGAAAATATTTTTTGAAATAAGAAATTATATATAACAAATTCATTAACATATATGAAAACTTTGCAAAATGTGGGAAAAATAAGACGAACAAATTTACATTTTCTTTTAAACTGTAACTATTTTTCTAAGTCATATCGAGATCAAAATATCTATACTGCTTTTCAACAGCAATTGGGAATTTGTAATAGCCTTTGGAAATTTTCAAGGCCTTTGAAATAAATCACAGTATGTCAGAAGTAGTTAATTGTTGTCCACAAGTAACAAGTAAGCGATCAGTTTTTACTATTGTCTTATACCGCTGACAGACATAGGATTTCTATACCACATTAGTATTCTATACTACATGTGTGTCAGCCTATACTACAATTAAACCACAAAATAAAGTTGTTTATATCTGGTTTCAATACTACGAAAATATACGTAGTATACTAATACATTAACCCATTTTACACCCTTTAGCTTTGTTCAATTGCATTGGGAATGAGTCATCGTCCAATTTCGCCACTTCTACTTTCGAGAAGTTCGACGCCTCAACCTAATTAAGAAAAATGTCCATGAATATGTATAGTTATAATGGATTTATAAACCATAAAGACTTACACGTGTCCAAAAACGCCTGTACTTCTTTTTTATTATTTTAGAATGAAAAAAGCACATTCTTCTTTTGTGGCGATTGTACATAATTAACGAATAGCGAAAACACAGTTTCTTTGTTCGCTTAAAATATGCAATTTTGTTGTTATTATTAACAATTATGCTAAAAAGTTTTTCTTTTTCCATTTTTTTTATTACACGAAAATAAAAACAAAAATATTAGTATATATACCACATGTCTGTCATGCCAAAGTAGTATCAAAAACCATAGTATTTATATCATGGTGTACAAATCCTATGTCTGTCAGGGATATTAATGTGACGTTCACAATTAGATACAGCATAAGGGGAATTATTCTTTTAGATTAAACTCCAAGTGTTCCGCTGTGGTTGATTATGCTGCAAAGCACTATTTCATAAGTTGAGCTTTAAGGCATGCATACCAGGTTATATTTAACAATTGTCTACAAATTGTCATAATGAAACGCATTTATGATATACTAGCCATATGTGTGGTTGCTGTTGGTTGATGTAGTAGAACACAAGACTATGAAGCGGAGGGTTCTGAGTTCGAGCCCGCGCTGAGTCATGAAATATTGTGTATTAGGGTTTTCTTCTGATCAGCATTAGTTTGTGGTTTGTTAGTTGTTGCCAGTCTGTTTCAAAGATGAAGGCATAGTCACTGGTCACTGAACATAATTGGCAGCGACTGACACTATCATGTACTAAAAGCAGAGTAACAGCACCCACCTTCGTCGGCCCTGTAGCAAAACTTAGCCGGCGAAGTAAAAGGTTGAAATAGCTACAAAAACAACTGTCTATCTTCTCATTTTTCCTAATCTCCCCCCCCCCCTTATTTACTATCCCCTCGTTTTTAGTTCCGGCGCAATGCATTGCATATATCGGGGTCATCCCCTGAGTGCTGTTCCAAGATAAAAATAAAAAATAATAAACAAATTCTTACTAAATTTAACTTTCTTGTTAATTAGGACCGGCATTCAAGAGACGAGTGCCACACATACAATGCATTGTGGCGGAACTATGAAAAGAAAGGGTTTCCTGTTCATATTCCATGTTTCTCAGTTGAAATTTCGCTGCAGTACCCACAGCGGAGGGTGCTATAACGCTGCTATTCAATTCGGGATGTCTAATTTTAGTTGGCATATTATGTTAACATTTTTTCAATCCTACTATACAATTCTTAAAAATAATGTTTAATATTTCAAATAAAGTGTAGTAAAGTAAAAACATATTAAATATAATAAAGTAAATTAAGAACAGCAATTGACAAACACAGTTTGGGTTTATGCATGTCTAGACACATAAACAAAAACGTCTGCTTAAGGATAATAATTTTGTCATTGCTAATTACCGCGCTTCTTTTTATCTATATTTATAATTTGTTAAATTACTGTTTCATTATGATTGAATATTAAGAAAATCGGTTTGAAAAGAAAATATGATGGAACAAAAAAATTGGAAACAAGCAAGAATTTATTTGGGGGGAGCTAATAGAAATCATTGGAAAATGCTTAATAATTTTTTATAACCTCATGTAAAGACTGAAATAATTATTTGCAGCTGTGAGGCATTTCTTTATCTTCCTATACCCCATAAATTTGTAATCTAGCTCAAAATTAATAACTTTATTATACCTACGGTATTAACTTATCTTACTAACTCACTTACTTAATATCGCAATTTATAGAAAAAATTTTATTATCAGTATAAAAATATATTCAAAAGGAGGTCTTTAATTTGAAAGTAAATAAATTTTATGGGATTTTATTTCTTTACAGAATTTAAAACAATGAAACTTTCTAGCATGACTTGCTTTTACTGCGAAATTTTCTGTAGAGAAAAGCAAAACCATTATTTATTGCAAACATATATTTTTCATTTAAATATCATTTAGTATGTCAAACAATAATTTATCTTATTTATTAAAATAAAAAATAAAAAACATTTTAAATTATGAACTTTTAAACATACACTCGTCTTCAGAGTAAAACTTGTCAACCAACATTTCTTTATATACACTAAAATATACACTGTACGGTGATTGGGTAATGCAAGAACATATTATTAATCATAAGCATACAACGAATGTAAATTTTATTTGTCGAACTTATTAATTTTATTATTAAGATAAGAATTTCTATATTGGTCTCAAGTTCAAAGCTGCAAGATGCAAATGATTTGTTTGTATGAATTTTTTTTAATTCAATTTATTTTCATTACAAGTGGAATATTACAATATTATAAATTATCTAACTAGCAAAAACGATCAGAACGCATCAGGCGCTAACTAAATACAAATGTATAACAAAAATAATTCGCAGCTGGCAGATTTGAACTTGAGATCACTAAAGAAATTCTTATTTCAATAACATAAGAATACAATGTTTTCTGTGCTAAAATTATATTCATCCTTTAATATTTTCAGGTGGTGGGAGTCGTGGAGAGATCCCTAGAAAACAAGCAGTATACCTTGGCTGCCTTCTTAGACATAGAAGGCGCTTTCAACAATGTATCAGTGGCAGCCATCCAACAGTCTCTCCGGGATGCAGACGTTGAGGAATACATCAGCAACTGGATCATTACTATGTTGAAGGCAAGAAATGTCACTGCAGCGTTAGGTAATAGCGAAATGTCAAGATGGGCATGTAGAGGAACACCACAGGGTGGGGTGATTTCTCCGCTGCTCTGGCTTCTCGTTGTTAACACGATTCTTCTCAGACTAGATGCTGTAGGAGTTAAAGTTGTGGCTTACGCGGACGATGTAGTAATAATGGTATCAGGGATGTTCACGGACGTGATTAGCGATATCATGTCCAACGCCTTGGGTATGCTCAGTAGATGGGCTGCAGGATGCGGTCTAGGAGTAAACCCTAGCAAAACGGAACTGGTACTATTCACTACAAAGACTAAAACCCAAAGCTTTAAACTTCCTCGGCTGAATAATCTGGAACTGTCCCTTTCGGACACGGCAAAATACCTAGGAGTTATCCTGGACACGAAGCTATCGTGGAAACCAAATATACACCATAGAATAAAAAAGGCAACAGTTGCCTACTACTCCTGTAGGAGAATGTTTGGCTCCAGATGGGGCCTAAAACCCACAATGCTTAAGTGGATGCACACAGCAATTGTACGCCCTATACTGACTTACGGGTCGTTAGTATGGTGGCCCGCCACAAGTAAAAAATATGTAGTAGATCAACTATACAGGATACAGAGATCTGCTTCCATCGGGATTACTGGTTGTCTACGTACTAGTCCTTCAGAGGCGCTGAATGCTATACTAAACCTAATTCCGATTGACCTTTATGTACTCCGGGTATCCTCAAGCAGTGCGGCAAGACTAGCGGCATCAGGGAGGTGGAGGTCAAGGGACTATGGCCACGCAAGAATCCTTGGCCGGCTACCACCGACACTGAGGAAGCCCACCGACTATATAGTACCTCACTAAGACTTTAACACTTCATTCAAAGTCCTCTTACCATCCAGGCGGGAGTGGAGAAGGGGTAACTTAGAAAGGGAATTCAACTTCAGAGTGTATACTGACGGATCAAGGATGATCTGTGGTGTAGGCGCAGGGGTCTTCTCGAGGGACCTTGGAATAAAACTCTCGCTCCGTCTCCCAGATGAATCCAGCGTATTTCAGGCTGAGATACTGGCTATAAGGGAGGCGGCGAGGCTGTTAATTGATAGGGGTGTTCAGGGTAGAGTCGGTATCTTTGTCGATAGCCAGGCGGCACTCCTATCTCTCAGGTCGTTCACTACGTCGTCTACTCTGGTAGCCCAATGCAAAGAGCTGCTATCCAGACTGGGGGGTCAGATAGACGCTACCCTCATCTGGGTACCCGCTCACAGCAGTTTCTTTGGAAACGAACAGGCAGATGAGCTAGCTAAGGCTGGATCTGCTAAGGACGTCTCCACTGCCGTATCGGTGGACATGCCGTTTGGCACCCTAAGGAGCACCATTCACAGCCATTTCCGGCAGAAAGCGGCGGACAGGTGGCGTAAACTGAACACGTGCAGGGTGGCTAGAAGCATGTGGCCATGTTATAACGACAATAGAACGGCACAATTGATTAACAGGAATCGCAGGGACATCTCAAGGCTCGTAGCGGTTGTGACGGGGCACTGGGTAATAGGCAGACATGCAGGCAGGTTAGGTCTCAACCATAATGCATTCTGTAGGAGCTGCCGAGATCAGAGCAAGGAGGAGACAGTTTACCACTTCCTTTGCGAATGCCCGGCCTTGCACAACACGAGACACAAATTCTTAGGCAATAGTATCATAGGCGACCTCGCGGAGTTATCAGGTATAGGTCTGGGTGACCTTATTAGATACCTCAATGCGACGGGGTGGATCTAGTAACCATCCGTACCCGAGATCAGGATACGGCTTCCATAGGTAGTCACTGACGAGTGGAGTGGTTTTTCAAAACGGGATCTCAGAGATCCTACTTGAATGCTTGCGTGTAGCGGGCAGCCACGTATACCAACCAACCAACCAACCTAATATTTTCAGAGCCTGCCGATTTCCTAAGATGCACGCATGTTAAGGCCACAATACAATCACATGAAGCATTTAATTGTAGATATAGATGAAATGGTTTTGGTATTTGGGACACCGATGAAACTTGATCAAAAGTCCAAAAAATATGAAATTTGGCGTGACTGACTGATGAAAGTATTGCTTTTAGTTTTCAAATAAGTACATGAGAAGTAAAATGAAATTTTACACGAATGCACAATAAAGATATCGGATAGAAAGAAATAAAATTACATATATTTTTTTTAACTTCGCATTGTGAAAGAATCAGTCACGTTACAGAGTTCAATTCCGGAATTGATTCAGTATTTTATTATATTCATACGGAATGAATTTTGTTTCCGAACAGAGCTGGAATCTATGAGGGCCAAAAATTATAAAATAATTTCTTTTTCTGAGTTTATAACACCATACGCAAATTCAGAACCTCTTTGTGTCACTACCGCCGATGTTAGCAGTGCAAAATAAACTGCAAAGTGAATGCCTGACAGCCGTTCAAGCAAATGTGTGTTCCAACATCAATGAAAATGTACTGAGATATATGCAACAGCGTTCCTAACATTTAAGAAATACGTACAAAAAACTAGCCACATTAGAAATGTTCGAGGTGTTAATTTATATATATTTCGTAAGAACTTTTGTCATTTATTTAATTTATGCTCGCTCCTTACGAGGAGGAAATAATGCGCCACATGTATGCCATGAGATATATCACTGTATATTTTATGCTTCCACACATGCACACAATATACCTTTGCCACTCCGAAAAACACTTAAAGAGACAATAAAAAACAAATGATGAAAGAATCAGTAGCGAATATGCGAGTTAGTGAAGTAAATAGTTACTTCAGGACATGAACAAATAGTCGTATAAAAATGCTGCTAGTATTTCGCAATATAAAATATGGCTGTTTTAAGTGAACGCATATTTTATGAAGACACATGACCTTAAAATAAATTGAAAGGAATATAAGCTAAGAGTATTGTAAATATATTAAATTATTGCCTGGTTATAGTTTTTGTGAGTAAAATAGTTCAAATCGATATTGTCATAAAATATATAAAAAAATAATATGATTAAAAATGCTGCAGGAGAAGCAAATAACTTCTTTAAATGGGAAATGTAGGGAGAATTTTGCAATATAAATTTAAAAAATGTTCACCAAATTTATTTATGTCGAAAACAAAAGTTACGAAATATATCATATGAACATGTGGTCAACATTTTGCATGAACATTTGCATATGAAAAAGCTATCGGCAAGATGGGTGCCGCGTTTGCTCGGTGCCTAACAAAAACGAGTCCGTTCGACAGACCACTTCACAGCGGTATTTGGACATGATAAAACGTAATCCTGTTGGTTTTTGGTTTCGAATAATAACTATTGATGAAACTTGGGTCCACCACTACACACCTGAAACCACAAATAAATCGAAACAATGGCTGGTGGAAGTGCTTCGAAGAAGGGGAAGACAGTGAAATCGGCTGGCAAGTTTATGGCCACTGTATTTTGGGAAACACACAGCATATTGCTCATCGATTATCTAGGAAAAGGATCCATAATTATCGTGCATTATTGGATCAATTGATTGATGCAATCAAGAAAAAACGACCACATTTAAAGAAGAAAAAAGTGTTCTTTCTTCAATACAACGCACCGGTTCACACAGCATTAGATACGAGTACGATGCTAAAATTATGTGAAATACACTTCGAATTGGTTGATCATCCACCTCCTAGTCCAGATTTAGCTCCTAGTGACTTTTTCCTGTTTCCAAACTTGAAAAAATGGCTCGCAGGAAAAAGATTCATCTCAAACGGAGAATTGATTAGCGAAACGAACGCGTATTTTGTGGGGTTCCCAAAATCTTATTATTCAGATGGTATAAAGTTGGAATATCGTCCTACTAAGTGTTTTGACCTAAAAGACTGACTATGTTGAGAAATAAATGGTTTTTGAAAAAAAAATCCTCCTTAGGTAGCTTCAATATCAATCCCCCTCGTGTTTAAAGTTTTTTATAACTTCTTAGTTATTATTTTATGAAACAAAAATCTCTAGCGATTGAAGCTCTGCAATATAAAAAATTGATAATGTATTACAACCTTCAATTCATGCTAATTAGTTCTTTATGTGTACCTTTTACAAAAGAGTAAAGGTACGGTCACACTTGCCAAATGTTTGCCAAAAAGGCGTAACTATTAATTATTAATGAAAAATTGTGTTATTCACATTCGTGTTTATAATTTAATACAATATATATATATATATATATATATATATATATATATATATATATATATAATCCAATATATATATATATATATATATGTATATATATATATATATATATATATATATATATATATATATATATATATATAAACCAATATTATTGGAACCACTTCAACCCAATAAACACTTTTCTGAATTAAAAGGTCTTGCATAAATATTTAGTGGTTAAGAGTTTTGGCAAAATATTTGCCAAGTCTGACCGAAGTAATAAGAATGTACATTTTCATTTTATAATAAAAGTACTTATATTTTAATATAGCTGTGATTTTTTTATTGAAATTTTCCACGAGTTTTTCTCAGAGATGTGAGAAATTACATCGAGATTTCCTGAGGCCCAAACTTGACAATATTGTGTATTAACAAAACTGTTCATATGGAAGTTCACTTCATCGAGGAAGATTAATATTTTTGAAAAATTGGCAGCGACCTCACTGTGCTGCATTTACCATGCAAATGGTGTCTTCCTAATAAAAACAATGTCACAGCTGCCAAAGTCCAGAGTTGCCATTTGCACAAAAACACCTTGTATATACTTATAATAGCCCTATTCACAATCCAGTGCAAATGGTCTAGCATTATTGCATTTGCAAATTGAGAGAGTATTTGAGAGTATTTTCAACGTATTTTGTTGGTGTAGAGTAAAATTATTTTGCAAATGCAATGGTGCAAGACTATTTGCACAAAATTGTGAATACGGCTAATACATATTTAAAGTGGTAGTCTCAGTTAATTTAACAAGCATTTGCTTAGGTTATTATTGGTTAGCAATGCCTGCATTTCATATGATCTTACAAACAAATATGTTGCTCTAATACAAAGTGTCCGCCGGGAAGGTATACTACTTTGTTCTTTATAATGACTAAATTAAAGAGAATGGATCTTATATTGATAAATGTTTTATTTAATGTCGGCAATTATGTATGGAACACAATATCAGATAAATATCCGCCTCTGTTAGCCTCATAAATACGAGCCCTTTTGAATTCATTTTTCATTACATTCTCATACATTTTACGCGGTATTCCATTAATTTTATCACGAATATTTTGCTTCAATTGCTCAAACGTTTCTGGTTTGTTTGCATAAACCTTGCTTTTCAGTTATCCCCACAAAAAGAAGTCCAGAGCAGTCAAATCAGGCGACTATTTCTTGAAATAACTTTTTGTGGCAAGAGGTCTTGTAATAATTTCATTGTAATCCGATTAAAACACGTTGGTTTAACGAATATTTTTCCGTAATAAATTTGACACGTGTCTACTTCACGACTGCGAAATAAGAACTGTCAAGACTAATGTTTACCAAAATGGGGGCAAAACAAAATGTCTTTGATCCAAGCGAGGTGTGGTGTCCCAACATTAGCCTGTTAATTACCTTTCAGAGCTGCTGAGAGGGCAATCTCTAGATAATTCCGATAAAACAGCAACAGTTGACCACTTGTTATCGAATAATGTAACCCAATTCAATACCCATAATGAGATTTTTCAAGAAAAGCTATTTCCGAAATTGTATATTAAAACTTTATAGGTTTCTGTTTTAAGTATTTAATACACTAATGCTATATGCATTAATCGTAATAGTTTTTAGAATTTCTATTGCATAATATCCAAAACATTAATTTACATACTAGATACAAAATACTTTTTTAGTATTAAATTTGTTTAATGAATATATGTATAATGATGCTAAGCATTAATATATTACTTTATTTATAGCACATCAAAATATCTTTAATAATATTATTATTAATGACGTCCATCATTGCATTCAACAGCAAATCCACAAGGCAAAAGAAAATAATACGTGTTTTTCATACTTATTTTAAAGTTTTATAAATTTCTTAATAACTACAATACAATGAATTGGCAAAAATGTATCAGTAAAAACTCTAATTATAGCCATGACAATAGCTTTGAAGCTCATGGTGTCTTTGAGATGAATCCTAAAATTATATAATAGAAGACAAAAAAACACGTTTTCAAATTCATCAAAATAATCGAATGATTTTAAAAACGTAATTTAAAAAACTCGCTAATTATATTTTGAGCAATGTGGCACTTTCTTTATGTGTACTTGTTTATGGAAATCATTATAAGTTTGATTTTCCTTGACAGGAAGTGTTGTATATTATATTAAAATAAAAATATATTTAGCAGTTTGTTGTGGTAGTTTTTTATTAGAAATTTTTACTAGTCTAACTACTTAAGGAATAAACAATAAACTCTTTATTCTTAATAGCAAAAATTTAATATAACACGCACTCTTATGCGTTTCAATGTCACTTCATATTTTCAATATTGTTTCCGTTGGCTGGAAAAATAAGTATATCTGCTAATAATCTTTGATATTATATTAACTATGATCTGGGCAGGTGTGGATACAGGGGAGGGAGGGAAAAAGCAATATTTCCACCACAACTCCTATAAAATTATTTGAATAAACTGCAATTGGCAAAATTACACTATTTTATTTTATATTAAATTCTACAAAGGTAAAAGCTATTTTTCAAAGGAAACATAAAATATGAGATGAAATATTTAAAAATATATAAAACTATTCTAAAATAAGTGTGTTAGTACTCTTCCAGAGAGTTTTATATGCTATGGCGAGTTTTATTTTTCCTTCTGCATCGGTTTGATGCAGTTCTTCTAATAAAATTTATAAAAATAAAAACTGTTATCACATTCATCTAAGCCACCTAATAAGTGGTGACAAGCCAAATACACATGAGTACTGACGATGAAAGTGTAGCGACTTTCGAAAATAGATATTCTGCTCTGTAAGTTGAATAATTAAAAACTGATGGTGAGTTTCTTTTGAATTTAAAATCAAATTTTCGCACAATTAGCCTTTCAAATATTGAATAAAAAGTTACATTTTTTTAATAAATAAAATTGAATTGAATAAAACAATTGGAATGCCTCTCAAATTATTGAATAAAAAATTATAATATTTTAATGAGTAAAATTTATTTGAATAAAACAATTGCAATGCAAGGTGATTAAATTGAACTGCTCTGAATCTCAATTTACATAAAAAGAGTTTTATATAAAAGTCCTGCGTTTAAAATAAAACTCCTTAAATGAGTTTTATTTTATGACTGCAAAGTAAGACTATCCCTTTAACTGGTACATACAGCTTTTTACTTCGAAAGATAAATGTTTTCGATTGGTGTTTCTTTTTGTCATAAGGTAATTGCTATAAAAAGGTTTCATTAATTTTTTTAAAGGGCAATCACAAAATATAACATTCTTTACAGAAAGTACGCATATTTTAACATTAACACACTTTATAAAATTTCCCTACAGTTTATTTAGTTTTCTGCATTTTGTAGGTCTATGTTCTATAAATGTGTTGCAAAAATTTCAGTTCTGTGTAAAACTTAAATAAAAATCTAAATGCAAGCCTTAAATTAAAAAAAAAAAAAGAAAAAAACTTAAAGGTAATGATGATGATGGTGGCGTAGTTTGCGAAATATAACACTCTCATAATTGGTCATAAATCTGACAAATGTAATTTGTCATCAGCAAGTACCGAACAGCTAGCCAAAACCATCACAGGCATTAAAAACAATCTTAATCAACGGGAATCATTTTTCTACCAACACAACAGTTTTTCTGCTGATGCAGAAGATGGTGGTGTTGAGCAGCATTTGAACATGAACTGCGTAAATGTAAAAGCAGACAGACAGTATTTTCATGCTGTGTTTGTCTTCATTTCACAATGGGTGCTAATATTTCTATTTCCTTTTTTCCACTTGTCTTATTTTTGCCAGCGGTTTAGAATTATATTATTATTATAGTTATTTTTTTCCTTTGTACATTATGGCTGTTTTAGTTTAAGTTTCCTCTATTGAAAAATAGTTTAACTTTTATTTTGTGGCATGTTTATAAAATTATACTTGTATAAAACGTTTTGAAAGCCAAAATGGATTATAATAAATAAAGAATATTCTTGTGTTTAATAAAGTTATTTCAAGCAAAATTTATACTATGGCTAATAACAATATTTTATTATTAACTATAGTCGCGATCGACAAGTTTTTTTCTTTTATTATAAATTTTTTTTCTATCAACTAAATTTCAATTACTTAAATGCTAATAATGCAGTTCTCTTCGATATATACGATTCATATATATGCCATAAATATAGTCACTTGCATTTGAGAAGCAGTGAAGTTCGCCGTACGATACCACATGCGTGTTTGTGCTTAATTGCAAACATCGTCGTTATGAGTGATGTGGCCAGCACATACACCTAGACCTGTGGCATCGTGGTTTCTGGCAAACATCATCACTTTACCCTCTAACTTTCTCTCAACTAACTTTCTATGGAATTTAACTCCATACGCTTTCTTACTAAACTGTTGTAGGCGAACACACTTCCTTCTATTTTTCTTATATGCACTCCCGTTTCTCTATTATTTTAGAGAATGGGTAGTAACACATAAGCTTTTAGGTTTGCAACCCAAAGCTCTGAACCTGGTGGTGTTAGCCGGTCTGCACTTCAACAAAGGAATGTGTTGTGGTGACATAAGGGAACTGGCTACCCACTGAGCACACAAGGCGTATCTTTTTCTGGTAGAGTTGTCAGTGAACTGCACCACGCATTACAGAGAAAATTCGTTCTTTGGAAGACCGGTTTGTATGTGGAACAAACTTCCTGTAGATGTCTTTCCTGCCAATTTTAACTTGGGTAGGTTCAAATCGAACGTTCACCAACATTCCCTCTATCCCCCTCTATCTATCGTCAGTACTCATATCAAGGGATCATTCCCTGAGTGCTGGTCCAAGAGAGAAAACATAATTTATAGATTATCGCCAAGTTTGTACCTAGGCAGTTTATATATTCTGTATAAATTTTTTTTTACTTTAAAATTAATACCTGCAGGTGCATCTGTGGCTTATGGGTAGCAATACTAACCTGTCGGTCCAATGGTCGCGGGTTCGATTCCCGCCGGAGACTCTGGGTGTTTTCCGCAGATAAGCAAATCGCTTCGCGGGTTGTGTTTGTTATTAAAATTAAAAAAATTAAAAAATTAATCGTCTACAAAAAAAATAGCAATTCTCAGATGAGTTAAAATACAAATTCTGTTACATTTTCTCTATCTGTAGTATATTTATTCTTTTCGTAGTTTCGGAAATATACAGATAAGGGTTGCAGCCGCAGCGAGAGCCCTAGCAAAAAAATAATTATTTGGACGTTTTCTCTTGGCTGTTTATATTGTCTTCCTAAAAGATGGCAACGCTTTTTGAAGGTAATAATAAAATATTTGGTTTTAATTAATCGTAATTCTAATAACAAATTACTTAAGATGATTATTGAACTAAGGGGCCAACATTGGAAACATTTTCTTTGTAAAAATTATTTGCTAAAATACTCAACAACAAAATCTACGCTGTATTTGTATTGGTGTTTATATACTCATCACATTCAAGAAGAGATTAAATAAAAAAAAATTAAATAATAATATCAATTTTGGTTAACCTTTTAAAGTCAATAAAAACAAGTAAAAACGTTATATTCGACCGGGTCGAATCTTAAATACCCTCCAAATATTTAGTAAGTGAATTTAAAATGTTTAACTTGGTGGGACAGAGTTCCTTTATATAATATCGGACGTCAACACCCACTAAAGGGGGCGGGGGTCAAAAAATATACAATATCATGTTTTCTACAGACGAACGTATGGGCATTGCTTGACCGTCTTAGACTTCATCACTGATCAAGAATATATTTACTTTATGGGGTCCAATTCTCTTTGGAGGGTATAGAAACTGTATTTTGGCGGGGCCGCTCTGGCAAGGGCTGTGGGGGAAACATTTCACTTTGTCATAAAACTCTTAAAATAAATGCTTGGGATAATTATATACAAAATTAAAATTTATTTTATATTGACTTATATATCTGGAATATCAGAAAGATTAGTAAAATCTAAAATTTACGATTCAGAGAAATATAGAATAGCTCACAAGACATATAATACAATGAAAAGACTATTTAGCAAAACAAAAGATAAGATTGATAAGTGGGATAGGTCTAATGTAATTTATAAAATACCTTGCAAGGGGAATAGTCAGGAAAATTGTAATAAGATATATATTGGTACAACTAAAAATAAATTAAAGACTAGGATAACAGGTCATAAGTCAGATCAAAAATATAGACACATGAATTCACAAAAAACTGCTTTATGTTCTCATAGTTCTGAATTATATCATTTTGCAGATTTTGAAAATGTTTCAATATTAAACACAGATAACAATTATAATCGGCGCTTAATGTTAGAAATGTTAGAAATAATTCGCACACCTTTATCACAAAGAATAAATTTTAAGGCAGACACAGAAAAATTAGCACAGAATTATAGGTATTTAGTTAGTAAAATTTGAATTTTTTATAAAAAAAAAAAAAAAAAAAAATTTGTTTATTTATGTTAATTGGTTAAAGAATTTATTCCTATGTATGTATGTATGTATTTATGTGTATGTATGTATGTGTGTGTATGCGTATATACATGTATATGTGTATATGTATATATGTGTATGTGTATGCATGCGCATGTGTATATATATTTATATCATATCATTATTTTTATACGTTATTTATATACAATATTCTGTAATCAGTTCTTATCCTTGTTGTAATGTTGATTGAATAGTTTAAATATTGTAAATGTTTAGTTGTATACATATGTATGTAAATTTGTATATATGTATGTTAATATATTAATTTGTAATTATGTTAGTT
This sequence comes from Linnaemya tessellans, assembly GCA_951800035.1. Lineage (NCBI taxonomy): Eukaryota > Metazoa > Arthropoda > Insecta > Diptera > Tachinidae > Linnaemya > Linnaemya tessellans. The sequence continues at coordinate 102,759,629 of OX637533.1, read as the reverse complement.
ATTTATATATATGTATTCATATATATGTGTGTATGTGCATATGTGTATGTACATGCATATGTGTTTGTATCTCTTTCTATGTGTGTGCATATATGTTTGTATGTAGTTGTGTATGTTCATGTATGCATATATGTATACGTTCATGTATGTATTGATGTATACATGTATAGATATATACAAGCCTGTATATATGCTTTTGTTTTTATGTTAATATTTTTGAAAACATAGATATATTCGAAAAAATTTTTGTCATATTTCAAAACCAATTTATACAGAAAATTTTAATTTTCGATTGTTATTCCTGATGATGTCAACAAATTGTTGACGAAATATCGAATAAAATAGAAAAATTATAACGGTTTTTACAAAAACGACCTCGAGCTCAATCATTCTAAAATACATATATAAGAAGAGGTCAATAAAAGCAAACAACAAAACTAAAATTTCTTTTTTTTTGATAGGGTCATTTAGAGGGCAAAGAGGGGTAGGGCTGAAACAGGTAGACGTAAAACTTTAAAAATAAATGCTTGGGATGATTATACACAAAATTAAAAAAAAAATTTTATTTATTTTTAATAGGGTCATTTAGCATGGAAAGGCGGAGGAGGGGGTAGGGCAGCAACAGGCAGTCATAAAACTCTAGAGATAAATGCTTAGGATGATTATATACAAAATTTAAATATTTTTTTTTTTTTTTTTGGTAGGGTCATTTAGGGGGCAAAGGAAGAGGGGGGGGGGGGATAGGGCAGAAATTGGCAGTCATAAAACTCTAAAGATAAATGCTTGGGATAATTACATATATACAAAATTTAAAAAAAAATTTTTTTTTTTGTTGGGTCATTTAGGGGGCGAAGGGGAAGGAGGGGGTAAGGCAGAGAAGTACCAGGTTTCATCTCAGCTTCGTCATTAAAGCTTAAAAATTTTATTTTTAAGGAATGTCGGCTTAAGTAAAACAATTTGTTAAATTTGTATGCTATTTTTGCCTATAATAACGCCCACTAAAGTGGGCGGGGTCAAAAAACTTTTTTATTTTATTTAATGGCTCCAAGTTTAAGGCGTTGGACCGTATTTGACATAAAAATATATCATTTGCTTAACAAAATAACCAAAAAACTTTAAAAATAATGTTGTTTTTTCTGGCTTTAGTTCTTCTTAGGGGAACTTTTTCCCCTCTTGCCCGATTTAGCCCATCTTCGAACTTAACCTGATCTTAGCTTCAAAATATATTTATGCCAAATTTCAAGAGTCTAGCTCTTTTCGTTTGGACTGAATCGTGATTTCCACAGACGGACAGACGGCCGGACGGACGGACATGCTCAGTTCGTCTTAGATTTCATCACTGATCAAGAATATACTTTATGGGGTCTGAGATGGATATTTCGATGCGTTACAAACGGAATGACAAAGTGAATATACCCTACAAATTCTTTTTTGGAGGGTATAAAAACAACATTATCAATTTAAAAGCATCTATATAAATCCACCGCAAAGACAAACATTTGAATAAGTTGAATTCAGACACTAAACAAGTTATAGCTACTAAATAAATAAATTTAATGAATTTTAAAATAATATTGCTTACTACTGTAGCTGTAGTAATAGCATGTACTGCTCCATGTACCGAAGCTCGTAGAAGAACTAGCAGGCATCGTAAAACACACCACAGTACTTCTCACAATCACTCAAATGATGGTCATCACAATGAAGTTGGCCACCATGCGGATCAAAGTGATCATCATAAACATGATGCACACAACAAGAATGTAGACCAGTCTAATGCACCTGTTGCACAAAATAATAATCCAGCAGTTCCTAGCAAAAATACTCAACATCAAGGCAAACAATCCTCAGAAACTGGTATTTTTTTTAATTTTATATATGTTTTTTATTTGATTTTATGGAGCATGTGGCGTTTACAAATAACCTTAATATTTTAGGCGATTTCGAAGCAGGCTTTGCTGCGGGACTTACGGCAGGTCGACGAAGGCACAGACATAGGACAACTACCACTGCACGTCCTGTAACAACAAAAACAACAACAACCACGCCATGCTCAACTTATCCATCAATGCCAAATAACAATCAACAGCAACAACAAGGAAATCCTGAAGTGAACTGCTTATCCACAAGTGACTCTACAAACGTACCCCTAAAGGCTATTGACGAAAGTTTCAATAAAAACAACAATACCCTCACGATTTCAGGGCTTTAATGAAGACATCTGTATATTATTAATGGTAGGAACACAACTGGAACGCATGAGGAATTTCGTTCAGAACGACGAATTCGATGGTAAAAATACTCTCTATAAATTGGTCGTATGAAGCACAATAACGACGAATAAATTAAAATTTTGATTGCCCAGGTGATTTCCATTTTTTTCCAGAACAAATAACTTTTTGTAATTATTTTCTAAAAAATTTTTTTCTGTAAATAAATTATGGTTTTAATTTTACAGCTGATGAATTGACCATATGAAAAAGTAGGAAATAGGAAGAAAAACTATATTACAAAAAAGTGTTCAAAATTAATAAAAGGCCCTAGAACTTTCAGAGGATCCTCCGAATGATGAACTTTTCTGAATTGATGAATCCATTTTTAATAGGCACTGACAATTTTAATGCTACATGCAACAATGTGAACTATGTTTTTCTACAAAAACCCAGTTTGAGTATGTGAAACCTGGGAAATTTTTATTGATTTGTTTGTCGTTCGTCTGCGTAAGAAATAGGAATAACCCTATCGCAAAATTTCGTTGTGCACGACATATTTCGTTCAACGTACATATTGTGTGAATATTCATTTACTTAAATTTGTTTTAATTACGAATATTCGTAACGAAAATTTCGTCATTCATTCCAGTTGTGTTTATAGCATAAATTTGTACATATTTAAATTTGATGCACCGCTACAAAGCTTTAAGGATAACAATCACGGTCTATGGCTTTGAGAACTAACCGTACTTTTATTTAGATATTATATTCATCCTGTTATGAAATTTTTTATTTGATATATTGTAGCTATTCTATTTAAAATGAAATTTTTTTGTTGATGGTTACGCAATGTCTATATGCATTTCATTGGTGCTTTACCAAATCATCAGTAGACTTTAACCATAGTTTTGAAAAGTTAAAAACCTTTTTTTTTTTTTTTAGGAGTAGGACCAGCGCTCAGGGGATGACCCCTATATATGCAATGCATTGCGCCAGAACTGAAAACGAGGGGATAGTATTGAGGGTACAGATTAGGAAAGATGAGAAGATAGACAGTTTTTTTTTTTTTTAGCTATTTCAACCTTTTACTTCGCCGGCTAATTTTTGCTACAGGACCGACGAAGGTGGGTGCTGTTACTCTGCTTTTTAGTACATGATAGTGTCAGTCGCTGCCAATTATGTTCCGTGATCAGTGACTATGCCTTCATCATTGAAACAGGCTCGCAACAACTAACACAACCACGCACCAATGCTGGTCAGACGAATTCAACACAATATTTCATCTTATGCACGTACTATCGAACGGCCTTTATTAAAAATGTTAAAGGATTTGTTATTCCATGTACTTCATGTAATTTTCACAATATTGTTATGCGACTTTTTATGGTATGTGAATTTTGCGTGTTTATGAATAAGAATGTTCGAATAAACAATGTCCGTCTTTCCGTCTATCTGTACCTGGCATCGATGGTCCTGAGCCCCACAAAAGCTAGAGACTACAATCTTGAATTTGTGAATTGGAAATTTAAATGAGGGTGCTGTTGGCTGACGCAGTTAACACGACAGCTACAAGAAATTCTTTATCTTCTCATCTTTCTTCATCTGTCTCCTCAATATTATCCCCAAATTAGTAGTTCCGTCGCAAGGCACTGCATATGGAATGGTCATTCCCAGAGTGCTGGTCCGAGTTAAAAAAATAACTTACTTTTGGTATATAAAATTAATTTGTGTCTTTTGTTAATTAAATCCATTGTATAATACTTCACAAATAATTAAATTGGTATAAACATTAAAAAAATTAAAAGGACAATTCCAGCATTGAAAAATTAAACTTCTTTGTTACAAACGTAAGCAGCTATAACATTTTTTTTCCTTTCTTATGAAGTAAGCATATTTGATATTTTTGAAAGAAATTCGTGGTATTAGATATCAGAAATGCCAAAAAGAGAGGTTCAGAGCTGGAAAATTTAATAATTTATATTTAACTGTTTTTTTGTAATTAAGTTAATTATATAAAAATTATTTTTTCTTTGGTAATGAAACATATTTTATACTGAAAATTTTTTTTCTACATAAAAATGATCAATTAAAACACATTTTTCTTTTTCTCCTTATATATTAAACATATTTCATGTATTTTAAGGAAATTTAATTGTATTGGATATTAGAAAAGCAAAAGGGTGCTCTCTAGAGTAGAAAATTTTGAGTTTATTTTTTGTAAAATTGAGTTTTTTTTTTATTAATTAGACCCAGTTTATATTTTAACCCCGGTATTCATAAAATTTAATATGAGTTTGAAATGTATTTTAATCAAATTTTTTCATACAAAAATTTCTTAAAACAGATTTCAAATACGTTTTATTTTTTTACGAATACCGGTGTAAATATTAAACATATTTCATGTATTTGAAAGAAGTTTCTTGGCAATGGAAATCGGAAAAGCAAAAAGTCAGCTTCAGAACTGAAAAATTTGACTTCATTTTTTGGAAGACTAGTTTTTCTTTTTTTTTTTATTAATTAGAACAATTTTATATTTCAGGAAGAATTAAATTAGTTAATTACTTTAAAAAATTAAACATAATCCAGGTTGAAAAATTAAACTTCTTTGTTACACAAACTTAAGCAACTACAACAATTTTTTCCTTTTCTTTATGAAGCAAATATATTTGATATTTTTAAAGACATTCATTGGTATTAAGTGGAAAATTTAATAATTTACATGTAACAGTTTTGTTGTAATTAAGTTAATTACATAAAAATAATTATTTCTTTGGTAATGAAACATATTTTATATTTCAGACAGAAGTATATAAATTTCTTTTATCTCGGACCAGCACTAATGGGGTGACCCCTACATATGCAGTACATTGCGCCGTAACTAGAAAGCTGGTGATAGTATTGAAGGGACAGGTCAATAAAGATGAGGAGATCAGGCTAATTGTTGCTAAAGGACCTACAAAGGATGGTGCTGCTGTTACTCTGCTTTTTAGTACATGATCGGGCCAGTCGCTACCAATTATGTTCACTGAGCAGTGCTATGGCTTCATCATTGAAGTAGGCTGCCAAAAACTAACACAACCATGCACTAATGCTGATCAGAAGAATTAAACACAATATCTCATGACTCAGCGCAGGGTTTAACTCAGGACCCTCCGCTTCATAGTCTTGTATTCTACTATTTCAGCCAACAGCACCCATATTGAAAAACAGAAATAGCAAAACGATGATTCCAGAGTTGGAATGAAGGCATGTTTCTACTCTGGACGTATGTACGTCGGTGAAGGGCATATAAGATTCGAATATAGCACTATTGTATGAAAATAGGGGCATCGAAGCAAACTAGATGTAATATAAGAGTGGATATAGCAGAGTTGCGATCTAAGCTGAAGATGTCATTTAGTATATTTTAACTTTTCAATAATATTTTCGAATATGTGTTGAAATTTTCTTGCAAGCTCTTTATTATTATTTAGCACCAAAATTAATATCTGAAGATATACGTCATAACGCACTCTAAATTTGATATTTATCTTACAATATACTCTTTAACTTACAGAATCAAATGGTAAATTAAATTGAAATTCATATGAAATGAAACATAGTAGTATTTTTTAAATGTTAAAAAAAAGTACAGTGTAGAAATATTTCATATAATATGACTCGCAATGTATGTATATATGTAGATATTTGTCAACATCTGTAAAAAATTGTTTACAAAACTAAAACTATAATATCATGATTCTCAATAATGTTTTAACAATTAATTAAAAAGGTGAACAATTATTTTCACACAATTTGCAATTGCAGTTAGTAACGATATCTTTATTTATGTTACATGTAGTTATTAAAACGAAACCTTTAAAATGTGACATTTTATTTATTAGTTTATATTTCTTTAAGCTGAAATTAAACCTGGTATAGGTTCTTGTTTCTGTTTGGGATAACTGTCGACGAAAAATGGAAAATTCTGATAGTATTCTAAATCGGAAGTGTGTGTTTGAGGGACTGTTCTTTCGGTGAATATAGCAGGTGGAATACTTTTAAGAATTTCATGTATATTTGAGTTTATTGCATCGAAGGTTTCCTCCATCGTTTCACTATTTTTATTGTATTTAGTATTTAGTAAACCATTCCAATTATTTGGGACAACTGGAGCTTCAGATGTTGTTGCTGTTGTGGGCGTCGTAGTAATTGGAATTGTGTCTACAGGTGGGACAACTGTTCCTTCGCTGATTGTATCAGTTGGGAAAAGTTTAAGAATTTGTTGTATTTGAGAGTTTACTGCATTCAAGCTTGTCTCCAACGCTTCACTATTTATATCAGTATTTATATCAGTATTTATGAAATTATTCCAATCATTTGGGACAGCTGGAGCGTCAGACGTTGTTGCTGTTGTGGGCGTCGTAGTAATTGTAATTGTGTCTGCAGGTGGTTGAAATTCTTTATTTTTAATTTTTTCTGGATATTTGGCTATATCATGGACCATATTAAAAATGGAGAAAAAGTCACTATTTAGTGACTTACCGATAGCATAGCCAAGAGCATAGTTGCGGTTGTCTGAAAAAAAATTTTTTTTAATAAGAATATTAAATTTAAATTAAATTTGAAGAAATATTCGTTTTATATTTTTCTAGCCCCATTATAAGCGGTTTATATTTACTGAAATGATGTTTGTTTTTTAAATCGGATATTCCAACAGCCCAATCTTGGATCTTCCAAAGAACTGTATAGATCACAAATTTATTCTAAGAAGAATGGCTTAGCATGTAAAGTTTAGTGAAAAATTTTAGAGGCATTTTTGAAAACTTTGGCATACATTGAGGATTGAAGTTGATTGATATATTTGAAGCATAGACTACGGAGGCGAAAACCTGTGTTTGATTTTCGCTAGTGCATGTATATAACAATAGTTACCGACAACGGTTCTACTAAAAATCAATCTTTTTTTTTCTTCAGTATTCTCGCCAAAATTGTTTAGCGAATTTCCATGGTTCAGGCACAGTGCATTGCATAAGTAGGGGTCAACCCTTGACTACTAATTGTGGTTACCAAACAATATTATTAACATATTTTATAGAACTGAAGCTTAAAAATAACTGGAAAATTTTTTCTACAAATAAAATAGCTTCCTGAGAAAAAAATCGTTTAAATAAATAAATCTGATTTAAATAATAAATAAATATTTTAATAAAAAAAGCACCTGCATCTGTTGCATTTCCTTGTTTATCCAAAGTAGTGCCAACATCTAGAATAAAACAATTATTGAATATCAACTTTCAAATGTCCAATTAATATTTATCACCTTTGTCCAAATTATTTTGATCAATTGCATGATTGTAGCTGGCATCTTGGAAAAATAATAGATTTTTAATATATAAACTTCAATATATATATAAGAAATTATACAAACATACCATTATAATGAGATTTTTCCTCAACTAAATAATTGTTAACAAATGAGAGGGTGCTGTTAGAAGAGTCAGTTATAAAGATTATAGAACCACTTACCATTATTAGAAAAATGTTGGGTGTCTGTATTTGACGAGTGTGAACCTCCGCTTATGTATATGGGCCTATACGAGTAGTGATAAGGTGTACCATGGAAGAATCCATTGACCCAGCCGCGACTACTTTGTGATTTACTAGGAATATTACTAAGGCCGCTGCTTCCATGATAACCAAAGTCACTGTTATATGTGTTACTAGGAATAATGCTAGGACCATTATATCCATGATAACCACTGCTTCCATGATAACCAGAGTCACTGCTACTGCTACTCCCACTACTCTTAGTTTTACTTTTACCTCCAAATAAACTCCAAACACTGCCACTGCTATGACTTCGATATCCGCCGCCACCTCTTCTTCCTCCTCCTCCTCCTCCTCTTCCACCTCTACCTTCTGCCGTTGAAAATAATATAACCGCAATTGATAAACTTAAAAAAATTAGCTTCAATGTCGTCTTCATAGTTTCCTGTTACAGCTTATATATTTTTTTTATACTTCAGTATATTTAAAAACAACCTTTTCGCTTTGCTGATATTTATTAAATGATTTTAGTTCACATATTCTTGCTGTTAAATATGTTATTATAGAATACCAAATAATATTGATAAGAAATATTTTATAATTAATCAGTATTTCCGAAGAAAGCACTGTCTTATATTATCTTCCATACAAGTGTAATGACCTGGAATATAGCGAAAACTTTCAAATTGTTCCATGTGAGGAAAATCTAACGCATTCAACTCAGATCGTTATTCGTTTTTCTTTTTTTTTTTTCTACAACCTGCAATTAAGGGATGATAACCTCTACTCGTTCACTGTGACGTATTTATTGGAAGAAAGAAAAGAGTTGTGGGAAGGAAGTATTCATATTATTTATTAATTTTCTTAGTACATTTTGATGCCTTACTTTTAATTCACCGGTGAATTCTCGGTAGTACAGAAAAAAGGGGTGCTGTAGTGTGCCTTTTAGTACATTTGTTTGTCAATCCTGTCAGAACTATTATTTTTTTAAATTGTATTACAGGATGTTAATTTCCCAACAGGCTATAGGTTCAAATCTGCGAAACTGCAAATTATTTTTTATTTATTTTTATTTTTAATAAATGAACGTGATTGCATTCTATTTATTAATTTTTTTTTTTTTTTTTTGAGAGTGGAATATTAAGAACCTATAGCCTGTTGGGAAATTAACATCCTGTAATACAATTTACATAAACAAAAGGTTCACTATTAAAATAGAAATTCATATATTATTTTTTTATTTTAATCGTGAAGATTTTTTTCCCCCAATTTAAATTGATTATTGAGGGTTTCATCTATCTTCTAAGCGCAGTTCCGTGGGGCTAACGCAGATCATCAGGGAATATATAAAGATATTATTTTAAACTTCCACTAAAGTTAATAAAAATTAAAACAAATATTAGAAGTTTTTAACTTTCCAAAACTTTGGTTAAAGTCTACTGTTAATTTGGTAAAGCACCAATGAAATGCATATAGACATTGCGTAAGCATCAACAAATAAATTTCATTTAATATAGAATTGTGACAATATGTTAAATAAAAATGTTATAACAAAAATATCAAAACTATAACAATACATTAATAATCATTAAATTCTTCTGGTTCCTTGACCTCTTTTTAATTATTATTGTATTCTGATATTTTTAAGCTTAAGGTCTCTTTATTTTAGTTTAATTTTTAATTTCAATATTTCGTCACTCCTTTGTGTGACTTGTTCAGGAAATTAATTATTTTATAATTAATTAATTATTAATTAATTATTTTATAATTAATTTCCTGAAGAAGTCACACAAAGGAGTGACGAAATAATAAAATTAAAAATTAAACTAAAATAAAGAGACATTAAGCTTAAAAATATCAGAATACAATAATACATTAATAATCACTTATCCTTTTTAATTTACACACTTAATCATAGCAGTTCAAGGACCATCGTTCCCCTTTCCAACAAATCAATCGACAATAGCTAACAAAACCCTGCACTTATGTAGTTTAGAAAAATGTTATTTCACCCTCTTGAATTCCCAGAATCATGAACTGAATCCATGACTTCCGGTGAACTTCTACGCTATAAAGAACTAGATCACTAATTCAGGTTACATCACCCTAATATATGAATACACGTTTTTACACAGCAAAAATTAAAGATGCAATAGCAGAATGTTTCTACTCACTAAATTGCACTGGGCCTAGAATTTTCCAATAATATTATAAGTAGTAAATAAGTAAATTAAAAAATAAATTATATTTAATGGGAAATAATTTCAAATTAAACTCACTCTTCGATTATAACTCAACTCGGGAATTTTTGAAATTAAAGGAATTATTTTCAAGTCAAATTTTATTTATATAAATAAAAGGCAAAATACTCGTTGTCATCCACAATATTTAAAAATAAATATCATTTCCTAAAGACTATTTTTAAGGATATTTTAAAACTATTAAATTATTTAATAAAAGAATCTCATTTTCTTCCTAAAGTTAGGCATCATTTTATTTTTAATAAAAAACTATCTTTTTTGGATATTCCGCCTGATTGTGGAAGGCGTTGGCGTTTACGCCTCAGGCGTTTTTCGTAGTAGATTAAAGAAAACTGCTTGTGTGTTTCTTTAATCTGGTACAAAAAACGTTTTGGGTGTAAACACCAAAGTCTTACACAATCAGGCTGATTAAAAATATTTTTATTTTAGTTTTTTAGCAACTAGTTTCCGTTTAAAAATCAAAATTTATGTCTGTCAGGTGATACGTCCTATTGGCTCGGAAGGCTCCCAGTCATTTACCGAAATTATCAATCACGCTTTCCAATAAACTGGTTGATATCTGCTCGATAATGATCGTTTTAAGATCGTCATCTATTGTAAGATAACACACAACGGCAAGGATTTTTTTCCAGAGAGTTAAGTTGCTTTAATGTAGACATTTGACATACTGACTCTGAAAATAAAAGCCGTTTTCTTGTATCAGCTCTATATATTGAGATATGTAATGGTCGTTATTTTCAAAAAAATGTAATTTTCGGCGAAAAATTTCGAATTTGAGTGCCAAGTACGGCTAAACTATGAGAGATATCGACCTCATTCTTTTTTTGTATTATTTCTGTAAATGTTCTTAATAAAACAGTTTCAATCGATTTTCGATGTTTCAAATTTATTTAAACAAAATTTTCAAAAAACCGGAACTGATGTTTTGAAAATGGCCTTAAAACAAAATGTTCAATTTTCAGTATTTAAAATTTGCCTAAACCATTCAATTTTCAAAAGCAGACAAAAAGGACCTCTTTAACGATTTTCTGCCATGGGAAGCCTGTGGTAAATCTAGCTTTAAGCACCAGCAGTAATCTGCCATCATGTGTACATCCCATTTGCCCTTGTATCGTTCCTCCATTATCCGAAATGCTCGGAATGCACTTTTGTCAAATAGAGGTCCCTTACTAGGTCATTCAACTCATTTTGGCTAAAAGGTTCTATTTCAGGAACATTAGGAACAAAATCAGATTCACTTGGCTTATTAGCGAATATTATGTCTCGTATTTCGACTTCTGAGGAAGCTGATGCAGACTCTTGAACTATATCAGATAACTTGGTTGGTCGTTTAGCAGATGGTAAGTCAGGATAAATCCATTTATTGTGGTTATTTGAATTAATTCCACTTATATCAACAACACAGAAATAACAATCATTATGATGATTTTTAGGTTCCCGCCAGATCATCGGTGTTTGGAACTTCATTGAACTTCTTTTTCGATTTGTCCATTGTCGCAAGCTAACAACGCAATTTTGGCAAACAGTTTGCGGTACCCACGTCTTATCTAAATCACACATTTCGACTTTAAAGTAGTCAGTATACACGGTTTTTACAAAGTTAGTAATTGATTTTCTATATTTTTTGAATACGTATTCACCGCAGATGAGGCAAAAGCACTCCGGATCAATTAAGCAACGTCTCCTTGATGTAGTCATCGCGAAAGTTTTATCACAACTGATATCAAAACTATCTAAAATTCGTAAAAGTGCACTTAACATCACTTAAATACAAAAAAAGCTATTTACAAAAAACTAAAGCTGATAGAAAAAAACGGCTACTTGATTTGAAATTGTGACATAAAAATCTAATGGAAAATCTAAAAATACTTCTGGAAAATTTCAAAAAGTCAAATTTTGTCATTGTGTGTAATCTATTGTACACTTTCGATTTCAAAATACTTCAAAAGAGACATGCCTTTGCATAAAAAAAATAAAATCTCACAGACTTAATATTGCGATTTTCGAAGTTTTCTTTCAAAAGGTGTGTGAGAAGTGCCACCATCCTTTTGAATTCACATATTGTCTACATCTACATCATCCATTTTCCTCCACAATAAGCTTCGGACAATCTCTCTGTAACGATTTCCTGTTTTAATTTAAAACAAAATAACATATGGTCCGAGGACTACACCAAACCAAAACTTTATGTTCTAAGATACGAGTAACTCTTCATCCAATATGCGGCAATTCTGCTTCTTGTTATGTCCATAGAGCTGGAAATGGGCTTCCTCGTTTAAGTTCATCTTTTTTTCAAAACTTATACATGAATTCCTCCTAACCGCCATAATGTTATTTTTTATAACATATTTTTTATAGAGTGATACAAGTTTAAATCATAATAAAACATAGTAATATATTTTTGATATCAATGAAACAGTCTTTATTGGATAGAAAATTTTATGACATTAATGTTTAAATATGATTTCTGTCATGTGCTCGCCATGGCTGCCACGTAGAAGGCGCAGTCTGGAACACCAATATTCAACAACAACAAAAATCTTCCATAAAGTGGAAGGACACAACTTCCCCAGTTGCTGAGAATGGCGACGTATTGATGGATTAGGGTCATCTTCAATGCTTTCCTGTACAGCGGCAATAGCTTCTCCAGTCCACATTATCACTGTAACAGAAAATATGGTCCGAAAACGATATATTGTTCTTCGAATTAGCCGCGCCGCTCTGAAGCACAATTGTGTACGCCATAAAATGGAAGAAGTGCACGATGAGGTTGACGAATAAAACAATTATTTTGATTAAAAATTTCAACAATTTGCACGCGTTGCTCTGGTGTAAGTCAATCCATAATGAAATGTCAAAGCAAACTATACAAAAAGCAACTATCAGCTATTAAATGGGTGGTCAAAAAAAACAGTGATGCCAACTCAAAGTTGTATCACTCTATAAAAAAACACCCTCTATTTTACAAAAGAAAAAAAATTAACTTTTAACCCACTTAACGAAAATTAACCGTTTAAATATACTCTATGATTGAGTAATCAAACGGTTAACCGATTAAACCGAAAACCCCGTTTGAATACTCTAGTTGTGATGTAGTATTCACCAAGAATGATAAAATAAAGATTACGCCTTGCGCATGATTTACCGTTTGATGACGTATTTGTTCCCTCGATGAGATTGCCAAATGTTTATTATATGCAAAACTAATACAAAATTAATATTTTGTGCTATATTTGGCAACTCTTCACACAATTTACTCAGAGAGCAAGCAAAAGAAATCGGATTTATGAAAGTGCAAGTTTTGTGTTATATTTTATAATAAATTGTGTTATTATTTAAAATAAATATAGTAAAATAATTGTTAAATAACTTAAAGTGTAAAAAACTTATTAAAACTTGATTTTTAAAGCTCATAAACTGTAAACAAAAAACCTAAATGAAAGAGAAAAGAGAACAAAAAGAGCAAGCATGAAATGTGCAGTGGGCAATTACAAACAAAGTGACAGAAAAAAAAACCAGTGAGAAATAATTGTGTTAAAATGTAATATTGTTATAAAATTTTTGTTTGTTTTCAAAACGCTGTGTCATTTTATAGTTTTGCAAGAGATGAAGCTCAAAGGGAGTTATGGCTGATATTTTGCAAGGAAAAAAATTTGTTTTGAATGGGGAAAAAAGAAAAATAATTAGCACTTGGGTTCAATATTTATATAAAATAACTATAAATGAACAATTACAAATAAAAAAACTGTGGAAAGTAAAATAATTTTTTAAAATTGTTTATTATCAAACAAATTTAATTTGAAAAATCGCACTTTGCCCCACTGTCCTGATTTTACAATAACATAATAGTTCTCCAGCTGAATTTTATTAGCCAATCAGAACACATGTTGAGTGACGTCAGAGTTCCATCATGCGCAGAAAAGTATTTTTAATTCAGCTTGTTGGCGTAATCTTTATTTTATCATTCTTGGTATTCACTACATTGCTGAGTTTATTGATTTCCAATATAAAAGTTTTTTTTTAAAAAAGAGCGATATAAAATTAAGTTTAATTTTTGTATTGAAGATCGTCCTGTTTAAACAATTTGTAATTTTTGACGGAACTATCAATTACGTGATTTAAGCTGTAAGTTGATACTGGACCTTGAGTCGTTGTAGTTGGAACAAACTCTTTGTTTCTTACTTTATCTGGTATTTTCGATATGTGATGCATAAAATGAAAAACGGAGAAGAAATCATTACTTAGAGATCTGCTGATAGCAAACCCAACTGCATAGTTGCCAGCATCTAAATCATAAGAAAAAAAATTTACACAAAACATGTAGACAGATCTTTTTTAGCAAGTCGTTCGATATATTATCAACACAATTCAGTACCTTTGTTTTGATCACTTTTCTTCTGTGGTTTCAGCTGATTTGAATCTGTATTAGCTGTAGTATAGTGTGATGGTGTATAAATATATTGGTGAGGTGAGTGGAAAAGACCATGAAACCAGCCACCATCCGAATGAATACCATTAAATGTTTTGCCTTCACTGCCACCAAAAATACCCTGTCCACTAGCCGAGCTCGTTTTAATAGATTCACTTTTAAAAACCTTTTCTGCAGCGACCACTCCATTCAATTTCTCAATACCATTTTTGGCAGTACAAATTGTTAAGAGTATTGTCGCAATTATGAAACTAAGATTCTTAGGCATTCTTCAAATACGTTCGTTTCAGTTTGCTGATATTTTATTAAATGATGATTATTTGGTTTTTTTCTGTACAGCAATCTTATTTGCTACGATTATTTCACACAAGAGACGAGCATGTTAATATATTATATTTGCCCTACATTCTATTGTTTGTGAATACAGTGATGCACGGATCTATAATTTTCTTCGAAATTGAAATAACTTTATACAAAAAACATGTATATGATATAAAACACCATTTGTAGAGATTCATATATTTAGAATGATTAGCAATAGGCTAAATTAAAAAAAAAATATATCTTAGATGGGCCATTTAAAGTTTAAGTTTAAAAATGCAATAAAACAAAAACGGTTTGAAATTTTGCTAAATTTATTATTTTGTTGTGAATTACAATTGTTCCGCTTAAATATAGATGGTCATGTGGCTTCAACTCTTGAACCAATTGAATTTTTTAAGGCATCATACCGCGTTTTTTTTCAAATTTATTAATATCACATACATCATACCGGAGCTTGCAAAAAAAAATATTTTTTTTAATAGGACCAGCACTCGGGGGATGTCTTCTATACATGCAGTGCATTGAGCCGGATTTAGAAAGGAGGGGATAGTATTGAGAGGACAGATTAGCAAAGATGAGAAGATAGAGATTTTTGTAGTTATTTAAACATTTTACTTTGCCGGTTAATTTTTTGCTACACGGCCAACGAAGGAGGGTGCTGTTCCTCTTCTCTTTAGTACATGACATTGTCAATTGCCGGAAGTTATGCTCAGTGACCAGTGCTATGCCTCCATCACTGTAGTAGATCGACAATAACTAACACAACCATGCACTCATACTGATCACAAAAAATTCAGGACCCTCCGCTTCATAGCCTCGTATTAACTACTTTAGGCAGCAGCCCCCTCAAGTACAGGGTGTCCGCCGAGAAGGTATACAACTTTTTTGTTTATAATGATTAAATTAAAGAGAATGGATCCTATATTGATAAATGTTTTATTTAATGCCGGCAATTATGTATGGAATACAATATCAGATAAATGTCCGCCTCTTTTGGCCTCACAAATGCGAGCCCTTTTGAGCATATTTTTCATTACATTCTTACACATTTCACGAGGTATTTCATTAATTTCATCACGAATATTTTATTTGAATTGCTCAAGCGTTTCTGGTTTGTTTGCATAAACCTTACTTTTCAGATATCCGCACAAAAAGCAGTCCGGAGCAGTCAAATCAGGCGACCGTGGAGGCCAATCAACATCACCATTTCTTCAAATAACTTGCTGTTGTGGAAAGAAATCTCGCAGTAATTCCATTGATAACACTTTGGTTTATCGAATATTTTTCTATAGTAAATCTGTCACGTGTCTACATCACGACTGACAAATATTTAACAAAATGGCGGCAAAACAAAGTAGTATACCTTCCTGGCGGACACCCTGTATTTGATATATTTTTATATTAATTGAGATGTTTTTATATTATAGAGATGGTTTTTCAATTTAATAAAATATTATATATTTTTTAACAAAAATCATAGTTAGCATTTAAAGTGTGGTTTTCATTATTTGTAGAAAAAAATCACACTTAACTTACACTATGATGATTAGTCTTATCATTCCCATACTTTTACTCGAATGTAATATGTGGATGTCAGCATAATCATTTGAAATAAATTCATTTACACAGACAATTCTTTGTTAAATGATCCATTGGAAAAAGAGATTCATTAAACTGAACGAATGTATGCATAAAAAATTGTTGAGACAAATATAATCTTTATAGCATATGACTTACACATGTAATTATTTGTGTATGACTTTAAAAAAATTTTATAAGCTTGAAAAGAAGCTAAGGAAATGCTTTTAGCTAAATAATCACTATAATGTAATAAAATCATATAAAATCGTAAACATTGATGTGGACAGAGGAAATATGGTGTAAGCAACAGTGGGCACTGGCGAAATATAATATATATTCTTTATTATTATTTTTTTTATTTATTATTTGTTTTATTTACTATTTGTTTTAAAATATGACATATTTTAGAAATTTATATGAGATATTCTTTTGGTTAAAATGGAGAACAAAAAACTTTCATATCATTTTTATTTACAATAAAATATTAATATTATTTATTAAAACTATTATTACATACATATTTCATCGCAAAGTCGATAAAGAGAGGAAATCTCCTAAAAAGAGAAGAGTTGTGATGTCCATTTTCACCAAGATTTGTCCGGCTTTCTATATGCAAAGTCGGAGATATATATATGATATGCCGCGAAGTGCATATTTTGCACTGTTTTTCTCTTCATTAAGTGAAATTTTACTCTTAAATCTTTATTTTAATTATTATTGCTTTTTTTCCTATTATTTTTTATTTATTTTTTTATCTTGGACCAGCACTCAGGGGATGACCCCTATATATGGAATGCATTGCGCCGGAACTGAAAACTAGGGGATAGTATTGAGGGGACAGATTAGGAAAGATGAGAAGATAGACAGTTTTTTTTGTAGCTATTTCAACCTTTTATTTCGCTAGGTGGGTGCTGTTACTCTGCTTTTAGTACATGATAGTGTCAGTCGCTGCCAATTATGCTCAGTGATCAGTGACTATACCTTCATTATTGAAACAGGCTGGCAACAACTAACACAACCACGCACTAATGCTGATCAGAAGAATTCAACACACTATTTCATGACTCAGCGCGGGCTCGAACTCACGACCCTCTTCATAGTCTCGTGTTCTACTACTTCAGCCAACAGCCCCTACCTGTAACTATTTGTCGACGTCGAGACAATATCAAAATTGGAATACTTAGTTTCTCGTTGTAGTGAACAATAGAAGTCTGCTGATGGCCTCAGACTATTTTCTGAGGGGTACAAAGTAGCAAGATGCTTTTAAAAGCAGACAGTTGGTGAAGAAAAAGTGTGATTAATTGTTCTACACTTGGTATTGTCTTGACGTTGACGTCGGAAAATCTTTACAGAATAAGGGGAAATATTTTTGTTATTATAAATTGTTGCATACATAGAGGGTGCCTCAAAGAGAATACAGTTTAGGGGCGATTTTTTTTTTTTTTTTTTAAAATAGCAACTCTGATATTTGGCAACAATGGCACATGTTTATTTAACCTATTAAAAATGGAGCGTTTTTAGGAAAAGCATTGCATTATTATTGTGTAAGGGATGAACAAAGAAGAAACTAACGAAATTTGGAGAAAGAAACTGGGTGCTGTTCAATAATGATAGAGTTTCCTATTTTCGGAAGTATTTCATACGAGACTATGAAGAGTCTAGGGATCGAATCATTTAATATATTTTTATTTTATTCTTTTAATATACTGAACTTGATCCAAATATTTATTAAACCTTACACAATTCAAATGTCCAGCTGGAAGCACCTATCATATTTCCTTAGATCTGTACTTAAAAAGGATAAATTTAATTCATTTTTTGTCAGCAAATTAATATTTTTTATATAGGTGCTTCTAGCATTGATGAGGATATGCCTGTTTAAAAGTCGTGTTAGTTATAAGCACCACTTAGTTATAATAAAATTAAATATGTATTTCCAAAACTATAATGAATTAACCCAACCTTCAAAACTAAACCTTTATAAAGAGTGTACCAACGAGCCTCGGCAATTGATAACAACCATTTTATTGAAGCTACATCTGTTATTTTAGTTATTAACTATTCCGTCAGTTTTCCTAAATCAACATGGATGGAAAAAGCATTCAACAGCACGTGAAAATAAAAAAAATTTATCTTTAGCCATCACGCCCATATCTGGACGTTTGAGTACGTGAATTAACGAAATTGTGGAATCTAGAACGATACCAATATGTACAAGTCACTGTTAGTGTGGATTTTGAACTGGCGACGTACTCGATCCATTATTGTTTGTGTGAACAACGTTGGCCGTCGTTGATTATGGAATTTTGTCAGCGATCCTCAAAGCCAAAATAACTTACTGCCGATTTCTCAATGTCGACAGAGTTCTTTCATGTAGGAATTTAATTCCCAATTGTTTGCAGGATTAATTTCCCAATTGTTTGCCAGTTAAGGCAGGCAATAAAACACTTTTATTGTTTAGGTTTTACCGTTCATAAACAGTTTATTATTTGAGTTTTAATTTATATAAATACTTTATTATGTGGGTTTTAACTTTATTTATTAACTAAATAAATTTATAAAATTTTATAAAATTTTGTTTCTGCTTCAAATATATTTGTACGAAAGAAAGAATTCATTCGACATTGTGAAATAGACAGTTATGCCATCGGTGAAATTCAGCCTGATATATCCACAAGAATTATGGAAAATTGTTCGGATTCGCTCAACAGAGAGAAGACGTAGCGGACATTTGAACGATATATATTCCATACGTAATGGCATCAATAGCTCTTTCAAACGAATCAAAAATGTCGATATCTCATACACACTTTATTTTATACATATAAATCTAAAAATAGCAGCATTTAATAGGCCTACTTCTATTTATATACAAATCATTAATTCATCTGAAGAAAAAAATTATTGTTAATTTTATCAACGGGCTTAAGTTCGAATCTGCAAGACTGCAAACCATTTTAAAACATTGCGGGGGCACGCGCATTTGTTCATTGTAAATTGACAACTAAATTCAATTACTTGAACATAAATAACAAAGAAGCTTTAGTTATCAGCAGCCGATGGCTCTGGAAAAAGCGAAAGAGATAATGGAATATTGGGAATATTAATCGTCAGGGTTGGAGAATTTCGTACTAACCAAAAATGTAATAACTTAAAAATATGAATGTGATAACTTCTCATATTCAATTTTCGTTAAAATATTGGTTAAATACTTGATATTCCTACTAACTAGCACCATTTGCAAAAGTGGAAAAATTGAACAAAGAACGCTGATGAGATGGCGTAGCGGCCTCGAAATCAGTACTGATCCGTTCTGCTGGTTTGATGATTATTGAAAATATTCTTAATATTCCAATCTTAATATAAAAAAATAATGAATAGAATTTGAACAAAATTCATTTATTAATAAAATAATAAAAAATGGTTTGCAGTCTTGCAGATTCGAACTTAAACCCGTTGATAAAATTAACAATTTACATAAGAAAGTTCGACTAATAAAAATTCATACATAAAGAAAAAAATTATTTTTATGACGTCTAACTATATTTAAGCATTATACACAATAATTCATTAATTAAATTTGTAAACACAGAAAAATTTTAATTTCAATTAAAATTTCTTGAACAATTGCCTGATTGTCTGCAAAAATGTTTTTTGCCACTATGTGCCAAAAGAACTCAAAAAAATTACTACTAAAAATTACGGCCACATACTGGTAGACATGTCCTGCTGGTCAGTTGTAGGGCATAATAGATTTTCGTTTATTATGCGCACTTGTGTGTTAAATATGCTTTAGCAATTTAAATTTCTTTTGATAAATTCAATTATTTCTCATTTCTGGTGCAGCAAATGTGACAACAAGAAAATCATTTCATTTAAGTCAAACGGCCTTTAGAATAAAGATTCGAGCATAAAATGTGATTACGCTTGATCATTATATCCAAAGACAGCAAAGTGGAATGATCGCTAAAATAGTGTAAGGTCTATAGAAAAATACCCCATTGAGTACAGAGACTTAAACGGTCGTAAAATATATTTCATTGACGAATATTTTTATTATTATTGTTTTTTTTTGTGTGGATTTTAGTGAGAAAAAAACTGAACTGATATGAATTCTGCAAAGTGTATAGTGAATATATTAGTCATAACAACAGTATTATTTTCATGGTGTGAAGCGCGTGGGGGTAGGCGTGGTGGATCATTCGGTGGCCTCTTCGGTAGTTGGCGCAAATACAAGAAACCTTCTAGCGGAGGCGGAAGTTCACGCCGTATTGTCAGCAGCTCACCGGTACATACACCGATTACTAAAGCCTGGCATGATAATAAAAAATCCAGTAACGGTGAAAATTTTCCAAGACACTTGCACAACGGCTATAATAGTCAGGCTTTGCCAACAGGAGGATCGTATTATCAAAATACAGGCGCTCTACCAGGAAATGTAATATACGTGCCACAAGCCCCACCCAGAGGAGCCGGTATGGTTACTTAGTTTCAAGTTATTATTCACAAATTAAAATATGTATTTATTTATATAGAATTTGGGGACTTTTTAACGGGCTATCTTACGGGACGGCTGCTAACAATGGGTTTCCCTTCGCCACATTATCATGTTACGCATGTGTACAAAGAGCCTCCACCACTAGCTGAAAATGCTGTAAAAACAATTAATAACTCCCAGGTTGTTCTTGTAGATGTTGAACAAGATATGAACACGGAAAAGGTATTCAATGCGCCATTAATCGATTTCACCACAACAACGGAAATTTATGATGACAGTGAAACAAAAAGTAATAGCACGCAAACACCAGTGACACTTTCGACTACAACTGAACGGCCAGCTGCGTATTACGGCGTAATTTGTATACCCATATTGATAAATGAAAAAAATCCAGATGGAGAAACTGTGCAAAATGAAAGGACTGTGTGTTATCCTGCACCAGCACCACCTATTACGCAAAAGCATATAAAATCGGAACCAGTTGAAATTGCGGGCGATATAACGGAACCCTAAGAATGCTCTACTTATAAGAAACTTAATTCGTTATTATTTACATTTTTTAATCTATTGCCCTCATATTTATAACATTCAAAAAATTTCAAAGAAATCTTTCACAAAATAGATTTCAAATACATGCTATTATTGTATTGTCATAGAAAATGACAAAATTTGTACAGATTTTTTAAATAAAAAACGTCTTGACAATTAGTGCAAAACTTTGGCAAATAGATGTAGAAAAGGACCCAAATATTTATATAATTATTACCTACATAATTTCGCACTAATTGCCAATATATAGTTTTTCATGTAAACATGTTTTATGCTTCAGCTGTTAAATTTCTGAAATATTAGATAGGACCTTTTACATTTTCTGTGACGATATATTATTGTAAGCTAATCGAGTTTGTGGTAAATTTATTAAACGATCCTTAAACAAGGATCCCAAGCTATTCTGTTCTTGCTTAATTTGGTTTCTAAAAGACTGGTAAGATTTAAATATTTATACGAAGAAAAATATATAAATAATTGTACTTATTTATTCTATAACAACTTGTCAACGTCAGGACAATATCCAAAAGGGGACCCATAAATAAATAACTTTCTTGTTATCCTATAGTTGAAAATTCAATAAGTTGCCCTAATTTTATTTTATTTGTATTCTTGTAAATACTTATTTATTTATTTCAAAAATACTTTACAAAGAAAATTTGCAAAGTATTTGGTGCACAGAAGCCGACGGGGTGACTCAGACCATATGCCGGCGATGTTATTAACCCGTATTTTCTTCCGTTACTGTGACTGACTGTACACGACCTATGCCTTCACATAGGAAGTAGCAACGTAGTTAACCACGGAATATTCCTCAGAAGAACTGTAAAACTATACAGTTATCTGAGGTGTTGAAATTAACTAGTGCGAGTGAGACGCAAAACTCTCGAAAGAGAGTAAACAATCAGTGGTCTGGCTGCACTTAAAAAATAATTGCCAACGAGGCTTGATGTTAACTGACTCAGAGCTGCTTTGCGATTGTATTCTTATAAATATATAACCGGAATTTTCAATAAAATTTCGTTCTTTTGACTAAATTATGAAGAAGTGAGTTTTGCAAAATGAAAAAAAAGAACCTGTTTTAATATTTTGTATAAAAATCTTCTGAAGCCATATCATAATTGCTTTCATGTACGATGTTAACATTTCAGATAAGCGGGCAGTTAAAATTAGTGGAATCTTATATAAAAAAAGTCTATCACAACACCAGTAATAATTGAAATATCCATTTTGACTTCATATATCAGTATAAATTTAAACTTTTCTTTGGTATATAAAATCAGCAGACCTTACACAACTGACAGCGTCTGAAACCATCATGTTCTAAAGATCTGAGGAACAGCAACCCACTTCGTCGGCTCTGTAGCAAAAACTTAAGCGGCGAAGTAAAAGGTTTAAATAGCTGCCTTATCTTTTCATCTTTGTTCATCTGTCCCCTCAATAATATCTTCTCTTTTCTAGCTCCGGCACAATGCATTACATATGTAGGGGTCATCCCCTGAGTGCTGGTCCGAGATGAAAAAAAATAATAATGTATGAATTTTTATTAGTCGAACTTTGTAATATAAATTGTTAATTTTTTGGGCTTAAGTTCGAATCTGCATGACTGCAAATGATTTTTTATTACCTTCGTCGGCCCTGTAGCAAAAATTAGCCGGCGAAGTAAAAGGTTGAAATAGCTACAAAAACAACTGTATATCTTCTCATCTTTCCTAATCTGTCCCCTCAATACTATCCCCTCGTTTTCAGTTCCGGCGCAATGCATTGCATATATAGGGGTCATCCCTGAGTGCTGGTCCAAGATAAAAAAAAAAAAAAAAAAAAAAATTAATAAATGAATTTGTTCAAATTCTATTTATAATTTTTTTTTTTTTATTAAGATTGGAATATTAAAAACGGTAACACGGGTATTATAACAATAACATGTTAACATCAGGTTGATACAGTTCCCGTATTCTTTTTCACAATAAAATTTGTGTAAATAGGAACTGTTATCACATTCAACTAAGCCACCTAATAAGTGGTGACAAACACAATACACATGAGCACTGATGATGAAAGGGTTGCGTCTTTCGAAAACAGCTGTTCTGCTCTGCTGTGTAAGTTGAATAAAACTGATGTTGACTTGCCTTTGTGCCTTGGAATATTTTTCATGTCTTTCTGAGATTTAAATTAAAATTTCGAACAATTAGCCTATAGAATCTTAATTCAAATTTAATATAGCAATATAAAAAAATGTTCGTTAAAATTATTACTACATACAAATTTAAGCTATGGCTTGAGCTACCCAATAATAAAAATTGGAAAAACGTTCACATGTACTTAAGTATAAAATTCAAACCAAAAAAGTTTGACTTAGGTATGATGGAACAAAAAATTCAGAAAAATGGGACATGAAGAAAAATAATCAAACGGTAACACGGGTATTATAACAATAACATGTTAACATCAGGTTGATACAGTTCCCGTATTCTTTTTCACAATAAAATTTGTGTAAATAGGAACTGTTATCACATTCAACTAAGCCACCTAATAAGTGGTGACAAACACAATACACATGAGCACTGATGATGAAAGGGTTGCGTCTTTCGAAAACAGCTGTTCTGCTCTGCTGTGTAAGTTGAATAAAACTGATGTTGACTTGCCTTTGTGCCTTGGAATATTTTTCATGTCTTTCTGAGATTTAAATTAAAATTTCGAACAATTAGCCTATAGAATCTTAATTCAAATTTAATAAATAGAATTTGAACAAATTCATTTATTAATAAAATAATAAAAAATCATTTGCAGTCATGCAGATTCGAACTTAAGCCCAAAAAATTAACAAAAAAAAATATTAATAAAAATAAAAAACGAATACAAATATTCCAGTTTAATGTCAATATTAGCTACTGCGTTTCCATAAGACTGTACTCTTAACACCATATTAGGTGCTCGAAACCACCCCGACAGCATTCGGAAGCCCTGCCAGTGTAACCTACCAAATAAACAGAGATGGCAATTTATCGCCACAAGCCATGCACAAATCCTTTTCTGTAAGTATCCATCTCATCTTGGTAGCAAAAGTCTAACGATAACGAACTTATTCAATATTATTAAATGTTGTTTCTTTGAACAACAGATCATTTGATTTGTAAGTAAACTTAAAGGCAAATTATTAAGAATTATTTCTTAGAAAAAAATCAAAAAAAACTATATGTATAAATATATAAAAATAAATAATTTCTTATCATTTTAAGATTGGAATATTAAAAATATTTTCAATAATCATCAAACCAGCAGAACGGATCAGTACTGATTTAGAGGCCGCTATAATAGAATTTGAACAAATTCATTTATTAATAAAATAAGAAAAAATCATTTGCAGTCATGCAGATTCGAACTTAAGCCCAAAAAATTAACAATTTATATTACAAAGTTCGACTAATAAAAATTCATACATAATTTAAAACATTGCGGGGACACGCGCACTTGTTCATTGTAAATTGACAACTAAATTCAATTACTTGGACATAAATAACAAAGAAGCTTTAGCAATCAGCAGCCGATGGCTCTGGAAAAAGCGAAAGAGATACATGGAATATTGGGAATATTAATCGTCAGGGTTGGGGAATTTTGTACTAACCAAAAAGGTAATAACTTAAAAATATGAATGTGATAACTTCTCATATTCAATTTTCGTTAAAATATTGGTTAAATAGTTGATATTCCTACTAACTAGCACCACTTGCAAAAGTGGAAAAATTGAACAAAGAACGCTGATGAGATGGCGTAGCGGCCTCGAAATCAGTACTGATCTGTTCTGCTGGTTTGATGATTATTGAAAATATTTTTAATATTCCAATCTTAATAAAAAAAAAAATAAATAATAATAAATAGAATTTGAACAAATTCATTTATTAATAAAATAATAAAAAATCATTTGCAGTCATGCAGATTCGAACTTAAGCCCAAAAAATTAACAAAAAAAAATATTAATAAAAATAAAAAACGAATACAAATATTCCAGTTTAATGTCAATATTAGCTACTGCGTTTCCATAAGACTGTACTCTTAACACCATATTAGGTGCTCGAAACCACCCCGACAGCATTCGGAAGCCCTGCCAGTGTAACCTACCAAATAAACAGAGATGGCAATTTATCGCCACAAGCCATGCACAAATCCTTTTCTGTAAGTATCCATCTCATCTTGGTAGCAAAAGTCTAACGATAACGAACTTATTCAATATTATTAAATGTTGTTTCTTTGAACAACAGATCATTTGATTTGTAAGTAAACTTAAAGGCAAATTATTAAGAATTATTTCTTAGAAAAAAATCAAAAAAAACTATATGTATAAATATATAAAAATAAATAATTTCTTATCATTTCATAATAAGGCAAGTCGCATTTTCCCAGCCTAAGTTCATGTCATTTGTAAATATTTTCAAGTCGACAAATAAATTATCAGACTGTGATTAGTTGAAAAACTTGAATACTGTACAGCGCCATTTATTTTAATAAATCACTTGGCAAAAAGAATTTTTATAAACTTAGCGCTTTTCTAAACTAATTACCATCATTATTCAATACAACAAATACGATTGTACTGTTATTGACAATGATGCACTTCAATTGAAACCAAGATTAAGAAGAAGAAGGTGCATTCATATCTGTAATATGAATCATTATTATTGTATTTTAGAAATATATAAAGTTTGAAAAAAATAATAAATATATTTTGTATATATTGCGCTGTATAACATTAATATAGTTGGAACTATTTTTTCCACAAAATAATATTTATACTGCTGGTAACAATAAATAGTCAACCGGTCATTTCGCCTAGAAAAATTAATTTTGTGATATCTCCACTTATACGTGAGCCATACAAGTTCGCTGCTAGCGCTTGCACATCTTATTGTATTATTTTATTAAAGATTTTATAGAAATGATCTTTTTCTAAAGTGAATTAAAAAAATCGTAGTTAGAAACAATTTAAGTGTTTACAATACAACTCGCCATGTTCGCATTTATTCATATTTTTCAAAGTATTTTTATATATTCTTCAATTGTAGGTGAACCGCATGCAGTAAAATTAGACAAGAACGTTAATAAATTTATAAAAAAAATAATATTTAATAATAAATGAAAATGAAAACAAGAATTGTATAAGCAATAATTTATATTACTTTTTGTATTATTTTTTTATTTACTCAGAAATTTGAGTATTTAAGGGGAAATGTAATGACGGTGATGTCAAATACAGATTACCGCATAGGCCAGATGGTTACATTTTTAATTGTTGTTGTATTAACACGTACTCGTAGAATTGAAATTATAGGGGATATTTAATAACAGAAATCATGACGAGTTTAAAATAGTTAGAGCTTACCTATATTATATTTTTTTAATTAAAAACAGATGACACTGTTTTAATAAAAATTCAGGTAAAATTTAGTTAACCAAGATATTTTGTTTTATTTTATTTTATTCTCCTTTGCCAAAGAATTTGAGGAAAGTTACCTGTATCAGGTTAACGCGAAATATAAAGCATACACATCGTTACCTGAAACGCAAAATGAAACAAAGAATTAATATTTTTTTTTATATTACATTGAATTAAGATTTATAGGCTAATTGTTCGAAATGTTTGTTTTAAATTCAGAAAGACATGCAAAATATGCCAAGGCACAAAGGAAGGTCAAAATCCGTTTTTACTTATTCTGCACAGCAGAAGAGCTGTTTTCGAAAGTCGCAACGCTTTCATCATCAAAGCTTGTGTGTATTGTGTTTGTCACCACTTGTTAGGTGGCTTGGTTGAATATGACAACAGTTCTAATTTTAAACGAATTTTACTAGGAAATTGCATAGGAGAACAGTATCAACCCGATGTTAACACATTTTTGTTGTGATACCCGTGTTGCCGTTTTATAATTTTCTACAAATTCCATTTTTTAAATTGCATGGTATTTCATCTAAATAACTAGTTCGCTTAAACTAAGAAAATGATTTTATTTTTGTGGGTGCTGTTGGCTGTAGTAGTAGATCACGAGACTAGGAAGCGGAGGGTCCTGAGTTCAACCCTGCGCTGAAATACTGTGTTGAATTCTTCTGATTAGCATTAGTGTTAGTTGTTGCCAACCTGCTGTCAGTGATGAAGGCATAGCACTGGTCACTGAACATAATTGGCAGTGACTGATATGATCTTGTACTAAAAATCAGAGTAACAGCAACCTCCTTCGTCGGTCCTGTAGCAAAAAATTAGCCGGCTTAGTACAAAGTTTGAAAAATAGCTACAAAAAATTCCCTAACTTCTCATCTTTCTTCATCTGTCCCCTAAATACTACCCCCTCCTTTCTAGTTCCGGCACAATGCAGTGCATATGTAGGGGTCATCCCCTGAGTGCTGGTCCAAAATAAAAAAAAAATCAATGAGTGTTGGAACTCACGGGCGATGTGTTAACACATTTTTGTTTATTTATTTTACATTAAACCCACAAAAAACAAAGAGAATGCAAAGCAACAGACAAATGTACATACATACATTGTTATGTTTGTACATAAGCTACATAAGCTACATAAGCTTGCTATCTCATTTTTATATATGTACGTATAACCACGTCACTATTCTCTTTGCTATGTATAAGACAAAACCGAAGATCAACATAAAACACTTTTTTAATATTACTCCAAATTAATACTCCGAATTAAAACACTTAAATCTCCGCTCGCCGCTATCGGATCGCCTTAATTTTTGGCCTAAACTCTTCGTCGAAACCCGCACTAGCGTTTTAATCCAAAAATTATTAAAATCGGCTATGAATTTTCGGAGAAAATCGTGTGGGAAAATTGTATGAAAATCGCCCAATAATCACTTTCAATACCGACTGCCAAGCAACGAACAAACAAACTCTTACACTTACACTTGCGTATGTATTGAAACTGATAGTTTACTGCCCTAGAGGCGCGCGTATAGATGTTAACACATAAAAAAAATTAAAAGAATATTAAAAAAAATTCTTATACCAAAAAAATTTTCATTGTCAATACAGTATATTTTCTTTAAAAGTTGGGCCGTTTTACATTTTTGGTAACGATATATTGTTATTCTAGTCAAAATTTAGTTTCACTTTGTATAGCATAAAAATTGGTTCTTTTACAAGGTAAGAAATAAAATATGCCGGAGCCTAGGAAATGTAATCAATGGAAGACTAGATTTTAAAATCAGAAACCAAATTATCGCATTCGATATCAATCGAAATTTCAATACAATTAACCCTGGACCATCATTCTTCGTCGTTTCAACGACTCATATTTATGTTTTGTATATCTCTTCCTCCATTTCTATATATATACACCTAATTTTTTGTATAGTAGTAGCCGCTGATATGGCCTTGAGGTGCGCGCAGTTATAGCCCTGTACGTATTGGGCAAATTTTTTTTTTTGCATATTTATCATCGAAACTACGGGTTATACAAAAAATAATTTTGTTACTCATTTGTAAATCATAGACTGACACTATTGAAAACAAGTTCCTTTAATTACTCAATATGTTAATTTTCAAATGCAAACAAATTTAAACGATTTTGTAAACTATTTTTATAAATTCCCATGTCATGTTTTAAAAAATCAGCCAAATGAAGTAGAGCTATGAAACGAGCTTTTATGGCAAATTAATAATAATAAAAAATATTTATGTTTACTTTTTTATTAACATGCAAAATAAATAATTGAAAGAAATAAGTTTCATTTATTTAGTTTTTGCCGGTCTTCTTTCATTAACTTTCGAATATCGTCGTTGTCGATTGGACGAGCTATAACGCTTACGCCACAAAAATATGAATGATATTCTAGGATTAAATACGAATTTCGATCGATATTGAGTGCCGTCATTTGCCCCCAGGTTTTTTATAAACTTCATTGTTTTAAAAATCTGTTCAGCTGTGCAATATATTTTTAACTGGCACAATTAATAGGATACAAAAAATTTCAAGCGTTAAGAAAAACGCTGTTATAGTTGTAATAAAATACTCTGGAGTACTTTAAATCTCAAAACAAATTTTGTACATCACTGTAAGCTTGGATCTCTACTTAAAAATAAGCAATCAAATACGTCATAAAAACACAATACAAGTCATGCGAAGAAAAACCCGCCCAACCAACTACACAACAATTTAGTCAATCGAGAAACGTTGAACATACAACACGATTAATATTAGAAACGAACGCAGTAAATAAATTAATAAATTTTATTAATTAAAAATTTCAAAGATCTAGAGGAGAAAACAATCAAATAATAAAGAGCGCAAACGGTAATAAATAAATTGCTTTAATTTTTAAATTCTTGGAAAAAATTGTGAATATATTCAAAAATTGTATATGAACATGTAAACATATTATGGTACTTCAGCCATCACTTGTGTGTAAATTATAGGCAAAAAAATTAAAATGTGATCAAGTGTGTGACGCTTAAATTGCGAGAGTACTTAAACTCAGAAACTCTAAACAAAATCTAAGCATTGAAAGTAAATAAAAAATAACATAGAAAAATATTAAACACGTTATAATGAACTTGTCAAGCTCATGTACGGCTGCAATTGTTTTGTCGATAGAGCCAAGCTAAGCTTAAAAGAATGGTATTCTATTTTATACTCTAAAATCAAATGTGCCTAATGTTGAAAACAAAATACATAATTATAATTACATTTATAATAAGATTTTAAAAACAATAAAATGTTATTGTTAAAAATTTATTTGAATTTATTGCGTGTATATTTAAGACCAAAGACGTAATACGAGTGTTATAACGATGTTTTCTCTTTGAGCAAATAGTTTTTTATCTCGCTAACACTAGAATTAATTAGATATGAAGATTTATCAAGAAGATATTTGCTTCCCATCAAGCTTTACAGATAATTTAAATTTATATGGGATGAAACGTTATTTCGATCAGTGCTCAATCACAATTATTACTATTGCCATCAAATAGTATAATAACAAATTAACGAAATTATGTTTGTATGTAAGTATTTTTTATCGAGCATTCATATTGCTTTATATTTACTTCAATTAAGATTTTATGGGTTAATTGTTCAAAAAGTTGCTTAAATTCAGAAAGACATGATAAACATAAAATCTTAATGGAGTTTAATATTTATATCAAATGTATGTTCGATAAGAATATTTACATACAAAAATAATTTTGTTAATTTGTTACAAATACTATAGTATTTGACGGCAATAGATAGTAATAATTGTGATTAAAAGTGGCTTAAGCTAACAATAAAAATGAAAACGTTCACATGCACATATTTAAGTATAAAAGAACTCAAAGCAAAAAAGTTTTCTTAGGTGTAATGAAACAAGAAATTCAGAAAAATTAGACATATACATAGAAATTAATCAAACGGCAAAAATGTGTTACCATCAGTTTGATACAGTGCTCGTATGCAATATCCTAATAAAATTTTTATAAATAAGAACCACCTAATAATTGGTGACAAACAAAGTACACATGAGTACTGATGATGAAAGTGTAGTGGCTTTCGAAAACAGCTGCTCTGCACTGCTATGTAAATTAAATAATTAAAAACTGATAGTGGTTTTCCCTTCTGCCTGGGGATATTTATCATGTCTTTCTGAACTTAAATAAATATTCGAACAATTAACCTATAGAATCGTTAAATTCTTCTGGTTTCTTGACCTCTTTTTAATTATTCTTGTATTCTGATATTTTTAAGCTTAAGGTCTCTTTATTTTAATTTAATTTTTAATTTCAATATTTCGTCACTCCCTTGTGCGACTTCTTCAGGAAATTAATTATTTTATTCTCGTATGCAATATCCTAATAACAGTTTTATAAATAACAACCACCTAATAATTGGTGACAAACAGAGTACGCATGAGTACTAATGATGAAAGTCTAGTGGCTTTCGAAAACAGCTGTTCTGCATAAAATAATTAATTTCCTGAAGAAGTCACACAAAGGAGTGACGAAATATTGAAATTAAAAATTAAATTAAAATAAAGAGATCTTAAGCATAAAAATATCAGAATACAATAATAACCTATAAAATCTTAATTGAATTTAGTATAACTTTATTTATAATTATTTTTTAGCTGCGAGAACATATAATTAAGAGCGATCAATAAATACACTTCCCATATTTTTACTTATTGAATGTAAAACGCGCTGTTGGACATGTATTTTATTTTATTTATTTTTATTTTTTATTTTTACCTCAGACTATAAATACACAGTGTGGATAATTTGATGATCACTACATATATGTATTTGTAACTGGTAACAGTATATTTTTCAGTTGTCATTTTAGAATGACCAATAAACCTGTTTATTGCATTCAACATCTTGATTTATTTCCAAACTCACTAAAAAAAATATATATTGAAAATTATACCTTCTACGGAAACCAAAGACACACAACAATTTTATTATGAAACTTGATTCCATATCATCAAGAAAGCTTTGCTAAAAACTGCTCAATAAAAATGTATGATTCATACAAAAAAAATAATAAAAATAAACAAATAAATATATGCATATAATTACGTTCACTTTATTTTGAAGTTCAAAACTAGACATAAAGAGTAGGTGTTATGAATATTTATAATAAATTTACGTTACACTCCGTTGACTACAGCGCCGCTTGTTTTACAACAATTTCTGGAAATCAACATTAAAATGATATGCATGTTAGAAATACAGTTGAACCTCGGGGCCTCTATTAAGCGGTTACATCTATTAACCGGTTACATCTATTAACCGGTTACATCTATTAACCGGTTACATCTATTAACCGGTTACATCTATTAACCGGTTACATCTATTTACCGGTTACATCTATTAACCGGTTACATTTATTAACCTGTTACCTCTATTAATCGGTTAAGTCTATTAACCGGTTACATCTATTAACCGGTTACATCTATTTACCGGTTACATCTATTAACCAATTACATCTAATAACTGGTTACATCCACGGTTGCCACTGAGTAAAAAAATTTTTTACCAAAATTTTCCGAAAATGTTACCAAAAAGTTACCAAAATTTTTTTTATAAAAACAAAAATTTTTATTTTTATTATAATAAAAACAACAACTTTAATTAATAAAAAAACATAACATAAAACGTATTAATTCATTTTAGAACATAAATAAATATTTCAATTCATTATACCTACGAATTCCGTATATAATTTAAATAAATTATTTAATATTGCAGTCATTTAAAATAATCTTTTGCTGACCAACCATAATGACATTTGCATATTAAGCTGTTGAGCAATTTGGCGCACATACACACAGTTGTTTTTAATGATTTTTTTCTCAGTGTTGAGTAACTGCCATCCCTAAATACGGGCGGCAAGCGTTTTTTAGCTGTCAAAAGTTCTCATGTCCATACATTTTGTATGGAGCATACCGAAATAACGCGGCGGCAACGCTTTGCTATTGGAAAATCCGATTTTGACAGAGCGTTTTCTAATGAAGTTGGTTGCAAAAGAAGAGAATTGTAACCAGAGAAAAAGAGCAAAGATTTACAAAAGTGAAATATATAATAAAAGAAAAAATGTGTGCACTTCGTATTAGAAAAAGGTGGTAAGAAAATATTTACAATATGATTATATACATACATATGTATGCACGTTTGTAATTTGTACAAAATTTCAATAACAAAATCACAAATGTCGTCTGTCCAGCTGTTAAAATAATCAGGGTTGTTTAATTTGTTTGTTTGATAACCCTGTTTTTATTGTTTTTTTTACATAACGCTGCCGATTTTGTTTAGGTATGGCATTTCAGCGTTAAAGCTCAGCGGAAAAAAACGTTCAGCTTTCCGCCCTTATTTAGGTATGGCTGTAATGCGGAAATATGATAAAAGAAAAGCAATAATTTGATAGTTTGTCAAGCCTTCAAAACAAACTTACCAAGTTACCAACCCTAAAAATATTATCAATTTTGGTAGAATGTTACCAACTGTGGCAACTGTGGTTACATCAACCGGCATGCCACACGCTTCTATTAACCATACTTTTAACTCTAGTATCCGTGTTCCGTTTTTTATCTCTATTATTCGTGCCTTACCTCTATAATCCGTACAATTACTTCTTCTAGTTATTTATTTAGATACAGGATTTAAATTCTGTGGATCCCATTTTTCGTTACGTACTCATGTCTTCTTATCCCGGTTATATTTTTTCATAGCGCAAACAAAAAAATAATTACATAACATCTTACAGCTCTTGTTTTCTGTTATGACTTTTATTATTTTAAATAAATGAACATGTATTTGTGTTAAATAAAATAATGTGTTATATACGCATACACATATGTACTTAAGAGCTATATATCAGATGTAGACCAAAACATAGTTTTAATAAAAGTAATACGTGTGTGTTTTTGACCTCTTTTGCTATACGACATCTATTAACCGGTTTTTTCTTCGATTATCCATGCTAAGCATAGTCCCCTGAGAGCCGGATTATCGAGGTTCAACTGTATATATATTATTATCAACACATGTCTATCATGTGTGTGTGTGTTTTGTTTACAAACCAGCTTTAAACAGAGATAATATAGATCAATAAATGTCAAGTTGAAATTGCGATAAGACACCTTGTTTGTTTATATACGTTTAATGAATACAACTATTAATTGATAACTAAATATAAGATACTACAAGATTTTATTTTAGGATATTTTAGCAAAGAAATTCGGATAATGACCCTATACACAAAAAGTCTATTGTCTGTTACAAGTCAAAGAATTCAAATCAAATTTAGCGATCCCTTTATGAGATATTTATTTAATTCCAAAGTATCATATGTACACTGACAAAATTATGACAGTAACGGAATGTATTTTGTTCAAGAAGTTTTCCGTTCAGTCATTTTTAAATGCATAAGCATTTAAAAATGTAAGCAAATTTATTTTTAACTGATTCTAACAGTCATTCAAAAAACTAACTACACATTAATACGGATTTTCTGTTGCTTTCAATATTGTCCGTTGTTTATTTGTAAGTATATTCACAATATTATTAAAGAAACGGAATGTACTTCATTCAAGAAGTATTCCGTATAATAATTCTTAAATGAACAATCATTTAAAATTTTAAGCAATTTTAATTTTAACTGATTCAAACAATACTATTTCTCTTTGAGATAACAAAATAAAAGAGAAAAGCAATATTTTTTACAGATTTAAGTCTGTTAATTTTTTAACATTTAAAATTAAATGATATTTTTGTTAAAGTTAAATGAATAATAAGTTGACCGGTTTTTAATCGAATATTCATTTATTTTATATGACAATTTCAGTTAATTTTACGTACAGAATATTTTGAGTGTAGTTCTTTACGAATAACTTACAAAGCAACCCCACAGGGAAAGCTGAGGAATTTGTGAATAAAAAGACTGTTGACAAAAAAATATTTTAGTTCAGATTATTAAGAAAAAAAGTTTAATGTTACAAAATCTAATAATATTGGAAACTGTTTGACACGCTAAAAATTTTTCTGAATTAAAAAATGATTCATTGCTATTACTAGCACTTAAGTTTTTTTAATAAAATATTTGACAAGTGTGAATGTACCCTTAGTTTAGTGGCATGATATAAAATGTACTACGTGATAGAAGTGATCATCAATTGAGTTTTTTACACATGATTACAAATAACTATGCAAAAGCGGTACCAAACTACATAAAATACTCAAAACCGGATGTCACAAATTGTGTGACAAGTGAATTAGAGATATTTTAAATACCAATGCTCTACTCGTACAAATAGTTTTACTCAATGTTCTATAAATGTTCATTTAATTTAATGTGTATACAATTTACTACAATTACAGTCATCTCAAGTCACAATGGGCAGTAACGGCAAGTGCCACTTACTACTACTTGCACTCGTCTTGTGCGCAATTGGCACAGATGTAAGTGTGCAAGCCAAACGAATCTACAGCTCAAGTAGTAATCGGCGGACTTCTTCATCGTCTTCGTCAGGTGTGAGACGTAATTCGCACCACAAGCCAAGCACCAGCTATACGAGTCACAGCTCTTCAAGCCACTCAAACCCATCCTTATCACATACCGGTCTAAGTTCATTAAGCTACGCCGGCTATAACCAACAGGCTAATAAACGCCCCAGCAGCTCAGGTACATTGAGCGCTTCCCGACCGGCCACTAATACTCACAGCAATACTCAGTCATCGGCACCTATTGGCTGGAATGTTCCACCCAAACAAGGTCCACCACCAGCTTATTCGGCAAACAATCCTGCAGGTGGTGCCAGAACGAATGTTCATGAAAAACCACCAGCATATAATCCCAACCATTCGGCTCCACCCAGTTACCAGTCAGCAACTAATAGTGCAAATAGGCCAGCTACAGCCACTAATTACAACAGTCAACAATCCAGCTATAATCGTAATCGTTTCAATTCCACCGGAGGAGGTTTTGGCAGCGGTGGTGGTTATCATACACCAATTACTGCTACCAATGCTCATAATGTGCAATCCAGTTATCCCAGACAGCAGCTGCCAGCTGGAGCCACATACTACCCATCATCTTCGTCACTGCCAGCCGGTGCTACATATCATCAACCTGGTCATTTACCTGCTGGTGCAACATATCATCCTGCTGGTCATGCACCAGTTGGCGCTACATACCATAATCCAGGACAATTGCCACCTGGTGCCACCTACTATCCTTCTTCCCCAGTTGGTGGTGGTTTACCTGCTGGTGCCACTTACCACAGTCCTGGTCATATACCAGCCGGTGCAACTTATTATCCATCGTCTCCTGTTGCTGCTGCTCCTGCATATTATCCATCTGCTGCCGCTTTACCAGCAGGAGCAACATTCTTGCCTTCCGGTTCAGCTATACCGGCTGGAGCCACATTTATACAACAGCCTCAGAAATCATCGTCTGGTCTCGGCTTTGGTAAGTAGCAAAATTAAAGGCCTTTCGCGTAGTTTTTGAATGTTAAGGCAAACTGACTATAACAACTGAATAGATCACACCAGTTTTATTTATTTTATAAAAACTATACGAGTTCTATTCAAAGATTCTATAGTTTGAACGATTTTTTTTTTTGCTTACAAACGGATAAATTTCCTGTACATTCAGTCATGTCACAGAGTGCAATTTCGTTTGTTAACGGAACTGCTTTCGTTTTCATGATCTTCAGAGCTCGAAACAACTTTTCGGAATGAGGTCCTTCTTAATATCAAGACTGGAATCACCTGGTGAAATTCAAATAAAAGCTTTCACGCCGAATAATTGGTTCCTTCTTTATTTTCTGAGGAATTAATCAATTCCATTTCCGAACGAAACCGAAATGACTGACATGGCCGATTATCGAGTTTTTAAATGATAAAAATGGAAATGTCGAAATTTCAATACAATTTAAACGGCAATTTCGATTGATGTCGAATGCCATAATTTGCGCTATTTCTCAGTTCGATACAGCAAATTTCAAGAAATTGAACTATTTAGATCAGTGGTGTTCAGCCCATAGAACAATTGTTTAAAAAATTTACACACATTTGTTATGCTCTTATAAAAATTTGCATTCAGTCGTCGTTGAGCAAGCGATGAGAACACATGCGGATGGTTGTTGTCATTTTATTTCAGAAATTTATTAAGCATTGTTGTTGCTTCTTGTTGGACGAAGCATAGCAAACACAAGCGATTCAATTACAATTGAACACGAAAGTTAAAATCGAAATTAAATTAGATCTGAAGACAAAGTTTTCGATAAAATTAGTAGTCCGGATTTTCGAAAAATTTAGATGTTGCAATATGTCCCCAGCTCAAAAAAATTTATTTAAAATATGTATATATATAATTTTTTTCCACTACTTACTTATGTGAACAAATTTTTTCAAACATGAAAAATGTTTGTTCTAAGCAGCAAAATAAAATAACTTCTTTGAACTTAAAAAATATTTTACTAATTCGCAATTGTCACGCAATTATTAACATGGAATGCTTAATTTAAAATTTTCATAGCGATTTTAAAAAACTGGTTTAAAAAGATTTATTTTTGTTTTGTTCTCAATATAACTGTTCTATTTTTTAATATTGATAACTGCCATTTACGGTCCTCGATATTTTGGTTCTTAAAATTAAAATTACATTCACTTAATAAGTTGTCAAAAACTCTGTCTTTTTTTCTTATTTTAAGTGTTTGACATTATGTTTGCTGGGCAAAATCTCTCACCAATACATCTTCACTTTAATTTTTGAACACCACTGATTTAGATCATGGAAGTTTTGACGATAAGTAATTTAATTAAAATTGTTTGGAAATACTCGTAAAGTGCCCCTTTACACTTGGAGTTTTTCTTGAGTATTAAGTGAGGAAGAGCGAGAAAGGAATACAA
The DNA here is from genome assembly GCA_951800035.1 of Linnaemya tessellans. NCBI lineage: Eukaryota > Metazoa > Arthropoda > Insecta > Diptera > Tachinidae > Linnaemya > Linnaemya tessellans. The sequence goes on along the minus strand of OX637533.1, from coordinate 102,721,855 downwards.
ATGGTATATATTGCTATTTCAGCATTCTCGCACAAAATAAGAAATGCTGCAACAAAAGTTTCATAGTGTAAACCGGCACTAAATCGAAATGAATTAAATATTTTGTATTATTAAATGTTATTATTTATTATGATGTATTTAAAATATTTTTACAAATTGATTTAACAAAGAGAAAATTTTTCGACCTGGCGTCAATAGAAAAATTTACAAAATATAAAACTCATTACAATACACTTTTGTATGGAAATTAGAGACAACAAAAAAGCTCGATACGGCTTAACGACTATAGATATACAAATCTTTTATTGTCATTATTTATTTAGTTTAATATATCAATATTTATTATTAAAGGATAGTTATTTATTTATGTAATTGTTTTTGAAAATTACAGGAAGTGGATTAATAGCTGGTGGTCTAGCAGGTGGACTCTTGGGTCATGCATTAACTCCAACACACACCAGAGTTGTGGAACATGCTCCTTCATACGGTGGTGGCGGCTATGGCGGTGGCGGCTATAGCGGTGGCGGTGGTGGTGGTGGTGCTAGAGATGAAAATAACGATAAAATAATAATTATAAACAACGGGCCGCCAGGCTCTGTAACAACTAGCGATGTTGGTGGTGGCACTACGGTAATAAATACAGGTGCAGCGCAACCTCAGGCAGCTCCTGCAGCAGCACCAGCACCAGCACCATCTTACACGCCTTTAGCTCCAGTTTCAGAGCAACCAACTCAGATGTCTCCCATTAATCCAAGTTACATGGGTGCCACTAATAATGGCAATGGGGCCAATGTAGCAGCTGCAGGCGGTGCTGTTGCAGGCGTAGCAGCTGGTGCCGCAGTTGTATCTGCTGTGTCAGAAAATACAGCTACAGCTCCGACAGCTGTAGCCGGTGCAGCTGGACAACCTGCTGCACCTAATCCAGCAGAACAACCACCTGCACCTGGTGGCATAATATGTGTACCAGTTAAAGTACCAGAACCAGATCCAAATGATAGTACCAAAACCATAGAAGTTGAAAAAATCGCCTGCTATCCAGCTCCAGCACAAGAAGTTTCCACTCCGATACCAACTGCTTCTACAGACTCTGCTGCAACAGCCACTACTTCAACTGCATCGTCAATTGCACCGTCAACTGCGTCCTCAACTGCAGTGACAACAGGTGAAACAGCAGCAAGATTAACAACCTTAGAAGGAGGCGTGGCCTTAGCACCAATACAGACTACTACACCTTTGGTAGTTCCCGAGGGATTTGTGGCACTGGCTCCCATCAGTCACAATGACCAGCCAAGTGTGATGAAAATTCCCGGTTACAATAACAATTTTTGAACTTCAGCTTTAATTTGACAGGAAACTGGTATTTAGGGTAACAGCCAAAGCTGGTTATACTATTTGTGCCAGTTTTTATGTAATAAGCTAAATAGCTGTTAGTGGCTTATTATTGGAAATAATTTCTATGTAATTTTTTTATACTAGTTTTAGTTTTGAAAAAAAATTTTGTTTATTTGTTATTTGTTTAACTTTAATATATGATTTTGTGTTAAATCGAAACTTTCCGTCTAAAAGACACGCCCTAAAAATTTTCAATTGGCAATCAGAGAGACAACAATATGTACAACAAAACAATTAGGAGCGACAGAAACGATAATGAATAAAATCGTATATGCGTAATTTTTTTTTTCTGCTGTTTCGTCTTTGTGGCAGTCAAGTTGTGATTTAACCATAACAGAGATTATTTTGTATATTCTAGTTCTCTTGTACCAAATAAATAGTTTAGAATTTTTTAATAAAGTAATTTTTAATTTGTATGCTTTATTTCTTCAATTGACGCGCCTACTGGACTAAGGAAGGCAGGCACTAGGGTACACAATCATATAAACTAACTGCCTGGTCACTACATATTGTTGTGTCGCACAATTATATTTAATATAAAAACAATAAAATTTTTTTTTCTAAAATTAGTTAATTGTGCGACAGAATGACAGCTCGTGGCATCGTGGGCCTGGCTATTAGTTTATGGAGGAATACAATATTATTTATTTATTTGAAAAATACTTTGCGGGGAAAATGTATAAAGTATAGGGGTACAAATGACAACAGGGTGACTTAGATCATATGTCGACAATATTACTGAAGCTCTAAACACATAGACGACAGCAGACAGCAAGCAGCAATATGTCAAAAATAAAATCCATGTGTTTAAATGAAAACGATTATTTTAAGGGCAGCACAGCAGCAGGACTGCACAACAGCATTTGCTGCTGCTGCCAACTTAGACTATTTTCTATTTTGACGGGCAGCAATAAACACATATAGTGTTGCCATTATATATAAAGGGTCCGCCATCTAACGTTTTTCTCTCAACTAGTGCTTATTTCGTGAATGGTAACACTTAGCTCATGTCTGATTTGACAGATAATTAGTTTTATCCTTCCGCTGAACGAATATGGTTGTGTATACGCTTGAACAACGCTTCGCTAAGTGGGCCTGCGATCGAGTTACAGAAGATGCCGATTTTGCCAAATAAAATCAAATTTTCAGATGAAGCTCATTTTGATCTTGGCGGGTATCTAAACAAGCAAAATTGTCACATTTGGGGCACAGAAAACCCGCACGCATACACTGAAAAGCCGACGCACCCAAAACGAGTCACTGTTTGGTGCGGATTTTGGTCCAGAGGCATAATTGGGCCATTTTTCTTCGAAAATGAGCAAAGAGTGGCCGTTACAGTCAATGGCGATCGTTATTGGGCCATGTTGAGCGAATTTTTGTTCACAAAAATTGGCATCATTTGGTTTCAACAGGACGGCGCTATGTGCCACACAGCCGAAGCTACACTCGATGTTTTGCGCCCTGTTTTTGAAGATCACATTATCAGCCGCAGAGCTAATGTCGTTTGGCCACCTCGGATTTGACACCGTTGGACTATTATTTGTGGGGTGCCGTCAAAGATAAGTGTTACGGAGACAAGCCAGAGACAATTGACGCTTTAAAGGACAATATTCGTGAAGTCATTGGTGAAATACAGTTGCACACAATCGATTATGTGCTTAAAAAATCGACCGATCGTGTAGGCTACTGCATAGCCAGCCGAGGCAGCCATTTGAATGAAATTATTTTCCATTATTAACCGGAAGGATTGTACTTTTAAATAAAAAAATAAATTTGAGAGAATATTCAGTAGTTTTTGTATAGCATTTTCAAAAAAAAAAAATTATTTGGCGGACCCTGTAGAACTTTCTTTCCTTATGTTTGCTATACAAAAAAATAAAAAATATTTGTCAATTTCAAAATTTTCCAAATTACGATATTAAAATTCATTATTAATCCCGAAAAAATGTTAAGCTCTTATGAACATTTCTAATTATTATTATGAAATTCTCATAGTCACAGCTGCTGAAACTGTTCTCTTTGTCTTGCCGAATTTGAAAATTAATATGAACGGCAAATATATCCGATTAGATATTTGTTAGCCATGTTTTTAAGGCACAATTCATAATTTAACCTTTTAGTTTTAATGTAATTTTTGTTATCTTCAGATAAGTGTATCGTTTTTGTTATTATTTATTTTTAATGCCATTTAGTTATATTCTGTTCAAGTCGTTAAAACTATGCTTTGTATTTTAAATGACAAAAAATGCTTTCCAAACCATTTAACACTTTTAAAGTTTACTCCTTAAGTGTTTTTCCTACTATTTCTTTTACATAGAAAAAAAGGTGCACAAGGAATTGAAATGTATATGTAGGTTTATTTGATGCCTGTTCCAAAAGTGTCAAAAAAAAAGCTAAGGTTGCATTATATAATATTTTTGTATAAAGCTTTTGCTAAAGCTCAAAAATCTCTAAAACTTATAGGGAATGACATGTATGAGGAGAGCTTAGTTTGGTAATGTGGCCAGACGAAATTCTGATTATAAAACTCTTTGACAAAAACCAAAAAAAGCTTTCGAAAATCTCTTCAAGTAATAAGCCTGGTGAAAATAATCTGGTCTGTTCAGTATTCATTGGAAATGGATATAAACAATTCCTATTAAAACTTTTTGAACATTTGAATATAAAAATTCCCATTAAAAAGTAAATTATTTTCTTGCCGAAACACGTAATGGAGGCGTATGAGAGATATTATTACATACGTTAATTTCAACTGTTTTTCATTGGGATGATTGGTAGCACTTTTAAATAATCTATTCTAATTTTGATTATAAGATTATAAGATAGTTATCGAATTTAATTTAGTTTTGCTGTAATTTTTACCAGTTATAATTTTTGATTTGATTAATTGTTTGATTTACTTTTTATTAACCTTATGAGTTTATTGTAGTATTAATCAAAACTTGTGGTAATTTTTTTTTTAAAAATTTTAACGAAATATTGAATAAAAACTAGACGGAAAAAAATTTTATAAAAAGCGACCACAAGATTGATTAATATTACAATAATATTATTTTAAATTTTAATTTTCAGATTGTAAATACATTCTGGCTAATTAATTTGGAATGTTACATGAAGTATTAACGCCTTTTTATTATTAAAACATTTTTTGAAAATGTCAAAAGTTTTCAATATTTAATTCGGAAATTTAGAACGAAGTTCGGCAGAGAAAATGCTCAAATAAATCGTGTCATTAAGATAATTGTTATAATATGTGAAGGAACTGGATCTGATCGTGGTAATAGAAACAGAATTTTTTTTTTTTAGGAGTAGGACCAGCACTCAGGGGATGACCTCTATTATGCAAAGCATTGCGCCGGAACTGAAAACGAGGGGATAGTATTTAGGGTACAGATTAGGAGAGATGAGATGATAGACAGTTTTTTTTTGTAGCTATTTCAACCTTTTTTTTATTTTTACTTCGCCGGCTAATTTTTGCTACCGGGCCGACGAAAGCGGGTGCTGTTTATTTTTTTTTTTTTTTTTAGGAGTAGGACCAGCACTCAGGGGATGACCCCTATATATGCAATGCATTGCGCCAGAACTGAAAACGAGGGGATAGTATTGAGGGTACAGATTAGGAAAGATGAGAAGATAGACAGTTGTTTTTGTAGCTATTTCAACCTTTTTACTTCGCCGGCTAATTTTTGCTACAGGGCCGACGAAGGTGGGTGCTGTTACTCTGCTTTTAGTACATGATCGTGTCAGTCGCTGTGTTCTGTGACCAGTGACTATGCCTCCATCATTGAAACAGGCTGGCAAAAACTAACACAAGCACGCATTAATGCTGTTCAGAAGAATTCAACACAATATTTAATGACTTAACGCGGGCTCGAACTCACCCACTCGATGGTTGTGTAACCGAGAATATAACAACTCTGAAGAGAAGTTTTGAAGTAGATCCGGACACATCCACATTTGTTTGCGGGCGGAAAATAATGACATAGAAAATCTATTGTTTCAATAGGATGCCGCCACTTGGTATACAGCAAGAGAAACAATGGATCTTTCGAAAGAGAAATTAAAAAATCGCATTATTTCTCCTAGAGGAGAAGGAGTAAATTGGCCATCAAGTGCGATTTCACACCTTATGGAGTTTTTTTTTATCGAAAGTGTACAGCTTTAGTCCCACAACTATTCAAGAGCTTAAAACCACCGTAATCGAGCACATATCAACCATTGATCACAGTTTATTGAAATATGTGATTAATGATTTGGCTAAAAGATTGGCAGTCTGCCGAGGCAGTAGGGGCTGACGCTTGACCAATATATAGTTTTTTTATTTTAAATCGTAACCTAGTTGTAGTAAGCTGAAAAAAAAATCAATGAGTGTTCGAACTCACGGGCGATGTGTTAACACCTTTTTGTTTATTTATTTTATATTAAACCCACAAAAAACAAAGAGAATGCAAAGCAACAGACAAATGTACATACATACATTGTTATGTTTGTACATAAGCTACATACGTTGCTGTCTTGCTATCTCATTTTTATATATGTATGTATTACCACGTCACTATTCTCTTTGCTATGCATAAGACAAAACCGAAGATCAACATAAAACACTTTTTTAATATTACTCCAAATTAATACTCCGAATTAAAACACTTAAATCTCCGCTCGCCGATATCGGATCGCCTTAATTTTTGGCCTAAACTCTTCGTCGAAACCCGCACTAGCGTCTTAATCCAAAAATTATTAAAATCGGCTATGAATTTTCGGAGAAAATCGCGTGGGAAAATTATGTGAAAATCGCCCAATAATCACTTTCAATACCGACTGCCAAGCAACAACAACAAACAAACAAACTCTTACACTTACACTTGCGTATGTATTGAAACTGATAGTTTACTGCAATAGAGGTGCGCGTATAGATGTTAACACATCAAAAATATTTTTGATACCTAGAAAAGTCTTTTTTTTTTATTAAAATTGATATGTTACCTTAATTTTTGACACTCTGTGCTAATGAAAATATTGTAAATGGCATATTAACACGAGTATCTGTAATTCGCTGGTGCTTCGCTCATAATCAAAGTTTTGCACATTTCATTGGCATTAGTTTATTTCCAAACACGGAAACACTTAAGTTTCTCACATAAAGGAATCTTGGAACTTTTGCCAAAGGACTTTATAAAAAGAATGTCATCTGGCAACAATTGTAATATGAGTTTTAGATAAGCAGTTTTTCAGCAGTTTTTGGATACGGTAAGGCTGTTAATGTTAAACCTGTCACAAAACCTTTGTAAATATGTAGTATAAATGTATGAATGTATGTGTTTTTCTACAACTTAAGCTTTTTAAATATTTTATGAAAACAACTTTCACAATAGTTGGTTCATATTAATAAATGAATAATATATATTATTCATTTATTAATATATTCGGTCCTGTCACAGATTCGGATCACATTCGGAAACGGAACTGATTACACTTTCCTGTTTTGCCGGCCATTTACCATCTCATTAAAGCTTCTCAATTGCAAAAGTTGAGCACATCAAAATTTTAAACCATGTAAATGTTTTTGTAATGTAATATGTACAACACACAACACACAAAAAAAAAGCTTACTATAAAAAGGACTTTAGCACAAACAACAACCTTTTTCTTGTAGATGGTTAACAAATGAAATAAATAAGTTGAGTACTTCCCATGAATTTACTACGAAACTTGTTATTCAAATACATTGTGATGGAACTTATTGAAAGTGTAATCATTTGATTTTTGCCAAAATATCGATAACATTTTATAACAATCTCTGTCAGTACTGTTCAGTAATATGACAGTCATTTAAGTCCACCAGCCACAATTCAAATAGTCATTAATGAACTATTACATATGAACATTTTATTCCAATGCACTTGACTGAGTACGTGACCGAGACCAGGTCTTGACTACTTCAGTCATACTAAGTTATAGATATGTATAACCCTCAAAGAATCGCTAAAATAATTTATCATAGGCAAACCACGAGATAATCACTTATAACTATTAATAGATTTTTTTTGTGAGGATTCATATAGACCAGCTAATTGGCATGAATAGGATTTTCTATTATGCATTTGAAGCAATTGTTTATATAAACAGCAACTATTTCGATCTAGTAGAAAGGTAGAGAAACCAAAATGATTTCTTCCACAAACCTTCAGTAAAACCAGCTACAATTTCTACTCTGTACTTATTGTATTCTGTATTAATACTTCTATAAACTTGGCACTTTAAGCCGTGTCTACTACTTGAATAGATAATCCAATTTGATTAATAGAATGCTTTTCACGTTTAAAAAATTACAATTAAACTGTAATTATTGTCTAATTTATTTTTTATTATACAATTTTTTTTTTATTAAACAAATCTTGATAATTAAAATTTCAAAGATTTGTATCAGAAAAACTGCATTGTTCTAAAGGCTTTTCAAGTTTTATCACATTCACTTTCTCTTGCAAAATTCGCAACATTTAACTGTTCAACTCTCAGTGGTCTTTCATTTGCATGCTTAATTGGTTTATTTGAAAGCATGACGAAATAAAAGGAAAATGTACAATGAAAAAATAGTGAATGGTTGTGCTTTTTTAGCGCCCCAATAATTGTTAAGCAATGACCGAAAAACTTATTGAACTGTATGTAGGATTTGCAGAATAATAAGGGAAATAAATGTTAATCCCACTTGACAATAAATTAATAACAATTAAAAATAAGGCAATGAATGGTACGTACCCTCAGTAGGAAAATTACTTAAGCTCTCAATATTATAATGCCAAAGATGTCACTGAGGCAGCAAGTGCTTCATTAAAAAGAACAATTAGGAATAAAGTGATAAAGCTAGTAGTGAGAAATATTACAGAGCGGTGTGTGTATCTTGTATCAAAGTATTTTAAAAATATTTGGAAAAGGGCATTCCCTTGTATGTGTCAAGCTGCACTCTACTACTAATTCATTACTGATGTTATGGTAAGAAAACTAAAGAAAAAAACTTGATTGCAAGAATTTTCCAAATAGTAGCAGCCTGAAATAATTAATATTATTTGGAACGTTTAAATGCAACTGGAAAACTGATGAAACAACTTGTATGTTCCCTATGGGTACAATCCTTATTTTCACAATAATATATAAAACGAAAATTATTTCAGCTGCTAAAGAATATAATTATTTGTGTGATGTTCCTGTTTCGATTTAGACTGTCCACATCCAAGTAGACTTGGTCGTAAGCCACATGGAGTGATTTGTGGATCTCGCTTAATTGCGATCAATTCTAAAGAAATGATCGACACTGTAACGTCACGTCTATTAAAAGGGTGAGCACTTATATAATTCAATTTGGATTTTATTTATTCTTTTACTTTTATTATAATTTATTTGTTTCCTCAAAGAACATGTCAGCGCTGTTAATTTTTTACCATTGGAATATTGGAAAGGTAATATTCAAGATAACGCACGAAAAGTGATATGAAAAATTTACAAACACCAATTTGGAGGAGGTCCTTTAAGTGACACTACAAAGGGTGTTCAGAATCGAAGTATAATTTCAAGTTTACTAACAAAAAGACTTTTTTTTTTCAAATACACCAGCAAATTCCGCCAGAAAAGTATGCTACTCGTACTTTGTTTTTCCGCCATTTCGGTAAACATTAGTCTTGACATTATGTATGAATTTCTATTTTAATCGTGAACTTTTTATTTATGTTAATTGTGTTACAGGATGTTAACTTTCTCAACAGGCTATAAGTTCAAATCTGCGAAACTGCAAATAATTTATTATTTTAACCCTAGATTGGTACACTTAAATATACCCCTTTATTGGTAAACTTCGTTGAATCGACGAAAATCAAATTTACATTTACATAATTACGTAACCATGGATATTTTAGTAAAGGAAACTAATTTATATTCTTCCTAAAGGTGTTTTAAATTCTAATTATAAACATTTTCATACATTTTTGTTTTATTTACTTCATTTTTATTTCAATAAAAATTAACATAAAATTTGGCTTTGCTTCACAGATACTTTTAAAAAAGGATCCTAAATTCAACTCATTGTTAAAGAAAATTTTTTTTTAAATTTTTTTTTCTTTAAAAAGGTACATTGAGTATTAAAAAAATAAAAAAGGAATTAATTTAGGATTAAATTTCATATGAAATGCAAGTTTCAATTTTATGATCTCCACATATGCTTTTTTTACAGAAATTGCAGGCACTTTTTGTCATTCGACGTCTTTTGTATGGACAAAGCTTACAATTGCTTCTTTTGTTGCAAGTTTTAGAATTTGCTGGTATTTCAGGTTCCAAAACGTTTTCTATTTTTCTTCCTAAATTAGTTTGCAATGTAGGAATAGTCAGTCTTTTCGTTACATGTTCTTTGACAAGATCACAGTGCAGTTTTTTTTGCGAATTCTCTGCGAAATATAGGCTTTTTATATAGCTATTTATGTTAGCCATATTAATCATTACATATAAAAGACACATTGGCCATTGATTAGTCTTGCGGGAGCATGACATTATACAACACATTTGGTCAAAGGTGTCAACACCTCCTTTAGTGGAGTTATTGAACTCTACTCTACCATCGTTGGTTTTTTTATTAGAATTATTAACAGTTCCCCCTTCTGATAAGTGGTCAATATCCTCCAAATCAGGTTGTTCTTGCTGTAAACTTTCATTGTCACTGCTGTATTGTATATTTTCGACATCACTAAGATGAACAAAGTGATCTTCACAAATGTTTTCATCGTTGGTAAAACTGTCATCCAGGTCACCCTCTTCACTCTCAGATTCAATACTTTTCAAAAATTTTTCGATGTCGTCATCCTGGAGACGGTTAGTTGTCATATAGAATATTTGCTCTAAAACCTCAACAAAAAACACGAATGAAGAAATTTACATAAATGGTATTTTGTGAAGTAGACACGTGGCAAATTTATTAAGGAAAAATATTCGATAAACCAAAGTGTTTAAATCGGTTTATAATCGAACTACTGCGAGACCTTTTTCCACAACAAGTTATTTGAAGAAATGGTGCTGTTGTGTGATTTGACTGCTCCGGACTTCTTTTTGTGGGGATATCTGAAAAGTAAGATTTATGCAAGCAAATCGGAAACGCTTGAGCAACTCAAAAAAAATATTCGTGATGAAATTAATGAAATACCGCGTGAATTGTGTGAGAATGTAATGAAAAATCTGCTCAAAAGGGCTCGCATTTGTGAGGCCAACAGAGGCGGACATTTATCTGATGTTGTATTCCATACATAATTGCCGGCATTAAGTAAAACATTTATCAATATAAGATCCATTCTCTTTCATTTAATCATTATAAACAACAAAGTAGTATACCTTTACGGCGGACACCCTGTATTAAATATATGTTTATTTCAGGTTATTATAATTAGGTTCTAGTTAATAAAAAATAAATTATATAAGCCAAGGTCTGAGGGTACTGTTGACTGAAATAGTTAACATGAGATTATTAATCAGTCATGAAAATTTTGACGAATTCTTCTAATCAGCACTAGTGCATGGTTGTGCTAGTGATTGACATCTTGTTTCAGTGATGAAGGCATAGCACTGGTCACTGAACATAATTGGCAGCGACTGACACTATCATATACTAAGAGCGAAGTAACAGCACCCTCTTTCTCTGGCCCTATAGGAAAAAAATAGAAAAGTTTAAAATAGCTACGAAAAAATTCTCTATCTCCTCATCTCTCCTTTCCAGTTCCGGCGCAATGCACTGCATATGTAGGCGTCATCCCCAGAGTGCTATTTCCAGTTAACAAGAAAAAATTTTAAGGGTCAATTGACTTCCCCACCGGTTTGGCAGGTTGCCAATGTAATGAACGAGACATAATGTGATTTTTTGAAGATGCAACGTGTTGTAATAATACCAAAACGTTGCTTCTTCTTGTAACGTTCGTTAACACGAATGTATCTAGAATCCGAAAAGAAAATATGTAATATATAAATATGCTGTGCTGTTGGCTGAAGTAGTAGAACACGAGACTATGAAGCGGAGGGTCCGAGTTCAACCCCGCGCTCAGTCACGAAATATTGTGTTGAATTCTTCTGATCAGCATTAGTGCATGGTTGTGTTAGTTGTTGTCAGCCTGTTTCAATTCAATGAAGGCATAGTAGCACTGGTCACTGAACATAATTGGCAGCGAGTGACACGATCATGTACTAAAAAGCACCCTCCTTTGTCGGTCCTGTAGCAAAAATTAGCCGGCGAAGTAAAAAAGTTGAAATAGCTACAAAAAAACTCTCAATCTTCTCATCTGTTTTCATCTGCCCTTTCAATACTATCGCCTCCTTTCTAGTTCCGGCGCAATGCACTGTATATGTAGGGGTCATCCCCTGAGTGCTGGTCCAAGATAAAAAATAAAAATAAATAAATTACAAGTAGAAAAAAATGGCAGCAAAATTGAAATGATACTTCAGTTTGAGTCCAAGATCTAAGCCTTATAATGAAAAAAAAAGTTTATCAAAATCCTTGTGTTCTTGTGTTCTTTATTTCAGTTCACTTTTTCAACCGAAAACTATCCGTTTTCGGTTTTCGTATTTTGTCAGACCTCAGAGTCCTTAACAATGACTAAAAATTTTCCCTTTTGTTTTATTTAAACTGTTTACCGGCAGTGCAGATATTACCTTAAGAGCATAAAAGTATTGTGGAATTACTTAAAACTAAAATTAAGTAATACATCAAATAAGTAGTGCTGCCCAAATGAACGGTTTACTATTATATAAACAGGGCACTGTATTGTTTTACTGTAGGTACAAGCAAAAGTATAATAAAACAAATACCTCTCTTATTCTTGTCTAACAATATGAATCAATACGAAAAAATTAATTAATATCATACAATTGATTTCAATGTATACAGAAATTATCTGGGATGCAAATGTCAATAATAAAAAAATCAAAATCACTATTACAAGCCAATGACGCAATGCCTTACAAATCTAATATGTTGCCTATGAAAATGTTAGCACAAAAGGAATACAGGATGAAAAAACATTTGAGATTATTCCAATCAAAAGTGTATGAATAAATACGTTAATTTTATATTTGAGAATTTACTGCCACAATGTATGTGCTGTGCGATTATATAATAAATGTATAGTATTTGTTAAACATGTGGTAACATAGATATCTATTTGCATTTCAGTCAGCATCCCCTTTCCATCTGTCTATCAATTGGCATTACAATAGTCAACAATTCATGTGTAAATCAGGCGGTAAATTTTAAGCATACGCTGATATCCGAAGAGGATGAAATGTTATATATTTGATACACTGGCTTTCAGCGCCATATTAAATACTGTATTGAAATTATACGATAGCCCGTATATCACGGTGTCTGCTAGCATAAAGCCATGCATTAACACCTTCACAATAAAAGGAAATCAATGTAAGGATTCAACTGTGTAAAATATAGATTTTATGGTATTAAATTGCAATTTTCATAGGCAGTTATATTTCAATTAAATTTATTATTTAGAGCTTGAAATAATAAAATTTTACTTGAAATTGACTTTAAAATTCTAAAAATAGTATTTGAATAAAAGATTTGCTGTGTAATAATTTCTTTTTTCACTTAAATAAAATTGACAAATTTTAATATATATAGAGATTTGTTACAGTGTTCATAGAAGTTGCCAAAGAATCAATTGTTTTTTATTCATTCGTATATATTTGTTCACATGAAACACAGCTGTTTATATATTGGATAATTTTTACTGCTTAGGAAAGCATAGACTTCTAAATTGAATGTCACATTTTTAAATCTTTTATAACTTGTTTGCAATAAAATTAAAAGACAACTGGGGGAAGAAGCACTTTCACAGATGCAGATATTTCGAAAAGTTAACTTTAACTGGGCTTGTTAAAAAAATGTCTGCACATTTTATATTGCTATATTAAATTGAATTAAGATTCTATAGGCTAATTGTTCGAAATTTTTAATTTAAATCTCAGAAAGACATGATAAATATTGCAAGATTAAATTAAAAATTTCGAACAATTAGCCTATATAATCTTAATTCAATTTCATAAAGCAATATAAAATGTTCGTTAAAATTCTTACTACATACAAATTTAAGCTATGGCTCGAGCTACCAATAATAAATTAGAAAAACGTTCACATGTACTTAAGTATAAAATTCAAACCAAAAAAGTTTGACTTAGGTATGATGGAACAAAAAAAAAATTCAGAAAAATGGAACATGAAGAAAAATAATCGAACGGTAACACGGGTATTATAACAATAACATGTTAACATCAGGTTGATTCAGTTCTCGTATTCTTTTTCACAATAAAATTTGTGTAAATAGGAACTGTTATCACATTCAACTAAGCCACCTAATAAGTGGTGACAAACACAATACACATGAGCACTGATGATGAAAGCGTTGCGGCTTTCGAAAACAGCTGTTCTGCTCTGCTGTGTAAGTTGAATAACAAAAACTGATGTTGACTTGCCTTTGTGCCTTGGAATATTTATCATGTCTTTCTGAGATTTAAATTAAAAATTTCGAACAATTAGCCTATAGAATCTTAATTCAATTTAACATCTGCAGGATTTGTTGGACAAGTTTTCGCAATATTTAAAGAATCTGAACAAATTAAGCGCATCTTAATTAACTGAGTTTTTGCAAAGAATATAAACATTTTTTATTTGATTCTTTTATATTGAAACAAAATTTATATTGAATTTTTTTTTGTTCTTAATAAAAAAAAAAACAAAAAGTAAATTGGCTTTTATTTACTACCTCACGGTTTTCTTTTTTTTAACTCAAATCAGCACTCAGGGGATGACCCCTACACGTGCAGTGCATTACGCCGGAAATAGAAAAGAGCGGCTAGTATTGAGTGGACAGATGAGGGAAGATGAGAAGACAGAAATTTTTTTGTAGCAATTTGAACCTCTTTACTTCGGCGGCAAATTCTTTGCTTCAAGGCCGACGAAGGAGAGAGGTTGAAATTGCTACAAAAAAATGTCTGTCTTCTCATCTTCCCTCATCTGTCCACTCTATGCCTCTGCTCTTCAGTACATGATTGTGTCAGGCGATGCCAGTTATATTCAGTGATCAGAAACAGAATAACAGCAACAAACAAAATCATGCACAATTCTTTTTTTATCTGTCCCCTCAATACTATTCGCTCATTTCTAGTTCCTGCACAATGCACTGTATATATAGGGGTCATGCCCTGAGTGCTGGTCCAAATTAGAAAACCACCAAGTGGAGCAATTTCAAAAAATTTCAGACAACTTTTTCATATCAGTTTTTTTATTCTTTGTGACAACTGTCAACATATGAACAACTCTTAATTCAGCGTAAAAGTTGTACAATATTTTAAGTAATTCACTTCTAATACAAAAATGATCAATTCACTTAAAATTTCAGGAATATATTTTATACACAAAAAATTTAGTTTGCGAAATATTTTAAAACTTAATTTTGCTTTAACCCATTTGGACCCAAATATAAGCTAGAAGCAATTTGTTAAAAAAATTTTTTTTCATTAGTGTTTAGGATTTAAATAAATACTTTACATAAAAAAAAAATAACAAAAAAATTCTGCATGTGGGAAAAAATGGCCGTCCCCAAATGAGGCCAATGGGCTTATGTGTTAGTTTTTTTTCAAAACATCCCCTTTTCTATGCACTGCGTTTTAATGCATTTTTTGCATTGCCAACGAGCTTTCATGTGGCATATGGTACATCTCAACTGATTTTGCAGTTTTTCAGGAAAGTGTCCGGTGTTATCCTTATTTATGTCTGCAACTAAGGAGGAAGGCTTACGCCGTTTTCCAGCTCCTAATAATACTTCGGCGAAACTGTGGCTGGTCCACATTATCTTCAGTATCCTATTGGATATGCCGCCAGGCATTATAAACAGACAAATCTAGGATGTAACTATATATTACCCACCACCATTTTTTTGCCTCTTGTCGCTATTCTGTATGCTGCAATTGATTGGTCAGCTTGATCGACTCCACTCATTCCTTTGTTATCGTTTTGGAAGAGTAAAGGGATGTTAACATACACTTTTCTCACAGATGTAGAGTTCCATCTTTTAACTTTGTCGGGATTTGTTGCCATGGTACATACGCTATTATCCAGCCATCACACAATCAAGATTTCATTCGCTGAATAAAATTGATAGTCGAATTCTGCACTAGCTTTCTTTTTCATATCCTTGATAGAACAACTACATTACTCACTCTTCACAACTTTTGGCCCCAAAGGTCCATTACTCACATCAAATTCCGATTTAGAAGTGGTTCGCCTACGAGTCTGAGTAAGAAACAATAGGTGCAAGGACACCTGAGTTTGGGTAAAACAGAAACTGAAGTCAACAGAAAGTTTGTAGAACCTACACTGGTTTGGCTTTCGAGGCTTCACCAGTAGTCTAAACTGGTACCACGGGATCCAGTACTGGCCCAGCTGTTTACTGCGACTGGATATTGGTGAGGTCTCCTTCGGGAGTCACGTGGTGGTTTGTAGTTGATACCAATTAGTGGAAGATTTGTCAGATAAGGACTAATGACCAATCTTTACGAATGGTCTTCGGGCCGGCTGATAGTAGCAAAATCTATGTGTTGTTGTGAATTCAAAAAATGGGGTTTGGGATACGTCTGTGTCTCATAGAACTAAGATCTTCTAGATAGGATCGGCACTCTAGCGAAGTGTTAGGGCATGGAACATTACCCTATCATGTTCTAGAAATTACCACCTGGGTGACTCAAGGGTCGCTTAGGTATGGCCACTGAAGTGCACGGGGGTGGTGGTGAATACTCAATTTCACACTATGTTGAGAACATCGTCAGATGAGGTCCTTTGACAGGTGCTGACGCTAAACTTTATCATAGTTGTTGATAAGAAAATCTACAACTAATTTTAATACATATTATAGTTACAAACATATCAAGAAGCTAGTTGTTATGAAATCAAAACATAGAAAATAATAGTAGCAAATTGCCCATTGGACCCATTTGGGGACATCGGAGGAATATATGCCTTCATTCGGCCAAACCTTGTTATAAATTTCCTATTTCACAATAATTTGATAAAGAGGATGTATTTGAATAAATCCAGACTGAAAATTTATAGTTTTAGTCTCAAAAATATAAAAAAGTTGACGTAGTTTTGGTCAACAAAATAGTCCCAAAAACTAATAAATTTAAGGATGAATTTTAGAGAATTTAAGAACATAATCATAAAAGTTACTATTTTATTTTAAAGTCACATTCTTTTTCAACGCAAAATCGCTTATAAACAATATATAAAGTGTCAGAAATAAAGAATATGGGTATATGAAGAACCGTCCTCATATGAGTACGGCGGGCGTAAATGGGTTAATAACCAGCCAACAGACACAAGTGCAGAGTTTATAAAGACAATCAGCTTAAGGTTATATGGACATATAAACTACATACATGACTCAGTTGTAAATAAATTTTATTTAAAGGATATACTCAATAATTCACAAGGTATGGGAGTTATATCCCTGCAGAAAAAATATTTTGTAAAATATATAAACCACAAAGAAATTATAAGTATTTTACTTTATTTTATTTATAGCAACATAAACAGAGAGACAAAATCCTATTTTTATATCATTCTATTACTGCGACTTATACTGCTGTAGTTTGATGATGCTGATGCGTTCGAATTAAGTTTCAATATTTACTTAATAATTTGTTTCCATTTTGTTACGTGCTAGAAAAAAAAACTTTTCATATTAAAAGTTTTCTAATACCTACTCGTATTAACAATAAAGTCAAATGAATTTTATGCATTAAAAAATAATGCCCAAGTTAACCAAGAACTATAGCATGCAGTAGACAAACGGGGAGAACAACATAAAACATAATTGAAAATAAGTTTCATTCGATAATGAAACTTGTCCAACCACAGCTACTTCCATGTTTTCATTTACTTACGGCACCCATAATGGACATTAACTTTCCTTCCAATTTCGTACCAAAGAAATAATTTAAGTGCCAGACATTATGATATGATTATCTATCAATACGAAAATAAAATATGCCACGAATTTACTAAATCGGTTTTGTTAGCAGACATTATTTTACTTAGTGTATTTGGGGTGTTATTATATAAAATGTGCTTTTGTGACAATTGTAATATATTACGAAAGAAGAATAAAAGACTGGAATGTATTATTAAGAGTTAGATCAAATAAAAATTGTGTATTTAAACACAGAAAATTTTAAAAGTTTCTTTTTTCAATTTTAAAAACCGTGGTGCATCTTATATTGTGTCCGAAGTAGACTAGATTAAAATTTAGTAAAATATATAAAATATGGTGTCCCTAAGTTGCATATTCAGTTATATATTATATATAACTAAATGTGGCCGCTGTTGGCTGAAGTAGTAGAACACGAGACTATGAAGCGGAGGGTCCTGAGTTCAACCCCGCACTGAGTCATGAAGTATTGTGTTGAATTCTTCTGATCAGCATTAGTGCATGGTTGTGTTAGTTTTTGCTACCTGTTTCTGTGATGAAGGCATAGCATTTGTAGGGGTCACCCCCTGAGTGCGGGTTCAAGATAAACAACAAAAATTTCAGTCGTGTTGTTAGTTGATTTTTTATAAATTTTTGGAACTTGATTTTGAGTGAATATTTTTAAACTTGTGCATTGAGGAAAAAGTTGTTTGAAGTAATACAGCAGTCTCATATGGTTTGGCAGGTAAACAACCCTAAAACTATGTCGATAGTGAAAATCTACTGATTCTCTTTGGAGTTTGTCACTATCCAATTACAGCCCGCGAAATGATTGGTGTTGAATGCATTTAGCATAAGCGACTAATGGCGATTTCTTTTCTGAAAAATATGTAACATATTGTTACTTTTTATTCTAAAAAAAAACACACAATTAGGAGCAATCCTAAAATAAAACACATCTTCATAAGAGATGGCAGCTCAATTTCCAATAAATTCACTATTTTCAAATGCATAACAAATATTACCATTTTCCATGGAAAAGTGCAAAAAATTTTGCATTCTTCTTTAGAGAAGAAAACAACATAAGTAGTGCCAATGTAGTTTTTGTGGGACCATTTGGAGAAAAGATATATTAATATGGTTGTTGACATGCCACCGGAAATACACCACATCCGTTGTCTTTTATTTTTTCTTTTTATATTTTAATTTTTTTTTTTGGTCTATTGGCCAATAGAACAGAAAATTGTAGACATTGTATGTACCTACCGCAGTTGCCTCTAGCAAATAAGTGTTGACATAGAGATACTTGGCCAGAGGCATTATGGAGATAAAGTTCATTTGAAACATTGCATTCTATGGAGTTACAAAATATTAAATACCAGTTAAGATCACCACCACTACACAACGAGAGGATACCCATCACCTGCCTCGCTGGATCAATAAGCTATTAACAGAATTTAAATAAAGCAAAACAACGAACTGGCACACGAAAATAAAGGTTGTAGAAGTCAACCAAGTGGAACAGGACACATACAATACTTTAAGATCTAGAGCAGTGAGTCCTGACATGGAAAGATGCACAAAAAGCAGGCGAATTTCAAAGACGGTCATGGTTTGTGGAAGGCATATGCTTCCAACAGAAGCAATGGAGAAAAGTCATATCAATTATATCATAATAGCCAAAAGCTAAAAGCAAGTTATTTGTTTAAATAAGAATTGTTATCATATTCAATTAAGCCACCTAATAAGTGGTGACAAACACAATACACATGAGCACTGATGATGAAAGCGTTGCGGCTTTCGAAAACAGCTGTTATGCTCTGCTGTGTAAGTGGAATAACTAAAAACTGAAATTGACTTTCCTTTATGCCTTGGAATATTTATCATGTCTTTCTGAATTTAAAACAAAAAAAATCTAGCAATTAGCCTATCAAATTTTAATTCAATTTAAAAGCAAGTTATATTTTGTATACGTAATTTTTAAATTCATATATTTTATATTTATTCCACAAGAATGATAAAATAAAGATTACGCCAACAAGCTGAAATAAAAATACTTTTCTGCTCATGATGGAGCTCTGACGTCACTCAACATGTGCTCTGATTGGCTAATAAAATTCAGTTGGAGAACTATCATGTTATTGTAAAAACATGGCAGTGGGACAAATTGTTATTTTTCTACCTAAATTTTTTGAAAGCAAACAAATTCTTTATAATAATTCCATATATAGATTTTCATTACTTTTAATACAATATTTCACTATTGCTGCAAATAAAATATAGTTTTCAAAAAGAAAATTTTTTTATAGAGAACAAACGTCTCAAGGCCTTCTCAAGATTAACGTTTGCAAAGCTTAATTTCTGAATACGACATGATAAATTTTTTATAATGACATCACACTGACTTTTTGCTATTTTCAGCCTAAAGTTTTCCTTGAGAAGTGCATCTCTAAAAACGATTCAAATAAATATTTGCTTAATGTTAAAAAATGTACATACATTTTCATTTCCAAAGTTTTATTGTAAGTTTGGAGGCCATCTTCTTTTTCAAGATCTTCAAGATCAGTCGGCCGTGGAACATTTTCCGTGACCAATTTTTCTTCAAAACTATTCGAAATATCATTTTGTTTTTCAGTTTCACATAGTCTTTCATATACTTTTCCAACTTCAGTTTCATTAGCAGTTGTCGTTTCAATTTCAATAGCGCTAGTGTCTAAAGAGGGAACTGCATGGGATTTTAATATTTTTGCACGCCGTTTGCTAAACCCTATTCATAACGCCTTAGTAATGTACTGCAAGAATTAATTTTGTTTTAACTTACCCTTTTCAAATTTCAAGTTTCTTTCAAAATCCTCTTGCTTGAAATGTAAAGCACAAATTATTTCCTTATCCACATTTACAGCCTTCACTCTTTTGCAAAAGATTACCCATAACTTCCTTCGAGCTTCATCTTTTGGAAAATTGTAAAACGAAACAAAACGTTTTATTAAAAATACTCAAAATATTAGGTTTTAACATAATTTCTCACTTGTTTTTTTGCTGTTACTTTGTTTGCATTTGCCCACTGCACATTTCATATTTGCTCTATTTCTTATCTCTTCACTTTATTTTGTTTTTTATTTTTCTTAGTTTTGCAGCTTTTAAACAACCAAATTTAAACACTTTTTTATAATTTTAATTATTCTAATATTTTTTATATGTATTTATTATAAAATATGGCACGAAATTCGAAATATGACAGCCCTCTTTTGCAATTTCTTAATAAAATTTTTATAAACTGTCATCATTTTCAACGGAACTACCTAATAAGTGGTGACAAATAAAAATTTACGTGAGTACTGATGACGAAAGTGTAGCGGCTTTCGAAAACAGCTGTTTTGCTGTGCTATGTTAAATGAATAATTAAAAACTGATGTTAACTTCTCATTGTGCCCTGGAATATTTATCATGTCTTTTGGAATTTAATACAAATTTTCGAACAATTGGACTATCAATCTTAATTGAATTTAATTTAAAATGGTTCATACAAAATTTGTTATATATTATCAAAAAGGACCCTAAGTTACAATAGAATTCAAAATCGACTTATTCATTGACTATTACGAACTTTATCAAAATGCATGTTACCGCAGCATTTTGAACTGCTTTAATTACAAATAACATTCTTGTCGACAGGCTTATAGAGGAACTGTAATAAAAATTGTTGTTAAATTTTTCAAATTAGAAATTCTCTTGCTTTTCGAGCAAAAATTTTTCAATGTAACTTAGGGATTTTCTGAACACGTACATATGACGGTATATACAAAGTAGCAAATAATTAAAAAAGAAGTTGTAAAATATTTTTTCTGTATTTAAATAATTGCATAAATGGTTGATAACTAAAATCATCAGTTCTTGTTTTATAAACAGGAGTATTACCAACGACAATATATTGGCAAGAATAATTAATATTTTGTAAATGAACATATTTTTACAACATGTTATAAAATTTTCCATAAAAAAGTTATTTTACTAGAAGTTTAACAGTCTTCAATCTATATGGTATTCCAATACTATCAAATGTTGATTATAAATTTTTTCATACATCATGGCTTTTTATGTGCAATGATGAGTCTGGAATATAAAAACTTGGCTTATAAATCCAGCTATTGATGGTTTTGGTTATAAATAAGAATTTGCGTCGACAGAAACTATAAATGCATATAAACATAAGATATGAAAAGCTTTCAAAAATCTGATATTAAAAGCAAATTCGTAATAACCAACACATTCATAAAACGTAGTTCCGCTTGGAAATGTGTGAGCTATTTTGATGCACATCACATCGAATACGGCAGTTAATATTTAAGTACGGCTTTTAGTTTTTAGTATTTTCGGTTTAAAATTTTATGTGAAATGTGAAAAGAAGTTTTCATGCTTTGTTTTATGCAAAAACAAAGATTCGATTATATATGAAATAATTTAACAACATGCAAAAAATTCTGGTAATGAAATTCATTTCATTACATCTACTGACCATGACAAAAGAAATAATTAATTTATACAGTTGGTTTATTAACAAGACCTTTTGTTTTGATAATTTGTTTATTGTTTCTTTAAAATTTCAACTAAGTAATGCGGCTTGTGAATGAAGAATATCTCGAATTTTAAACAAAGAAGATTTTATTAAATTGAATTAAGATTCATAGGCTAATTGTTCGAAATTTGTTTTTAAATCTCAGAAAGTCATGATAAATATTCCAAGGCACAAAGGAAAGTCAGTTTTGTTCAACTTACACAGCAGAGCAGAATAGCTGTTTTCGAAAGACGCAACCCTTTCATCATCAGTGCTCATGTGTATTGTGTTTGTCACCACTTATTAGGTGGCTTAGTTGAATTTGATAACAGTTCCTATTTACACAAATTTTATTGTGAAAAAGGATACGAGAACTGTATCAACCTGATGTTAACATGTTAACATCTTATTGTTATAATACCCGTTTTACCGTTTGATTATTTTTCTTCATGACCCATTTTTCTGAATTTCTTTGTTCCATCATACCTAAGTCAAAGAAGGTTTTAACTGAAGCGAGTCAAAGCACCTGCAAATAGTAAAGGACATCTCAATCAGGATGCACATTTGTAATTTATTTTCAAATCTTTTTGGCACAGTTACCAAATTTGGCAACTCTTAAGTTTGGAAACTGTGTCATTAGTTTATTCTGATTATTGGAAATGGAGAGCTCTACGAAGCAAAACAGCAGGCTATTTAAATAGTCTCCGGCTACAGTAATTCGTTAAATGGTTAGTGGGAAAAAGTGAAGTCAATGTCAAGTTTTCGAAATAAATTTCTCCAGTGAATGACTTTGGCGTTAAAAAAATCCTCAAGCAATTCCAGAGCTCAAATCCGACATCCAACACATCATCGGTTTTCTTTAAGAAAAAGTCAGGGAACATTTCGGGAAAAGAATTAAGGCCTGTCATCTGAGCCATGGCGGCTATTTGAAGAATATTTTATTCCATTCTTAAACGGAAAATGTATTTTTTTACAATCTAATAGAAAAACCATAAATATTAAAAAAAAAATACTTGCTTTCGTAAAATCGAAAAGTGCGTTCTTACTGACACATTTTTTAAACACATTTTATTTTCACTGACAAATAGCTACCGATAAAAAGCAACCGAATTAATAATGCATTAAACACATTCACGACAACAGGCTACCGAATACAACCTGTCAGAAATAGACTACATGTGTGTATATGGGAATGTTTATTTTCACGGCTACACGGCAGGTTGTTGTCCGTGCTACTTTTGTAGTTGTAATCAAAATAAACTAATTTCTATTTTCATAGGAGACAATAAATAAATTAGTGCTGCCAACACAGTGAAACATCTTAAATAAGTAAGCGTTTAAAACTATTTTCAAACTGATCAAGAATATGAAAATTGTGAAATATAAAAATATGTAACAGCCCTTTCAAGAATAAAAATTATTTTGTAATTTTTGTTAATTTTTTTTTGCGATCTCTCTCGACTTTTAATTATTATTTAATTTTTTGGTTGTAACTCCCTGAATATAGGCAGCACATAAACGATATGGGTATCATTTCAAAGTACTCCAAAATTTATTTCTATTGTAAGACATATTTTTTTTTTAGCGCACAACAGTCCTATGAGGCCTAAGTGTAACCCAGGACGGATTGGGATGCTTATGCCCCTCTTTTTCAACCAAGACATATTTTTCAAATTTAATCACCTATTGTGAGTATTATTAGATTTTGTAAATTTTGAAATTTTGTATCTGACGTTTCAAGTAAAAATTCCACTATTTTGAAAAAAGTCCGATGCAACGACATTTAAGTTCTAATTTTGATTCTAATTGCTAGCCGTTATCGATAGAAGACGTAAGTTAAGTCACAAATTAATTAACTCATTTTCGTAGTGCCATAACAAAAAAGGACATCCAAATGTATTTATTACAAATGCAAAAACAATAAAGAGCTATAAACAAATAAAGTGCTTTTATTGTTAATTTTGTTTCGATCTATAAATAGATTTAGAATAAGCGCTTTTTATATATGAAAGTGGCACCACTAAAATGATATGTTGACATTGTAGCTGCCGCGTTCAAAATAATCAAGTAGCTGACTATACGGCGACAAGTGTTGCTAGCGGCACATGTGACCATGTAGTCGGTAGCCTGCAGTCGTGAATATGTTTAAAGCATAAATTATGTGTAATACATTTCTTCGTAGCGTAAAACTGTTCACATAAAGTGGGAAACAAATGATGTCATCACCTTTCGACTTGCAAATAAAAAGTCTTTCCTTTTTTAATAGAAAAAAATTTCTCAATCTTTGAAATATTCCAATAATTTAGTATCAAAGAGAGTCACAAAAATATTTTTTTTTTTGTTTTGTAGAAAATACAAACACAAAATTTTTCCATTTATTTTCCTAACATATAAGCAATTGTAAAAGGGCTAGAAACTAGTACTACTAAAATAAGCTAACTGTTAGATCCCACTATCGGCACAATGCACTGATTTTCGTCGGCTCACTGAAATAAAGTCATAAGTACTAAACTAAAATTGCATTATTTCTCAACTAATTCTTGAATAACTCTATATGGCTTTATTATCAATGCAGTGTATTGCAATTAGGTCCCTATATCAATCAGTTGACAAATAAGGCAAATTTAGCTTATTAGTTATAAGCTTGTTTATTTCAGAGAGCCGACGAAATCGTTACATTGTGACGATGGAGTGATCTTGTCTTAAGCGGCTACTTTTTAGACAGATGGGTCATTCTATTGTATATATTTTCTTAGCTGTAAATTTACAAACAAACGTACATTTGCTTTGCTCCAATAACTAATATATGTTGATTTAGCTGAATGTTTCAAACTAAATACTTGATAGGAAAAGTTTTGCTTAAACTCGTTTATATATTGAAAACTTTTTATTTAGAAAACCATTCAACTGCATCTGACTAGTTTGATGTTGTATATTTTCAAAGTATTGAAAGTTATACAAAATAATGAAGTTGAATACATTCAAATAATAAAATTTAAACAAATTATTCATTTGATACAATATTTGCTGCTCAAATTAAGACAAACATATTTACTTGTACATCACATTTGAATAGTGAATTCAGGGGGAGGGGGTGTATAAAACTTGCTTTGTTATTTCATCTTTAATAACAATTGCGTATATAAGTTAAAGGTGCAAAAAGTTTGGATTGTTGTATAGTGCATTACTGCAGTTTTCTGTTTCATTTTTTTTTAATATAAATCATTTATTATTCTCACTTATTTCTTATTCCCTTTATGCTCAGTCTTTAGGATGTCAATCAATATCAGTGTCAAGTCTTATTTATATGAGTTTATATTTCGTCAGAGCACCATCCACAATAGAACATTTTTCTTTAGTAGCAATTTCGACTGAATATTGTTGGAAACACACACAAGAAAGATGCAAGCGTTAATATTTTTACAGTCATTCATGTTAAATTATAATATCGCATCTGTTCCTCTAAAGAAACTTAAGTTACTATTTTTATTTTAAATGAAATTTATTTGTTGATGTTTAAGCAATGTCTACATGTATTTTATTGCTGCTTTAAAATTATATGTATTTTATATATGTATAAATACTTTCAAAAACTATTTGAGAATTTGCAAATCAATTTTTAAACATCAAAGATTTACGGTGAATTCTATAATAAAAATCTAATTTGTTTGTGCTGAAAATGTTTTATTTATTTTTAGTTGCCACTGTTTAGAGGAACAAGGGTGGTATTTAAAAAAAGAATAGATTCTTTTCTTGAAAACTTTTACTCCAAACGGGAAAGCCAGACGGTAAATACAAAATGTTCGCCGGAAAGGTATACTACAATGATTTGCCGCCATTTTGGTAAACATTAGTCTTGACAGTTCATATTTGTCAGTTGTGAAGTAGACACGTGTCAAATTTATTATGGAAAAATATTCGATAAACCAAAGTGTTTAAATCGGTTTATAATCGAACTACTGCGAGACCACTTTCCACAACAAGTTATTTGAAGAAATGGTACTGTTGATTGGCCTCCACAGTCGTCTGAATTGACTGCTCCGGACTTCTTTTTGTGCGGATATTTGATAAGCAAGATTTATACAAACAAACCAGAAACGCTTGAGCAACTCAAAAAAAATATTCGTGATGAAATTAATGAAATACCGCGTGAAATGTGTGAGAATGTAATGAAAAATCTGCTCAAAAGGGCTCGCATTTGTGAGGCTAACAGAGGCGGACATTTATCTGATATTGTATTCCATACATAATTGCCGGCATTAAGTAAAACATTTATCAATATAAGATCCATTCTCTTTCATTTAATCATTATAAACAACAAAGTAGCATACCTTCCCTGCGGAGACCCTGTATATTCCGAACCAATGAATTTGCATAAACAAGTAGAAACATATTAAAAGTTAATGCTTATAATTAGATGTAAAAATATTTTATTAAAGTTTTAATGAAGAGCTCAACCTCTTGAATAAGGGCCAAATAATTTTAGCATAAAAACAATTGCTAAATATGGATTTGGCAAACAATTTTTCCCAGAAATTAATATTTTCATAAAGAAAACACCTTTAGAATACCGTATTTTTCAAAACTGTGATACAGCTGAAAGTAAATTTTTGGATTTAAAAACATTAAATAAATGTAGCGAGAACTTAAATTATGTAAAGTCTGTGAATAAATCAATACCAGTTAAATTTTTTAATAATGTCATATTAATCTCTTAATCTCTTAAATTTTTATTGACTTAATTTAATCGTTAACCAACATTTCTTTACATATAGCGCATGTAATCTTGTCATAAACATCTGATGCAAGTTGTTGCTGTCTGCTATCAAAACCAACTACAGCACCAAATTTATTTTATATTTTGTTCATACCACAGATCCTTAAAACAAACTATATTATTTTACATTTTCCAAAAAAAAAAATTAATTAAAAATATTGCAAAAAATTTAAAAGAGCAAATAACATTATGCTGTTTAAGGTTGTAAAAAGTTCATGGCATATTTTGTTATTTTTAGGTCGTTATTAACTGATGAGATTGTATGTTTAACCATGTGTTTGTGTGAGTCTCATATCACCTTTACTAGAAATTTGCTAAAATAGGTTTATTTTTGAGTATCCGACTTTAATGGGTTAATATATAATTAGAGAATTCCTCTTTTGTTTGATTTAGGTTTAGAATTTATAGGTAAATATCCAAGATAATAAATAATCTGCTCGTACTTATATTTATTTACTAAAATTATTTAATTTATTAATAATTTTTAAAAATCAAAGACAAAAATTAAATTTATTAAGACCTTACACAGATTTATAGCGGCACTTGTACTTTTAAAATCACGTTTCGTATAATGCAAGGATGTTAAATTTAAGCTGGGAATTAGGTAAAATATAGTTTTAATAAAAACAAGTAAAAATGTTATATTCGACCGGGTCGAATCTTAAATACCCTCCAAATATTTAGTAAGTAAATTTAAAATGTGTAACTTGGTGGGACAGAGTTCCTTTATATAATATCGTACATCAACGCCCAGTGAAGGGGGCGTTGACGTATATATGCAATGCATTGCGCCGGAACTGAAAACGAGGGGATAGTATTGAGGGGACAGATTAGGAAAGATGAGAGGATAGACAGTTTTTTTGTAGCTATTTCAACATTTTACTTCGCCGGCTAATTTCTGCTACAGGGCCGACAAAGGTGGGTGCTGATACTCTCCATTTTAGTACATGATAGTGTCAGTCGCCGCCAATTATGTTCAGTGACCAGTGATTATGCCTTCATCATTGAAACAGGCTGGCAACAACTAACATTTCATGACTCAGCGCGGGCTCGAACTCAGGACCCTCCGCTTCATAGTCTCGTGTTCACTATTTCAGCCAACAGCACCCACATGTTTTCCACAGACGAACGTATGGGCATTGCTAGACTGTCTTAGACTTCATACTGATCAAGAATATATATATACTTTATGGAGTCTCAGATGAATACCTCGCTGCGTTACAAACGGAATGACAAAGTGAATATACCCTACAATTCTGTTAGAATTTTGTTCAAAATACATACACATCGATTACACAGCTTTACAAATTTTTAATTTGGAAAAATACCAAGAACGCCACATGTCTAGATAAGTTAATTGGGACCTCCTGAACACGAAAATCGCTGTAATTTTTTTATCTAAAAAACGGTACTTAAAAAAAAAATTACAGCGATTTTCGTGTTCAGGAGGTCCCAATTAACTTATCTAGACATGTGGCGTTCTTGGTATTTTTTGGCTGTAAACCAGTGTTATTGTCAACTACTCGTAAAAGCCATTTTTTACATGAAAACTATTCATAAAGTATTTTCACCTGTTTAAGGTGTGTATGTGTTTTTTTTGTCATTAATGTCACCGCGCATAGTAAAATATTTTTGCCATTTCAGCAACACTTAAATGTCTCATATAAACTTTAAAAAGTCACAGTACAGCGCCATTTAGTTCTTAAAGTTTTGTTTTGATGGATTTGTATGTGTGTGACATCAGAAAAATGGTTTAGCAATTTGTTTGAAGGGTGCAAAGTTGTCACATTTATACTTTTGCAATGAATAGTAAGGTAATAACTTTTCTAAAGTTTTGAATTTGTATAAATTTACTGCTGTATTCACAAAAATTAATGTGTACTTTAACTGCCTATTTCTCATTGTCGAATGAATTCTTTCTTTCGTATAAATACATTTGAAACAAAAACAATTTATAAAATTTTGTTTTTGTTTTAAGTATATTTATACGAAAGAAAGAATTCATTCGACAATGAGAAATAGGCAGTAAGTGTGCTTTAAAGTAAAATATTTCATAGAAAATTTATTTTAAAGTATTGATCAAGTCTGCATTATTTTTTGTGAATACTGCTGTTAGTGTTTATAGAAATTGTTTAAAAAATTTTTACAATTATGTAGAAGTAAAATTATGCACA
Source organism: Linnaemya tessellans (assembly GCA_951800035.1). Lineage (NCBI taxonomy): Eukaryota > Metazoa > Arthropoda > Insecta > Diptera > Tachinidae > Linnaemya > Linnaemya tessellans. The sequence goes on along the minus strand of OX637533.1, from coordinate 102,692,959 downwards.
AAAGAAGCAAAAGAAAAAACGGAATGATCCCATAACTTCATTGTCTTAAGAGAACCTTCCCTGGTTATCTATGGATTATTATCTAATCGTCTCAATAGGGCATCATTATATAAATACATACGATTTTATTTAAATTGGGACAATTGAGGGGCAAACACATATTGATATCATTAAATATGTAGTTACACAATATCAAGACAATATCAACAATATAGTTGATCTCCATAAATTTAGAGGAGATATTTACAGATAAAGGCACAACAGAAACTGCATGGATCATAATAGAAACTGTAATTATTGTTTGCTTGTGAAATCGTTATTTGAGGTGCTAGTGCACTAAATTATTGAGACGAGTTCCATTTCTGTGATATATATTGGCATCACTGAAAATCTCAATTTCTAAAAAAGTGCGAATTAGGGTCTTTCTACTTGTGTCCATGGATATACAATGTATATATTATACATATATTGTCTACATATATTATACAGTCTACTTCGTTGCCATGAAAGTGACCATGACTTGGAATTTACACTAGGCTAGTACGAAGTAGTATGAACAAGGTGTACTAAAATGCCGTATTTACGTTTGTAATATCCACAGAAACGTACATAAATGTGATCGCTGGTAAAAGTTCCTTCTCAGAGCTTTTAGAATTACACCAGTGTGCTGTTCGCTGAAGTAGTTAACATTTATATTACGAAGCCCAATATACTGAGCCATTCGTATCGCATCGTTCCTTTCTGCTCTGTATTTCAATTGTTAGTTGTTGTCTAATGGTAACAAGAATTTGCGAGTGAATTATAGAATAAAATGGCAACAACAAATTCACTGTCATATTTTCATCTGTACTACTCCCTCTTAGTTCCGGCGCAATGCAGTCTATCAGTATTGCTCCTATCCAGCGTGTATGTCCAGGCACAATGAAGCAATAAATGTTTTCTTGAGTATTTTAAAATAGACTTGCCAGACTTATACAAAACTTGCCGGGATATTTTACCCTTTTATATAATATAATACTGTTTAAAGCATGAATCTAAGGTTACACTCTTAATTTAAATTCAGCACAATATTCATTTCTACTGAAGTACATAAATATTTATTATGGAAAAACATTTGTTATATATTTTTTAAAAAAGTTTTATTTGTCACAAATTTTTCTTTCACCTAGAAACAAGTTATGAACACATACATCACATATATGTGCAAACATTGTATATAAAATGTTTGCATGGAAAAACACAAAAATATTGTTATGATTTTCCAAAAACAAATTTTATTGTTCAACAGACAGTAACCAGATTGGAATGTGAAATTATTTCTAATAAATATTTTCATAGCTTGATTTTTTTTTGGCGATATGCATTTTTATACAGAGCTGATTTCTAGTAACTTGGATTAGGCATTTATAATATTTATTTAATAAATCAAAAAAAGTTCAAAACTAACAACACAATGGCGATTTTTGTGAATAAAAATCAGCTAGCTTTAGTAATTTTGTTAATTAATTTTGTGTGTGTGTGAGTAGCGCAACTTGTATTAATTATTTAAGCTTTACTAAGAAAGCAATGCTTCCCATAAAATTTCTGGTCATAGCCTAGATATGTAATTCAACAGTATATTCAAATCTATCATATATAGAAAATAGTTGTGTGTGCCATGATTTTCATAACTTAAAAATATATCAATAGACTGTCTTTAAATTGAAGTTGGTTCATCAAGAAAAACGTAAGTTATTAAATTTAACCATTTTTATATTCACCATCACAAAACTTCATTTGTCTCTCAAACAAAATATTTGTGCATTTATAAAATTGAACTCTATGGCCACACGATCGTCATTCAAATCGAATTGAAAGTAAATTAATTAAAACAAAAAAAAATTCATGTCATGATTACTATAGTACTTATAAAGGGTGATATTTTTGCTATTATCTTTTTGGCAACACTGGTTTTGACAGCTCACGCACGTTTCGTATCTTGTGTCACTGTCAAACATCTTCAGTTTGGTCTATAATTTAATCATGAATCGTCAAACGACCTACCACAACGCCGAATTTTTGGTGAATGGGCTCTTGAAAAGTTGGATGAAGATCCACTTTTTTATCGAAGAATTGTGTTCAGCGACGAGGCTCATTTCTGGTTGAATGGATACGTGAACAAGCAAAACTGCCGTATTTGGAGTGAAGAGCAGCCAGAAGCATTGCAAGAGCTACCAATGCATCCATCAAAAACAACCGTTTGGTGCGGATTATGGGCTGGCGGCTTCATTGGGCCGTATTTCTTCAAAGATGATGCGAATCACAACATTACTGTGAATGGTGAGCGCTACCGTGCGATGATAACAAACTTTTTTTTGCCCAAAATGGAAGAGCTTGACTTGCATGACATGTGGTTTCAACAAGACGGTGCCACATGCCACACAGCACGCGAAACAATGGACCAATTGAGAGGCGAGTTCGGTGAACAGTTTATTTCACGTTTGGGACCGGTCAATTGGCCGCCCAGATCGTGTGATTTAACGCCTCTAGATTATTTTTTGTTGGGCTATGTTAAGGCTAATGTCTATAGCGACAAGCCCTCTTCGATTGACGTACTGGAAGCCAACATTGAAGCATTTATTCGTGAGATACGGGCCGAAATGTTGGAAAGAGTATGCCAAAATTGGACTAAGCGGATGGACCATTTGAAGCGCAGCCGCCGCCAACATTTGCATATAATAATCTTCAAACATTAAATTATTGTATATCGACCCTACTATCGATCCAAATAAATATTTCATGCATTTTTTTGAATTTTATATGTTTTTTTGAAAAAAATTTCCGATAGCTCTTAAAAAATCACCCTTTATATAATTGCACATAATTTGATCCGTATTTCTTGGTATGTGAAAAAACCCCAATACGATTCATTTGCACGCTTGAAATAATATCTATTGAGTTTTCCAGAAAAATTTAATTAAATAAACATTAATTAATTTTTAACTTAGGCGATATTAAAATTTTTAAAAAATATATAAATAAAAATATAGGTCAACAGCCTACCTTCTTAAAGCTTCTAACTAATTCAAATGTTAAAGACTGAAAAAATTAGCACTAAGACTACGAAGCATAAAGATCACGAGTTCAACTTCGCAATCAGTCTTGAGTGTCGAACTTTTACCAACAACATTTCACCACCTTTTTGGTAAAGTACGATGTTTTTGTACTTTATCAAAAAGTTCACCTGGTAAGTAAAGAATATCTTCTCTATCTTCTTAATATATCTTCATCTATCGCGCCAACACTATGACGTCATTTTAATTCGGGCACCGTTCACTACATATATAAAGGTCACTCGCTGAGTGGTTTGTTTAAATGGAGCAAATAAAATGAATTTAATACCGAAACTATTTTGCCTCTGTTAATATACATAATTTATTACTAAAAAGAATTGGCAGTGAAAAATAATCAAATAAAACTCGTAATATAATGCTTGGCGGATTGTTGTATAATTAATACATGTCAATAATTACACTTTTAGCCATTGTAATGTTTATAATTTAAAAGCTTAAAAGATTAATGTGTTAATATATCGCAAATGAGCTTTACGGTAGTTGCAAATATTTAAATAAAAAAAAAGGATATCACTGTTCCAATTAAAGTGCAACATTTTCCAAGGAAGTATTTTTTCATGTTACAAAGTAATATTATGGCTACGATTGCAATACAACAATAGTACAATACAAGTAAAGCAAAATTTAAAATATGTCTTTGTCCTCCTAAACAATTTAACACTTGAATTTTTGTTACCTGACCTTAAGAAATAAAACATCATGAATACTGAAACCACATACGGAAAGGTAAAACACAATTGCTACAGTTTAATGTCAACTGCATATGGCTGTCACTACAAAGATTATAGTGGGTTCAGTTATGAAAATATTTGATACAACAATAATATTCATTTTGAATGCTCAATCGTATTTCTTTCTCAAAATAATAAGACTTTAAAAGAGATTTGTTGCTACTGCAGCAGTAACTTTTGTAAACGAGAATAATAAAACGTTGAAATGCCGGTTTATTTTCATCATGCATTTTCACTGTTAAAAAGATTTCTCTGCAATAGCTGCCTGTCAAATGAGATTTTCTTCATTCTATTTCTTGAACAAAAAATAGTGTTGTTCAAAAAAACTATACAATTAAAAAAATTATATTATATCTGTAAGGTTACTTTATAGTATGAAAAGAAGCAGCAGCATTAAATTCTCAACATACAGACATCATAGTGTATTCGCTTAAAAACTTAAATGTAAATAAAACATAATTCTACGTGTATGATTTTTATAAACAACTTTATTTCTTTACTTTATTTTAATTTATATTGAGCTTGAGGCTTATTTTTATAAAAACTATTTATTTTATAATTAATTCAATATTTCGATATCCTCTGGATATCTTCTTCAGGATAACAATTCAAAAATTATTTATAATAATTTAACAAAAACAAAATTTTTAAATTATATAAAGTTAAATATTTTTGTTGTTTTTTGTTTTTATATAAAATTGAAAATGAATGAAAAATTTTTTCATACCTATTAAAAACATTTCAAAATTGAAACTTTTTTCTTTCCTGTCTACATTATGAAAATTGAAATTTGAAAAATGAGGAAATGAATATAATAATTAATAAAATTTGAACACATTCTAGTTTACCCTATGATCATTTTAATAATCTATTTTTGTAAATCAAATGTCTATAATTCTGTGCTACACTATCAGTGTCAGCCTTAAAATTAATTATTTTGTCTAATGGTACATTTATTATCTGTAACATTTCTAACATATAGCGATGTCTATACCTATTTTCAGAATTTAAAATGGATATATTTTCAAAATCTGGATAGTGATTTGAATCACGACAATGTAAAGATAGTGCTGTTTTTTGTGTGGAAGTATAATTCCTATATTTTAAGTTTGATCTATGTCCCGACAGGAAAGAAAAAAGTTTCAATTTTGAAACGTTTTTAATATGTATGAAAAAAAATTTTCATTCATTTTCAATTTTATATAAAAACAAAAAACAACAAAAATATTTAACTTTAAATAATTTAAAAATTTTGTTATTGTTAAATTATTATAAATAATTTTTGAATTGTTATCCTGAAGAAGCTATCCAGAGGATATCGAAATATTGAATTAATTATAAAATAAATAGTTTTTATAAAAATAAGCCTCAAGCTCAATATAAATTAAAATAAAATAAAATAAGCAAAGGCTGAAAAAATAGAACAATTTATTTCTTTACGATACATGGACCTTGTCATTATTTAAAAAAAACTGACCTTAGGTTAGTTGCAGCAGTGGATCCTTTCAAGGTTCTTTAAAATACTCGTAAAATAATTCAGAAATGTTTACTAAGCATTGTTTCGGTTCAATGTGATAAAATTCATTAGAATTTTATTGGCGTTTTATACTACAATATTTGATTGAAAGAAACCAATAATCACTTTACACGTTTTCCAAAAGAAAATTCCTATCTTTCAACAGCAAACCAACCTGTTCTTCATTTCTCATGCATAATCAACTTTGTTATTTGTAGGTAATTCTATAACGTTTGTTTGTTAAAAATTAATTTCTTTAGTCTGTTTTTAAGCAGATAAAAAAGTTTGAAATAAAATTTTGCTCCCTTTTTATACTTCCTAGCTTTCTATACATATATTTTGCAATTTTACTTTCTACTTAGTTATTGGTGGGTTTATTTAGTTGCGTTCGTAGAGTTAAACAAGTGTGCATGCAGTTAATGGCTATAAAACGTGCAACATACTACTTCACCTTAATTCTCATACAAACACCCGACCCGAGCTGTCAATGTAGGTAAATGTCGTAGGAGGCTTGAGCTGTACAAATAGGAAAACGTACACAAAACCTTTTGTAGGTCAATTTACTTCAATTTCAGTCAAAGCTTAATTGAACTTTACTTTTAAATTGCTTTCGGATATGCTAAACAACAATATTCAGTTTTAAGTTTCCAAATATTTTTTTTTTTAAGAAATGGCTGTGATAAAGGTAGAGTTTACCTTGAAACAAATGTCGTTATTGAGAATCTTGAGACACGTCATATGATTAAAGAAAATAAAAATAACAGAATTTGAGAAATTTTAATATAAAAAGAAATGTCTATTCCAGGCGAATGCTAAATAAATTATTAAACCAAAATTCACAATTATATCAGGGGGATTGTCTGTAATGCGATACGAATGGAGCATTTCTGTGCTATTGAAAGCATTTCTGTGCTATTGACACTAGACTTGGGTCCAACTAGCTCATTCGCTCAGTTTTGACAAGAACCTCTGATCAAACCCATTGAAGTTACATAGGTTTGATCAGAGGTTCTTGTCAAAACTGAGCTAATGAGCTAGTTGGACCCAAGTCTAATTGACACTAAAATGCTTAAACGCATATACTAAGCGGCGTATACTTAATAAAATTTGGTACTGATATTACTCATACGTCTTGTATGACTGCTACTATAGGGTTGGAATTAAAAACACGTAGTTTTAGAGGTAGTTGTGATTTTTTTGCATTGGATAGTTAACAGAACATGTTCGAAACAGGATAGCCCAAATCGACCCCACTTGGGTTCTAGTAGATCCTATTTTGTTAACTGAAAACGTCACAAAAACCCAAAGTCTTTGGCTGGAATCGACCCCATGACCTCTTTGCTAGTATACTGGCATATCTAGCAATCAGCCACAGCAGCATCTGAATCGTCGGACTAAGTTCAGATTAAAATAATCGCTAAATGACACCCACAGCTCGGAAACAGGGCTTTACTGTCATGATGATTTTTTACAGAAATGGTGCTTTATCTTACCAATGACGCTTTCGATTTAGAATTTAAGCTGAAATATTGCATGAAAACATGTTGGTGGTTCGCTTAAAACAGGAGCGGAGTCAGTTGGAAGGAAAAGAGGATAGTTACTCCTGCATCCATCCCCCCCCCCCAACTCTATTCAAATTATTTTTATAAACTGCAAGTGGCAAAATTGCACTGTTTTGTTTTATATAAAATCTAGGGAAGTCAACGTCAGTTTAATTATCCAACTTAAACAGCTGAGCAGCACAGATGTTTTCGAAAGCCGCTACACTTTCATCATCAGTACTTTTGTATATCATAGCATTGGCTTAGTTGAATGTGATAACAGTTTTTATTTATAAAAATTTTATTATAAAATTACATACGAGAATAGTATCAGATTGATGGTAACAGACTTCAAATTCCTGTGTTGCCGTTTGATTATTTTCTTCCTATTTTCTCAATTTTTTGTTTCATTTTTACATAAGCTAAACTTGTATGGTTTGTATGCTTGCTAAAAGACTTACAAAATTTACTAAAGAAATCAATATTAGTTGCTTAGAATTTGGTCCTTGTAACAAAAACAATTTGTTTATCGGAGGCTGGTAATACAAAAATATTTTATTATCTACAGAAAGGGTGACATACATGGACAATCATGGAATTGTATTTATTTTTTTAACTATTTTTATCTATTAAAGATTGGGGATACACTGCCAGACAGTATTTTTTTTTTAATATATACAAATAAAATCTGAACAATATTCTTGTACATATAATTTATTTACATATATTTTAGTATAAAACTTAAACTTGGTGCAGATCATTCTTAAAAACCAATATGAACTGAAAAGGAAAATAACTTTAACATTCGAAACGAATTGTATTTGACAAACTGTGACACTTGAGCTTTGATTGCAGCAAGAAAAATAAATAGTTTTTCACAAATAATTTTATTAACTTTTTTCCAAATGTTATTGCGAACTTTTTGAAATTTAAATTTCGGTGTTTTTATTTCATAATACATATAATTATATGTTTTCCCATATGATACATATGCATGCTGTATAGTTTACGAACTTTTTTTATGACTAAAAATCTGGTATAACACACAGAGTATTTGTAAATGTTTTAAAGCAAATTTCGAACTTTTTAGTTCTGTAAACAAGTTCATGTAAATATTTACATACAAAATACGATATTCTGTTGTCTTTAGTTTTCTTGATTGTTTGTTTATTTTCTTACAAAACCAAATAAATTAACAAAGTTTTACTCATGTCACAGGAACTGATGCAAAATAATTTATTTACATATTGACATATTGTTACAACTTTCAAGGATAGTGAAGAGATGCTTATTTGAAATCTTTAATTGTTTGAATTGCTTTAAGTAAGACGAATTTTGTTAAGATTAAGAAAAATATATATTTAAAAAAAAATATAATATGGAAATCTTTTCATCCAGCATATTGTTGGAAATTTTTGGAATACCAAAATGAATGCTCTATGTGCCATACACAGGGCAGCGTTGTGGCAAAGGTTTTATTGGATATCGAACCGCGACCTCCAATTCATTACCAACACTCAAGCTGCAATAAGGTCCCATACGGGCGCATATATCGCGAACCCAACATGTCCAAGAATGCCGCAAAGCCCTTGATGGACTTGCAGGACATTCATGCATCACCTTAGGCTGGATGCGAGGGCATTTGACAACCATAGGCAACATTAAGGCAGATGAATTTGCTAAGAGAGGAACCGCATTTCAGCAGGCCAACATTGACCATCTATGTGGGATTACACACTCATCCTGCTGGAGACGCTTTGATGCTGCACTATTCGAATTAGCTCAGGACAGGTGGTTCAAAGAATCCACTTACGAGATATCAAGGGTTTTATGGCCCCGCCTAGACTCTAAGAAGACAAAGGATTTTTTGAATTTCGAAAAGCTTATCTACGCAGTATAGAGGCCACACTTACTGGTCACTCCACCTTTTGGGGTCCATGCCAGGCATATGGGTCTCCCCTATAATGACTACTGCTCCAGTTGCATTGACGAGGAGCAGGAGGAGAGCATTGCACACTTTCTCTGCCTCTGTCGTGCTCTGGAGGAGTAGCGCCTACAGTCTCTGGGCAAAACACGTTTTAGAGACATTTCGGAGATATCAGGTATAGAACTGAAAAACCCGGATTTTTATTATATAAATGACTATCAGAAAAATAAGTTCTTTCCTTTCTGAAAAGAGAGCTAAAATTTATCTTTAGTGTTTAAAAACGATGGCTAATTTCTGTTTTCTATAATAAAAGAATTATTTTCATGTATTTTTCAGGCTCAAGGTCATAACAATTTTAAATAAAACTCTTTTTTGTTTTATTAAGTTGTCGATTTTATTTTTATCTTTCAATATTTCGAGCACCATCGGTGCCCTTCTTCAGGAAAAATTTTTTTCTATAAAAAATATACAAATTATATTTAAAGTAATATATTAAAATACACAAAATACACAAAGAAACAAAAACAAATATATTTATTTTCTAAGAGTATGTTCTCTGTTGTCAACTTACTTAGGTGTTCAAAGCCTTACTAAAAGCTTTTATTTGTTTACTTATTTTTGTTTATATTTAGCTAATATGTGTCTATATGTCTGAGCGCAATTTTCAATGTCTGTTTTGTAGTTCATCCGCATGATCGCGGGAGTATTAATTATATGTAGCATCTCTATTGTAAAGCGTTTTTTGTAATTGTTTTCTTGTTGTAATATCTTGGTGTTGTATCACCAATACGACGATATTACAACAAGAAAACAATTACAAAAAACGCTTTACAATAGAGATGCTACATATAATTAATACTCCCGCGATCATGCGGATGAACTACAAAACAGACATTGAAAATTGCGCTCAGACATATAGACACATATTAGCTAAATATAAACAAAAATAAGTAAACAAATAAAAGCTTTTAGTAAGGCTTTGAACACCTAAGTAAGTTGACAACAGAGAACATACTCTTAGAAAATAAATATATTTGTTTTTGTTTCTTTGTGTATTTTGTGTATTTTAATATATTACTTTAAATATAATTTGTATATTTTTTATAGAAAAAAATTTTTCCTGAAGAAGGGCACCGATGGTGCTCGAAATATTGAAAGATAAAAATAAAATCGACAACTTAATAAAACAAAAAAGAGTTTTATTTAAAATTGTTATGACCTTGAGCCTGAAAAATACATGAAAATAATAAATTTCTAAGGTCGACTAAATCAAATTACACATAATAAAAGAATATTTTTATAATATATATATTTTTTGTTTTGTTTTATTATTGTGTTTTTCTTTAAAAAACACAAAACTCAAAGCAAATTGACTGCGGAATCAAAACCTTTATCACTGGACTGAGAGGCTACCATTGCTCCCCACCCTTCAATAAGTTAACTTTTAATTACAGTACTTTGTAATTATATTTTATTATAATTATATTATGATATCTTACTATCAAGGAAAATGTTTGCCATACATATAAATATCGAATCACTATGAAATTCTAAATTTTCAGAGCTTAAGTTTTCTATATTTTTTAGCATTATTAAAAAGAGGCTAACTTTATATACACACTATTAGCAGGCATTTATTTAATGTTGAAAATATAAAAAAAGAAATACTTATGAAAGAATTTAGCTGCCCACTGATTGTCTCATCATCATTTGTAATTTTATGGTGGCATTGTATAGATATAAGGAATTATACAAAATCCTAAATCATTAAAAATCAATCAAGATATACAAAAAAAATATTAGAAGAAACAAAAAAACTCCACAAGCTTTTATAATAGCTTATAAAGTAATATTAAAACTGTTTTATGCGTTTTATTTTAAGCCTATAGAAATTCTTTTTTTTTAACAACTTGAGTTAAGACTTTTTAAAATAATTTTATTGAAGCATTAGTTTAAAACATTCAGTCAAGCGTAAGTAGAAAAATCTTATAGATTTTATTTAAAAATTTATTTATTTGAAAGCCTATTGCCGAAGCCAGGAAATACACATTTTACTTATATAAATATTATTGCATTCAATTGATGCACAACAACAAAAAATAATATTTTTATACAATCTGAAGAATTAAGTTATTCACAGCGACCAGAAAATAAATATCGAATTAACATTTCAGTTAATGTAATTACTGCAATACAAATTTACTTAAAACTAGTTTGATTTAAATGGAAATATTATATGATTAAAAAATTTAAATGATTTAGCTTCAACTTGTAAATTGAAAACATTTTATAAAATGGTACAATATTAAGGCATATGAACACTAGGTAGCCGCAAGAGATATTTTAATCAAAAATAAATATTTAGGATGTCCAACGCGCTTTGAGAAATAGTTTAAAAAAAATGTTGATAAAAAAATAAAACAACCCACGTAATATAAATCTTTTTCTGCATCACACATATTATTGGTGATTTTAGATCACATTTTTGCTAAAAAATTATAATATTTAAAAAAATTACATCAAGTTAATTTTTACCATATCTTGACTGGGTAAATATGAAGCAAATTTATCTCCCCTAAGCTGTCGTCTGGTTACAAGATTATCAAGAAACGTGCATTTGGAAAATATAATATAGGAATTTAAGGCCGCATTTAGAGCCTTAAATTTAGAAGTGCTCAAGTGCTGGGGGTGCTGCTGGCTGAAGTAGTTGGACACGAGACTATGAAACGGAGGGTCCTGAGTTCACCACCGCGCTAGGTCATGATATATTATGTTGAATTATTCTGATCAGCATTAGTGCATGATTGTGTTAGTTGTTGCCAGCCTGTTTTCGACGATAAAGGCATAGCACTGAACATAAATAATTGGCAGCGACTGACACTATCATGTACTAAAAGTAGAATAATAGCACCCTCCTTCGTCGGTCCTGTAGCAAAAATTAGCCACCGAAGTAAAACGGTTGAAAAAGCTACAAAAAATTATCCTCATCTGACCTATCAATACTATCCTCTTCTTTCTAGTTCCGGTGCAATGCACTGCATTTGTAGGGGTCATCCCCTGAGTGCTGGTCCAAGATAAAAAAGTGCTCAATCTTTGGCTATGCTTGAGAGACATAATCACTCCGTAGCAAATATTAGCTACAAAAAATTCTTCTATCTTCTCATCTGTCCTCTCAGAACTATTTATCCCCTAAGTGCAGCTCCGAGGTAAAACAAGTAAAAACGTTATATTCGACCGGGTCGAATCTTAAATACCCTCCAAATATTTAGTAAGTGAATTTGAAATGTTTAACTTGGTGGGACAGAGTTATTTTATATAATATCGTACGTCAACGCCCACTAAAGGGGGCGGGGTTCAAAAATATACAATATCATGTTTTCCACAGACGAACGTATGGGCATTGCTAGACCGTCTTAGACTTCATCACAATTCTTTTTGAAGTGTATAAAAACTGTATTTTGGCGGGGTCGCTCTGGCAAGGGCTGTGGGGGAAACATTTCACCTTTGCCATAAAACTCTAAAAATAAATGCTTGGGATAATTATATACAAAATTAAAATTTTTTTTTTTATAGGGTCATTTAGAGGGCAAAGGGGGAGAGGGGGTAGGGCAGAAACAGGTAGACATAAAACTCTAGAAATAAATGCTTGGGATGATTATACACAAAATTAACAAAAATTTTTATTTATTTTTAATAGGGTCATTTAGCGGGCAAAGGGGGAGGAGGGGGTAGGGCTGCAACAGGCAGTCATAAAACTCTAAAGATAAATGCTTGGGATGATTATATACAATATTAAAAAAAAAAATTTTTTTGGTAGGGTCATTTAGGGGACAAAGGGGGAGGAGGGGGTAGGGCAGAGTAGTACCGGGTTTCGTCTCAGCTTCGTCATTAAAGCTTGAAAGTGTTATTTTTAAGGAATGTAGGCTTAAGTAAAACAATTTGTTAAATTTTTATGCTATTTTTGCCTATAATAACGCCCACTGAAGTGGGCGGGGTCAAAAAATATTTTTATTTTAATTAATGGCTCCAAGTTTAAGGCGTTGGACCGTATTTGATATAAAAATATATCATTTGCTTAACAAAATAACCAAAAAACTATAAAAATTATGTTGTTTTTTCTGGGTTGGTTTGGTTCTTCTTAGGGGAACTTTTTTCCCTCTTGCCCGATTTAGCCCATCTTCGAACTTAACCTGCTCTAAGCTTTAAAATATATTTATGCCAAATTTCAAGAGTCTAGCTCTTTTCGTTTGGACTGAATCGTGATTTCCACAGACGGACGGACGGACGGACGGACATGCTCAGTTCATCATAGATTTCATCACTGATCAAGAATATATATACTTTATGGGGTCTGAGGTGGATATTTGGATACGTTACAAACGGAATGACAAAGTGAATATACCCTCCAAATTCTTTTTTGGAGGGTATAAAAAATATAATAATGATAAGAATGTTTTGGTACTGGAAGATAAAGACATTAAGCTGGCTCGTGAATGCGCTTAACCTTCGCTTTCATGGATAATTGTTTTACGTCAACACAGAGTATCTACCCGGGTAGATATAAAAATATTTCCTAAAAATTGTATGGGGAAAAATACAAAAAATATCAAACAAGGCCAAAATATATATATTATTAAAAATATTATACTGTAGATTATTCATTTGTAAACGTAAACCAAGGCGAGGGAGTAGTGAAAGACCTAATTGCTCCTTACAAAAATACAGGGCGAAATGTATTTTTTCACTTCACTCCCATTGCTCGAAGAGCTACATACTAACTTGGAAACTAATCATTGTCGACACTTAAAAAAAACAAGCGGTATATGCCCGAAGAATTCAAAACTTCAAAGAAGCGTGAGGTATATTCGAGTGAATTTAGATTTAGACCGGATGCAACGATGTGCTCCTACGTCCCAGCAAACGGAAGAGCTGTAGTGCTGCTATCGTCCATGCATCGAGATTCAGCTGTGTCGGATATAAAACAAAAGCCAGAAATGATATCGTTTTATAATAAAACCAAGGGCGGTGTAAACGCAATGGATAAAATGGTGCCCCATATACGTCCCCAACAGTCTACATACTGCGGTAAAAAAATCTGGACGTAGACAATTTATACAGAGCTTGGGTGAAAAGCTTTGTATTTCGCAAATTAGGATCCGAGCCCAAAGACCAATGGTAGTCAAGAAGTTTGCCATCATGACAGCCGTTGAATGTATTTTAGATATATTTTTTTAACTTTTTAGTGGAAAAATATTTATTTGTTTTTATTATAACATTCGAGACAGTCTCTGTATCGAACTACGAAGATAAAGAGTTTGACGCTGATGATGTCTCGGAACGAGATGCAAGTGGGCGCATCAAACAAAAAGGGCGGGTACTACATGTGCTACCGATGTTCTAAAAGGAAGAGAGCTACACGGCAAGCATGTGTCAAATGCAAGAAGCTCGTATGCGCAGAACATAGCTTCACCCAGACAAAGTGTGAAGATTATCATATGGTCACATCTTCATCTTCTCACAATTTGCGTATATAAATATTACATATATGTATACATATACACTTTTTCTCACTTTTTTGTATAATTTTTAATTTCAATAAATGAAAGTCCATTTATTTACATGATGTATTGCTTTTCAAAAAGTTTCAGATAATTTCTTTGACATTATATTAGGAAAAGTAAGAAATGTTCATACAAATTGCGATATGCCTACCCGGGTAGATACTATTAACTTACTTAGAAAAAAACACAAAATTAAGATCAAATAGGAAAGGAAATCCTCCTGCTGTTGTCAAACAAAAGTTAAAAAAAGGTGATTATATATGGAAGAGGAATAAGAAAATTTATGTAAGTAAATGGAAAGATACTAGAGACGTCTTATGCATAACAACAGCTTATAAGCCTGAGTTAAAGAAATGTAAGAATCGATATGGAAAGGAGAAAATAAAGCCTGTAGAAATAGAAGGATATAACAGTAATATGGCGGGTGTGGACAAAAGTGATCAAATGATCAGTTACTATTCATGCCCGCGAAAGACCATACGGTGGTATAAAAAAGTTATTTTCCATCTCTTAGATCTCTGTGTCTATAATTCTTTTTACATTTATAAAAAACACACAAAACGCTCAATATGTTTTTTACAATATAGAGAGGAAGTAATTTCTTCACTTTTAGGAATCAACATGTCTTTGTTGAGGCCAACTACCCAATTAAGACCTGCAGATTCAATACTTCGATTAAGTGAAAACCAGCATTTCCAAGAAAAGATTCCATGTAATACAAACAAAAAGAAATCTAATTTCTTACGATGCAGATCGTGTGCGAAGGAAAATATTCGACGAGAAACCTCATACCGTTGCAAGACCTGTGACGAAAAACCTCCACTTTGTCCAGGTTCGTGCTTCGAAAAATGGCATATAAATTAAAATTTATTTTATTGTTTTTATTGAATTTCTTGTATTTTGGTTTTTATAAGTTTTATATATTTTTTTTTACTTTATGAGACTGAATTTTAAGAATTTGTGTTTGTTTTTTTTAGTAGTTTTATATTTTATGAAAGACTGAATTTAAAAATTAAATTTTATTTTGTTTTTTAACTTAAAGTTTTGTTTTATTTTCTGAAAGACTATAAAAAAGATAAAACTGCCTTCGACGTATATGAACGTCATGTGCAGCATCATACCACTTTTTTTACGTATATCAGCAACGACGTCTATATCCGTCGGACGTCTATTAACGTCATGACGCGGCACATCAATTCCAGAATACAAGCAGAGTCATGACGTTTATGAACGTCAAAAATTAAACACTGTTTTTATTCTATAGATCGATTTATTTTCCAATTTCCAGTAATTTGGTGTTTTCAGAATTTTTCTATCCTACCAAATAAGGAAGATACTGCAAGTGTCCCACGGAAAGTCCTCTTAAAAGTAAGGTGTCCGCGAAAGGGTTAAAAAAAAATAAGAAGTTCTGCAGTAAAATCATTTTTATTTGCATTTTCTGCTTTAAGTCTAAAATTTGATAACTGACTAGGCGGCATTTTCAGATTTGATGAAAACTCGCTCAGTTATATGCAAATGAAAGTGGCTTTCTCTACCCGGGTGGGAATTATGAAAGCGAAGGTTAAGTAGATTCAGCCAAAGACAAGGCAGTAGCACAAAGAAATACTAAAATTCGCTTGGTGTCCTGTGACAGATTATTTTTCTTCTCGGGAATTAGCTTGAGATACATTTTTTTATAAAAAAAATAACATTGTAAACTTTTTTATTGTCTATATTACGATATTCCTTGGATATCTTCTTTATTACATAAATTATATATAAAAAAAATATATTATTAAATTATGTAGTAAGAATTTTAACGAAAATTTTTTTATATTGCTATATTAAATTGAATTAAGATTCTATGGGCTAATTGTTCGAAATTTTTAATTTAAATCTCAGAAAGACATGATAAATATTCCAAGGCACAAAGGCAAGTCAACATCAGTTTTTGTTATTCAACTTACACAGCAGAGCAGAACAGCTGTTTTCGAAAGACACAACACTTTCATCATCAGTGTTCATGAAGAAAAATAATCAAACGGTAACACGGGTATTATAACAATTACATGTTAACATCAGCTTGATACAGTTCTCGTATTCTTTTTCACAATAAAATTTGTGTAAATAGGAACTGTTATCACATTCAACTAAGCCACCTAATAAGTGGTGACAAACACAATACACATGAGCACTGATGATGAAAGGGTTGCGTCTTTCGAAAACAGCTGTCCTGCTCTGCTGTGTAAGTTGAATAATAAAAACTGATGTTGACTTGCCTTTGTGCCTTGGAATATGTATTATGTCTTTCTGAGATTTAAATTAAAAATTTCGAACAATTAGCCCATAGAATCTTAATTCAATTTAATATAGTATTATTAAATTATGTTTATTTATAATTGATGCTGTGAAAAATATATCCACACCAAAATTAAATATTAACAATAAAAAAATGTATAAAATAATTTTTTATAAAAAAGCTACCTCAACTTCATTATTAAAGAATATAGTTCATATCAAAATCGGATATGTGTATGAATAACAAGAACATAGATTTATTAAAATTTTCAAGCCCAAAAAGTTAACGTTTATTTATTTTCACAAACCACTGTTGACATTTCTTAACAACATCATCTTCATCATCATAATAAAACGTTTTTATTTAAAAAGGGGGGAAAGGAAGCAGCAGTACAAGCACAGAATATATATTTATATGTATAATATAATTCATGTCGTTGTGTATTTGAGCATATGTATCACACGTTTTGTATTTTAAGTGTGTGTTTCAACATTGTTTGCTATTTTGACATGACATGACACCTCAACCAAGTGTAGGCGCGCACTTACATAATGCGTGATGATATCGTCTTTAAGGTTGTTAAAGGCAATTTCACGTTTATTATTTTTAAGTAGGTATTTAGGTTTTTTTTCTTCTTTAAATGAATGTGTATGAATGTAATTACATAATGTGACTCTTATGTGAAGTATGTATGCAATTTTTAAATATACTTAGGTGTTGAAAATTAATTAAGAGAGATCTGTAGAAATACGTGTGGAAAGGTAAATAATTAAATCATTTAAAAAGGTTTAATTGAATTTTGTTAAGATTATATTAAAAACTTTCCTAAGCACCGAAGTATAGTCGCATTACTTGCAAATAGCAAAAATTTTATTTAAAAACACCATCTGTTCTGGGTGATACAAATAATACTGAGGACTGAAACCAAGCCTTTATTCTATTTAAACATATCGGCAATACCTTACACTAGCAAAATTTCTAGGCAAAGAAATGATCAATTTTAAAGTAATTATCACGTGCTTCTGCTCGAAAACCCAAACAAATCACTTACTACTCCTTATTTCTAGTTCCACTCAGCTCCAAGTAAACTTGTCATGTGTAAAAATGAAACTGTCAATTAATTCCCATTTAATTTGTCACATAAAATATTTAAACATTTCTTAATTTAACATCTGAAGAATATCGACTTTTCAGCTTGTTTACAACTCACTCGGCATACTGCATGTTTATAGCATATAAAATAACTTTAATGTTCAATATCCTAAAGCATCAATAGTTTTGCAAAACATAAAATCAAGACTATAAAAATTTATAGCAAAAAATATATCTAAATTGATGTGTGCGATACATGCGGCATTCTTAAAGTTTTTATGAGATAAAATTTGAGGATTATTACAGACGGTAAATAAGACTCTTAGTTATACATATAAGAAATAGAGGAAAGCGCAGAGGATTTTAACAACAGAATGTGTATGTGTTCTACACTCAAAAAAATATTAAATAAAAATATATTAATAATAATGATTAAATAAAATAATAAATAATAATAAAGAAATAATTATATATATATATATATATATATATATATATATATAAATATATATATTTATATATACATACATATATATATATATATATATATATATATATATATATATATATATATATATATATATATATATATTAATAATAATAGTAATAAATTCAAAAAGAAAAGCTTCAAAATGACACCGAAGGCTACCAAATAGATCAACACAACATCATTGCCAATTTGGCCCAAGGCGACAGCTACAAATACCTTGGGTTCTTACAATTGAAAGGAATTCAGGAATCGAAAATTAAGATAATATTGCGAAGAAAGTTTGAACAGAGATTAGTCAAAATTCTCAAGTCAAATTTAAACGCTGGCAATAAGCGAAAAGCCATTAACACCTGCGAGGTTATTCTGAATTGCGATGCGAAAGGAATTGCTTTCGCGTTTCAATGTTAATAGCATACAAATGCGTTCAGTTTTTCATTCGCATCGCAATTCAGAATAAGCCTCCTGGGCTACTCCAATATTTACATACTCTTTCGGTGTCGTTAACGGGTCAAATACAAATCTTTATGAAATATCAAGCTCAGTAAGAACCACCCTAACCAAATTCCTTTGTCACCACCCGCGAAGTGCACTGGAGAGAATCACTCTCTCACATGAAGATGGCGATGTACCGAATCTTAATTTTTCTCAGATAAACAACTTAAGAGCATATTTTAGAACCCAAATAGAAACATCGAATTTAATACGAACAGTATGCTTAGCGGACAAGAACTACACTCCGCTCAACTTAAAATCGACTCAACTACAAAAACTAGCGAATGTTTTGTCACGTGAAGAACGCATAGAAGCATGGAAAAATAAAACTCTACACGGCATACACCCTTTTCAGATGGAACAATATTTCATCGACAAAACCAGCTCAAACATATGGCTTAAGCAGGGATCTCTTTTCGCAGAAACGGAGGGATTTATGAT
Organism: Linnaemya tessellans; assembly: GCA_951800035.1. Taxonomy (NCBI): domain Eukaryota; kingdom Metazoa; phylum Arthropoda; class Insecta; order Diptera; family Tachinidae; genus Linnaemya; species Linnaemya tessellans. The sequence goes on along the minus strand of OX637533.1, from coordinate 102,673,777 downwards.
CGCTATACAAGATAAAGTCATAGCAACTAGGAATCACCGGAAATACATATTGAGGGAAAACCTAGAAAACGACACATGTCGGCGATGCCAAAACAGCGCAGTGACCATCGACCATATTATATGTGGATGCATAGTTAGCATGATTATACTGCCAGACATAATCAGGTAGCGAAGATCATCCGCCAAGGCCTAGCAATAAACAACAAGCTTGTGTCAGAAAAATGTCCATACTATAAGTACGAGCCTCCACCTGCCATCGAAAACAGAAATGCCAAGCTCTTTTGGGACAGATCGATAGTCACAGATCGAACCATACGAGCAAACAAGCCGGATATCGTTCTGTTCGACAAGGTGGAGAAAAAAATCATATTGTTCTATATCGCTGTCTCCCTAAACAATAACATCCAGTCAACGTAGAGCACGAAAATCGAAAAATATACTTACCTTGCCGATGAACTTAAAGCTATGTACCATGTAGAAAAGGTAGATATAGCGCCAACCGTCATATCAGCCACGGGACTAATAACAAAGAACCTTGTAGTCCAGCTCAAGAAAAACAAACTCAACGACACCCTGGGGATTATTCAGAAATCTGTGATTCTGAATACATGCAACATTGTAAGACGCTTCCTACAAGCACAGTAAAATGAATAATAAAAAACAGTTAATCATCAGAGCCTAATCCCTTGACATATCCTGGGATAGGTATTTTCCAATCTCCTAGAGACTGAGAGATTTAGTAACTCTATAATAATAATAATAATAATAATAATAATAATAATAATAATAATAATAATAATAATAATAATAATAATTGTTAATTTTATCAACGGGCTTAAGTTCGAATCTGCAAAACTACAAACCATTTTTTATTATTTTATTAATAAATGAATTTGTTCAAATTCTATTTTTATTAATTTATATTAATAAAGCGGCTTCGAAATCAGTACTGATCCGTTCTGCTGGTTTGATGATTATTGAAAAATATTCTTAATATTCCAATCTTAATATAAATTAATAAAAATAGAATTTGAACAATTCATTTATTAATAAAATAATAAAATATGGTTTGCAGTCTTGCAGATTCGAACTTAAGCCCGTTGATAAAATTAACAATTTACATAAGAAAGTTCGACTATATAAAAAATTCATACATAATTTAAATAATAATAATTGTAATGATAGAACTAATAAAAGCAAAACAGATGAAGCACTGAAACCGTTGGTAGATGGACGCATTGGTGCGTGAAGTCAAAGAAAATTCGGGGAAGTAAACTACTTCTTGACCCAGTTTCTGTCAGGGCATGGCAACTTCTTTCAATATCTTTAACGCATGGGCAAGACAGGGAACCCCTTCTGCATGTACTGCAGCACGAGGAACGACGACGCAGGACACACGTTATTTGACTGCATTAAGTGGCGGGATGCGCGAAGCGTGCTAAGGGAACAAATTGGTGATTTTACTACTGACAACATTGTAAGCAATGACAAATTTGTCGGTGCTGTTGGCTGAAGTAGTAGAACACGAGACTATGAAGCGTAGGGTCCTGAGTTTGAACCCGTGCTGAGTCATGAAATATTGTGTTAAATTCTTCTGAACAGCATTAGTGCGTGGTTGTGTTAGTTGTTGTCAGCCTGTTTCAATGATGAAGGCATAGTCACTGATCACGGAACATAATTGGCAGCGACTTACACTATCATGTACTAAAAAAAGCAGAGTAACAGCACCCACCTTCGTCGGCCCTGTAGCAAAAGTTAGCCGGCGAATTAAAAAGGTGGAAAAGGCTACAAAAAAAAATTGTCTATCTTCTCATCTTTCCTCATCTGTCCCCTTAATACTATCCCCTCGTTTTCAGTTCTGGCGCAATGCATTGCATATGCAGGGGTCATCCCCTGAGTGCTGGTCCTACTCCTAAAAAAAGAAAAAGAAAAAAAATTGAAATCCGTAGGCAACTACGTTGAATACGTGATACGGAGGAAGAAAAAGAACATCGATCTCCATTTACAGAATGAGTCCACACCTATAGGTCCTCAGTATACCCAAGTAGAAGCACTATAATGGCTGCGCAGTCTCTGGACCTTGACGAAGTAATGCAGAAAGCGGTCCCGTGAAGGGAAATATACGAGAAAAAGAGGCGGGATTGTTTTAGTGGAAACACCACTCAACGCAGTTGGTGGCGGTCACTTCAAGTGCGAATGCATTTTAATAGCTGAAATAATTTGTTCAGAATTCTTTATTTGTTATTATTGTATCTATATTACAGAGGTATCGCCAAAATTAATGCAATTCCGAAACTTCTAGAGAAGATTCTTACCGATTACTTATATCATCAGATATCGTCCATTTTAACACCCTGTCAACATGGATTTCGTAGATCCCGATCAACAACAACAAATGTCTTGGAACTCACAACTATTATCAATGAAGGCTTTACAAATAAAATGCAAACTGACGTGATATACACTGATTTTAGTAAAGCGTTTGATAAAGTTAACCACAATCTTTTATTACACAAATTATCGCTTATGGGCTTCAAGTGCTCTGCTTTAAAATGGCTAAACTCTTATCTTTCACAAAGAACTTAACAAGTCAAGTTTGGAAATTCTTTATCAAAACTCATTCAAGTCCATTCTGGCGTTCCTCAAGGAAGTCATTTGGGTCCAATTCTGTTTACTTTATTCATCAATGATCTTTCAACCATTGTTTTGGATTCTAATGTACTAATGTATGCCGATGATGTTAAAATTTTCAAATCTTTTAACGATATTAATGGACATAATTTACTGAGAGCTGATTTTCAGAACTTTTCGCAATGGTGCAAATTTAATTTATTGGAGTTAAATATAAAGAAATGTAAGCACATGTCATTTTTCCGACACGTTCCGATTGAGACCTCTCATCATATAGACAACGATATCTTAGATAAAGTTCAGACCATATTGGATCTTGGCATACTGTTGGATCATAGGCTTAACTTTCGTGATCGCATCTCCATAATGGTAAATAAAGCCTATGGGGTACTTGGATTTATGAAACGCTGGTCTAAGGAATTTCTTGATCCTTACATAACAAAACTTTTATGTACTTCTCTTGTTCGACCAATTCTGGAGTATGGATCAATTGTTTGGGACCCTTGCTATTCTATCCATATTAATAGTATCGAATCGGTACAAAAACAATTTTTAATTTTCTGTCTCCGTGGTCTTGGTTGGAATTCCATTATGTCCTGCCACCATATCTTAGCAGACTTGCTTTAATAAAATTGCCTACTCTAAAAAGTCGCCGATCGATGCTGAGCGCTTTATTCGTTCTGGGCCTGATTCATGGCGATGTTGATTCGGAGTTCAAACTTCAACGTTCCTGCAAGACCTACCCGCAATTTTGAACTCTTGTCATTAAAATATTACCGTTCTGTATATGCTAATAATGATTCTTTTCGTCGTGCATGTGTCAACTTTAATAAATGTTATCACATTATTAACTTATCTGAGAGTAATAACGTACTGAAAAGAAATCTTACTTTATATCTAAATTGTTAAACCAATAAGGATGTAAATATCTATTGACCTAATAAATAAATAAAGCATCTCTCCACCAGAAGTCCCCTTTCTAATTAGCACATTTTTGCTTGCTACTTAATACTTTCAGTCTATAATCCTTTTTTCGTCATAATTTTTCCATACATATTCAAAATCTTATTTTAGTTTATTTATTTTTTTTAGTGTAAAATGACTTTTGCTATAGATGAAAGCGTCTTAAAATAAAGTTATTAAATATATAAATTTTTGTTTTTAGAAAAATATACCTAGCATTTTTATGCCAAAAAGCATAATGAATAATAAATATTGTGGTACGACATGAGATGTATGTGATGAAGTCGTTAGCAGAGCTGTTACTCAGGGAAATTGTTTAGCAAAAAGCGTGTGTGCTGGAAATAAAATGTATGCAGCATTTTATAAACAGTAATAAGCAACAAGTGAATAGACATTAGATGATATCTATAGCCAGAGTACAGTTGCTAGAAGGATACATTTTCGTGGGAATTTCTTTAAATACGTGGAGAAATTTTCCTCGTATGTACGAGTATTTGAACATTTTATGTTTACTTCTCTAAAATATGGCAGATACTCGTATAGAGAAATTTTATGTATTCTGTTGTCTTTTATATGCACTAAAGGAAGGCATTATCCAAAGTTGAATGTAATTTACAAAAATAATCAAGTGGGCTATATAGACTTGTGCAGATGTGGAAAACTTGAATTCGAAATGACATAAAGCAACTTAAGCCCGTTGAAAAAATTAACAATTTACATAAGAAAGTTCGACTAATAAAAATTCATACATAATTTAAAATATTTATTTACGTTTTGTATTTAGTTTTCTTCGAATGTGTTTCAACAGTTTGACAAAAAAAACACTTATATCCTATACGAAAATTTGGTGATTACACACAGCATCTTCTTTAGTAATTAATTTGCTGTCCTCTAAATATTCTCGATTTATAAAGACATTAACTTGAAATTTATAATATATTTAGTATGTTAATACCAAAATATATATGTTGGCATCCTGGAGAGTATTAACCCTAGAAGACTAATGATACTTAACTATATAATACGTTAAAATTTATATCCATATTTATATACAAAATCATTATGGGAGTGTCTTCTATCCCATATATCAATTGTATATACTGGCAATGCATGCCAACTCCTTATTTGGCCACTTGGTCCAATATCCCTCCAAAATCACACACACTCTCATGGCCTTTTAATTGACCTTTCATGGCCCGTAAATATTTTCATAAACTCAATTCGGCAATTCCAATTGTTGTGTGTGATAGAAGACACTCCCGTAGTCATATTTTATTTGCTGCCAGTGCATCCCAACTTTTTATTTGGCCATTGGGGGTAAAATGCCTTCAAGATCACACACACTATCATGGCCCGTAAATATTTTCATAAACTCAATGCGACAATTCCAATTGTTGTGTGTGATAGAAGACACTCCCGTAATCATATTTTATTTACTGCCAATGCATCTCAACTTCTTATTTGGCCATTGGGGGTAAAATCCCTCCAAGATCACACACACTCTCATGGCCCGTAAATATTTTCATAAACTCAATGCGACAATTCCAATTGTTGTGTGTGATAGAAGACACTCCCGTAATCATATTTTATTTGCTGCCAATGCAACTCAACTTCTTATTTGGCCATTGGGGGTAAAATCCCTCCAAGATCACACACACTCTCATGGCCTGTAAATATTTTCATAAACTCAATGCGACAATTCCAATTGTTGTGTGTGATAGAAGACACTCCCGTAATCATATTTTATTTACTGCCAATGCATCTCAACTTCTTATTTGGCCATTGGGGGTAAAATCCCTCCAAGATCACACACACTCTCATGGCCCGTAAATATTTTCATAAACTCAATGCGACAATTCCAATTGTTGTGTGTGATAGAAGACACTCCCGTAATCATATTTTATTTGCTGCCAATGCAACTCAACTTCTTATTTGGCCATTGGGGGTAAAATCCCTCCAAGATCACACACACTCTCATGGCCTGTAAATATTTTCATAAACTCAATGCGACAATTCCAATTGTTGTGTGTGATAGAAGACACTCCCGTAATCATATTTTATTTACTGCCAATGCAACTCAACTTCTTATTTGGCCATTGGGGGTAAAATCCCTCCAAGATCACACACACTCTCATGGCCTGTAAATTGTCTTTTCATGGCCTGTAAATATTTTCACAAAATTCTTAAAATATTTATAAAATATGGATTTTCATATTAAAAAAATTTCACTGTTTGGTTACGCCATTTCGTTACGTCATAACATATTTAACTTCACAACTAAATACGTTGTTTCGTAACTGCTTGCGTGAAAACAAGGTTCACTCGGCATATTTATCTTCTCTTACATTATAAATTTTACATTTAATTATCCCAAATATTTATTTTTAGAGTCTTATGGCAAAGGTGAAATGTCTCCGTCCACGGCCCTTGCCAGAGTGACCCCAAAAAATACAGATTTAATGCTCTACTAAAAGAATTGGACCCCATAAAGTATATATATATTCTTGATCAGTGATGAAGTCTAAGACGGTCTAGCAATGCCCATACTTTCGTCTGTTGAAAACATGTTGTAGTCTATTTTTGGACTCCGCCCCCTTCAGTAGGCGTTGACGTATGACATTATATAAATGATATCTGTCCCACCCAGTTAAACATTTTAATTTTACTTACTAAATATTTGAATGGTATTTAAGATTCGACCCGGTCTAATATAACGTTTTTATTGTTTTTCTTTTAATTTACTATATAATTAAAATGAACTCATATTAAGGTAAAAAAAAAACATATTAAGATAAACAAGAACAATTTTCACAGATAAATGAAATTAATGCCTGAGATCAAATCGTGGGTACAATAACACCAACCACAGGTAATTTTTACCTATAGCTTCTTTATTTTATTCCTCCAAAAAAAACTTTGCTTACTAAAAACGATTAGTTTATGTTAAAACAGAAAGTTTATGGTTTAGAGTTTCTTAAAAAAGTATTGAAAAGATACACTTGCTGAATTTGGTACGGCGAGGTGACATGATTTTTTTTGTGTCGACAATAATAAGAAATTAAAATGCTGATTGCTGAAATAGTTTACATGAGACTAAGCAGCGGAGAGTACTGAGTTCGATTCGGGATAAATATGAAGTCGATTTTTTCTGATAAGAATTAGTGCACTCGTCACTGAACAATATTGGCAGCTATTAATAATATTATGTACTAATCAGTAAAGTAATAGGACTCTCCTCTATAGACCCTATAGCAAAAATGTCCTCTCCACACTGTCCCTTCCTTTCTAGTTCCGGCACAATGCACATCATATGTAGGAGTCATCCCCTGAGTGCTGGTTCTACAAACAAAACAAAATAATGAGTAATAAACTACACATAAAATTTATGTTGGTTAGTCTTCTAGAGTTAATTAACCCATTTCCAGCCGCGAAACATAAAATTCATCAGATTTCAATAAAATTCGAGTTCTTAACTAATTTGAGCCTCCTGATTTCAAGTCCGTTATTAAAATTGACCTAAGTGTTTTACGGTCGTCGGGATCCGTTGTTCGCAAACACGAACACTGGCCGCAACGTAACAATCTCATTATTATTTTTTGATTTGCAAACTCGAAAACTATTTTCTTACAAATATTTACACAATACAAATTTTAAACACAATTCTTTTAACATTTTATTGAATATCTTTATTTTTATATATTTATTTATTTATTTTTTATATTACATTAGTTATTTTTGATGGTATGCCTCAAAACACTTTGGATGTAAATGTACATTGCACTTTTTGCACATCCATTTTATGGGCTTTCGACAAGTTTTTAGTTTACAACGTCTAGGTTTTCCGTCTTTCTGTTCAGTAGGAATGTGTTGACAATCCATTATTGGCAAGTTTCGAGGCAAAAACTCTGGAGAATTTTCCAATATTTCCTGCGATAACAAAAGTTCTTTTGCTATGTTCACACGAAAGTTTTTTTGTGGCATAGGTTTTTCGTTTTTTTCTTTTAAAACAAAGCATTGTAGCTTCCATGCGTTGACAACCGATGAATTCAAAACTGAAATAAAAAATGGGCAATACCACTTTTTAGATCGGATATTTATTCTATAATTTTGAACCGCATTGTCATGCAAATCAACTCCACCCATTCCTTTGTTATAATTGAAAAACATATGCGGCTGCTGATAACTACCGAATTTTCTCTCTTTCTTCTGCCATCTTTTGATGGAGTGCATTGGCTGAATTTGGTCAAAATTAGTAATCATGGTCACTTCTTTATTATCAGCCCAACGGCAAGCCAATATATTGTTTACTTTATCAAATTGGAAGTCAGTATCACCGCGAGCTAATTCATTTCCAGTTTTTAAAGGTGCCTTTCCAGTTCTATTGGCGCGCACAGTTCCGCTTGCACAAAATTCTTTTTCGTTAAGTAAGCACATTAGTTGGTAAGAAGAGAAAAAATTGTAGAAATAAATTCTGTGGTGGTTAGAGTTTTTCACATTTTCCAGTAGTCTTAGCACAACGTCTGCTCCCAAGCCGATTTGACGATCATAGTTATCAGTAGCACCTGCATATGGCATACAATTAAAAAAATACCTATTTGAGGAGCAAAGACACCACAATTTGTATCCAAAACGTATCGGTTTGTTTCTTATGTACATTTTACAGCAGTGGCGACCAAAATATGGCACCATTTGCTCGTCGATTGACAAATCGGTACTCCATACGCCAAACTGCATGGATTTTGCGTTCGCTATGTCTATCAATGGTCTTACCTAAATTATTTAAAAGTTAATCAAATGTCACCATCAATCTCTTAGAAAGTTAAATTTCATTTACCTTTGTGAGCTTATCATTTACATCTAAGCTATTGTTGTTCTTACCCATTTAGCTTAACTGGCTACTTCTAATAATAAAAAATATAGTACAGACAAACTTAGATATCACTCGATATGTCAGCAGGATGCTAACTGCAAAACTTTAAATGAAAAATTAAATTTTTATTAGCATAAACAAAAGCAACTTATTTCTACCGTAACTTTTGGGGTTTTGTCATTTTGGCATTAACAAATTTTCTGTCACAGAATCTGTTCGATGCTACTAGCTCCACACATATCTAAAATATACATAGAATGAAGCGAACAATCTTTTCACATAATTCTTGTAAGATTGTGAAAGTCACACGATAAAATGCAACAACATTCTATTTTATGAACCAAGTTTTCATCACCAAAATTTGTATATATTTTTCTTCATGTAGTCGAAAAAGTTCATATACACATTTAGCCATATATTATGTGATGCAATAATTAATTACAAAATTGAATTTAAGCCACATTTACTTTTATCAGTTCGTTGTCAAAGTGTAACCTAAAACATGATACAAAATCTGCTTCACATTTGATGTGACTCCTGTCATGGAGATATGAGCAAATTGTATTAAATATTTTAGCATTTGTTCCCATGAGAATGTGCTAGGGCTATTTGCTGTGCTCATGTAACGTTAAACAAAATTCTGTTTTTGTTGAATTGCCTGCATTAAATCATTTGCCAAATTTACAAAGTGAATACGTATTATATGTTTTGGTCAAATTTGGCGTCAAACTGTAGCATTTTACCATTCATTACTATGGATTTTAGGATTTTAACTGGAAATATAAACATTTCCTTATTGTTGGGGATTACGTAAAGCATAACATTTAACTATAAATATAATTAGTTTAAATATTAGTAATACTTTGTTATGTAACAAAATAAAACCAACAAATTTGCTACGGTTTGTATGCAGCTGTGGTTGTATGTCCTTTAATTAATGTTTCTTGAAGTTTTAATTTATTATGTATACACGGAAAAAAATTAGTTAACTGTATTTTATTTTTTGGTAAGAGATAAGTTTTATTCCTTCTTCATATGGAAATTGCATTAATGTTTGTTTTAGCATTTTATATATTTTAATGAGCTATTACGCTGCAGGCCCTAATGGAATATGTGTTTGTAAAAAAAAGATTAATATCACAGGAACATTGATTTTTATACCCTCCAAAAAAAATTGGAGGATATATTCACTTTATCATTTCGTTTGTAACGCAGAGAAATATCCATCTGAGACCTTGATCAGTGATGAAATCTAAGACAATCTGGCCATGTCCGTCCGTCTGTGAAAATCACGATACAGCCTAAAAGAAAGGAGACACACTCTTGAAATATGGTATAAATAAATCTTGAAGAATAGTACAGGTCAAGTTCGTAAATGGCCTGAGCCGGGTCAGAGGGCAAAAAGTTCCCCTAAGAAGAACTAAACCAAGCTCTAAAAATTTTAAAGTTTCTTTTTTTAATCTTGTTAAGCTAGCGATATATTTTTATGTCAAAGAAGGACCAACGCATTAAACTTGGAGCCATAAAATGAAAAAAAATTATTTTTGGACCCCGCCTCCTTTAGCTGGCGTTATTATATGTAAAAATAGTGTAAAAATCTAGCAAATTGTCTTACTTAAGCTTAAATTCCTTAAAAATAAAATTTTTAAGCTTTAATGACGAAGATGAGTCGTAACAGGGTACTAATCTGCCCAACCCTCTCCTCCCCCTTTGCCCCCCTAAATGAGCCTACCAAAAAAAAATATTTTTTTAATTTTGTATTTAATTATCACAAAAATTTTTATTTTTAAGTTTTATAACAAAAATGAAATGTCTCCCCCACAGCCCTTGTCAGAGCGACCCCACCAAAATACAGTTTTAATACCCACCAAAGAGAATTGGACCCCATGGGTGGTTGGTATACGTGGCTGTCCGCCACTCGCAAGCATTCAAGTAGGATCTCTGAGATCCCGTTTTGAAAAACCACTCCACTCGTCAGTGACTACCTATGGAAGCCGTATCCTGATCTCGGATACGAATGGTTACTAGATCCAACCCGTCGCATTGAGGTATCTAATAAGGTCCCCCAGACCTGTACCTGATAACTCCGCGAGGTCGCCTATAATACTGTTGCCTAAGAATTTGTGTCTCGTGTTGTGCAAGGCCGGGCATTCGCAAAGGAAGTGATAAACTGTCTCTTCCTTGCTCTGATCTCGCCAGCTTCGACAGAATGCATTATGGTTGAGACCTAACCTGCCTGCATGTCTGCCTATTGCCCAGTGCCCTGTCACAACCGCTACGAGTTTTGAGATGTCCCTGCGATTCCTGTTGATCAATTGTGCTGTTCTATTGTCGTTATAACATAACGATAAACATAAAGCACATATATTCTTTTTTTTTATCTTGGACCAGCACTCAGGGGATGACCTCTATATATATGCAATGCATTGCGCCGGAACTGAAAACGAAAGGATAGTATTGAGGGGACAGATTAGGAAAGATGAGAAGATATACAGTTTTTTGTAGCTATTTCAACCTTTTACTTCGCCGGCTAATTTTTGCTACAGGGCCGACGAAGGTGGGTGCTGTTACTCTGCTTTTAGTACATGATAGTGTCAGTCGCTGCCAATTATGTTCAGTGACCAGTGACTATGCCTTCATCACTGAAAACAGGCTGGCAACAACTAACACAACCACGCACTAATGCTGATCAGAAGAATTCAACACAATATTTCATGACTCAGCGGGGGCTCGAACTCTGGACTCTCCGCTCAATAGTCTCGTGTTCTACTACTTCAGCCAACAGCACCCACAACATACAACATACCCACAACATATATTCTTGTTCAGCCCATACGTTCGTCTATGGAAAACGTGATATAGTCTATTTTTGGACTCCGCCCCTTTAGTGGGGGTTGACATAAGATATTATATGCAAAAATAGTGTAAATATTGAACAACTTGTATTCCTTAAGCCTATTAAAAGCTGAGATGTTCTCTGATCTTGCAGAGGTGACCATGGGGGAGGTCCTTCCCAGAATGACTCTGTCAAAATAAAGATTTAAAATTGGGAACAGAGATGGAACTCTGTCTCACCAAGTTAAACATTTTAAATTTACTTACCAAATATTTGGAGGGTATTTAAGATTCGACCCGGTCAAATACAACGTTGTACTTGTTTTAAGTTGCTTATATTAGGGAACCTATTTTTTACATTTAGTATTACAAGCTACCAGCTCGGTTAATAATATGTGGGCTGTAAGTAATTGCAGCGGAGGACGCGATTTCATGTCTTTGCCATTAACATGGGTTTTGTTTTCTGCTACCTTGAATATAATCTGCACTGAATACATATTTTGTCTTACACATATAACAAAAATTATTTCTTTATAAGGCATTTAGTTAGAAAATGTTTTAGGCAGTGCTATCGACAGATTTTATATCAATAGAGTGTTATATCTTGGAATTACACATGGTTTTAATTTTTGCAGTGTATCAGTGTACAATTGAATATATTTTTCATATCAAACAGCTCTAACAAACATTTGATTAAAAGCAAGAGAATTTAAACCACATTGAGATTAATTATATTTCATCGTATATAACCCTTGCCTGAGTTGGCCAAAATCTCTTTAATACTTAATTCTATTTTGAAATTTAACCCTGTGAGGCGGAACGGATATTATTTGTGTGTATTTCTTTAAGATCGAGTGCATGTAACAATATGAGTTTTCCAACAAACACAGCAGTCCATCGTGTGAGCTTGTAAGCGGACGGTCATTGCACAAAGTTTTTTTCTTACGGAGATATATTATTTCATGTTGCCTGAGAGGCGAGGTTTACAGTTAAGGATATTTATGGTACGATAAATATGTCTATATTCGGGGGGTGCTTTAAAATCATGTGAAATAAGGCCATGATGGCTTTATCTTTCAATCAATTGGGAGATAAAGCCATTTTTTTTTGTAACATTTGAATGGGAGATAAAGTCTTCGTGGCCTTAGCTCCCATTAGCAATATTAGAAAATGGCTTTATCTCTCATTTCAGTTTTGAAGAATTTGCTCCTTTATATATGTCGAACAGTGGCTTCGCTGAGGAAAGATTTTATGCATTGGCCGACATTGGGCCGGGCTTAAGGATTTTCTACTCTGTGTATGTCGAACAGTGGCTTCGCTGAGGAAAGATTTTCTGCATTGCCGGCCGTCGGCCTTTTACAGAATGTTTACACCATGCATAACAATATTCTACAAAAATATGGCTTTATCTCACATTCGCAAAAACAAATATGGCTATATCTCTCATTTCGAGCAATTTTGGATATGCCCTTAACTCTGAGTGACTGGGAAATAAGGCCATTATGGCTTTATCTCCCATTCAATTGAGCAATAAAGGCATCATGGCCCTAGTTCACATGATTTTAAAGCACCCCCACCCCCCTCCTTTATTCAATAGTTAGATTATCTATGTTTCAAAGTATTACCAATAAAAAAAGACAATGATCAGAAGGGATCTTAATACGAATTTGTGCTTTGACTGACGTTCTGTGAAACGAGTTCATAAGGCAATCACCGACTTCATTCATGCTTCCGAGAACTAGCAAGATATATCGGAACAATTCAAAATAGGAAAAATATCAATTACAGATTGTTTATTATGGTGCAATTATAATTGCCGGAACGTGGGTCTCCAACTTCCTATAGATTCGACATGAGAAAATATGTTCAAATGAATTTTTATATACAAAGCGAAATGTTTTTAACATATTGAAAATTGATTTTTTTCTATCAATTTTAAATAAAAAATACCTATGAGAACACTTTTAATTGAAGTTTTTTATTTTAAAGTTAAAAAAATATATAAATTTCTTTTAAAATCAATTCCTTCCAAAAATAAGGTTAAAGTGTGAATTAAGTGGGGGTTTTTTTGAGTTATAGAAATGATTTAAAAAAAAAATTTATTTTATAAAAAAAATAGTCCAATTCTCAAATATAAAATGTTTATGAATATCAAAAAAAAAATCTTGTTTTTTTAAAGTCGCCTATCAGGCTACTTTTTAAGCGTTTACAAAAAAATAGTTTAATGATCTAGAGTTAAAAGGATTCAGATGCGAGTATTCATAAAGCATGCAATTTACATACGGTTATACAGACTAGTAATGCTAGTCTGCTAGTACCCAGGTCGTGGGTTGGACTCACGCCAAAAGCTTCGGGTGTTTGTGACGTTTTCAGATAACACACTGGGATCTACTAGGATACAAATGGGCTGAATTATTTAACAACAACTGGTAGCCTGCAAAACCTAACCTAACCTAAAAGCTACATAGAACGAGACAGCAAGAGAAGGTCCTCGTTCGTAGTAAATAGGAAAGCTATCACGGATATCAAATTGTTAAAAAGTATTTTTTCACAATATTTATGATTTAAGTGATTTCAAGTATGAATGCCATATATCAATTGATGACTAAACATCTGTTTCTTAGTTCATCATTGTTTAACGTGGTAATTTCGTTTATTGATACTATTCTGCTATACTTTATAGGACTAATTCATAAACAATATGTATAAGTATGTCAAACAATAAAGTTGTAAGCATTATGTATTTTTTTTTTTTTTTAGGAGTAGGACTAGCACTCAGGGGATGTCCCCTATATATGCAATGAATTGCGCTGGAACTGAAAACGAGGGGATAGTATTGAGGGGACAGATTACGAAAGATGAGAAGATAGACAGTTGTTTTTGTAGTTATTTCAACCTTTTACTTCGCCGGCTAATTTTTGCTACAGGGCCGACGAAGGTGGGTGCTGTTACTCTGCTTTTAGTACATGATTGGGTCAGTCGCTGCCAATTATGTTCAGTGACCAGTGACTATGCCTTCATCACTGAAAACAGGCTGGCAACAACTAACACAACCACGCACTAATGCTGATCAGAAGAATTCAACACAATATTTCATGACTCAGCGGGGGCTCGAACTCTGGACTCTCCGCTCAATAGTCTCGTGTTCTACTACTTCAGCCAACAGCACGATTTATGAGATTATTTAATTTTGCACAGGACTTAATTATACAACTATTTAAGTAAATTAATCATGCAAAAATTTCCAGCCAGCAGATTTACTCTTTAATTTATCAGGAAAAAAAAAACAGTTTGAATTTGTATGTTATTTGTGTTGCAATTTCCTTTGATTCCGAATTACGCAGCATTCTCCCTGGTTACAATCTGCAGACTTATTTACTGGTAATTAATGTTTCTAAATTATTTCACTTTCAAAAATTTCCACTAATTCACCATTTTGAATTAAAAATATTTAGGGACCTACAAATTATATGCCAACACAACTCTCAAGCGGCCCACCCACTTGCAAAATAACTGTGCAATCATATCGCCAATATGTATGCCATATTCAAAGGTGGCACAATATATTGGCAGATATCAAAAGGCTTTTGATTTTTATTGTACAAACCAAAAGAAGTGTAATATACTGTGAAATGTGTTGGCAACATTGTACAATAATTTACGCAAGCCTCTTCTTTATCACTCATGTTTTTATTTATAATTAATAAGTAATAAATATTTTTATTTTAAATTGAACCAAAAGTTTTAAAAAACCCAACCTCGCAATTTACAATGTACAAATCTACAATTATATTGTGTAATGAATGGGCCGCTTTAGTATCTGAAGGACAGACGTGCTACAGATTGTAGTGGTTACCTGGCTCGCTGCCCAACCCCACTGTGGTCTTAGCACCGGGTGAATACAATGCGTCTACCAACGCCCCCACACGCAACAGACTGTCACGCATGAGTACCAATTTGAAACCATGTATTTGGACATGGCATCCCCCTTGGTTAGGAGCGGAGCCTACCTAAAACTCCTGCCGATCTTTGGGTCACGACATCTGGTTGCAATGCATCTCCACACTGGGCTCACGCCCTCCCCGCGATTTGGGTTTCAACACACAAACACCACGATGCTCCCAGAAGGGCCGCACCCATTGCCGGGCAGAAACCAAGGTTCCTGGGGCCCCCGACACCCATGGTACCAGAAACAAATCTCCGGTCAGACCCCGTAGCCGAAACTACTTCCAGTTGAACTCCAAACAGTTCGGGACTGGTGGCCCACAATACAAAACATACAACAACACAAACACTGAACAATCGCCTTAAGGCGACTCATTGGGCACATGTGCCACCAGTAAAGACAATCACAAATAAAACAGGACACAGCCACCCTCACGAGTGACATCACATAAAGAGACGGGCAACAGACAACACACAACATCCATCCAAGGCGGCAGGGGAAACACCAACAGAAGTACAGCACCAGCAGCAGCCAACAGATGAAAACCGCAGGGAGACCATAGGCAATCCATCCTTGCCAACAACGCGCAGACGGCGGCAACAGCAAGCGGATAGGCAGACAACAGCGGTAGGAAGGCAAGCAGCCGCAGAACCCAATAACACGGGTAACTGCAGGGGCTACCTCCACTAAAGTCCCGTCCTTCTCCTACTAAACAAAACGCGTGCAAAATCGCCCAACCTTTTAAACGTCCGACTGTCTTCTGCGACCCTACTAACATCCCAAGACCCCTCCGAACACACAACGCCCATATCACCTAAACTCCTAACGTCATCATAGTAAGGGCATGTCATCAGTACATGCTCCCAGTCCTCTGGTCCACCGCCACATCGACATTGCGGAGATTCCGACAGTCCCCTCCGATATAAGAACTCAAGTGTCTGAAGGACAGTTAAAAGGACACTAAGAAGTATAATAACTGCGGCATAAAAATAACAAATACATAAAATAACTAAAAAATATACATTAAATATTACATTCAAACGTATTTGGCTTGGTAAAGCCGTTTAAGCAATCGGTTATCAAATAACAGAGACCTTCATTTTTCTTTTAAAATTAATAATCAACACAATTACACAAGAGAATGGTTATCTTGACTCTGAATAATATAATATGCATAAGTACCGCATTGGGAAATACATTTAAAAACTACTTAAGTTTTGTTTCCGCTTTCATTTATAACGGAAATTGAATTTGTTTTTTATTCACATGTAATAAAAGCAAAAAAACAATATTTTTAGATATTTTTGTATCAATATGTGAAACGAATTTTGTTAGAGGACAACCAGGATATTTGGAAATATTAGCCATATGGAATATGCACCCAAAATGTAACAATAAAAAAAGATGTATCTATATGAATAGCGCAAAAATGTTGTTGCTGTTAAAAAAGGCATTCAAATAAATGTTTTTCAAGCAAATTTATGTATGATTTTTTTTGCAACTAAAAATAAGTTACAGAGTAAGTAGTAACCAAGAAACAGGATGAAGATGATGACAAACTGTTTGCGTGTAGCATAAGTTGAGGCGTAGCTTTAGTTTAGGTATCCCATAAAATATAAGGAGCATGAGATTATAATGTCGATTTCTTTTTTAAAAAAGAATGCTACATTTTTTGCACTTTTCAATGGAAAATGGCAACATTATGGCATTTGAAAACAGTGGATTTATTGAAAATTGATCTACCATCTCTTATGAAGACGTGTTTTATTTTAAAATGTTTCCTTATTGTTGTTTTTTAGAATAAAAAGTGACAAAAAGTTACATATTTTCCAGAAAAGAAATCGCCATAAGTGTTTCACTGTGAGTGTTATCACCATGAGAACAGAATTTTTATGACTTGAAATATGCAACCTTCGATTGTTATTGTTTTTAAAAGGATACAGCACGATATTATACTGGTCATCAAACAATTGGACTTGGCGCACTTGACACTCTATATCATGCAAATATTTCTTGGCCTTCTTGGAACTGGAATTAGAGTTCTTTAAATATTTCCATTAAAAGTTTTATAAAACTGACACTACCGAATTAAGTGAAAACGATGCATATTGCTAAGACTTATATTGCTATCGCCATTCACAAGATAAGACTAGAAACCTATAGGAAGTAATAATTTATTGAGGATCTAGGAACTACAATTAATTATAAAGAATATATTTTACTTCTAATAGTCATAATAAATAAAATGATATTAAATTTAAAGCATTTTAAAAAACCTTAAACCAGATAATTATACTTCTAACATTCGGTATTACAGCTTAATTTCTTAACAATTCAATTTACAATTTTAAATTCAATACCCATGCTAGCCCTCACATATAATATTGTTAAATCAAAAAGAGAATTAACATCAGAACGATGCCCGTATAATGCACACAATTAGAATTTTTTCAATTACCAACTAATTTGTTTCCTTGCAACTGCCATAATGAACAGATACTTATACATACGAGTATCAAATGAAAGATTTACCTTTTTCAGTTCGAAGATGAAAATACTTTCAACCTTTTCTATTTTTAAATATTTCCTCATCTGTATTGTGTCTGTTTTCCAAAATGAAATGATATCCTAATTTCTTGCCAATATTTGTGGCTTTCAGAAAACTTAAAAAAGTATTCTATTTGAATCAATTTAACTAACATCTTTTTGATGATTTTATAAACTAAAACTCTTGCAATTTCTGTATTTTATTGTTTATATGCAAGTTGTTATTATGGAAAATGTTGTTGTCCTTGCACATGCTGTAGGTGTAAGACAAAATTAGTTGTTACATGTGTACCTTAGAAATGTTTGTGTATCATATTGGTTTTATACACCAGTATTGAGAATGTACATAATTATTTGGCTTTGTGCTGGTTAATGCTAATTGACCACTTTCAGTTATACATTTACACGCACTTATTTAATATATTTTCTTTTCGTAATTTTGCCAATATTTATAAATTTTAGATATAATCGACAGAAAATCGTAGGCCTAAAAAATTTA
Organism: Linnaemya tessellans; assembly: GCA_951800035.1. Classification (NCBI taxonomy): domain Eukaryota; kingdom Metazoa; phylum Arthropoda; class Insecta; order Diptera; family Tachinidae; genus Linnaemya; species Linnaemya tessellans. The sequence continues at coordinate 102,655,486 of OX637533.1, read as the reverse complement.
ATTATATGTGATAAATATAGTTAAAAGAATTCTTACTAAACAATGGACGAGTATGTCTCTAGTCGTGCATTCTAATGGCTATTACACCAGATATTATTAGCAAAACCTCTTGACTTATGCACAAACCTGCAAAATTCAGTAGAGATCTGCCTAAGATAAATCCTATTAAGTACTCGTATAATAAAGAAAAAACAATTAAAATGTTTTATTTGTTATGAGTCCACTTTATTTCATTTATTTCTTATATGCTTTGTTATATTATTATTTTATTTATCGAGGTCAAATCTGCAATCTGCAAACTATTTTTTAAGAACTAGCATAAATTTTAAAATTTTAATTAAGAATGGAATATTTAGAATATTTTTTTCTTATAATCATCGAACTACCACAAGGGATCGGTATAGAGTTCGGGGCCGCTGCGGCATCTCATCAGCGCCTTTTTTTTCATGTTTCTACTTTTCACGGTCATTAACCTTCGCCTTACCAAAGGTTTTTATATACATCGTTTACCAATACCCATCCGGGTGGTACTGAAGCTTTATGCATGTACTTTTGTGCGGTGGATGCTGATTACCGATTAAAGTGGATGATATATTATCAGATATATTGCTATTAAACTTATGAGAAGTCAGCTTTTCATTTTTAAAGTTAATCACAGAAATGGTTCCTTCATGTCTTACTGTTTCCAGGGATCAGCGCTTCTAAGGGAATCGCAACTGAAATATGAACATATCTGTTATTTTTCCCAAGTAGAATTTCTAAAATCTTGTATTCTTTTCCAAGTTCATAGATGATCGCCAAATAATTAGTTTTTTTTATAGCTCAGCAAGATGGTGTTTAGTCTCTCTAAATTTACGAAAAGAGCATTGAGGAGTTAGTGATCTGCTTTGTAACGATAATTTAGGTATTTATATGGGTTGTGAAATGTAAGCATTAGCAAGGACGATTTCTATTATAATATAAAATTTAGTTGTTGAATTTAGAACGTTGGAAAATGGTCGCAAAGTTTTTTGATATGAGTAGTGAAAATAAGTTGCAATATGTATGTATTTTATAATCACTATTTTTATTTTCAAAGTAAAAATAATTATTGTAACTTGTGTTGCTAAAGGCTGTCTCATGAAGAGAGAGAAATGTATTTTCTTGGATTGATTGACACTGAGTTAGATTTGGATGGTACTGAGAATTTAAGTGGTGATGATGATGAAGACCAGGATTATATGCTTATTGGAGATGCTGACCATTCTGATATAGAACAGAAGCTTGGCGAAGTAGAGGTGACTGTTGAAAGTGATTGTGATGATAATGATGAATCATGTGCGAGGTCTTTGTATTACGAGACTAAAGACAATGTGAAATGGTATAAGGAGGCGCCAATCAAAAATCGCCGACGATCGATCAATATTATTCATGAAAACCTTTATATGGTTCCTAATCCAATATCTAAAAATATGTCCAGGGCTGATACATTTAAATGCATTCTCAGTCAAACAAAATGTGAAAAATGTCATCAAGGCTCTTCAACATACTTAAATTAAATGTTTTTATTTGTAAAAAAGGTCTATTAATCAGTTTTTATAATAAATAGTTTCATACCCACCCGGGTGGGTATTGGTAGCCCATGCAATAAAATTGAAAAAAAAACTTTAAAAACTCCTTTAAAAAAAATTTATATTTTTGATAAATTCTAAAAGTACACAAAATTTGTTCATTGACTCAAAATTTCTCATAGATTGGAGCAAAATTAACCAAGTCATTGAAGGAATAAAACCGAAATGGTCACCGTGGTGGGTATTGGTAAGGCGAAGGTTAAGAATATCAACAACTTAACTAATATTTTTAACGAAAGAGAATAACCCCCTTTAAGTTAGCACGAAAATTACTAACCCTGATGATTTGAAACCATTTTTTATAAGAGTCCGAATTTTGATGACTAAAATGTGAATTGTTTCCAGTTTTCTTTTAACTCGGACCAGCACTCAGGGGCTCACCGCTTTATATGCAGTGCATTGCGCTGGAGCTAGATAGGAGCTGATAGTATTGAGGAACAGATGAAGAAAAATGAGAAGAAGATTTTCTGCTACACAGCCGACAAAGGAGGATACTGTCCCTGTGCTCTTTAGTACATGATGGTGTCAATAGCTGCCATTTATGTTCAGTGGCCAGTGCTATGCCTGCATCACTGAAACAGGATGACAACAACTAACACAGGCATGCACTAATGCTGATTAGCAGAATTCCATACGCTTCATAGTGCCGTGTTAATTACTTCAGTTTTTGAGAACTTATACAATTTGTCAGGCAAGATATCTTGAAACATAAAATAATCATATATGTAACGATCTAAGCAGGCTTTTGTTCAGATTAATAAGTCAGTATTTCGTAATCTACCAGATAAAGCGGGAAATACAAATAGGATGCCACTACACGAGGTATGTTCAAATAAGAAGGGCTTAAATATGAGAGCAAAAACATGTGAATGTGTAATATTTTTTAATATATGTATCTAGAGGAATTTCAAATACATCATGGGATTGACAGCAGATAAATCTGTGAACTTTAACAGAAATGTAAAAAATGAGTTTTGTTTATAGATTAAGCATTAAGCAGCTTAGGCTGCCAAAAGAGGTCATCACGCCGGAATTCGTCAATACAATTAATGGAATAATATTGGACTATCAGAAAATAAAAATACGTGATGGGGCTGAGTGAGTACATCTCATTTTAAATTCATATTTGAACATGGAAAAGTATTCCGCAAATGCTCGAGTGCTCACTTGTGTAATTAGTATGGCAAAAATAATTATATTGGATTGGGTCGAATGAAGAGGTCTTAACCTAAAAAAATGCATATATCGAGATCCTTGAAAAAACTTGTTATTTGGAAGTAACGACAAAAATGGAAAAACGCTGGACTAAATGTTTTCATCTAAAAGAGGATTAAGGGAGAAAATAAAACATTTAGAAAAACGCTTATCTGTTGCTTTAGAAAACCGCTTATTTGGAAAGAACACAAAAAAATTTTTAAAATGCTGGACTATATGTATTGACCTAAAATTACACTTATTTGACGAAAAAATGTTTTATTAAAAATTTTGATGTGTTAACATCTATACGCGCGCCTCTAGGGCAGTAAACTATCAGTTTCAATACATACGCAAGTGTAAGTGTAAGAGTTTGTTTGTTTGTTGTTGTTGCTTGGCAGTCGGTATTGAAAGTGATTATTGGGCGATTTTCTTATAATATTCCCACGCGATTTTCTCCAGAATTTCATAGCCGATTTTATTAATTTTTGGATTAAAACGCTAGTGCGGGTTTCGGCGAAGAGTTAAGGCCAAAAATTAAGGCGATCCGTTATCGGCGAGCGGAGATTTAAGTGTTTTAATTCGGAGTATTAATTTGGAGTGATATTAAAAAAGTGTTTTATGTTGATCTTTGGTTTTGTCTTATGCATAGCAAAGAGAATAGTGACGTGGTTATACGTACATACATATATAAAAATGAGATAGCAAGACAGCAACGTATGTAGCTTATGTACAAACATAACAATGTATGTATGTACATTTGCCTGTTGCTTTGCATTCTCTTTGTTTTTTGTGGGTTTAATATAAAATAAATAAAAAATACTTTATATTAACTCTACCTCCGGGTTTGTGGGTCTGTGTTCATAGAATTCGAACAGGTGCCGTGTAACAAAAAGGTGTTAACACATCGCCCGTGAGTTCGAACACTCATTGATTTTTTTTTTATTCATATATTCATTTACAAAATTATGAAACAGCCCTTGTTAATATATTCTAGAAATAGTTTTCGCCAGTAATGAAATTATATCCCAGCTGGTATCTTGTATTTGAATTTGATTTTAGTTAAAAACTGAACATTTCAAAAATTAAAAGAGTACTTCGTACCACTTGTGTGGCAGCTTACAAATAATTTTTTGTTTTACATGTCCTTGTTACAGACGTTGCAGTTTGTTAAACTATAATACACACTCATAAAATATGTGTCACTTGTAAAGTAGTGACCATTTTTATTTTCTACTACCAGGGAAAACAATAAAAACAATGTTGGCGTATACATGCAAACATGCATAGAAGGAGAAAAAAACATTTTATTTTAATTTCATTTGGGCAGTACCATACGAGAACTGTTATTATTCGTTTACTATGCATGGGCTAGATAAAAAAATCACTCAGTTGTTTATTTGGAATTCCATTTACTAATTACAAAGTTTAAATTAAATTGGGATGTGGCATGTCGAAAGTAACGTCAATAAAAATTAAAAAAAAAGAAGGGAAACAACAACAAATTTACTGACATAGTGTGTCATTATGTACACGAGCTCAAAATTTATTTCACTTTGTTTTATATGCAAATAAGAAAAGTCATCCAAATAAAGTGCAAAGTGTAAATATATTCGACATTAATGCCTCTGTGTGTGGGTAAATACATATTTGCAATTAAGTTTATGTCAGTAATTTCTTTATGGGGGTGATGTGTCCGGCTTTGTCATATCCATAGCTCAGCTCTTTTTTTTTTTTTTTGTTTATTTGTGTTAAAGTCATCATAACACAACTGCATATACAAATGCTTGGGCATGTAGTTTTTTTTTTGTTTATATTATAAACGAGACCACTGGATTTTTTTACAAGCTAAAATAACAAAAACCAATACTTAGTCAAATATTTATATTATTTGGGTGTATATAAAAAAAGAGTCTACGCTGCACATTGGGATGTAAGTGAAGAAGAGCATTAACTATACATTTTCTTAACCGGATTATAATAATTGTTTTTCAATGCGACTAGAGACAAAAAGGGCATGTTAACAGTTTAACTCTGAAAATTGTACAATATATTTAATTATCTTTAAATTACAGTTTCTTTTCCGGTTTCGCAACGGCTTCGGTGGCACACCTCTTTCCGATGGTTCATATTTTTTCTTTTCTTTATCTTGGACCAGCACTCAGGGAATGACCCCTATATATGGGCATTTCCAGAAAAAAGTCCACCTTGATCGAAAAATTAAAAGTTAACAAACAGATTTTTTCCTAATGTATTATAAAAGAGAAACTTCTAAAATTAATTAAATTTAGGAGCTCAAAGCTTTCTTTTGTTGGGATGGTGAAATACTGAGCTACAAGTTTGAAGTTCCCGTTTTTGTAAGTGTTTCTTAACTTCAAGGGCATTTTCTCTTTATAATTAACATTCCTAAAAGCAATTTCATAATAATACTCTTAATGCAAAACTGTTGCTACAAACATATTCAATCATAAAACAAATGCAAAAAATATATTTAGTATATCGTAGTTTTTATATAATTTTCTAATATATATATGTCTTTTTCGCATTTTTTTAACAAAATAAATATCAAGTGGAAATTTTCGTAACGTAACGCCAGTAACGTAACGCCAGACCAATTTTCATAAAAGAAAAAAAAAGGAAAAAAGATTTGTTCAATTTATAACTTGGAAAATAAATGTATATTGGTCCAAAACCTATCAAAAAAAATTGGTTAAAAATACTTGCCCAATTCGCAGAGTTCAACAATTTTGTTATCAAAGTCAAATCGCACTTCCGTTTTTTGTAACGTAACGCCAGGTCACTTTTTGGAGTATATCTTGAAATTCTTAGGCTCAACTATTTCCATTTTTTGGCTGAATATAGAGCTATCCAATCACTTCTCTAATGTGAGAAAAAAACTTTTTTAAATTCTGGTTTTTAACGTTTTTTTTCAACATATCGTCGTACAAAAGTAACGTAACGCCAAAATGGAAATGCCCATATGCAGTGCATTGTGCCGCAACTAGAAAGGAGGGGATAGTATTAAGGGGACAGATGAAGAAATATAGAGAATTTTTTTTAGCTATTTTAACCTTTTTACTTCGCGGGCTAATTTTTTCCTACAGGACCGATGAAGGAGGGTGCTGTTACTCTGCTTTTAGTATATGATAGTGTCAGTTGCTGCCAATTATTTACGTTCAGTGACCAGTGCTATGCCTTCGTCATTGAAAACAGGCTGGCACAACTAGTACAACCATGTACTAATCCTGAGCAGAAGAATTCAACACAACATTTCATGACTCAGTGCGGGTTTGAACTCAGGCCCATCCGCTTCATAGTCTTGTGTTCTACTACTTCAGCCAACAGCATCCATATTTCAGTAAGTCTGAAAAATTATTAAAGTTCCATGTCGTGTGCCGAATTATTCCATCACTTAGCCCTTGGCTTTTTGTTTTAAATATCGCCAAAGAAAGAAGTTTAAAGATATAATATGACAATATTCCTGACAGACAATTAACATCGTCATTGAATTTCTCTAGCAAAAAAACCATTGTTTCCTTGACTGTGTAACAATTGGCACCATCCTGTTGGAGCCACATATCGTCCTGGTTCGTATGTTCAAGAACTTCGTTATCATTTCACAATAACGAATATCATTCAGGACTACTGCTGTGTCAACCCCATTTTCGAACAATTAAGTGGGTGCTGTTGGCTGAAGTAGTAGAACACGAGACTATGAAGCGGAGGGTCGTGAGTTCGAGCCCGCGCTGAGTTATGAAATATTGTGTTGAATTCTTCTAAACAGCATTAGTGCGTGGTTGTGTTAGTTGTTGCCAGCCTGTTTCAATGATGAAGGCATAGTCACTGATCACTGAACATAATTGGCAGCGACAGACACTATCATGTACTAAAAAGCAGAGTAACAGCACCCAGCTTCGTCGGCCCTGTAAAGGGTAAAAGGTTGAAATAGCTACAAAAACAACTGTCTATCTTCTCATCTTTCCTAATCTGTCCCCTCAATACTATTCCCTCGTTTTCAGTTCCAGCGCAATGCATTGCATATATAGGGGTCATCCCCTGAGTGCTGGTCCAAGATAAAAAAAAATTATGCCCCGATTATGCTGCCAGTCCATAAACCTCACCAAACTTGTGTTTTAGCATTTTCTACAGATTGTGGACACATTCCATCGATTATGCTGATGAAAAAAATTATAGGGTGCACGAACTACAAATAGGTTTTAATGTCCATTTTTTTAAACGACGTAAACAATCTTTAGGCGCTGTTATGCATGGTTGGATTTTTTATACCCTACAAAAAAAAAGTTTAAAAAAAAATTGGAGGGCACATCTACATTTCGTATGTAACGCAGCGAAAGACGATCAGTCCAATGGAAAAGAGTCAGACTGTCGAAATTTGGTACAGATAAATTTTGAACAATAACACAGGTTAAGTTCGTAAATGGGGTGGATCGGGCCAGAAGAATAAAAGTTCGCCTAAGAAGAACTAAATCAACCTCTAAAGCACAATTTAATTTTTGTAATTTTGTTAAGCAAATAATATATTTTTATGTCAAAAACGGTCCAAAGCGTTGAACTTGGGGTCAAAAATTAAAAAAAAAATCCATTTTTGGAGTCAGCACTTCTTAGTAGGCCTTGAAGTAATATATTAAGTTGAAGTAATATATTAAGGCCAGAAGGAAAAAAGTTCGCCTAAGAAGAACTAAATCAACCTCTAAAACCACAATAAAATTTTTTTGTAATTTTGTTAAGCAAATAATATATTTTTATGTCAAAAACGGTCAAAAGCGTTGAACTTGGAGTCAGAAAGTCAAAAAAATCCATTTTTGGAGTCGGCACTTCTTAGTGGGCCTTGAAGTGATATATTAAGTCTACATTCCTTAAAAAATTAATTTTTCAGCTTTTATCAAGAAGCTAACATGATCTTTCTCCTAAAGTCCAAAAAAGATATTATGAACAGGGCTGCCAGAAATGCCGATTTATCGGCATTTTGACGATTTTTTACTTCAAAAATTTCAATATGCCGATTTGCCGATTTTACCCCTAAAAAATGCTGATTTTTTAATAATAGTGTGGAACATCTTTTATTATATAATTCTTCTTTTAATAACAATTCAATTGCCTTGTTGTAGGTGTGCACGAAATTCCGATGTTCCTTAGAAAATAAAACTTTAAAAGAAGGAATTCTTTATTCTAAAGATTATTTGAAAATGAAAAACTCTAATTGCGAAACAAATAACGATTTAATAAAAATGATTTATGAAAATCACATTATTTCCATTTTTCGTATTGTATTTACGAATTTTGTTCAAAAATTTTAGGATTTACAGTTACATATTAGATAATATTCTAAATTTTTAATTGTATTTTGTAACTCCTATTTTAGAACCTACGAGTAGAGTTAATTTTTAGGAAATTCTGAAATATAATAGCAAAATTTTTAAATACTATTGGAAAAGACGTATACATTTTAATTGGAACGAAGTTCCTTATGAGACGTTGCGGAGGGGTACCGTAACCGGGAAGAAACGTCGGTAACGTAAGATATTTTGTTTCTAACTCAATGTTTAAGACGTATGAGTAATACAATTCCATACAAACAAATATTAATCATACGCAGCCGGGCCGTGACAGAATTCAATTTCGTTTGGGAACAAAACTGATTCTGTATTTTCGTTGATCGGCGAAAAGAAAAATCCTAATAAAATATGTATACCCGAATAATTATTTTCTTTATACCTCGAATAGAACTTAAAATTAATATTTTTATAATAAGGAACTGCGTTCCTATCCGGTGTCCCACGACACCACACATCTTTTTTAATTATTTTATACTGTTTTATAAAAAGCATGTTGATCTTATGTATTTTTTGTAAGTAAAAGGCATTCTAAATGAATAAAATAATAAATCGTTTCTTTTAAATTGCCAATTGGGAGATTAAACGAAACCCCAAAATAATTTCAAACCTTGTGAGGTGCAAATTTATTGATCTATACATGCTGTTTTATGTATAATATTTAATAAATTATATTGAATTGTTTTTGTTTATATGTCAAAATAAGTTTTTTAATTAATGCCGATTTTTTGCGGATTTTAGAAATGAAAGTGCCGATAACGCCGATTTTTTTTTTGGGAAATTTGCTGATTTTTCACGAAAAATTTCTGGCAGCCCTGATTATGAATATATTTATACGCATAATACAGCATCTTAGAAGCGGCTGCCTGCTATGCTCTAAGTGTTATTAGCTTTATTTAAATATACTTAAAAAATAACACTTTCGGCAAAAGTAACGGCCGTCTATTAAGTTTTAGACTTTAATTAATGAGAATTTTTCAGACCTCCAGTCTTGATTAATAATCGTACAAAATTTTTTTTTTCAAAAGAAAACACTAGCACATACATACATTCAATTTTATTACGTTACATTTGATACAAATGAGACGGGTTAGCTGTCATTATTCTTCCACAATTACTTTTTGTAGCTCGTTTATAATTTTTTTTTTTCATCTTTCAATACCACTTTTCACCACAAATATTTTATGCTGTTAGTATTTTTAGTGACCACTTCAACAACATATTGCTACTCTGCTGTCAGACATCTGGTTAAAAAAAAAAATGGGGTTAACAGTGCACAAATTAATTTTTTTCAATCTGTTGTAGTATTATTTTAAAATATACCAGCTAAGGATAGTTTTTCATCTTGCTCATATATACTCTGAAATAGAGCAGTGATTAAGTATGTAGTTGTATTTATATTCAGCAGACATGTAGCTTTTGAAACAAATAAGTTACATTGGTTTACATACTAAAGTATAGAGTATGTGTCTTTGTGTGTGAAATTTTCGTTGACCTTTTTTATCATTGTGGTTTCTTTTCCATAATTAATGACTTGAAAAGCTTTTAGTTTATTTTTAAGTTGCCTTGTTTACTTCAATCTATTTTTGCAATGCTGCAATAGTATCAGTTGCTGACTTGTGTGAAGAGCAGGATCTTTATTAAAACATCACAAAAATATATTAGAAAAAAATGTCTGATTAGTTCTAAAGCAATTAAAAAGCAAAAAAAAAATTTAACTGCTGCAAATGACTGCTGTCTGCGTTTTTTTCTTAAGATTATTTATTCAAACATGTATTAATTCTGTTTGCTAAAATCGTTTTTTTATAGATCACAGGTTGTTGTTTAATGCTTGAAAATTGTAAAACTGTCTGTTAATTTTAAGGTGTTTTAGGTGTATTGCTCTTTAGGTGCATTTCTATTAGTTAATAGACTGGATAGCAGTCTTTAATCCTTGGGTAGCAACTAAAAATTGTTTTATTTCGAATATCACACTACCTGAGCAATGTGTGCAAATTGTTGAAATTTTGAATAAAAATAATTGCTCTATTCGTCAAAGTCATCGTGCGCTTTTTCCATTTTATGGCGTACATAATTGTCCTTCGAAGAACAATAGATCTTATTGGAACCGCATTTACTTTCACTGATAATGAGCATCACGTGAGACGTCAAACAGTGCGCACTGAAGAAGCTGTAGCCGTTGTACAGTAAAGCAATGAAGATGATCCCAATCAATCAATTCGTAGCCGTTCTCCGCAACTCAGGTTGTGTCCTTCCACTTTATGGAAAATATTTTTATTTGGTGTAAATATCCGTTCCAGATTGCGCCTTCTGCGCACATGGTATATTTAAACATTAGCCCAATTCACAATCCTGTGCAAATGGTCTTGCATTATAGCATTTGCAAATTGAGAGAATATTTGAGAGCATTTTCAACGTATTTTGTTGGTGTAGAGTCAATTATTTTGCTCATGCTACGATGCTAGACTACTTGCTCGAGATTGTGAACTGGGCTATTAATTTCGTAAAATATGCTTTCCAATAAAGCCCGTTTCAATGATACTAAAAATATATTTTCTTTGTTTTGTTATGCTTGAAGCTTGTGTCACTCCATAAATAACACCCTATATTTAAGTGAATCGTTCCGTCATATGTGCTTCGTTAGGCGGATTGAAATTGAAGCTACCTAAGTAGAAAAAAAAACTTTTTTTTTCAAAAACCATTTATTTCCAACTTATTTATATCATCTGAATAATGCGATTTTGGGAACCCCTCAAAATACGCCTTAGTTTCGGTTCTTCGTTTAATCTTTTTCCTGCGAGCCATTTTTTCAAGTTTGGAAACAGGAAAAAGTCACTAGGAGCTAAATCTGGACTATATGGTGGATGATCAACCAATTCGAAGAGTATTTAACGTATTTTAGCATCGTACTCGTATCTAATGCTGTGTGAACCGGTGCGTTGTCTTGAAGAAAGAACACTTTTTTCTACTTTAAATGGGGTCGTTTTTTCTTGATTGCATCAATCAATTGATTCTGTAATGCACGATAATACTTTCCTGTGATTGTGGATCCTTTTTCAAGACAACCGATGAGCAATATGCCGTATGCATCCCAAAATACAGTGGCCATAACCTTTCCAGCCAATTTCACTGTCTTCGCCTTTTTCGGAGCAATTCCACCAGCTTCCACCCATTGTTTCGATTCATTTTTGGTTTCAGGTGTGTAGTGGTGGTCCCAAGTTTCATCAATAGTTTTTGTTCGACACCAAAAACCAACATGATTACGTTTTATCATGTCCAAACAACGCTGTGAAGTGGTCGGTCGAACTCGTTTTTGTTCGACACCGAGCAAACGCGGCACCCATCTTGCCGATAGCTTTTTCATATGCAAATGTTCATGCAAAATGTTGAACACACGTTCATATGATACGTTTACCATTTCAACAATCTCACGTAACTTGACTCGGTGATCATTCATAACGATATCGAGGATTTTCTTGATATTTTCTTCAGTAACCACTTCTTTTGGCCTTCCTGTTGATGGCATTGCTGCAGTGCTTCTTGTTCGGCCGCGTTTAAATACAGCAATCCAATATTTTACCATGTAATCTGACGGAGCAGACTCACCGTAATGTTTATCGAGCTTTTCTTTTGTCTCTTTCGTCGTTTTCCCCTATCAAATAATAGTTTTTAATCACTGAACGAAATTCACTTTTTTCCATTTTTCAAAAGTTGCTTACTTCAAACGACTACAACAAATAAACGAATCGTTGAATTTGGGTGAAATTTTAACAGCTGATATTTGACAGATCGCAATTTAAAAAAAAAATAAGTTTTTGTGTTTGTGCCGCCATCTAGCGCTCGGTAGCTTCATTATCAATCCGTCTACTATTTTTGTCATTATTTTTAATAATATCGAAGTTCGAAATTCCAGCTATTCCTTTACTATTGTCCCATGAGCATGCAAAATAATTTCTTTTCTCTAGATCACAAATAAATCACACACCTACTTCGAATAAGCTGAAAATCTAATTTAGTGAGGTCATTCACCATGATCTTTCTAACTATTGGGTGTTTTTTATTGAGGTATAGAACTTTAAGTTGGCATCACTTTTTTAACTGGCGGCCATTTTGTCAGCTGTCAAGTGATTAATATTTAGTTTGGTTTGCCATTTCATCATGAACAGGTTGACAAAAGAACAACGCTTGCAAATCGTGCAAATTTATTTCGAAAGTAACGGTTCAGTTCGCGAAGTTTACCGCAAGCTCCGTCCATTTTATGGTCGACATAATCGTCCATCAGAGCAATTAATTCGGTTAACCATGAATCGTTTTCGCACTACGTTTACTCTATGTGATAATACGCATCCGCAGAGACGTCGAACAGTGCGCACCGAAGAAACAATTGCCGCTGTAGAGCAAAGTGTTGAAAAGGACCCGAATGAATCGATTCGCCACCGTGCACAGCAATTGGAGCTTTGTCCATCAACTTTATGGAAGATTTTGCGCAAAGATCTTGGCTTGCGACCTTACAAGATCCAGCTTGTGCAAGAATTAAAGCCGCGAGACCATGCAATGCGTCGTGATTTTGGTGTATGGGCCGAAAATGAGATTGATCTCGATGCTGATTTTCATCGCAAAATTTTGTTCAGTGATGAGGCTCATTTTTGGTTGAATGGCTACGTCAACAAGCAAAATTGCCGCATTTGGAGTGAAGATTATCCTTGAGACGCCATTACATCCACAAAAACTGACTGTTTGGTGTGCTCTATGGGCTGGTGGAGTCATTGGGCCATACTTCTTCCGAAATAATGCTGGAGAGTCAGTTACCGTTAATGGAGACCGGTATAGAGCCATGACAACCGACTATTTTGTTCCCGAATTGGATGGCATGAATGTGGATGAGTTGTGGTTCCAACAAGACGGCGCTACATGCCACACAGCGCACGTCACAATCGATTTATTGAAGGAAACATTCGATGAGCGCATAATTTCGCGGAATGGACCTGTCAATTGGCCACCAAGATCGTGTGATTTGACACCATTGGATTATTTTCTTTGGGGATATGTGAAGTCGCTCGTCTACGCCAACAAACCAGAAACGTTAGGGGACTTGGAAGCCAACATTCGTGGCGCTATTGCCAACATACGGCCCCATATGCTCGAAAAAGTGGTTGAAAATTGGACCTGTAGAATTTGCTTTATTCGAGCCAGCCGCGGCGGCCACATGCCCGAAATCATATTTAAACATTAATGGCATAAAATTATTCTTCCAATAAAGCCAAATTGATGGACATTAAAACGATTTTCTTGTGTTTTATTTCAATTCGAAGTTCTATACAAAAACACCCTGTAGTTTCTATACATATCAGTTACTATTTGTTATGTAATTAATTACCAGTTTGAAATAATATATTTAAATATATGTATAACGTATTTATATATATTGATAAATATATATTTTCGCTGTAAGCAACAATATTCTAATATATTGTATAAATGGAATGCTGATGAATATTTAAAAATTTAATTTAGGAAATTGGGTTTATTTTTTTTATTTTCCCTTTAGCTACTATGGTTTTATCGTTGGTACAGAAATATATAGATACATATATTTTATACAAACATTTGACACAATTTCTTTGTTAGTACCTGGTAACAATTTTACTGCTTTACTATACAACTTTAACAATACTATTGTAAACAATGACGTTTTACTACTACCTATTATTCGCTATTCATATTTAATGCAACGCAATGTAATTGATTTCTCTTTGTTCTTATATTTTGCGTTTTTTTTTAGCTTTGACCCAATTATTGAGAATTTGAAGGTTAAAAATCATTCAGTTATGTTGAACAATACATATAAAAGAAGTTCAAACTAGAATAAAATACATATAACAAAATCGATATGCCAATGCATCAGACTTATATGCAGAGAAGAAGAATCATTGGAGGAATCTAACAGCTAGAAAAACGCACAAATACACTTGTACAAAAACTCATTCCCATTCCCAAACTGTATGCAAATTTATGTATATATTATAGCGATAAAGCAAAAATATTTTGAAACAGATTTTTCTTCTTCATAAAATATTTCGTGCTACACCACGTATAATTAATTTAGCTTTTATTTTGTTGATGGATTACGAGCATTTTATGATAAAACAGCGGAAAATATTAGTGGATTCTCTTTTCGTTTGCTAAAGTTAAAAAAAACAAGTAAAAACGTTATATTCGACCGGGTCGAATCTTAAATACCCTCCAAATATTTAGTAAGTGAATTTGAAATGTTTAACTTGGTGGGACAGAGTTCCTTTATATAATATCGTACGTCAACGCCCACTAAAGGGGGCGGGGTTCAAAAATATACAATATCGTGTTTTCTACAGACGAACGTACGGGCATTGCTAGACCGTCTTAGACTTCATCACAATTCTCTTTGGAGGGCATAAAAACTGTATTATGGCGGGGTCGCTCTGGCAAGGGCTGTGGGGGAAACATTTCACCTTTGTCATAAAACTCTAAAAATAAATGCTTGGGATGATTATACACAAAATTAAAAAAAAAATTTATTTATTTTTAATAGGGTCATTTAGCGGGCAAAGGGGCAGGAGGGGGTAGGGCAGCAACAGGCAGTCATACAACTCTAAAGATAAATGCTTGGGATTAGATTATATACAAAATAAAAAAAAAAATTTTTTTTTGGTAGGGTCATTTAGGGGGCGAAGGGGAAGGAGGGGGTAGGGCAGAGTAGTACCAGTTTTCGTCTCAGCTTCGTCATTAAAGCTTAAAAGTGTTATTTTTAAGGAATGTAGGCTTAAGTAAAACAATTTGTTAAATTTTCATGCTATTTTTGCCTATAATAACGCCCACTGAAGTGGGCGGGGTCAAAAAATATTTTTTATATTATTTAATGGCTCCAAGTTTAAGGCGTTGGACCGTATTTGACATAAAAATATATCATTTGCTTAACAAAATAAGCAAAAAACTTTAAAAATTATGTTGTTTTTTCTGGGTTGGTTTAGTTCTTCTTAGGGGAACTTTTTTCCCTCTTGCCCGATTTAGCCCATCTTCAAACTTAACCTGCTCTAAGCTTTAGAATATATTTATGCCAAATTTCAATAGTCTAGCTCTTTTCGTTTGGACTGAATCGTGATTTCTACAGACGGACGGACGGACGGACATGCTCAGTTCGTCTTAGATTTCATCACTGATCAAGAATATATATACTTTATGGGGTCTGAGATGGATATTTCGATGCGTTACAAACGGAATGACAAAGTGAATATACCCTCCAAATTCTTTTTTGGAGGGTATAAAAAATAAAAACAACAACTACTAAAAAATTTTGGTTTGGTTTTGAGATTTGTTGGGATAAGATAAATCGTTTGATAAACAGAATATTAAATGTAGAGTTAAGAAATTTTTGTTTTATTTCTATATAAACTTTTTCATGTAGCGAATTTGTTTGTATAAATGATAGTTTTAAGAATACATATATATATATATATATATATATATATATATATATATATATATATATATATATATATATATATATAATTTAACAGCAGGTATTATGAACTTTTGTTACTCGTGTTTTTTTTTTATTTATTACATATATGTAACATTAAAAACTAGACTCGGAGGACCGTCAGTCGGCATTATCATTTTAATGTTATGATTACCTTAAGGTTTTGATAAACAGGATTTTATATTAATGTTAGTTGGTACACTTTTGAATTGTTTATAATGAGCATATGCTTACACAATTCAAATCCAGAATTTTATGCACAGTGGGCTATCTTTCAAAAGTTGTTATTGCAAGATATACATACATAAACCCCTACTGTTTATATACATTATTTTACTATTATCCTTCTCTACGTGATCGTATTGCTTCTTTGTTGACTCATGGGTGATATCCTTTTTGATATGAAGAGTTGTGACTCAAAAAAGAATTTTAAAGAATAGTTTGCTTAAATAAGTTCTAACGTAAAGGTGTTAAACACAAAGCAAATAAAAGAAAATTTTATTTGCAAAAAGAGCTATTATATTGATAATATTATTGTCATACTCGTGTATTTATATGGTTTTTCTTTTATCAGTTAAAATCATGCTGAGTGCTTGGTTTGAATAACTGCTTTTTTTATTACAATTCCTGATGTTTTCTTTTGTATTGTTAAAAAAAAATATGACAAAAATAAATATCTACTATTTTCTGAGACGGGATATTGTACATTAGCTTACATATAGTCAAGGTAATATTTCATGCCAGTTACTGCACTTGAGAGCTTTATTAGAGAATTAGTGGTTTATATCCAGCTGGTACATATTGAGGGTGTTAAAAGGAATATACTTTTAAGAAATATTTTTTTATTTTGCTTATGATAAAGATTATTTTTTTCTTAGAGTTTTTCACTTTCAGTGGAATCGGGCTAGGTAGTGAGAAATAAATTAAATATATTAAAAAAGAGTTTTATTATGTTTTTATATGTCCTTAAGGCTTGCTCTTTTCAGTGCTTGAGTATGTAAACTGTGATTTCCCACAAAAGACTATATAAACTAACACATTCATGTTCACACCAAAATACTATATATATCCACAGTTTTCTATTAAAATATGCAGAGAATGTAAATAACAACCGTTTTTCTTTTATTTAAATATTTTTAAAAACGCTTTATGTAGATTTTGTTTTTCATTGTGCCGTTTTTATATAATTTTATTGTGGGTGCTGTTGGCTAAAGTAGTAGAATACGAGACTATGAAGCGGAGGGTCACGAGTTCGAGCCCGCACTGGGTCATGAAATATTGTGTTGAATTCTTCTAAACAGCATTAGTGCGTGGTTGTGTTAGTTGCTGCCAGCCTATTTCAATGATGAAGGCATAGTCACTGATCACTGAACATAATTGGCAGCGACTGACACTATCATGTACTAAAAGCAGAGTAACAGCACCCACCTTCGTCGGTCCTGTAGCAAAAATTAGCAGGCGAAGTAAATGGTTTAAATAGCTGCAAAAACAACTGTCTATCTTCTTATCTTTCCTAATCTGTCCCCTCAATACTATCCCCTCGTCTTCAGTTCCGGCGCAATGCATTGCATAAATAGGGGTCATCCCCTGAGTGCTGATACAAGATTAAAAAAAAAATTATTGTTTGCCATCGACAGACTAATTATATGAAGGTGAAAAAACAAAATAGATTTATATCGCATCAAATTTGTTTGTTGTGTTTTCTGAAATTTCAAATCCTATGGTTTTGCTTGTGTAACTCTCAATTCATTTTTGTGAGTTAATGTATAAGCTAAAGAATTAAGTTAAAGTCTACTGATGATTTGGTGTAATAGCCAATGAAAGAGCAGGCATATGGACATACCTGACCACATAACAAACAAAAATCACTAATTTTATTTAAATAATTTTTTTAACAAAATTAACTTAGATAATAAGCTTATTATGCCAGAGACCTAAATTATATATTTTATTCTTGTGCATTAAACACATTCACGACAGCAGGCTACCGACTACAACCTGTCAGATATATAATACATTTATTTATATGGGAATAATTATTTTCACGGCTACATGGGAGGTTGTTGTCCGTGCTACTTTTGTAGTTGTAGTCAAAATAAACTAATTTCTATTTTCATTGGCGACAGTAAATATATTAGTGCTGCCAACACAGTGAAACATCTTAAATAAATAAGCGCTTAAAAATACTTTCAAACTGGTCAAGAATATAGAAATTGTTAAAAATAAAATATGTAATAGTCCTTTCAAGAATAAAAATTATTTTGTAATTTTTACTTTTTTTGCGATCTCTCTCGGTTTTTATTTATTATTTGGTTTTTTTATTTTATTAATTTTTGTTTTTTTTTGTTATAGCTCTTAGAATAAGGGACTTATATGCGTCCCATATGTGTATAATTTGATAGTACTCCAAAATGCCTTTGCTGGACATATTTTTCAAATCTATTAACCAAAATTTTGTATCTGACTTTTAAGTAAAAATTTCATTATTTTTAAAATAGCCCGATGCAACGACTTTTAAGCTTTTATTTTGATTATAATTGACGTGAGTTAGGTCACAAAAGAATTCACGCATAAACTCATTTTCATAGTGCCAAAACAAAAAGGGACATCAAAATGTATACATTACAAATGCAAAAACAATAAAGAGCTATAAACAAATAAAGTGTTTAATTGTTAATTTTGTTTCGATCTAGAAATAGATTTAGAATAAGCGCTTTTTATATATGAAAGTGGCACCACTAAAATGAGATGTTGACGTTATAGCTTCCGCGTTCAACATAATTAAGTAGCTGACTATACGCCGACAAGTGTTGCTGGAGGCACATGTAGCCATGCACTCGGTAGCCTGCTGTCGTGAATGTGTTTAAAGCATTATAATATTTTTATTTGAACAATTTCTATACGAAACATGTCAAATAAGAAGTTTATAAAATAATTTTTTAAATTATGTATGAATTAAATTATGTATGAATTTTTGTTAGTCGAACTTTTTTCTTTATGTAAATTGTTAATTTTTCAACGGGCTTAAGTTCGAATCTGCATGACAGCAAATTATTTTTTGTTATTTTTATTAATAAATGAATTTGTTTTTAAATTCTATTTATTATTTTATATTAAGATTGGAATATTAAGAATATTTTCGTAGTGTAGCGGCCTCGAATAGCGGTATGAATTTTTATTAGTCGAACTTTGTAATGTAAATTGTTAATTTTTTTTTGTTTTTTTTTTTTTTTTGGGCTTAAGTTCGAATCTGCATGACTGCAAATGATTTTTTATTACTTTATTAATAAATGAATTTGTTCAAATTCTATTTATTATTTTTTTTTTTTTTTATATTAAGATTGGAATATTAAGAATATTTTCAATAATCATCAAACCAGCAGAACGGATCAGTAGTGATTTCGAGGCCGCTACGCCATCTCATCAGCGTTCTTTGTTCAATTTTTCCACTTTTGCAATTGGTGCTAGCTAGTAGGAAAAAAAATAATAAATAGAATTTGAACAAATTCATTTATTAATAAAATAATAAAAAATCATTTGCAGTCATGCAGATTCGAACTTAAGCCCAAAAAAAAAAAAAAAAAAAATTAACAATTTACATTACAAAGTTCGACTAATAAAAATTCATACATAATTTAAAACATTGCGGGGGCACGCCCACTTGTTCATTGTAAATTGACAACTAAATTCAATTACTTGAACATAAATAACAAAGAAGCTTTAGCTATCAACAGCCGATGACTCTGGGAAAAGCGAAAGAAATACATGGAATATTGGGAATATTAATCGTCAGGGTTGGGGAATTTCGTACTAACCAAAAAGGTAATAGCTTAAAAATATGAATTTGATAACTTCTCATATTCAATTTTCGTTAAAATATTGGTTAAATAGTTGATATTCCTACTAACTAGCACCACTTGCAAAAGTAGAAAAATTGAACAAAGAACGCTGATGAGATGGCGTAGCGGCCTCGAAATCACTACTGATCCGTTCTGCTGGTTTGATGATTATTGAAATATATTCTTAATATTCCAATCTTAATATAAATTAATAAAAATAGAATTTGAACAAATTCCTTTATTAATAAAATAATAAAAAATGGTTTGCAGTCTTGGAGATTCGAACTTAAGCCCGTTGATAAAATTAACAATTTCATTATTTTTAAAATAGCCCGATGCAACGACATTTAAGCTTTTATTTTGATTATAAATGATAGTCGTTATCTATAAAAGACGTGAGTTAGGTCACAAAAGAATTCACGCATAAACTAATTTTCATAGTGCCAAAACAAAAAGGGACATAAAAATGTATTTATTACAAATGCAAAAACAATAAAGAGGTATAAACAAAAATAAAGTGTTTTATTGTTAATTTTGTTTCGATCTATAAATAGATTTAGAATAAGCGCTTTTTATATATGAAAGTGGCACCACTGAAATGAGATGTTGACGTTGTAGCTTCCGCGTTCAATATAATTAAGTAGCTGACTATACGGCGACAAGTGTTGCTGGCGGCACATGTAGCCATGTAGTCGGTAGCCTGCTGTCGTGAATGTGTTTACAGCATTATAATATTTTTATTTGAACAATTTCTATACGAAACATGTCAAATAAGGAGTTTATAAATATAAAATAATTTTTTTGTGATTTGAAACCTTAATAAGCAATTCAGAGATTTGACAATTAATTGTAAAAGTTAGTTATCGAGTACACGAAGGCAAACATCACGGCATGTCTAAAACTTTTTGTTGGGTGCAAACTTTTTATAATTAAATATGAACATCTACTAAGAAGATTTTATACAATTCGGCCTAAAAAATATTATATATATTTTTTTCTTTTGACCTATAAAGGCTAACAAATTTAATTGTTTTAATTTCACAGAAACTGTTTGATATCATAATAAAATATTATTTTCAATATATTGGCGATAACGTTACTTGCATCTTGCTATTACAGTAAAAAACTATTTGTTCCGGAAACTTATAAAAACAAATTACATATCCAATAATATCGCATTTAAAATTGCAATATCGTAAATTTTTATTGCATATAAATGCCAAATATTGCAAAAGAAGCCACAACAAACAAACAAACACACACCAAATATAAAATTTTATTATTTTCAATGATATTTTATTTAAGCTAGTGATATTTATTTTAATATTATTATTGGCAACTGTATATTTATATTTTGTTTACGGGCGCTTGTGGAATACAAAATCAATTGCATATATGCAAAATATTGGTGGGATTTAAAGTTTAGCAAATACGTTTAACTTAAAAACTTAAAGAAGGAAAAATAAAATAACGCCTAATACGCATAAATGGATTGCAGGAGCCGTAAAGATTGTGAATAACAATATAAATATATTTTTATAAAAATCGTATACAAATTTTTATTTTTCGAAATTATTAATTTTATTATGAAGCTAAAATTTTTTTATTCAGACTCAAGTTCAAATGTGCCACCTGCAAATTAGTTTTAAACAATTTCTATTAAATAGGTTAAAAAAATTTATAAAATAACTTGAATTTAAAAAAAAATTTTTAAAAAATAATTCGCAGATTTGAACTTGAGTCTAAATTAAAAATTCTTACATTAATAACAATTTTATCAGCCCAATTATGAATAACAATTTCCTGGGAAAATTTTCCCTTCTCCCATCCCTGGTATTATGAATTAAAAGTTCCAGGGAATTTTTTCCCTTTTTTCTTTCCTCCTATTCTAAACACTACCTAAAAAAGGGAAAAACTACCAAGGGAAAAAAGTATGCATTTTGAAAATTAAAAAAAGGGAAAACAATTGAGGGTTTTTGGGAGTTTTTTCCTCACATATTTGAAAAGGAGTTAGCTCAAAAATGTAAGTATTACATTTATTTCTGCAAGGACTTTACTAAAAGTGGGCTGGGCCAAGGATACATCACAATCTTTTCCGATACCAGTTTGGTATCCACCTTCTGCAAGAAAGCGCAAACAGCCACTAAGTTTGATAACAGGACTAAAGCCAAATTTCTTCTTCGTCGGCTGAGAGTGAGATGTAACCACATTAAGCAAATACAAGAAAGCAGGTTTGTTGACGCGGTAATATTTTTCAAACCTAAGCCAAGAACATCTCTTTGAATACTTTGAACCACACGAATTTATTTTGTACCTACAACGACTTTGGCAGTTCCAGCGGATTTGAAACATCGCGCATATGCCTTCTTGCGATTCTCTGGCTGATTCTTCGCCTCTCTTCCTCAACAGTATGTTGTTCCACAACCATATGAAAAGCAAACTTATTGAAGCAAACTTAAAACACAAATAAATTTATGGGCATAAACTTTTTTATTATTAAATTCCCGCACGATAGCACAAAATAAAATGTCAAAAGCAGAACAGCTGACTCTGATTTTCTCACTCCCTTTTTTTGTTATTCCGTCGGATATTAGAATAAGGGAAATTTTTCCCGGGAACAAGACTCTGGGAAGGGAAAAATTTCCCCAAGAATATTCATAATTGGGCTGTATATATATTTATTTTATTTTTTCAATGTGTGACTTCTTCAGAAAATTAATTATTTTACTTGATTTGAAAAACTTTTAGCAAATCAAATAAAATAATAAATTTTCTGAAGAAATCACACAAAGGAGTGACGAAATATTGAAAAAATATATATTTTAAATTAAAATAAACAGACCTTAAGCTTAAAAATATTAGAGTATAATAATAATTAAAAAGAGTTTAAAAAAAACCAGAAGAATTTAATTGTTTTTTTATCCTTTATTTTCATTTCAAATCGAGATTAATTATAATTGCTTATATCCCAAGAACAAGGAAAAATCAGGAGTGTTTTACAAGTGATTATTATAGGATTTATTATCAGGATTATAATTTTTAAATTGAATTTTATCTGATTAATATTTTGTTAAATTTTTTTTTTAAATTTTTTATATTTGTTCATTTATGCTGGAAATATTATTAATAAAATTATAACAAAAAAAAACACGTAATAATGAAATGCAGCAAATCAAATAAAAGAGATCATGGAATGCAATCATGGATAAATATACAAACACATAATACGAATAATAATGATATTGAACTGTTTAATCATTTGTGCACTTAAAACTTTTAATATTTTGCTTTATTGTATATGAAATCATATTTATAGTTTAAAGCAAATATTAGCATACGTTTCATGTCAACAATACAACAGCGTTGTTGCCAGAAGCCATACAAAATTGCTAACGTACAAATAATTTTAACATTTTGTTATTAGCACATCAGCTCCTGAAACTTATAGGCTAGCAGCCATATAATTTAGAGTAAAGTGTGGGATATGACAAAATTAATGGCTACGCCGGTCACTGTATCCCACTGTCTTATTTGAGTAAATTCGATAGAGTAGGAATACTTATGGCTCGCATAAATGGAAGAATGTATAGGGTGTTTTTTTTAACGTATAGAACTTCGAATTGAAATAAAACAAAAGAAAATCGTTTTTATGTCCATCAATTTGGCTTTATTGGAAGGATAATTTTATGCCATTAATGTTAAAATATGATTTCGGGCATGTGGCCGCCGCGGCTGGCTCGAATAAAGCTAATCCTACAGGTCCAATTTTCAACCACTTTTTCGAGCATATGGGGCCGTATGTTGGCAATAGCGCCACGTATGTTGGCTTCCAAGTCCCCTAACATTTCTGGTTTGTTGGCGTAGACGAGCGACTTCACATATGCCCAAAGAAAATAATCCAATGGTGTCAAATCACACGATCTTGGTGGCCAATTGACAGGTCCATTCCGCGAAATTATGCGCTCATCGAATGTTTCCTTCAATAAATCGATTGTGACGTGCGCTGTGTGGCATGTAGCGCCGTCTTGTTGGAACCACAACTCATCCACATTCATGCCATCCAATTCGGGATCAAAATAGTCGGTTATCATGGCTCTATACCGGTCTCCATTAACGGTAACTGACTCTCCAGCATTATTTCGGAAGGAGTATGGCCCAATGACTCCACCAGCCCATAGAGCACACCAAACAGTCAGTTTTTGTGGATGTAATGGCGTCTCAAGGGTCTCATGTGGATTCTCTTCACTCCAAATGCGGCAATTTTGCTTGTTGACGTAGCCATTCAACCAAAAATGAGCCTCATCACTGAACAAAATTTTGCCATGAAAATCAGCATCGAGATCAATCTCATTTTCGGCCCATACACCAAAATCACGACGCATTGCATGTTCATGATGAAATGGCAAACCAAACTAAATATTAATCAATTGACAGCTGACAAACTGGCCGCCAGTTAAAAAAGTGATGCCAACTTAAAGTTCTATACCTCAATAAAAAACACCCAATATTACTAAGAATTAAAATACATGAGAAAAATATTTAATCGTTTTTATGTAACTACATCAACGTATTATTAGTAATTACAGACAGATCTGTACTTCAATATGCTTATAAGAGATATTTATTTATATGAACTCACTGTATATGTTACAGTTAAAGAGTCTTTCATTAAGCGCTTCTCATCTTTAAGTCTCATCAAATCAATGGGTGCTGTTGACTGAAGTAGTGAGCACGAGACAATGAAGACAAGGTTCCAGAGTTCGACTCCGCGCTTAGTCAGGTTTATTGTGTCGAATACTTGTGGCCACCATTAGTGCATAGTTGTGTTAGTTGCTATCGGCCTATTTCAGTAAGTATGGGATAGCACTAGTCATTGAACATAACTTCCAGCCATTAACCCTATCATGTTCAAAAAAACAGAGGGATATCACCCTCCTTTGTCGGCCCTGTAGCGAAAATTAGTCGTTGATGTAAAAGGCTGAAATATAGTGGTCCGAATTAAAAAAGAAAAAGATTGTGGACGATAACATCCCACACGATTTCTCCGAGTGCAGTGCTGAATTTGGCCAATGGTATGGGTCATGTTGGCTTTGCGTACCGCTGTGGTTTGTACTTGTTCTCCTATTATTATTATTACTGTTAGGCCATAAGCACCGCGACCCAAAGGATCTTTTGTGCAGCCCAAGTGTTCGCAATTGTAGATTGAGGCTACGAATAAAGCCAATTATTCTTCCTGGTGATATATCGTACACCTCCCTCGGAGTCATAAAATTGCCTCCGAGGAATCTCCTCCTACACGACGCCGCTGCCGGACAGTCACAGAGTACGTGCTCCGGTGTCTCCTCCTCTGCCTCGCAGAGCCTACACAATTTGGTCTCAGAATTGCCCATGGTAAACTGGTGTTGTCTGAGACCGCAGTGTCCGGTAAACCAACCCGTTAATAATCTGAGGTCATTCTTGTCCATCAGAATTAATTTTTGGGATTTGTTCCGAGATAACGTAATGAAACGTTTTGCCTGTCTTAGGCCGTAAAGGGCTTTCCAGTGGCGATTAAACTCCACTCGAGCCCAGGAGTCATCTGTGAATCTACGATGGGCTCCTCTGTTCGCCAGACAGTCAGCCCGTTCGTTCCCAGCGTGGCCCTTATGGCCAGGCACCCAGCATAACGTCAGCCTGTTCTGAGCGCCCAGTTCTATCAGCGATGTAACACAGTCCATAACAACCCCTGACCTGATCTCATACGAGGTTATGGCCTTGAGCGCTGCTTGGCTATCAGACATCAGATAGATACGAATATTCTTACATCTTCTCCTCAACCATTCCCTAGCACATATGAATATGGCATAGACCTCCGCTTGGAAGATCGTAGGGTATTTACCCATGGGAATTGCCCTTTGAAAGTAGGGCCATATATCCCTGCCCCAGTATCCCCATTTTTCTGTTTGGAGCCGTGGTTTTTGAACCAGACCTGGTCAGCATCTTCGTGCCATGAAGTGTGGTTAAGCCATTGACTCCTTTCAGGAATGAGAACATCAAAGTTTCTGTTCAAAACTAGTGTTCGTTGTATTTGATCATTCACCCTAATGTATGGGTCATTCAGGAGATGTCCTAATATGCTCATGTGACCAACCAGATCTCCAGGTTTCAAAGTGGAGATGTTAGGCAGTCGTAGTGCGCTCTTGCGGGCCTCCTCCTTCACTATGATGTGCAAAGGGGGAATGTGCAAGATGGCACCCAAAGCATGTGTTGGACAGGTTCTCATTGCCCCGCTGATCGATATACACACAAGGCGATAAACCTTGTCCAGAAGTGCCCTGGTAGTGGATTGTTCAGTTTTTGGCCACCAAACCAGTGCGGCGTATGTCAGTATTGGTTTTATCACGGTTATAAAAGACCAATCCGTCATCTTCGGTTTGAGTCCCCATGTCCTACCAAATAGCCGTTGACAAGCATGAAGTGCTCTAATGGCTTTGTTTGTGGTGTAGGATACCTGTTGATTCCACGTGAATGACTTATCAAGAATGATCCCAAGGTATTTCACCTCGCTGGAGAACTTGTTCTCCTATGCCTACGAATTAAAAAGAAATCTCTTAAGAAAAACTCGAACAAAATTGCACGATCTCGTTCGGAAGTGCAGATAAACAAATCGCTCGTATAGAATGAGCCTTATGGCATTTAATGCATATCGTTGCTGTCCAGACCATTCAAAGAGATGGATAATCCTTAACATGTAGTGCGCGCAGTTATCCGTGATATCATAATTTGCAATGAAAATTCGCAGATTACGTTGCCCAAACAGAACATTCATTTAGGTAAAACAATTTTTGATATCTATAGCCAACCCTTATAATTTGGCCAAACACTTTGATTAAATGATAATTAGCAACATGTCAATGTTACGGAAATCCTTGCTGGGATATCCTTTATAATTGATGTAAGTCAAGAGTAAAGGTATTAAAAATGCAATTTATTTAAACAAATTCTATTTATATTTTGCTTTCAGCTTAAATATATTTTTATTTAATATATAATTGCATACAATATCAAATAAATGTTAATTCACTGTATTTTCAATTATCAGTTTATTCGAGTAATTGTTTGTGTGATTACCTAAGTGGTAATAAATATAAACTTAAACTGATAGGATTTAATAAATAAAATTATATTATTTAAATCAGTAAATATGAACTGCAAGCGTTTATAAATCATAAGTAGTAGCAGAAGCAACAATATATTAACGATTCTTTAAATAATCATATTGGTCAGTTTACGTAAAGCGTTGTTCATTTTTATTTTGATTATCGTGTATTTATTAGTGAAAATCTCTGATGCCTTTAAAATAATTGTTGTTTTAATATTCATAGATTAATTATAGGACACAACAAATTTTTCAAACCAAAAAATTTCCAATGTAAAAAAAAGAAAGAAAGTGGTGGGAAGTGTTCTAAACGGCAAACAGTGGAGTTGTTTCCAGCTGATATATATCAGTGTGAAAAGTCAATTGAGAGTCAAAGCAAATAATTTCGTATTGATACAAGTAAAAAAAATGGTGTCTCCTTTATTAGCAAACTTATCGGAAAAAGTCTAGTAATTGTGCTTATATTATAAAATAGTTGTCATCTACTCATAAATATATAATTTTCACTTGTTTTGCGTACATATTTTTATTATATTTTTTATTAACAATTTGGTAAAATAATATCGTATTGTGTCATTTTTAAAATAATTTATGAAGTGACAAAAACAACTATTGTTGACACAACAGTATCATTGTTTTATACAAAGCGGAAAAGCCAAAAATATTTTTAAAATTATGCCATTCACAATTCTATCCATAATTTTATGTAGTCATGCACACTCATATACTTTTTATTTTATTATGTTTTTACTGACTTCCAACATATCTACATGACATACATACATACATTCTGTAATTACTTTTATTTTATATTACGTTATTGTTTTAGATGAAATATTTTTATTGTAAAATCGAATTCAAGCCGGAAAACTATCACTGTATTCCCAATAAACCAAAAGATATTCTAGTGACATTAAAACACAAAATGTGTCCAGTATTGCCCGCATGTTTTCAGTCATATATATTTAGGTATTTTATAAAAAAACTCTGATAATCCGCCTTATTCTGTAACTATTTGTCGACGTCGAGACAATATCAAAATTGGAATAGTTAGTTACTCGTTGTAGTGAGCAATAGAATTCTGCCGATGGCCTCAGACTATTTTCTGAGGGGTACAAAGTAGCAAGAGGCTACTTTGTGGTTAATTGTCCTACTTGATATTGTCTTGACGTTGACGTCGGCAAATCTTTACAGAATAAGGGGAAATATTTTTGTTATTATAAATTGTTGCATACATAGAGGGTGCCTCAAAGAGAATACAGGTTTTAAATTTAGGGAAAATTAAATTATGTATGAATTTTTATTAGTCGAACTTTCTTATGTAAATTGTTAATTTTTTCAACGGGCTTAAGTTCGAATCTGCATGACTGCAAAAGATTTTTTATTATTTTATTAATAAATGAATTTGTTCAAATTCTATTTATTATTTTTATATTAAGATTGGAATATTAAGAATATTTTCAATAATCATCAAACCAGCAGAACGGATCAGTACTGATTTCGAGGCCGCTACGCCATCTCATTAGCGTTCTTTGTTCAATTTTTCCACTTATGCAAGTGGTGCTAGTTAGTAGGAATATCAACTATTTAACCAATATTTTAACGAAAATTGAATATGAGAAGTGCCCACATTCATATTTTTAAGTTATTACCTTTTTGGTTAGTACGAAATTCCCCAACCCTGACGATTAATATTCCCAATATTCCATGTATTTCTTTCGCTTTTTCCAGAGTCATCGGCTGTTGATAGTTAAAGCTTCTTTGTTATTTATGTTCAAGTAATTGAATTTAGTTGTCAATTTACAATGAACAAGTGCGCGTGCCCCCGCAATGTTTTAAATTATGTATGAATTTTTATTAGTCGAACTTTCTTATGTAAATTGTTAATTTTTTTTTTGCAGTCATGCAGATTCGAACTTAAGCCCGTTGAAAAAATTAACAATTTAGGGACGATTTTTTTTTTTTAAATAGCAACTCTGATATTTGGCAACAATGGCACATGTTTATTTAATCTATTAAAAATAGAGCAATTTTAGGAAAAGCATTGCATTATTATTGTGTAAGGGATGAGCAAAGAAGAAACTAAAGAAATTTGGAGAAAGAAACTGGGTACTGTTCAATAACGCTAGAGTTTCCTATTTTCGGAAGTATTTAATACGAGACTATGAAGAGTCTAGGGATCGACTACGCTCTCAGTCATGAATACTGCGTTGAATTTTTCTGGTCACCTTAACCGTAGATCCATCCTTGGCATAAAAATGTGCCAAATGAATTTTGTTTTACTCTTTGTTTTGTTGTTAGTGAATATTGAATTCTACTGTTTAACTAATTTGTTTCTGAGTCATTACTATTTGGTTTTTTTTTTTTTACAAATATATTGAAAGCTTTTTTTATAATTACAAAACTTCATAATTCCATCCTATGGCACAAAAATGTCCCATAGCAATGATGATATAGCTAGAGATGAAATTCCAGGTCCATCATCGATGAGTATCAGAAAATCCGAAATGAAAACTGCGAAGCGAGCCCGTTGTTATGACTGCTATCATTCTGGTGACAATAAGAATAAAAAAACTACGCTATTTTGTTGCATTTGTAACAAGGCTATATGTAAGGATACGCATGCTGATAACATTTGCACTTTATGTGTTTCAAACAAAAAACATCAATAATTATAATTTTAAGTGACCAAAAGTTACTCTTCAATTTTGCTATTTTATATTTTATATTTATATTTTCTTTGGCTATAATAAAAATTAAATAAATATGATGTTTTGTGTAAAAATTTTCTAATGGGACAAATATGTGCCAAAGGATGGAATTCCGAATTTTTATTAAGGATCGATCTACGGTTAAGTGCATGTTTGTGTTTGTTGTTGTCAGGTAGTTTCAGTGCTGAGGGCATAGCGCTGGTCATTGTACATAACAGGCAGCGATTGACAGTATCATCCACTAAAGAACTGATAGTGTGGTAGGCCCCTGTAGCAAAAAATTAGACAATGAAGTAAACGGTTGAAATAACTGCAAAAAATTCTCTTATCTTCTCATCATCTGTCCTCGCAATTCTATTCCCTCCTTTTTAGTTCCCTAATGCACTGCATATGTACTGGTCATTACCTGAGTGCTGGTCCAAAGTAAAAAAACACCTACCGGTTGGTGTTTTTTAAACACTGCTGATGTTAACCTAAGTGTCGCCGAAAATCTGAAAACAGCAATTCGGTATCATTATCAACAACATTAAATTTCATAAAACACTATGAAGTGAATTTTGTCAAAAGATCTCAAATTCAGCTTACTCAGACCGTGGAGTGCTGTTGACTGAAGTAGTAGAACACGAGACTATGAAGCGGAGGGTCGTGAGTTCGAGCCCGCGCTGAGTCATGAAATATTGTGTTGAATTCTTCTGATCAGCATTAGTGCGTGGTTGTGTTAGTTGTTGCCAGCCTGTTCTCAGTGATGGAAGCATGCAACTGGTCACTGAACAAAATTGGCAGCGACTGACACTATCATGTATTTAAAGCAGAGTAACAGCACCCACCTCCGTCAGTCCTGTAGCAAAAATTAGCCGGCGAAGTAAAAAAGGTTGAAAAAGCTACAAAAAAATGTCGATCGTCTCATCTTTCTTAATCTGTCCCCTCGTTTTCAGTTCCGGCGCAATGCATTGCATATGTAGGGGTCAACCCCTGAGTGCTGGTCCTACTCCTAAAAAAAAAAAAAAACATTTGGGCAATAGAGTCAAGTGAGCCCAATGCCAGTTTCTCAAAAATAAAGGTCATATCCACTGAAGGGCATTTCCATATGAAAATGGCTTCGTGAATACAAAAAACTGTAAAATTTAGTGCAAAGGAAATACTCATCCAGTCCCTGAGAAATAAATGCAGCCACAACGAGCCACCGTTTGGTGTGAATTTTGGTCAGACCGCGATATTGGATATTTTTTTAAGAAGAGGCTACCTGCAACACCAGAACAAATTATAACTAGAAATTTTGATATCAACGCCGAGCGATTACTTTTTTTTCTTTGGGGCTTAGTAAAGTTTCGGGATTATGTGAATAAACCAAAAACAATTCGGCAGTTCAAAACCGCGATCCAACGCATTATCGGTGAAATACAGGCACACATCTGTGAAAAATTTTATGTCAAAAGTAAAGGCCTGAGCCATGAGCTTTTTAATTGATGTTTCATGTCTTTTTTAACGAAAAAGTCTAATCAAAAATATTTTTTTAAATGCATTCTTACTAAGATTCTATTTGTAATTGTAATGACTTGTTGTTTCTTTTCTTATGCAGCAAACTGCCCAGAAAACTGTTATATATCGCTATGGTTAAACAAATTTTAAGATAGAGGCTGTCCGAAATTGTAATTAAAAAACTTTTTAAAGCTTCAGGTTTTGTAAATATGGGAGACAATTTACACTCATAAGACTGTGTATAGTGGCCATAGGCTATTAACAAACTAAATATTTTCTGAACAACTTTTTTACTTGCAAAAGTAACAGGCAGAGATAATTGCACATAGAGCGATCCCATCACTATTTGGCTGATTGGGCTATTTTAATTAATGACATTTTTTATTCAATTTATAAAAACTATTTTTTTTATTTTAACTGGAACAGGAAAGAGATTTTTGTGATGCATACTGAATAATATCGAAAGTTGAATTTAAAATGTTTTATAAATGTTTCAGATATACATTTTAAATGACAATGAATATATTTGAAATATTTTAATTCTAAAAGATTCATGCATTTAATAGGCAACATTGTACAGTGTAAAATACCTGTTGCTAATGGCCTAAAAGAAATCATATAAATATTTATGTTATTTGTGTGAGTAATAATAAACATAAACTACTGAATTTGTACACTCGTGCAACGAAATCACAAGTTAATTATTTTTTTTTTGTATGTATAACTACACACGGATAAGAAATCGTTATAACGAATACTTTTATATATAACTTTTCAAACAATTTTTTATATGCTATAAAAAAATTTCATTATTTGTAATGGAAGGGAAAAGTAAATATTTTATGATTTCAAATTGAATCAAATTATATATATTTTGTTTGACATTATATACAAACATACAGCCACAGACAAAGATCAAAGCAAGTAGATTTTAAAGTGTTTAACAAATTGAGTAGTAAATAGGATATTTTCAACAAAATTTTCAAATGTAATTCAACATAAATATAAGTTAATTGTTCGAAATTTGTTTTAAATCTCAGAAGATAAAATATTGGAAAAACGTTCACATGTACTTAAGTATAAAATTCAAACCAAATAAGTTTGACTTAGGTATGATGGAACAAAAAATTCAGAAAAATGGGACATGAAGAAAAATAATCAAACGGTAACACGGGTATTATAACAATAACATGTTAACATCAGGTTGATACAGTTCTCGGATTCTTTTTCACAATAAAATTTGTGTAAATAGGAACTGCTATCAAATTCAACCAAGCCACCTAATAAGTGGTGACAAACACAATACACATGAGCACTGATGATGAAAGGGTTGCGTCTTTCGAAAACAGCTGTTCTGCTCTGCTGTGTAAGTTGAATAAAACTGATGTTGACTTTCCTTTGTGCCTTGGAATATTTATCATGTCTTTCTGAGATTTAAAACAAATTTCGAACAATTAGCCTATGAATCTTAATTCAATTTAATATAGCAAAATAAATGTTCGTTAAAATTCTTACTACATATAAATATAAGTATTTTATAGGTTAACGTTTTTCATTTAAACTTTATTAATTTAAAACCTTTTTCATACTTAAGTTGATTTTGAAACCTGTTGACTAATAGAAATTATATATATATATTTAATGTAATAGATATCTGTGAAGACAGAAATAATTAAAATAATCCACCCATACTTTTGTGTATAATAAACTGAAGGTCTTTGTGTATCAGCGATGTTGCTGTTAATAAGGGAAACAAAAAGAAACATGGTGCTTTATGCAGCCCTCATTAGATGTGTATAATGAACAAAATATTTTACGAAAAAGTCAATTTGTAGAAAAATATAATACAGTTTCTGTTTCACAATGTATCGTTATATCGTAAGTGTGTGATAACATTTGACAAGGGTCATTTGCTGTTGTACATTTTTGGGAATTTTTTATATATTTTTTTTTAATAAAAGCAACAAAATAAGAGCACTTACCTGGTTTGAACATTCTTAAATTTTTAAAGTGTCTGGTTTGAGTTATCGATTTGTCTGTCAACACTTTTAGACATTGAGCTGAAAGAAATGAAAAAGTAAATGCCAAAATATACAAACATTTTAAAGTTCGATTATTCAGCTTGTCGAAAATTAAACCCTATAGCAATATTTATTTTAAAATTATTTGGATGTCTTTTGCTTGTCTAGAACTCTAAGTGTCTAATTGTTCATTCGTTATGGGCAGTAATTTCAAGAAATTAAATATTATTCCTTTTTTATTTCAAATTAAGTATAAAAGACTTAATTTTAAATTGTTAATTTTTTCAACGGACTTAAGTTCGAATCTGCATGACTGTAAATGATTTTTTATTATTTTTTATTAATAAATGAATTTGTTCAAATTCTATTTATTATTTTTTATATTAATATTGGAATATTAAGAATATTTTCAATAATCATCAAACCAGCAGAACGGAACAGTACTGATTTCGAGGCCGCTACCCCATCTCATCAGCGTTCTTTGTTCAATTTTTCCACTTTTGCAAGTGGTGCTAATTGGTAGGAATATCAACTATTTAACCAATGTTATTAACGAAAATGGAATATGAGAAGTTCCCACATTCATATTTTCAAGTTATTACCTTTTTGGTTAGTACGAGATTCCCCAACCCTGACGATTAATATTCCCAATATTCCATGTATCTCCTTCGCTTTTTCCAGAGCCATCGGCTGCTGATAGCTAAAGCTTCTTTGTTATATATGTTCAAGTAATTTTCATTTGCAGGCATGCAGATTCGAACTTAAGCCCGTTGAAAATATTAACAATTTACATAAGAAAGTTCGACTTATAAAAATTTATACATGACTTAATTTTAACTTTAAAAAGATATATTGTATGCAATCAAGATTGATAGGTTATTTTAGGTAACTTTTTTTTAATTTAACATCAATTTAACTATCCAACTGTGAATAAAATTTTGTAAACGACAAAAAAAACTAAACATCAGCAATTGTAAAATTGCAAACTCATCGCTACACCCATGGTATTCCCAAATCCTTCTAGCCTGCGATGTAGGGAACACGCAGATAACATCATATTAAACATGGTCTGTCAAACCATGTAGAAATACCTCTCGCAGGGATTACAGTAAAATCACGTGCACTTTCGTAGAAAACATACAACAAAAATTCCCGAAAATTCTTCAAAAAAGAACCCCCTATCGATTAGAATTGCTTCAATTTAGATGCGTGATTACCACGTAGTAAATTAATATAAATATTTCCTTTAGTATTGCTGTTAAATGAAGTAGTAGAACACGAGATTATGAAGCGGAGAGTCCAGAGTTCAACCGCGCGCTGAGTCATGAAATATTGTATTGAATTCTTCAGATCAGCATTAGTGCATGATTGTGTTAGTTGTTGCCAGCCTGTTTTCAATGATGGAGTCATAGTACTAAAGAGCAGAGGAACAGCTCCGTCAGTCGGCCTTGTAGCAAATATCTAGTAAGTAGATTTAAAATGTTTAACCTGGTGGAACAAAGTTCCTTTACGAGTAAGACATCTCTGTATCCAATTTCAAATCTCTATTTTGACAGAGTCATTCCGGGAAGGGCCGTGGGGAAGATGTTTCGCCTTTGCCATAAAACTTCAAAAATAAATGTTCGGAATAATTATATGTAAAATTTAAAAAATTGTTTTTGATATTTACTTAAACTTCTGATTCAATTGAGTCGAAGTTTAAAATAATATCTTTAGTTATTCTAAGAAATGTTGGGTAAAGGTTCCCTGATGATCTGCATTAGCCCCAGTGAAATGCGCATAGGACCTAGCTAAAACCCCTCAATAATCAATTTTGAACTTTTTTTTGTAAATTTGGGAAAAGCATCAGCACGAATAATATCAAAAAATTTTGTAAAAAACAACAAATACCCAAATATATAAAATTAATTAAAAAATTATAATTTTTTTATGTGTTTACATCTATACGCGCGCCTCTAGGGCAGTAAACTATCAGTTTCAATACATACGCAAGTGTAAGTGTAAGACTTTGTTTGTTCGTTGCTTGGCAGTCGGTATTGAAAGTGATTATTGGGCGATTTTCATATAATTTTCCCACGCGATTTTCTCCGGAAATTCATAGCCGATTTTATTAATTTTTGGATTAAAACGCTAGTGCGGGTTTCGACGAAGAAGGCCAAAAACTAAGGCGATCCGATATCGGCGAGCGGAGATTTAAGTGTTTTAATTCGGAGTATTAATTTGGAGTGATATTAAAAAAGTGTTTTATGTTGATCTTCGGTTTTGTCTTATGCATAGCAAAGAGAATAGTGACGTGGTTATACGTATATATATAAAAATGAGATAGCAAGACAGCAACGTATGTAGCTTATGTACAAACATAACAATGTATGTATGTACATTTGTCTGTTGCTTTGCATTCTCTTTGTTTTTTGTGGGTTTAATATAAAATAAATAAACAAAAAGGTGTTAACACATTGCCCGTGAGTTCGAACACTCATTGATTTGTTTTTGATACGGTCATTTAGGGCACAAAGGGGGAGGCAGAGGAGTACCAGGTTACGTCTTAGATTCATCATTAAAGCTTAACAATTCCATTTTTAAGGCTTAAGTAAAGCAATTTGTTAAATTTTTAAACTATTCTTGCATATAATAACGGTCACTCGGACGGTGTTCAAAAATTATTTTTTTTTATTTTATGGCTCCAAGTTTAACGTGTTGGACCTTCTTTGACATAAAAATATATCATTTGCGTAACAAAATTAGAGGTTGGTTTAGTTCTTTTTAGGACAACTTTTTTCCCTCTTGTCCGATTTAGTCCATTTCCGAACTTGACCTGTGCTATCCTTCAAGATATATTTATACCAAATTTTAAGAGTCTTGCTTCGTATGAACTGAATCGTGATCATCACTGATCAAGAATATATATATACTTTATGGGGTCTGAGATGGATATTAAGCTGCGTTACAAACGGAATGACAAATTGAATATACGCTCCAATTCATCTTTGGAGAGTATAAAAAACAAGGGGATGACTACATATGCGACACATTGTGAAAGAACTAGGAAAATTAGTTGTTTTAAAGAGGATCAGGTACTCCGTATTTAAACTTCCTCAAAAAAGGTCTCTGTAGGAAATTTATTCCGCATACAAATCGTTCGGCTAAAGAACGAGTTCTCTCTGTAATGCGTGCCACTTGAATCACAAATGCTTCGAAATTAAATAGTCTAGCCTCATGGGTACAAAAACTTACTAAATATTGGCGATTGTAAAAATTTCGACTGCTTTGATTTATTAAAAAAGCCGGTACACAGTCTGGATGGAATTACGCAGTATTACTGGCTGCCACTGCCACAATGCAAAGCAACAGACAAATGTACATACATACATTGTTATGTTTGTACATAAGCTACATACGTTGCTGTCTTGCTATCTGATTTTTATATATGTACGTATAACCACGTCACTATTCTCTTTGCTATGCATAAGACAAAACCGAAGATCAACATAAAACACTTTTTTAATATTACTCCAAATTAATACTCCGAATTAAAACACTTAAATCTCCGCTCGCCGATATCGGATCGCGTTAAGTTTTGGCCTAAACTCTTCGTCGAAGCCCGCACTAACGTTTTAATCCAAAAATTAATAAAATCGGCTATGAATTTCCGGAGAAAAACGCGTGGGAAAATTGTATGGAAATCGCCCAATAATCACTTTCAATACCGACTGCCAAGCAACAACAACAAACAAACAAAGTCTTACACTTACACTTGCGTATGTATTGAAACTGATAGTTTACTGCCCTAGAGGCGCTCGTATAGATGTTAACACATCAAAAACTTGTAACATCATGCGTACAACAGTTAGGAATAAAATCTCAGATTTATTATGGTTATAGATATGGCAAGGTCGTCAAGTATTTGTCAAAGAATTCAAAATTTGCACAAATATCTCAAATGATTAAAGTTTGCCAAAAATGTATCTTTTTAAAAAATATTTTTTAACCATGTATTAATTGTATTTATTATCTCCGCAGTATGTGTTAAAATATAAACTGTTCATGTTGTCGTTATATGTTTTATGTAAAACAAAGTGTTTTATATTATTCAAAGTCAATCATGTTTAAACTGTTCAACGTGTAGTTTTATTAAATTTGTTAATATTTATCATTCATGCGAAACATTTTATTACAGCAGCATTATGAGAAATTTCAGTGTGCAGCCAGCAGCCTGTAAAGTAATGGTAGAAGAAAGTCTCATTATTAATAATTTTAAGGTAATTGTATTAAAAAGTGTTGCTGACGGTAACATTTTCAATGATATTGATTTTTTTTATACATTCAACATCAAAATGTATGTACGTCTTCGTAAGCATAAATGAGTGGAAGAGAATTTTATTTGAATTATATGAAAATATATTTCCAAATAATTTTTACAAGTTATACATATATCAAGTCTACACAAACAAACTTTATATTTAACCCATCAACGTCGAAGATTTTGCTTAATTTTAAAAGTTCCAGCCAGAGTGTTCTATACAATATTTATTTATTAATATATTCGGATGAAAATTCCCAATTGTATGGAAAATAATGTAGTTAATGACATAGAAAGAAAAAAATATATAATTACACAGTGCAGCACTAAAATCTTGAACCAATTTGGACCCCCAAAGTCTGAAAGCTTATGATGGTAGAGGAAAACCCCTGGCTGGGTTTTGAATTATTAGCTAAGGTTTTTTTTCAATTCATTAATTTATTTTTTTATACATAAAAGTAACCAAAAAGTCAACTAATGCTAGGAACACAACTGCGACGAACGACGAATTTTTGGTCGCGAATATTCGTCCCCAAAAACAAAACACATTGTTGTATATGAAAATGCACACAATCGTGGCGTTGGTCGAAGTTCGTCATACTCAGCGAAAGTTGAAATACATTTATTTCTAATTGTTTCGTCAACGAACGACGAACAAATCAATATAAAGTGACCAGGTTTCATATACTCAAACTGGTTTTTTGTGGAAAAACATAGTTCACTACTGTATTGTTGCATGTAGCACTAAAATTTTCAGTAAATACTAAAAAGGCATTCACCAATTCACAAAAATGTATCATTCGGACGACTTTTTATTAATTTTGAACACTTTTTATGATATAGTTTTTCTTTCTATTTCTCACTTTTTCAGATGGTCACCCCATCAGCTGTTAAATGAAAATAATAATTTATTTACAGACAAAAAATTTTTCAGAAAATAATTACAAAAAGGAATTTGTTCTGAAAAAAAAATGGACAACACCGGGATAATTATTGAGTGTCTAAACAATCTGACTGGCATCAGAGGATTACAATGATTTAAAAAACAAATATTAAAATTTTGTTTGCTTATTATTTTAATTTATTCGTCGTTATTGTGTTTCATACGATGAATTTATAGAACGATTTTTTACGATTCGTCGTACTAAGCGAAATTCGTCGTTCGTCCCAGTTGTGTTCCTAGCATAACGTCGGTTTTTTCCTAAGTAAAACTATTTTATAATTCAGGAAGAACAAAATTGGTATTAAAATTTTAAAAAATCGGACAAGTGAAATAATTTATGGTACATGATCAAAAAGTTAAAAAATTTTAATTTTTTTGTCAAGTAAAACTATCTCACTAAGAATTGCATTGGTAAAAAAATAAAAATTCGCTCCCAGAGTTGGAAAATCGAAATATTTTTACTACATAAAAGTACCCACATAAATTCCAAAATTTTGTTTTTTTAGTGAATTAAACCTATTTTATACTTCAGGAAGAATTAATTTTGTATTAAAAATTTTAAAAATTAAAAATTCGGTTCCAGGGTTGGAAAATCGAAGTTTCTTGGTACATAAAAGTAACCATATAAGTTCCCAATTTTGGTTTTTTCAGTTAATTAAACCTGTTTTATACTTCGCTAAGTATTAAAATGGTATTACAAATTTAAAAATTTAAAATTCGGTTCCAGGGTTGGAAAATCGAAATTTCTTGGTACATAAAAGTAACCATATAAATTCCCAATTTTGGTTTTTTTCAGTTAATTAAACCTGTTTTATACTTCGCTCAGTATTAAAATGGTATTACAAATTTAAAAATTAAAAATTCGGTTCCAGGGTTGGAAAATCGAAATTTCTTGGTACATAAAAGTAACCATATAAATTCCCAATTTTGGTTTTTTTCAGTTAATTAAACCTGTTTTATACTTCGCTAAGTATTAAAATGGTATTACAAATTTAAAAATTTAAAATTCGGTTCCAGGGTTGGAAAATCGAAGTTTCTTGGTACATAAAAGTAACCATATAAGTTCCCAATTTTGGTTTTTTCAGTTAATTAAACCTGTTTTATACTTCGCTAAGTATTAAAATGGTATTACAAATTTAAAAATTAAAAATTCGCTTCTAGGGTTGGAAAATCGCAAATTTTTAGTACATAAAAGTAGCGTATTTTTGGTTTTCTGTGAATCTTTTTTATACTTCTGGAAGAGTTAAATTGGTATTAAAAAGCAAAAAAATAAATAAAAAACCAATTTCAGGGTTGGAATATTGAAATATTTTTATTCATAAAAGTAACCATATAATTTGCTATTTTTGATTTTTATGATGAATTATGCCTACTTTATATATCAGGAAGAAATAAAAAAATTAAAAACAAAAAAATCTAAAAGACGATTCTACAGTTGGACAATTATAACCTTTTGGGGTACATGAAACGGATTTTTTTTTGTTTGTATATTAATTTAAAATTTATATTTAAAATTTTAGAAAAACGTTCAGAGATATTAGAAATAAGAAGAGCCAAACATTTAGCTTCCTAGCCGACAAATTTAAACGTTTTCTTAATTATAAAAGTAACATTTTGATTTTTTAATTAAACCTACTTTCTGTTTTAGCAAGAAAGAAAGAAAGAAGAATTACATCTGTGAAGAGTATTTAAGATTCGGCACAGCCGAATATAGCACTTTTACTTGTATTTTTTTTTGTTGCACCGATACCCACGTTTTAAACCCTACTGATTCATTGTGGCGGTAGTACGAAAAATACTACAGCAATTTTTTTTAATTTTTTACACTTGTTAATGCCTTTTTGAAAATTAAATTTATGTAAGAGATGATTAATAATACCTTAGGTCACTAAGTGAGTTCTAAGGATCTCATTAAAGGAAGTGTAACTAAATCAGATAAACTTGTTACATAAACTTAAGTTGTGTTTTAAAAAAATTGTGTGGCTAATGTTCAGAAATGTTATACCTAATAATCGAATACATACTTTAATATATTGCTATCATTTCATTATTATCCTACTACGAAATTTGTGCCTGACCATTGAGGGTTAATAAAATTCAACACCTTCGAAGGGATAATCCCATATAATAAACAAGAAGAAAAATTTTCCAACATTTTTATGTCGTTAAACTTAAGCACTAGCAATTTTTGTCTGTTTCATAATAGATAAAAAAGAGCTGCAAATATGTGATACATTATTTTTGCATTCTTTACGAAAAAAATAAATATTTTCTTATGTGTTTATATTAATACAATATGTGTTTTGCATGTGCCAACAGCAAACTCTTTACCTTAATCCCTAAGCTAGTGGTTGTAGTGGTAGTAGTAGTTGACCCAAGTTGTCAATGTAAATAAGCTGTATACCATGGCTGTCTCAAAGTTATTTTGTAGTTAAATTAGAAAAACGAAATTTATTAGAGTATAAATTCTTCTGGTTTCTTGACCTGTTTTTTATTATTATATTATTCTGATATTTTTAAGCTTAAGGTCTCTTTATTTTAATTTAAATTTTAACTTCAATATTTCGTCACTCCTTTGTGTGACTTCTTCAGGAAATTAATTATTTTATTTATTTATTTATTTTTTTTTTAATAATTAATTTCCTGAAGAAGTCACACAAAG
Organism: Linnaemya tessellans; assembly: GCA_951800035.1. Classification (NCBI taxonomy): domain Eukaryota; kingdom Metazoa; phylum Arthropoda; class Insecta; order Diptera; family Tachinidae; genus Linnaemya; species Linnaemya tessellans. The sequence goes on along the minus strand of OX637533.1, from coordinate 102,614,719 downwards.
GAGCGACGAAATATTGAAATTAAAATTTAAATTAAAATAAAGGGACCTTAAGCTTAAAAATATCAGAATAATATAATTTTTTAGTGTATATAATATATTAAAAGCTTAAGCCATGCTGTATTGTAAAATAAATCATATAAGAAAATTGAAGGGCTTCTCAAGACTTATCAAATTGTTTAGAAAAGACAATACACACATGTTCCGCTAGAATAACATATACATACATATTAAAATATCCTTCAAAAGTTTATTAAAGCCTCCTCCTTTGAACATTTCTATCAAAATTAGTGACGAATTTTTATGAAAATACCACATAACATTTTTTTATAGTTAACATTTCAAAATCAAATGAAATAAACTTCTTAAAAACGAACTCATAAAAATACGTAAAAACGACAATAGGAATTGTTAAGGCCCAACTATAATATGAATAAGCAGACTTATGCTAGGAACACAACTGCGACGAACGACGAATTTTTGGTCGCGAATATTCGTCGCCAAAAATAAAACACATTGGTGTATATGAAAATGCACGCAATCGTGGCGTTGGACGAAATTCGTCATACTCAGCGAAAGTTGAAATAGGTTTGTTTCTAATTGTTTCGTCAACGAGCGACGAACAAATCAATATAAGGTGCCCAGGTTTCATATACTCAGACTGGTTTTTTGTGGGAAAACATAATTAACTACTGTATTGTTGCCTCTAGCACGAAAATTTTCAGTGCATACTAAAAATGCATTCACCAATTCACAAAAATTTATCAATCGGACGACTTTTTATTAATTTTGAACACTTTTTATCATGTAATATTTCTGCCTATTTCCTACTTTTTTATATGGTCACCCCATCAGCTGTTAAATGAAAAAAATAATTTATTTACAGAAAATATTTTCAGAAAACAATTACAAAAAGGAATTTGTTATGGAAAAACAATGGACACCACCGGGTTAATTATTGAATGTCTAAAGAATCTGGCATCAGATGATTACAAAGATTTTTAACAAAATTTACAATTGTTTTGTTCATTATTTTAATTTATTCGTCGTTATTGTGTTCCATACGACGAATTTATAGAGCGAATTTTTACCAACGAATTCGTCGTACTAAACGAAATTCGTCGTTCGTCCCAGTTGTGTTCCTAGCATTAAGCAACTGTGCGATTACATACAATACGCATGTGTGCAACTATAAAGTACTTAAGAGAAACTTGAGAAAGTTGAGAAAGTTTCGTCAAAAGCCATTTGTTTAAGTTAAGAGCCAAACTGAACACACATTCCGTACGGAATTGCTTATTCGTATTATAGTTGGGCCTTTAGTTTTATGTTTCCAACACATATGGTAAAATTTGAAAACAATTTTATTAATTCATAATCTCTTTATAAATATATAAAATTTTTTAATGAAATAGACAACACAAAATTAAGAATAAAAACTTTTGAGGCATACAATAAAGCAAATATCGCAAATATGAACCATTTAATAAAACAGGACCAAGATTTAACATTGTCATATCAATAGTAGGAAGACATCCGTGGAAAAAATACGTAATTCTAAATACGAGTAACATCTTTTCTGAAGAGCGTTGTGGCTTAAAAAAATAGAACTAGACACCCTTTTAATAAGATCCTTATCATGACAAATAAAAAAAATTTATTTATTTTATTAAGTCAAAACCATGATCAAATATCCAACAGAAGAACAAGTTGATAAGCACTGATTGTCCTTCTTTATCTTGCATGATATAAAATTTGTATTTAAACAAGTAAAAAGGTTATATAAGACCGGGTCGAATCTTAAATATCCTCTAAATATTGAGTAAGTAAATTTAAAATGTTTAACTTGGCGGGACAAAGTTCCTATAAAACATCTCTGTATTCAATTCTAAATCTCTATTTTGACAGAGTCATTCCGAGAAGGGCCGTGGGGGAGACGTTTCTCCTCTGCAAGGTCACAGAATATCTCAGCTTATTATAGGGTTAAGGAATACAAATGGTTCAATATTTACACTATTTTTGCATATGGGTGATTCCACGAAAGTTGACCCCTTGCAAGCAAAAAATAAAATTATCAACTTTGACCCATTTTAGCTCTTTTGTTATAGAAAATATACGTATCCATTACATCCTGGGGTGTATGATTAATTTTTTTTTATTTTTTTTTTTTGTAAAAAAATCTACTTTAACTTGGTGCATCATACACTTTTTCCCCCTTTATACTGAGTCTTTTTTTAAATCACTTGACAACACTTTTATAACGGTAGTTAGCAATCAAAACAATTACCAGCTGACAGTTGTTACTTTTGTCTACGTTCAGCAGAAAATTTGCACGTGTAGCTTTCAAATTATAATTTTGAGAAATTTTTCAAAATCAGTAATTTGTGTCATGACCGTGACCACGCAAATAAAAAAAGTTTAAATTTTGTGAAAACTGTTAAAGCTATAAAAAAACACAGTTGCTAAGGGAGACAAGGTAAGTAAGTTAAAGAGTTTAATGTAGCAAAATAAGCGCTCGGAAGTCATTTCAATTTTTTTTAATTTATTGAGAATGTCACGACCGTTACCTTATTGAAAATTGTTATATATTATATATAATATATAATATCGTACGTCAACGCCCACTATTTTTGGGCGGGGTCCAAAAACAGACTATATTATGTTTTCCACAGACGAACGTATGGGCATTGCTAGACCGTCTTAGACTTCATCACTGATCAAGAATATATATACTTTATGGGGTCCAATTTTAAAACTGCTCTTTGTCTTGGTCTCTCTGGTAAGCACCGTAGAGAAGACACTTCACCTTCGCCATAAGAGTCTAAAAATAATTGTTTAGGATAATTAAATGTGAAATTTATTTAAAAATTTTTTTTTTTATACAGTAATTTTAAGGCAAAAGGGGAGGAGGGAGTAGGGCAGAGTGGTACCATGTTACGTCTCAGCTTTGTCATTAAAGCTTAAAAATTTTATTTTTAAGTAAAACAATTTGTTAGATTTTTACACTATTTTTGCATATAATAACGCCCACTAAAGGGGGCGGAGTCCAAAAATTATTTATTTTTATTTTATGGCTCCAAGTTTAACGCGTTGGACCTTCTTTAATAAAAAAATATATCATTTGCTTAACAAAATTACAAAAAACTTTAAAAATTATGTTGTTTTTTAGAGGTTGGTTTAGTTTTTCTTAGGGGAGTGAACTTTTTTCCCGATTTAGCCCATCTCCGAACTTAACCTGTGCTATCCTTCAAGATATATTGATACTAAATTTCAGTAGTCGGGCCCTTTTCGTTTGGACTGAATTGTAATTTCTACAGACGGACGAACGGACCGACGGACATGCTCAGATCGTCTTATATTTCATCACTGATCAAGAATATATATACTATATAGGATCTCAGATGGATATTTCGCTGCATTACAAACGAAATGACAAAGTGAAGAAGTACCCTCACTTCATTTTTGGAGGGTATAAAAGGATTCCAAATAGTTAGATTTAGTTGTTGATGTACATATTGAAAATGTTAAAATAACCCAACAGATTGTGCAAGAAAATTTAAAGCTGGAATGCTTTTTGATTGAAAATATATAAATAAATTCCCGTGTGTAATATTTGCCGTCAACTTTGTCTACACAAATTAATACTCGTATATAATACTTTGATAGAAGCAATTTTATACAGCCAATACAAATTAAAATTTCACATTTCGCTGTGTGTGCGAGTGAAGAGGTAAATAAATTATTTAAGTTAATATACATATTTTTGTATTCGTTATGAATAAATTAACAAGTTCTTGTTACAATTTGTTGTGGGTGAAAAAAATTGTAAAGCTGTAATAAAAAGTTGACATAACGCGATATATAAAACACAAATTTCCATAATATTTTTTTTTTTGGATGTGAACATGTGCTGCAAATAAATTACTTTTGATTAAAGTAAGTTACTGATAAAATCAGAAAAAAGGATTTTGAGTTTTTACATGTAAATACATTTTCAAGTTCATGTTGTAGAGAGAAACAGCAAAATAATTTAAACGAAATGTTACAATGAGATAAATAATAGTGGGTACTTTTACTATTACCTCTTTTACACTGGCCAGCAAAAATATTGTTTTTTCTCAGTGTTATCATGTTTAAAGTTATCAATTCAAATTTTATTCATGCTAATATTTTTCCAAAAAATATTAAAAATAAAACTCAAACTGATCACTAAAGTTCTAAACACATAGACGACAGCACGGCTTTAAATGCTGCCAACTTCAAATGCTGCTACGAAGTCAGCTTCATAATTATTTTGAAGACAGCAACAACATAACAACAGGGATGCCGCATATATATTTTATAATGAACAAAATTAAAGTTATTGACAAAAAATGTAATAATATCACGAAAAACTATAAAAACACATAAATTTATTTCTATATTGTATATTTGTAATGTTCTTTTATGTTTAATATAAAAAAAAACTTTGTTGTTCTTATTTTTCCAATTTATATACATTATGGCAACACTATATTTTTTTACTGCTGCCCGTCAAAATAGAAAATAGCCTAAGTTGGCAGCAGCAGCAAATGCTGTTGTGCAGTCCTGCTGCTGTGCTGCCATCAAAATAATCATTTTCATTTATACACATGGATTTTATTTTTGACATATTGCTGCTTGCTGTCTGCTGTCGTCTATGTGTTTAGAGCTTAAAGCACTCCATACACGTTTCAATCCCATTGACAACTGAGTCGGTTGTTGTCTCAATCAAGCCCAGGGCACACTGATACAGGTAGGAGCGGTTCTATAACAATAAAAACCTACATGCATTTTGTTTTTGTGAAATCTTATTCAAATGTCACAATTAAATGTGTAGAACAAAACGAAACGAAAAAGTACAAAAACAAATATACATGTTTGTTTTTACATTTGTTCTTAAGTTTTGTATGTATGTAAAAATGTAAACAAATTTTGATGTTTGTACTAGAATTTCTCCCAACAACAAAATAATCAGCTGGGCTATCGCTCCTACCTGTATGAGTGCGCCCTGGTCAGGCCGTGTATGCCTTTATAATTTGATTAGTTTGGCAGTTGCCGAGTTGGTTGAAGATAAATGAAAAGATTTTGTTATATTAAATTGAATTAAGATTCATAGGCTAATTGATCGAAATTTGTTTTTAAATCTCAGAAAGACATGATAAATATTCCAAGGCACAAAGGCAAGTCAACATCAGTTGTTGTTATTCAACTTACACAGCAGAGCAGAACAGCTGTTTTCGAAAGACGCAACCCTTTCACCATCAGTGCTCATGTGTATTGTGTTTGTCACCACTTAGTAGGTGGCTTAGTTTCTTAGTTTTTCAAATTTTATTGTGAAAAAGAATACGAGAACTGTATCAACCTGATGTTAACATGTTATTGTTATAATACCAGTGTTACCGTTCGATTATTTTTCTTCATGTCCCATTTTTCTGAATTTTTTTTTTGTTCCATCATACCTAAGTCAAACTTTTTTGGTTTGAATTTTATACTTAAGCACATGTGAACGTTTTTCCAATATTTTATTATTGGTAGCTCAAGCCATAGCTTAAATTTGTATGTAGTAAGAATTTTTTAGCGAACATTTATAGTGCTATATTAAATTGAATTAAGATTCATATGCTAATTGTTCGCAATTTGTTTTTGTTCTTTCTGAGATTTAAAAACAAATTTCGAACAATTAGCCTATGAATCTTAATTCAATTTAATATAGCAAAAAAAGATTTTGAATTTTTCAAGTTGACTAGAAAGTCAATTCGATTGTACTGTGTGTGGTCGAGTTTCTTGATCAGCTGTCAAAGTTTAAGTTTGCAATTTTCTTTTGCAAGCAAAAAGTTAAGTTTTTAATTGAATTTTAAATAAAATTTAATTTTAAATAAGTTTTCAATTTAATATAAAAATCAAGGTATATAAATACAAGGTAGTGCCACTTGCTTTTATTAAATTTTAATAAGGATTTTTGAAGTTTATTTTTCTACATCATATTGAATATGGCGTTGCCACATTATAAAAAATAATTTTCATTATTTGGAAATTTTTAAATAAAATCTTTAATACATATCTATATATATATATATATATATATATATATATATATATATATATATATATATATATATATGTATATATATATATATATATATATATATATATATATGTATATATATATGTATATATATATATATGTATATATATATATACATATATATATATATATATATATATATATATATATAAATATATATATATATATATATATATATATATATATATGTATGTATATATATATATGTATTTTAAATGAAATTTATTTTTTGGTGGTCAAGCAATGTCTATATGCATTTCATTGGTGCTTTACCAAATCATCAGTAGACTTTAAGCATGATTTGGTAAAGCACCAGTGAGACGCATATAGACATTGCTTGACCACCAACAAATAAATTTCATTTAAAATAGTATTGTGACAACAATATGTCAAATAAAAATTTCATATATATGTATATAAGTTTTTCCATTTGTCTAGCAATTTCGTTAATTAAATTGTATATACTAAACTTCATTCATTGATCTCTAACTTATTTAAATTTCAAGGTGTCGAGTTCAACAATTTCCAAAATAATGGCCTTTTTAGTACCAAGCCACATTTTCATGAGATCACGGACAAACCACCATTATAATATATTATACCATGGTATTTAACTAATATTTTATCCCCTCTCTTTTAACATATATCATTGTATTACCTCATTTTCAATTTAAACATACTGAACGTACAACATAGATAGAATCTCCCGCTCAAAATCTCATTGTGAATCGCTTTTGCATATTGACAGAGAGAAAAATTTCATTTTGAGGTTTTGAACATAAACATTTTGCAATATTTTGTTAAAATAATTTAATAAAAGCTATATAAAATGTAAAGAATATAGAAAACTATAAAAAATCCCAGTTCCTATGTATTTCCACAATTAATAAAAAGTCATTGTGTTGCTTTGCATTGAACCAAAAACATTGAAACCATTACATTGATCAATAAGACAATTTAACAAAAAATATGTTTATTCAAGGTTCACGACAAGATTTTTATAATAAATTAATTGGCAAACGGATTTTAATTTTAACAACTCAAATCAAAAGAAAAAAAAACGGGTAACTTAAAATAATATGGTAACTTAATTTTTATGGGAATGTCAGAATCCTTAAAATTGTCAGAAAATTATTTTAAATTTAATAGCTCACAGTGGCAGTACCTTGTTTTATTATACCATGATAAAAATATAAATTTGACAGTTGGATGAAAATCTTTAAATTCAGTTTATTATGTGTATGGCCAAGAATCAATTCATGGTAGGAACAGAACTGTAACGATCAATGAATTTCGTTTAGTACGACCAATTCGTTGGTAAAAATTCGATATAAAAATTCTTCGTATGAAACTCCAAAACGACGATTAAATTAATATAATGAGAAACAAAATTTTTAATTTTTTTTTTAAATTTTTGTATCCCTCTGATGCCAGATTGTTTAGACATTCAATAACTACCACGGTGTTGTCCAAACTCCTTTTTGTAATTATGTATTTTCTAAAAAAAATGTTTGTCTGTAAATAAAGTATTCTATTCATTTAACAGCTGATGGGGTAACCATATGAAAATGTAGGAAATAGGCAGAAATACTATATTATAAAAAGTGTTCAAAATTAATACAAATTCGTCCGCATGATACATTTTTGTGAATTGGTGAATGCATTTTTTGTATGCACTATAAATGTTAGTGCTACAGTACTGAACTGTGTTTTTCCACAAAAAACAGGTTGATTATATGAAACCTGGGCACCTTATATTGATTTATTCGTCGTTCGTCTACGTAAGAAATCGAAATAAATCTATCGCAAAATGTCGTTGTGAACGACGTATTTCGTCCAACGTACATATTGTGTCAATATTTATTTACTTAAATGTGTTTTATTTCCAACGACGAATATTCATAATGAAAAATTCGTCATTCGCCACAGTTGTGTTTATAGCAGAGCTCAGATTTACCCGATTTTACTCGCGAGTGAAAAATACTCGCGAAGAAGAGTACTCGAAGATTGCGAGTGTTACAAAAAGTTTACTCTCCACTCGTTTGTTTTAGGTGGGAGTACTCGCGAGTACTCCATTTTAAAAAGTAAGAGTGGGAGTAAAAATCTTCGAAATAGAGTGAGAGTTTACTCTTAAGAGTAAAATCGAGTGCAAAAATAGAAACTGTTTGTCTTTGCCGACTTGTGTGTGCGTGTGGTTTTTGTGTACTCTTTCAGTCTTTCCATACAGTGCGCGTGTGCGGAGCAATTAGTTGGTTTTATGAAAAAAGTTTTATTATATTTTTAAAAGTTTGCTTATATTTTCTATATTATAATGAACAATAAAGCCATAAATAATACTATACTTGCTACTACACACACGCACACACACAAATCGGCAAAAACAAACAGTTTCTATTTTTCCACTGCATGAGAAAGACTGAAAGAGTACTCGGTAAGAGTATAATCTGTTCGATTTCGAGCGTATTTTACTCGCACTCGAAATCGAGCAAAGCATATGCGCTCTTATTCGAGTGGCATAGAAAAATAGAGTACACTCGATATTTTTTTTCACTCGCAGGAGTACTCGGGCTCGAATTCGAGCGAGTTTTACTCTCTACTCGAATTCGAGCGAACATTTCGGAGCTCTTGTTTATAGTATCAATTGAAATACTTCATTGAAAATTTGAACTGAAACGTGTATGGGGCGCTTAAGTGTCCTCGTAAAAATAACAACAGATTTCTCACAAGTTTTGCATCAAAACTGAGGCATCTGTTAATATGTCCATAAAAAATGTTGCTCAAAAATGGATCTATCGTGTTTTTTCCTCCCACAAGCTGAGATTTCCGTATGATAGCCTTCTTCAGCAGGCTAATATATTCATCAAGCTCAATTATATCTAAGTTTTTTTAAAACTTAGTATATTCATGTGCATAAGATTGAAAATATGAAATAATTTGTTTAAGTATATTTCATTCTTTTCCATCTCTTTATGCTATTTTTATTAATATATTTTATATAATTTTTTTTTCCTTTTGTCACATTGTGCAGGAGAAAGAATTTCGTTTATTGTTATCATCAATGATGATAGTCTAACAATAAAAATGTACCGGCCAAGAGCTAACAATCGCATTAAGGCTATGGAAGATGAAATTCAATTTAAAAATACTTTCATCAAAGTGATATTGATTTTAATGGTTCATGGTGTGATTTTATTGTCACATAGATTATAGTTAATGTTTACCACTTATTTTAACAAATTGAAAATTCTTTTCTAATCAATAATTTCATTTGGTAAATAGATTTCCTTAGCTTGACAAAGACTATTTTATCCTTTAAAGAAGGTTGTACATATTTTTCGGTTCACACTTTACTATTGTTTAAAACATTAGGAGACATATGACAAATTTCTAGCCTAAAATTTATATCTAGAGATATACTCGCTTTCGATTATTATAATGACTTTGAGTTTCCTTGTGGAATGGAAGAAGTGTGAGTTAAATTGTTACTTTTTTGTATTATAATAACTTTTCAATTAAGATTTATAGGCCACTGTTCTCAGCAATCAAAAAACATGACAAGTATTCCAAAGAACAAGGAAAATTAAAATCAGTTTATCTATTCAACGTACATCTCAGACTGTTGATGCGGAAATAGAGCATTTGTCTATAAAGGGAAAGCAGTCATAGGCATGCGTTTATACTTCTATTTGCACTTAATAGCTTAAATTATTTAGGAACAGCCAGAATTGGCGTTAATTATTTTTGACATCACTTAGCTCACTTAGAACTTAAGGATTAAAATTCCCTTAAACTTGAAGTACTTGCGAAAAGGTTTTTGTTATTCAGAAGGTTCTTTTTGATGGTGCTTATCAGCCAACATTTGAAAATTAATGGTTGTACACAGGAGTCCCATAGTAAACCATGTAGAACATTTGGCTTTTGCTTTTGAAAGTTTTCCCAGCAAAAAGTTGTTTATAGTTAGTGAACTACCTTATATTTTCTAATATGCTTTAAACACATTCACGACAGCAGGCTACCGACTACATGACTACATGTGCCGCCAGCAACACTTGTCGCCGTATAGTCAGCTACTTAATTATTTTGAACGCGGCAGCCACAACGTCAACATCTGATTTTAGTGGTGCCACTTTCATATATAACAAGTAAAAACGTTATATTCGACCGGGTCGAATCTTAAATACCCTCCAAATATTTAGTAAGTGAATTTGAAATGTTTAACTTGGTGGGACAGAGTTCCTTTATATAATATCGTACGTCAACGCCCACTAAAGGGGACGGGGTTCAAAAATATGCAATATCATGTTTTCCACAGACGAACGTATGGGCATTGCTAGACCGCCTTAGACTTCATCACAATTCTCTTTGGAGGCTATAAAAACTGTATTTTGGCGGGGTCGCTCTGGCAAGGGCTGTGGGGGAAACATTTCACCTTTGTCATAAAACTCTAAAAATAAATGCTTGGGATAATTATATACAAAATTAAATTTTTTTTTTTTTTGATAGGGTCATTTAGGGGGCAAAGAAAAAGGGGGGGGGGGGTAGGACAGAAATCGGCAGTCATAAAAATCTAAAGATAAATGCTTGGGATGATTATATACAAAATTTAAAAAAAATTTTTTTTTTTTGGTAGGGTCATTTAGGGGGCAAAGGAAGAGGTGGGGGGGGGCGGGGCTAGGGCAGAAATCGGCAGTCATAAAACTCTAAAGATAAATGCTTGGGATGATTATATACAAAATTTAAAAAAAAAAATTTTTTGGTAGGGTCATTTAGGGGGTAAAGGAAGAAGGGGGGGGGGTGGGTAGGGCAGAAATCGGCAGTCATAAAACTCTAAAGATAAATGCTTGGGATGATTATATACAAAATTTAAAAAATTCTTTTTTTTTTTTGGTAGGGTCATTTAGGGGGCGAAGGGGAAGGAGGGGGTAGGGCAGAGTAGTACCAGGTTTCGTCTCAGCTTCGTCATTAAAGCTTAAAAGTGTTATTTTTAAGGAATGTAGGCTTAAGTAAAACAATTTGTTAAATTTTTATGCTATTTTTGCTTATAATAACGCCCACTAAAGTGGGTGGGGTCAAAAAATATTTTTATTTTATTTAATGGCTCCAAGTTTAAGGCGTTGGACCGTATTTGACATAAAAATATATCATTTGCTTAACAAAATAAGCAAAAAACTTTAAAAATTATGTTGTTTTTTCTGGGTTGGTTTAGTTCTTCTTAGGGGAACTTTTTTCCCTCTTGCCCGATTTAGCCCATCTTTGAACTTAACCTGCTCTAAGTTTTAAAATATATTTATGCCAAATTTCAAGAGTCTAGCTCTTTTCGTTTGGACTGAATCGTGATTTCCACAGACGGACGGACGGACGGACATGCTCAGTTCGTCTTAGATTTCATCACTGATCAAGAATATATATACTTTATGGGGTCTGAGATGGATATTTCGATGCGTTACAAACGGAATGACAAAGTGAATATACCCTCCAAATTCTTTTTTGGAGGGTATAAAAAGCGCTTATGCTAAATCTATTTATAGATCGAAACAAAATTAATAATAAAAACACTTTATTTGTTTATAGGTCTTTATTGTTTTTGCATTTGTAATAAATACATTTTGCTGTCCTTTTTTTTATGGCACTATGAAAATGAGTTCATGAATTAATTCATTTGTGCCCTAACTCACGACTTTTAGCGATAACGGCTATCAAATATATACAAAATTAGAGTAATCCAAAGAATGGAATTATTGCTTGAAAAGTCAGATACAAAAGTGCACAATTTAATAATGCACGCAATAGGTGAATAAATTTGAATAATATGTCCAAGAAGAGAAAGACATTTTGCAGTACTTTGAAATGATACCCTATATTCTAGGAGTTATTACCAAAAAAATAAATAAATAAAATAAAAGCTGAGAGATCTGAAAAAATAAATAAATAAATATTACAAAATAATTTTTATTCTTGAAAGGGCTATTACATTTTTGATGTGTTAACATCTATACGCGCGCCTCTAGGGCACTAAACTATCAGTTTCAATACATACGCAAGTGTAAGTGTAAGAGTTTGTTTGTTCGTTGCTTGGCAGTCGGTATTGAAAGTGATTATTGGGCGATTTTCATATAATTTTCCCACGCGATTTTCTTCGGAAATTCATAGCCGATTTTATTAATTTTTGGATTAAAACGCTAGTGCGGGTTTTGACGAAGAGTTTAGGTCAAAAATTAAGGCGATCCGATATCGGCGAGCGGAGATTTAAGTGTTTTAATTCGGAGTATTAATTTGGAATAATATTAAAGAAGTGTTTTATGTTGATCTTCGGTTTTGTCTTATGCATAGCAAAGAGAATAGTGACGTGGTTATACGTACATATATAAAAATGAGATAGCAAGACAGCAACGTATGTAGCTTATGTACAAACATAACAATGTATGTATGTACATTTGTCTGTTGCTTTGCATTCTCTTTGTTTTTTGTGGGTTTAATATAAAATAAATAAACAAAAAGGTGTTAACACATCGCCCGTGAGTTCGAACACTCATTGATTTTTTTTTTATTTTAAAAAATTTTTATATTCTTGGCCAGTTTGAAAATATGTTTAAACGTTTAAACACTGAAACAACTTAAATAAGATGTTTCAGTGTGCTGGCAGCACTAATTTATTTATTGTCGCCTATTAGTTTATTTTTACTACAAATACAAAAGTAGCACGGACAACAACCTGCAGTGCAGCCGTGAAAATATTCATTCCCATATAAACACGATTGTGTATTCTATTTCTGACAGTTTGTAGCCTGCTGTCGTGAATGTGTTTGATTTAAAATAATTAAAATGTCTGTCATAAAAATTGTAATTCAGACATACACACTCGTATATTTTTATATATTATTTCTTTGTTAGCCTTGATGTAATTGTTAGATATGCATGTCAATGCATTGAAAAATTTTTTTTTTGCTGTTAAAAAAATGTAAAAACCGAGTAATTTTTAATCACTCTTTCTCTTTTAATATTTTGCTTTGTGTGTATGTGTATTTTTGATTCTTCAACAAAAGTCTGAAATTATTTTATTTTTACTTTGATTGTATCTTCTTTTGCGCTTTTACAACTGCTGGTAAAAAAAAACCTGACAAAACAAAGTTTCTGCTTAATTGTATTTTTATCTATTGTTAAAAAAGTTAAAGGAAAACTTTCTAATAAACGAAAAAGTTTAATTTAATTAAGGAAATATAGTTTGGATAAGTCAACAGAGCGAGCACATAAAGATTTTTGGGTTTTTCAATTCCTCTTACAAAGAATTTCAGTCTATATCATATATTATAGTTATTATAAAGTGAAAATTATTTAAGATACAATTAGCTGATAAAATATTGTTTTAATTTTTCCATTGAAACATAATTATAATATATTAACAATAAGAAAAGTTTTTAAATTATATAAAGTTAATAATTGTTATGCAGAGCATATCGAAATATTCATCAACATATTAATTAAATAGTTTTAAAGTTATTATTTTATAAAAATAAGCCTCAAGCTGAATATTGTTAATTAAAATTAGCTGATAAAGCTTTTTGAATGTTTGAAATATTAGGGACCCGACTATTAAGATATTTTACTTTGGTAAAAGTTGGAAATATAAGTTTTAACATGAAATAAAGCGTTTATGTATTATGATATGATACCAATACCTACGGTGACCATTGGTCCTTTTTTAAGAGGACTGCCCCTTTTTTAACACGATAACTTTTCATATTAAATTGTCTTAATTGAATTGTCCTTTATTGTCCCTGTTTTTCCTTTAAACTCCCAAATTAAAACTGAGAACTCTAAAACTTACCACCCATATAATTGAAATTATAATAATCAAATGGACTGTGCAGATATTAAATAGTTTTTACCAAATTACAGTAATTTTCCCGGACATACTTTAAGTTCTGGGCATATTTTATTTTAATTTTTTTTAAACATTAATATATATGAAAGTAAGTCTATTTTGCATATCATATATCAAAAAAAAATCAATGAGTGTTCGAACTCACGAGCGATGTGTTAACACCTTTTTGTTACACGGTACCTGTTCGATTTCTATGAACACAGACCCACAAACCCGGAGGTAGAGTTAATATAAAGTATTTTTTATTTATTTTATATTAAACCCACAAAAAACAAAGAGAATGCAAAGCAACAGACATATGTACATACATACATACATTGTTATGTTTGTACATAAGCTACATACGTTGCTGTCTTGCTATCTCATTTTTATATATGTACGTATAACCACGTCACTATTATTTTTGCTATGCATAAGACAAAACCGAAGATCAACATAAAACACTTTTTTAATATTACTCCAAATTAATACTCCGAATTAAAACACTTAAATCTCCGCTCGCCGATATCGGATCGCCTTAATGTTTGGCCTAAACTCTTCGCACTAGCGTTTTAATCCAAAAATTAATAAAATCGGCTATGTATTTCCGGAGAAAATCGCGTGGGAAAATTATATGAACATCGCCCAATAATCACTTTCAATACCGACTGCCAAGCAACAACAACAAACAAACAAACTCTTACACTTACACTTGCGTATGTATTGAAACTGATAGTTTACTGCCTTAGAGACGCGCGTATAGATGTTAACACATCAAAAACTTAACACTAAATTAAATTTGTGTTACATTTCTAAAGCAACCTATACACGTTGCAATCCAATTGGCAACTGAGTTGGTTGTTGTCCAAATCAAGCCGTGTATGCCTTTGCCATTTAATTAGTTTGGCAATTGTCGAGTTGGTTGATGAAAAATTAAATGATTTTGATTTTTTCAAATTCACTAGAAAGTCTTTCAATTCGATTGTACTACTGTGTGTGGTCGAGTTTTTTGATCAGCTGTTGAAGTTTATGTTTGGAGTTTACTTTTGCAAACAAAAAGTTTTGATTGAATTTTACATAAAATTGAATTTTAAAAGTTTTTAATTATAAAATTTAATATAGTGTGTGTTTTATAGAGTGTCACAAGTTTAAATCGTAATAAAACAAGGCAATATATTTATAAAGGGTGTTTTTATAAGAGCTTGCTGATTTCAAATTTAAATAAAACACATGCCAAATTATGAAATGGCCAAAGAAAAATTTTTATTTGGTAGATAATTTCTTGTCATTTAACATTTAAATATAATTTCGGGCATATGGCCACCACGACCATTTTGCACAAAAGTCATTCTGGAGGTCCAATTTTCGACCACCTTTTCAAGCATTTGAGAGCGTATTTCAGCAATGACACGTTGAATACTGGTTTCCAAAGCGTCAATGATTTCAGGTATCCCCATAAAAAATAATCGAGTGGCGTCAAATCACACGAACGCGGAGGCCAATTCGCCGGTTCATTTCTCGAAATAATGTTGTCGTTGAAATGTTCTTTCAATAAGTTCATTGTTTCGCCCGCAGTATGACAAGTGGCACCATCCTGTTGAAACCACATTTCGTTTACATCCATATCTGGAAGTTTTAGCACCAAAAATTCATTGATCATGATTCTGTATCGATTTCCATTCACGGTAATGCGTCGTGCTTCCTCATTTTTAAAGAAATAAGGACCGATGATTCCACCAGCCCATAGACCGCACCAAACAGTACATTTGTCGGGATGCATTGGTAATTCTTGAACGACGTATGGATTATCTTTGCTCCAAATGCGGCAATTTTACTTGTTGACATATCCATTCAACCAAAAATGCGCCTCATCACTGAAGAGAATTTTGCGGTAAAAAAGCGGATAAACATTTTTAATTGAAAATAAATTTCCACGATTTGGAAGCGTTGTTCTGGAGTTAACCTGTTCATGATGATTTGCCAAACAATAATGAGTAGAGACGTCACTTTACACTGTCAAAACAGCTGTTAGACAACAGAGTGATTCGTATAAGAAAAAAAACTTCATAAAAACACCTCTTATTATAAATGAAAATGGCTTTATTAGAAAGAAAATTTCATGAAAATAATGTTTTAATCCGATTTCTGCTGGCGCCTAGAAGGCGCAATCTGGAACACCAATTTTAAACCACTAAAATATTCTTCCATAAAGTGGACACAGCCTGAGTTGCTGCTAACAGCGACGAATTGATTGATTCGGGTCATCTTCAATGCTGTCCTCTGCAGCGGCTACAGCTTCTTTAGTGCGCACTGTTCGGTTTCTAATGGGATGCATATTATCCGTAACAGTAAATGTGGTACGATAACGATCTATTGTTCTTCGAATTTCCCCCCGGGGGGTGCCGTTGGGGAGCTTGGCTATGATGTCGGCCCTCGCTCCAGCACCGATCCGGGGAAAATAAGAAAGGAGGTCTAAGGACGCCTCGATCTAATTAAGAGTTCAAAAGTCAATAGAAAGTTGAAACCTATAATGGTTGGCTTTCGAGGGGTTATTCTGTTTTTCAGGCATAACTTTTGCAGGTAACCCCGTAAAACTTATATGTTACTGCCCAATCTCTAAACAGTGGAACGGATGTGCATATAAGAATCTAAAAGAAGTAGGTTCGCCTACGAGCTTGAGTAAGAATTGGCAGGTGAACAGGCACCTGGGTTTGGGTAGAAGAAAGACCGAAGTCGATAGAAAGTTTATAGAACCTACACTGGTTTGACTTTCGAGGCTTTACCAGTAGTTAACTGGTACCACGGGATCCAGTACAAGCTTCGCAGTTTACTGCGGCTGGATATTGGTGAGGTCTCCCTCGGGAGTACACGTGGTGGCTGTGGTCACCAATTTGGTGGAAGGTTTGTCAGATAAGGATTGATGTTCAATCCTTGTGGTTGGACTTCGGTCCGGCTGATAGTAGCAGAACCTATATGTTGTTGTGAATCAACAAATATAAGATCATCTGCGTAGGATCGGCACTTTAAGCAAGGTGTTATATCATGGGACTTACCAAATCATGTTCTAGAAATTGCCACCTGGGTGACCCGAGGTCACCTTCGGGTGGTTCTTGGGCACTAAGAGGGGTGCTGGTAACACTTATTTTTTCACCCGGTGTTAAGAGCACCGTCAGTTTGAGCCGTAAGGCAGGTACTGACGTAAATGATTGACTTGTTGTTCTTCGAATTAGCCGCTCTGAAGGACAATGATGTACGCCATAACATAGAAAAAGTGCACGATGAGTTTTACGAATAGAACAATTATTTTCATTAAAAACTTCAACAATTTGCACACGTTGCTCTGGTGTTGTGACACTCTAAAAAAACACACTTTATAAATATATAAATTTGAAAATCTTTCAATGCAGTTTATGAAGTGTGGGGTCAAGAATCAATTCAATTGAAAGACTCAATTTAGCATTGAATTGAAACGTGTATGGTGCGCTTAAAAGTTGTATTTTTTTCATTGAAAAATATGGTCACCCATATATGCAAATATCTCTGAGGCCTTGTGTTTATACCATTTTTTTTCCTAATAAGTTTATTAGACTGCTCCGCGAACCATTTTAAATATAATTCCGAAAGGCCTGTATTTTCCAGCTTTCCACCTACGCCCATTTTTGTAAGTCCTTGCTACATATAATTTATTTGCAAATGCATATAAAAAATACTTATTTAGGTCAAACACTTACAATGTCTATGTTAGGAGACGAGCTTCTGTTAAAATAACATTGTCACAACTAAAATTAATGTGTAAAAACTGTGGAAGCTGTTTATAATCTAAGAAATTTCCCCGCTTCATCTATCTGTTAGTTGTTTGTTATGTTCGTAACATTCGAATATTAGCAAATACTCTTGGTTAAAAGTTGTTGCTACTGCAGAAGCTGTGTGGATGCTGCAAATAATTTTGGAATATATTCTCATGTATGAAGGTCTAAAAATATCCCAAAACAAATGACTTCGTATGAATGGGGGAAACACCACGATATTGAAGGGGAAATAATTTTATGAAAACAGGCATTTAACCAGATGCCGTAAATGATTTTTTTTATAGAAATGACAGTATCTAACGGTAACTCAATGGAAAGACAACATTATATATATATATTTTTTTTATTTATATGACATTAAACGTATTACGTAAATTGAAGATGTATATTAATATTTTAAAGGTGCGATTTTTAAGTAAATATATTCTTGAAAATTTGTATAAGAAAAAAGACAATTAAAATATTGGCATATGTATAATATAAATAAAACTATATATTGAAATACTAAAAAAGCAAATAATTTTTGTGCGATGGAAGTTAGTGAATTACTGAGCCTAAGATTGCTTATCCTGTTAATCAAAGATATTTGAAACAAATGTAAAAGCACTATAATATTTTAAGTGTTTATTATTTGTTGTATAAAAACTAAACATCAGAATCTGAATAAAAAATATATATATTTTATAAATAGTTAATATAACTTTTATATAGAACTGTTTAAGTTAAGGTAGAAAAATTAATGTTAAAACGTGTGGGATGTGGTGCAGGCTTCACAATTTGGAATGAAATGTAATCACTACAAATGAATAAATATTTGACTATATCCTATATTAAACAACATATCCACAAACAACTTCTTTAAGACTATTGTAAAAAATAAATGCTTGTTTTATGTACATAAAAACTAGTTACTTCGAACTCTTTAGTGCATGATAGTGTCAAACCTACGTAATTTTAACAGGCCGGCAATAGCTAACACAACTCAAGTAATAGAGCAAATCGAAAAAAGTCCAATACCGTATTCATAACTGAGTGCTGAATCGAGAATTTGATCTTTGGTTTCATAGTGCATGTGTTAATTAATTCAGCCAGAAATATTGCTTTACATTACAGAAAAAGTTATACGATTCGTTAAATAACATAAAAAAATAACCAGGCTCTTTTTGAATAATTTTTAATTGGAATGTTTAAGCGATCATGAACTACCAGGAACAGCAGCGCTGATTTATACACATATTTTCCCACTAATAAAAGTTAAACCATAGTGTTATTTATACGAGGGCGGATCAATAAATCCGTGACTTTTTCAATGAAACACATTTTTTTTTTGCAAAACAAAAATGTATATTTCAACATAATCTCCTTTTAACTCAATACACTTAATCGAACTTTTCTCCAGGTTTTGTATAACTTCCAAAATATAAGATTTTTGGAGGTCCTTAAAATAGGCATTTATTAGGTCAATAATTTCATCGTTGAAGCTAAGTCACCACCGAGACATTTCTTTCCTAGGTTTGGAAACAGGAAGTAGTCACTAGGGGCTAAATCCGGAGAATATGGCGCATGAGGTACCAAGTCGTAGCCCAATTCATTGAGTTTTGTCATTGAGACTGCACATGTCGCACCCTAAATCATAGATGTTCAGCCCATACAACAATTGTTTAAAAAATTTACACACATTTGTTATGCTTTTATAAAAATTTTCATTCAGTCGTCGTTGAGCAAGCGATGAGAACACATGCGGATGGTTGTTGTCATTTTATTTCAGAAATTTATTAAACATTGTTATTGCTTCTTGTTGGACGAAGCATAGCAAACACAAGCGATTCAATTACAATTGAGCACAAAAATTAAACTCGAAATTGAATAAAAGCATACACGTTCACGGAATGAAATGTGAAAAGTATTTTATGATAAATTATGCTTTTCTAACATTCAAGTTTTAATCTAACATAAAAAACTGGTTTAAATACATAGATTTATTTTTGTTTTGTTCTCAATATAACTGTTCTATTTTTTGATATTGATAACTGCTATATACGGTTCCCGATATTTTTTTTCTTAAAATTAAAATTACATTCACTTAATAAGTTATTTATATATGGCAAAAACTCTTGTCTGTTTTTCTTATTTTAAGCGTTTGACATTATGTTTGCTGGGCAAAATCTCTAACCAATACATCTTCACTTTTATTTTTGAACATCTATGCCCTAAATACAAAAGGGGGACAACTAAAAATTTTCCAAAACTGACTTTTTTCCATAAATTAATTCAGAATACACATCTCTAACTACTACAAAAATTTCTTTCACATCACTATCATCTTTAACTGGAAAAATAAAGTTATGTCTATTTTTGTTCAGTGTGTTGCACCCGTGCACTATCTTGATGAAATATAACCTTTTTCTTGGCCACAAGGGGGTCGTCTTCTTTTATATTCTCATTAAATCGGTCTAATAAGTTGGCATAATATTCGCCTTTTATTGGTTTTCCCTTTTTAAGGTAATCAATGTGGAATATCCCGCTTGCATCCCAAAAAAAAAAAAGTTTGCCATCACCTTCTTGGGCGACAAACTTACCTTGGCCTTCTCCGGAACAGATTCAACCGAGAAACCTATTATTTAAACTGCTGCTTGGTCTTCGGAATACAGTAATGGATCCATGTTTCATTCACTGTTACAAAACGCCGCAAAAACTCATTCGGATTGCGGTTAAACAACTCCAAACAATTTTTTGAAGTTGTCACACGTTTACGTTTATGGTCAACTGAAAGCAAACGCGGCACCCATCTAGCAGACAAGTTTCTTAAGCCCAGCTGATCATTTAAAATCGAAACCACACTGCCATATGAAATGCCTATGGCATCAACAGTCTCATGAACTTTTTTTCTTCGCTGGGCCAACACCATATCATGGATTTTTTCGAAATTTTGGCCATTCAGAACGTTCAGCGTCATTTGTACTTGTGCGACCACAACGAAAGTCACTGAAACACTTTTTTGCCATTGAGATCGATGATGCAGAGTCCTCATAGTATTTATCAAGCTTTTCCTTGGTTTGATTGACGGTTTTTCCCCCCAAAAAATAATGTTTTCTTTCATTTTTTTATTTTTCTTATCTTGGACCAGCACTCAGGGGATAACCCCTATATATGCAATGCATTGCGCCGGAACTGAAAACGAGGGGATAGTATTGAGGGGACAGCTTAGGAAAGATGAGAAGATAGACAGTTGTTTTGTAGCTATTTCAACCTTTTACTTCGCCGGCTAATTTTTGCTACAGGGCCGACAATTTAATGCAATTATCACATATATGATGATGATTTTTAGAAAAATACAAGAAGTTGTATGTTTTGAACAGCTGTTAAACACAAAGGAAATGATGACACTTGCTAAAAAATTTTACAGTAGTCTATTAACAGGTGCTACTTGATGGGAACAGTGTTGCATTTCATATAACCACGAGGGAAGTTCGAAAAGTCTCAGACTTGTTAATCCGCTCTTATAGCAATACAGCAATAGCGACTTGAAAAAACCTATGGAGTGAATTATTTGCCACTATTTTTATTAAAATATTTACTTCAGTTCTATTTCCAGTGAAGGCTATATATTAATATAAGACAACATAGGAGTAATTTTAAAATCTTGCCGTTAAGAAGTATTTTTAGAAATCATAGAATATAACTCAATTTCTGTTCCCCAATAAATAAAAATTTTAAACAAAAAGGTATAAAAAATGTTTGTAAAATAAGAAACATGCGCATACAATTTTATATGCATTTAAGTAACAAAAGTTCTTTTGTACTTTTGTTATATGGTGACATGACAGCAATTATATAAAAAATATTGTAATTAAATTTCTTGAAAAAAACTCTAGACAATGGCAGCAATTAGCCACCTCTTTTTTTTTTGTTTTTTGTTGCTGTTCTTATTCATGCAACATCAACAGCGAGTAGCAGACAAAGAAACAGAAAAAAAAAATTATTTAAATTACTGCTCATTTTTAAACAGACAATTTAATAAACATATAATAAAGGTGATGTTGGCTGAAGCAGATAACGGCAGACTAAGGAGACGGAAATCCTGAGATCACTCAGTCATGAATACACATAGAGTCGAATTCTTCTGATCAGTATTAGTGCATGGTTGGGTTAGTTCTGCTTCTTCACTGGTAGCGATTACGACTATCATGTACTAAAAAACAGTGTAACAATACCCTCATTCATCGATCCTATAGCTAACAATTCGTCGGCAAGTAAAGATTAAAATAGCTACAAAAATACAGGGTGTCCCCCGGGAAGGTATACTACTTTGTTTTGCCGCCATTTTGGTAAACATTAGTCTTGACAGTTCATATTTGGCAGTCGTGAAGTAGACACGTGGCAAATTCATTATGGAAATATATTCGATGCCACATGGCATACAGCCAGGACAACAAAGGAATTACTGCGAGACCTCTTTCCACAACAAGTTATTTGAAGAAATGGTGATGTTGATTGGCCTCCACGGTCGCCTGATTTGACTGCTCAGGACTTCTTTTTGTGAGGATATTTGAAAATCAAGGTTTATGGAAACAAACCAGAAACGCTTGTGCAACTCAAACAAAATATTCGTGAGGAAATTAATGAAATACCGCGTGAAATGTGTGAGAATGTAATGAAAAATGCACATAAAAGGGCTCGCTTTATATACCATTTATCAATATAAGATCCATTCTCTTTTATTTAATCAAAAATTTAACAAAGTAGTATACCCTCCTGGCGGACGCCTCGTATTCTTTATCTTCTCATCTTTCTTCATCTGTCCTTTTAATACTATCCCCTCGTTTTAGGAACTATACCAAGAGTGCTGATCCTACTTAAACAAATTAATAAATAAGTGTGATTTATAAAACTATACTAGATATTTTAATTAATCGGCCCCGTACTATAAATATAGATTGCGTTGTTTGCAAAATGAGTAGTATAAAATAAAAGCTTGTTGCAATATAAATATGAAGAAGGTACAATTGTGTACAATTTATATCCTTTAAATATTTAATTTTAAGATTTTCACACATTTTTTTTATCTTGGACCAGCACTCAGGGGATGACCCCTATATGCAATGCATTGCGCCGGAACTGAAAACGGGGGTATAGTATTTAGGGGACAGATGAGGAAAGATGAGAAGATAGACATTTTTTTTGTAGCTAATTCAACCTTTTACTTCGCCGGCTAATTTTTGCTACAGGGCCGACGATAAATAAATATTAAACTAAAAAGATTGATTTAAATGATTGTATTCAAAAAAGTCACATTGAGTGGCATAAAAAGATATATAAATCAATGGTAGTTTTCGGATATAATTTCATTTATAAATATCAGTTTGGACACGACGAAACTCACGTAAACAAAATACATCATAAAATTCATAAGTGGTACCACTTTGTTGGCAAATGAAATTACTTTTCTTTGTGCCTTGGAATATTTATCATGTCTTTCTGAGATTTAAATTAAAAATTTCGAACAATTAGCCTATAGAATCTCAATTCAATTTAATATAGCAATATAAAAATGTTCGTTAAAATTCTTACTACATACAAATTTAAGCTATGGCTTGAGCTACCAATAATAAATTGGAAAAACGTTCACATGTACTTAAGTATAAAATTCAAACCAAAAAAGTTTGACTTAGGTATGATGGAAGAAAAAAAATTCAGAAAAATGGGACATGAAGAAAAATAATCAAACGGTAACACGGGTATTATAATAATAACATGTTTACATCAGCTTGATACAGTTCTCGTATTCTTTTTCACAATAAAATTTGTGTAAATAGGAACTGTTATCACATTCAACTAAGCCACCTAATAAGTGGTGACAAAAACAATACATATGAGCACTGATGATGAAAGGGTTGCGTCTTTCGAAAACAGCTGTTCTGCTCTGCTGTGTAAGTTGAATAACAAAAACTGATGTTGACTTGCCTTTGTGCCTTGGAATATTTATCATGTCTTTCTGAGATTTAAATTAAAATTTCCAACAATTAGCCTATAGAATCTTAATTCAATTTAATATAGCAATATAAAATGTTCGTTAAAATTCTTACTACATACAAATTACTTTTCGTTCATTCCTTGGAATATATATAGATTTTATTCTTTCTAAATATCACGTTACGATCCTAAGTCTAACAATTACTTTTACACTTAATAACAACATGAATTTAAATTCTTTAATGACATGAAATTAAAAGAGTCCCAACAGTATCAAACAAAAAGGAAAAATGTTTTACTTGTCTACTATAGACAAGTACTATTTACGTGACTATGATATTTAACCTTTTAGCATGATTTTTAAAGAACGAACAACTTCTGTAATTTGATGTTTGATTTTTTATACTAAACTTTTAATAGACTTGCTTCTTAGTTACTCTATTTTTTTTATCAAGTTGAAATTACTCAACCTTCAGTCGTCTCTGAAATTACTAAATTATTAATTAGAAAAGTTTAACTCATTTGCATTTGTTCGACAATTTTCTCTTCTTAAGTCGCCACAAAATTTACTGGAATATTAATTAGAAAAAATTAACTAATTTGCATTAATTCAACAACATCGACCACACAACGTCTAAAACGACTAAAACTTTCTATATAAGCATTTTATATTATTTTTTTATTTTATATTTACATATATATTTTAAATAATTATTTTTAAAATTATCAGACAATCACATAATTGTATATAACACTGCTAAAGGGAGATGGCTTTTATGTAATATGGTTTAACCAGTGAATCGATCAAGATGATTACAAAACTAAAAAAATAAAAAGAGTAACAGCCTTTTTTTGTAAATAAAACAAAAAATAGGTTTATTAAATTCAATTAAGAGTTATAGACTAATTGATCGAAACTTTTTTTTAAATTCAGAAAGATATGATAAATATTCCAAAGCACAAAGGAAAGTCAACATCAGTTTTTAATTATTCAACTGTTATCCTCTGAGTGCTAGGTTACTAATTGACAGGGGTGTTCAGGGTAGGGCAGCACTCCTGTCTCTGAGGTCGTTCACTACTTCTTCTACCTTGGTAACTCAAGGCAGGGAGCTTCTATCCAGATTGGGATATCAGACTGACACAACCCTCATCTGGGTTCCCGCACATTGTAACTTCTCTGGAAGCGAACGGGCGGACGAGCTAGCTAGGGCTGGATCTGCTATGGACGTCTCCACCGCTCTATCGGTAGCCATGCCGTATGGCGCTACAAGAAGCGGCATTCAGAGCCATTACCGGCAGAAGGCTGCAGACAGATGGCGCAAGCTGGACACGTGTAGGGTGGCCAGAAGTATGTATGTGGCCCTGCTACAACGACAGGAGGACAGCACAGCTGATCAACAGGAACCGTAGGGACATCTCAAGACTCGCCACAGTAGTGACGGGGCACTGGGCAATAGGCAGACATGCTGGTAGGATGGGTCTCTCCTATAATGCATTCTGTCGCAGTTGCCGGGATCAGGGCAAGGAAGAGACAGTTTATCACTTCCATTGTGAATGGCCGTCATTGCACCATACGAGACACAGAATCTTAGGCAACAGTTTAATATCCGACCTTTCGGAGCTATCAGGTATAGGTCTAGGTGACCTTATTAGATTCCTCGATGCGACAGGTTGGACCTAGCATCCATCACCGTATCCGGGTTCTGTATTCGGTTCTACACAGGTTGACACTGACGAGTGGAGTGGTATTTCAAAACGGAATGCTTGTGGGATACAGGCAGCCACGTATACCAACCAACCAACCAATCCTCTGAGTGCTGGTCCTATTAACAAAAAAGCCTGCCGTCTGGAAACTTTAATTTAAGAAGAGGGCCTTATTTTCTAGCCCCTCTCATTCATTCGCTCTAATGTTTCAGCATGAGTCATATTTCTGATTATGATTTAAATACGATGCGATTTCAAGCCCTACAAAATCTGGTCCCAGGCAGAGTTTGCCACTAACTGAACTTAGCCCTTAAATTTCAATTAAAAATTGCATAAGAATAATATTACATTTAAGAAAAACTCTTTGCATCAAATATTCCTTGTCCCACAAAGTATTTTTTTGCAGTTTCCACTGCTACTCCTTTTAACAACAATCTTTTGTTTATCCTTTACGTGATGATGTCTATAGTTTATTTTATTGTTGATTTTGTCATTTCTTTTTTCTTTTACTTATTTTTTTTTATTTTTATTCCGTTTTGCTTTTTGAACGTTTGACTTTTGGATGTGCAGCGGCAAATGATTTATCCGATTTATTTTTCTGTTTATATTGTTCGTTTGCCCATGGTATTGTGACAACTGCAAAGAAAACGAAATCCGTAAAACATATTTGCACATGGTGATATGTCTCCGAAATTAAGTGATTTTAGTATCTTGTAAAGAACAGTAATTGAAATGAAATTGAAGTTTACAGAAATCTCAAATTTATCGTAAAAAAGAAATTGCTCAAATGAAAAGTTTGTAAATATTTAAAAATTAATATGCTTCTTATTTGCTTTCCCAGAGTAGATGTAGACACTATTTACAAGGACATCAATAGGAAATGATGCAGTATTAAGTTGTGAACTCTTTAAGGGATTTTGTGGCATGTAAGTATGAGCTACTAATAAGTGGAGAAAATGGTATGGAACTTTGTAGCCACAAATGGTGTCATTTGAAAACCTACTGTTTCGATGGCAATATGGGCACATTATTGTGTTTCGTTGCAATGGGACAAAATTGCATAGTGTATTTTTGACTCTAGCATTAGAAATGGTTTGTGGTCTTTGTGTAACGCTTTCAAGTCTATGACAAAAATCATCCATCAAGCACATAATCTTCTTAAGTCTTGCAGGCAAAAGGTGTACAAAAAATTAGTTCATTTACGACTACCCATTTTGTTAATTTTTTTTTATCTTAGACCAGCACTCAGGGGATGACCCGTACATATGCCGTGTATTTCACCAGAAGTAGAAAGGAAGGGATAGTATTGAGGAGACAGATGAAAGATAAGAATAATTTTTTTGTATCTTTTTCAACCTTTTTGCTTCGCCGGCTAATTTTTTGCTGCAGAACCGACGAAGCAGGGTGCTGTTACTCTGCTCTTAGTACATGATAGTGTCAGTCGCTTCGAATTATGTT
Source organism: Linnaemya tessellans (assembly GCA_951800035.1). Taxonomy (NCBI): domain Eukaryota; kingdom Metazoa; phylum Arthropoda; class Insecta; order Diptera; family Tachinidae; genus Linnaemya; species Linnaemya tessellans. The sequence continues at coordinate 102,587,814 of OX637533.1, read as the reverse complement.
CAGTGACCAATTCTATGCTTTCATCACTGAGAACAGGCTGGCAACAACTAAAACTAATGCTGATCAGAAGAATTCAACACAATATTTCATGACTCAGCGCGGGTTTGATCACAGGACTCTCCGCTTCATAGTCTCGTGTTCTACTACTTCAGCCAACAGCACCCACCAGAAATAATGATCAGTATTCCAAAGGTAAATAGGAAAACAAATATCAACTTAATTTTAATGTTGGCTGAAGTAGTAGAACACGAGACTATGAAGCGGAGGGTCGTGAGTTCGAGCCCGCACTGAGTCATGAAATATTGTGTTGACTTCTTCTGATCAGCATTAGTGCATGGTTGTGTTAGTTGTTGCCAGCCTGTTTCAATGATGAAGGCATAGTCACTGGTCAGTGAACACAATTGGCAGCTGACACCATCATGTACTAAAAAAGCAAAGTAACTGCACCCACCTTCTTCGGCCCTGTAGCAAAAATTAGCCGGCAAAGTAAAATGTTGAAATAGCAACAAAAAAAAAAACTGTCTATCTTCTCATCTTTCCTAATCTGTACCCTCGTTTTCAGTTCCGGCGCAATGCATTGCATTTATAGGGGTCATCCCCTGAGTGCTGGTCCTACTCCTAAAAAGAAAAAAAATACACAAATGAAAGGAACAGAATAGGAAGTGATTATACTATCCTATTCGAGTTTTCGGATTAATTTAATTATTAAGCTAACAGTTATTATGCAGGCTCAAGTTCAAATCCGCGAATAAATAAATTATTATGTTTTGTTTAAGAATTTGTACTAATTTGAATTTTATATTAAAAGGGATATATTCAAATTAATACAAATTCTTAGATAAAAACTATTATGTTGATCCGCGTATTCCATTTTGAGCCCATTATTGAGATAAAAATTTTTTATTCCGACTCAAGGTCAAATTTGCGATCTGCAACATATTTTTTTTTAAGAATTTTTATTAAATTCAAGTTCTTTTCTTTTTATTATTCATGTCTAAATAATAAACTTTAGTTTAATAACTAAATTAAACCCAAACTTCGAATAATAAAATCTGCATTCATGTTTAATAAAACGGGGACACCCATTTGTTCATTGTTAACCAAATAAAAAAGAAAAAAATATAGCATATTTCTCATAAAGGTGCTAACGAAAAGTGAGTTAGCTAAACAATTAATTAAAAAAATTCTCATATTCGATTTTGTTAAAAAAAATCAATGAGTGTTCGAACTCACGGGCGATGTGTTAACACCTTTTTGTTACACGGTACCTGTTCGATTTCTATGAACACAGACCCACAAACCCGGAGGTAGAGTTAATATAAAGTTTTTTTTATTTATTTTATATTAAACCCACAAAAAACAAAGAGAATGCAAAGCAACAGACATATGTACATACATACATACATTGTTATGTTTGTACATAAGCTACATACGTTGCTGTCTTGCTATCTCATTTTTATATATGTACGTATAACCACGTCACTATTATTTTTGCTATGCATAAGACAAAACCGAAGATCAACATAAAACACTTTTTTAATATTACTCCAAATTAATACTCCGAATTAAAACACTTAAATCTCCGCTCGCCGATATTGGATCGCGTTAATTTTTGGCCTAAACTCTTCGTCGAAACCCGCACTAGCGTTTTAATCCAAAAATTAATAAAATCGGCTATGAATTTCCGGAGAAAATCGCGTGGGAAAATTATATGAAAATCGCCCAATAATCACTTTCAATACCGACTGCCAAGCAACAACAACAAACAAACAAACTCTTACACTTACACTTGCGTATGTATTGAAACTGATAGTTTACTGCAGACATGTGCAAACTGACACAAACGCATTTCAAATCAGTTTTACGAATTTTGCGACTGTGTTAAGTTGAACGCAGCAAGCAGAACAAAAGCAGAGAAAACAAAAGTAGTACACTGAGTAAAAAATTAAAATTAAAAAAAGTGCAGACTGGTGTATTATGCAATGGATATTAGGAATGTGAATATTGTTTTTCATCAATTGACCCTTAAGACCTTTTTGTTTTCCTATCATTACCTTTGCCCCGTCTGTACATATGGAAGCTAGCTTATCACCATTTTCGGTTAAGAGAATATTATTTTTAATACAATCAAAAATGGTTTCGCCATTCACATGGCCGTGAAATGCAAAACAACTAAAAAATTCTTCAAAGCATTCCATATTTTTATCAACTGACCTAATGCATATAATCAACTGACTAATGTTAGTAATATCTGTGCTCTCATCAAGGCAGATGGAAAAGTATTCACAGTCTTTCAATCTTTGCAACGTAAACTTAAAAATATATTTACTAATTTTTTCAGTTCTACGAGCTATTGTGTATCTTGAAAGATGAATATTTTCTATCAGCTCGTAGGCTGATTTTCCCTTTTCCCCAAAACAGTTGAAAATTTCTCGTGCCATTTGCTTGAAAAATTCTCCATCCTCAAAAGGACGACATTGTTTTGCTAACATCAACCCAGCGGCAATTGAAGCATTCTTTAGTTTTTTTTTTTTTTCTCTTCAACTGTCAGACTTAGAGGAGGGACATTTTTTTGTTGCAGGGAATTGAACATTTCATATTTTTTTTCTTCATCCAATTCATTAATATTTTTATGAATGGATATGAAATGTCTTTTTAAATTATAAAATCTTAAATTTGTGAAGATTTTATCACAAATCAGGCATTGCGCATTATTTTTGCCATTTACAAACATAAAAATTTCTTTATATTCGTCCATTTTTTTTTAAGTGCAGTTGTTTGTTTTTTGTTTTTTATTACAAATAATTTTGCTTGCAGAGCGATACGGTGTCTCTTTGTCAAATGCAGAATAGCAACTGACTTTGAATCGGTAAACAAGCAGCAAGCTTTCGGACATGTTGGTGTGAAAAAACGATGAAGCTACTATCGGTGTGAAAACACGATGACTCAAAAGAGTACTAGCTGCACATGTCTGGTTTACTGCCCTAGAGGCGCGCGTATAGATGTTAACACATCAAAAAAACACGGGTTAAACAGTTGTTATTCCTACCGACATAAAATCGATTATACAGAAAACCGCTTTTAAGGACTTTCCATAAACACCAATATTATTGAGTCCCAGTTTATCTAATTTATGTTGTCTAAAAACCACAGACATGAACCACAACGAACCATTATTTGCAACAAAGAAGAATATAAATGATCTAATTTGTCAAAGTTCTTTATATCGCACAACACTGCCATTATAAATCTCTAAGTAGACAATACGCACCTTTTTTGTGTGTGTGTGTGGCTTTTTGTGCAATGATGTGAACATGTGTTGTAACGTGAAAAGGACGTTGTTTATTATGTTTCTGAAAGGATTTATGAAATTTCCTGCTCTTTGATTTTTGTTTGTTTCTTTTGACAAATAAGAAACATTTTCTTAACAGTTTGTCTTTTTCTTGTATACGAAATCATTTTTCATAAAAAACATTTACAAAAGCGTGTTTATTGTATTAATGGCTTCATGTCTTTAAGGATATTACATGTAATTTCTTAGCTGCTAAGAACTTTACTTTTTAATTTATATCATAACCAGAAATTGCTTTCATTTAAAACGTATAACCGTAAGTACAAATCAAAGGCTCGTTAAGGTAATTGAAAATACGTTTTGTGAGATAACTTAATATTTAGTAAACCATTTAAATTTTGTAACGAAAGTTATTTTCGCCCTAGCATTTGTCCGCTGGTCTTATTAATAAAAATAGATAAACACTTAAAACTTTAACAGGATGTGTAGTAAGAGAAAAAGCAAGAATTTGTCGCAATGCAACTTTTGTAATTTTTACTTTCGGTTGTATCTTCAAGTGTTTTGAGGACAAAACTAATACAGACAAGAATCTTAAATGGGACTACTTTTAATGGATAAATCTTTTTATCATAGGATTTTAATATCATTGAAATAGACCTTAACAGGACATCGTCTGTAATTCTTGCTTAAAGAGACTTTTTAATGCAATCAAATAATGTAAATAAGGATAAAACCGTTTTTAAAGGATTGGAGAGTATATTCACTTTGTCATTCCGTTTGTAACGCGGCGAAATATCAATCTGAGACTCCATAAAGTAAAGGGTGTTTTTTTATGAAGTTTTTTTTTATACGAATCATTCTGTTGCCTGACAGCTGTTTTGACAGTTTAAAGTGACGTCTCTACTCAGTATTGTTTGGCAAATCATCATGAACAGGTTAACTCCAGAACAACGCTTCCAAATCGTGGAAATTTATTTTCAAAAACAGTGTTCAATTAAAAATGTTTATCCGCTTTTTTACCGCAAAATTCTCTTCAGTGATGAGGCGCATTTTTGGTTGAATGGATATGTCAACAAGCACAATTGCCGTATTTGGAGCAAAGATCCACACGCCGTTCAAGAATTACCAATGCATCCCGATAAACGTACTGTTTGGTGCGGTCTATGGGCTGGTGGAATCATCGGTCCTTATTTCTTTAAATAAGGAATGGAAATTGATACAGAATCATGATCAATGAATTTTTGGTGCCAAAACTTCAAGATATGGATGTAAACGAAATGTGGTTTCAACAGGATGGTGCCACTTGTCATACTGCGAGCGAAACAATGGACTCATTGAAAGAACATTTCAACGACAACATTATTTCGAGAAATGGACCGGTGAATTGGCCTCCGCGTTCGTGTGATTTGACGCCACTCGATTATTTTTTGTGGGGATACCTGAAATCATTGGTTTACGTGGATAAACCAGCAACGATTGACGCTTTGGAAACCAGTATGCAACGTGTCATTGCTGAAATACTCCCTCAAATGTTTGAAAAGGTGGTCGAAAATTGGACCTCCAGAATGACCTTTGTGCAAAATAGTCGTGGTGGCCATATGCCCGAAATTATATTTAAATGTTAAATGACAAGAAATTTTCTACCAAATAAAAAAAATTTTTTGGACATTTCATAATTTGGCATGTGTTTTATTTAAATTTCAAATCAGCAAGCTCTTATAAAAACACCCTTTATATGTATTCTTGATCAGTCATGAAATCTAAAACGATCTGAGTATGTCCGCCCGTCCGCCCGTCTGTGGAAATCACGATTCAGTCCAAACGAAAAGAGACAGACTTTTGATATTTGTTACAAATATATCATGAAGGATAGCACAGATCCAGTTTAGAAATGGGCTGAAACGGGTCAGAGGGAAAAAAGTTCCCCTAGGAAGAACTAAACCAACCTCTTTTGTAATTTTGTTAAGCAAATGATATAATTTTTATGTCAAAGAAGGTTAAACTTGGAGCCATAAAATAAATAAAAAATTAGTTTTTGAACCCCGCCCCTTTAGTGGGAGTTGATGTACGATTTTATATGCATAAATAGTGTAAATAATGAACAATTTTCATTCCTTAACCTATGAGAAGTTGAGATGTTATATGATCTTGCAGAGATGAAACGTCTCCCCCAAGGCCGTTGCCGGAATGACTCTGTCGAAAGAGAGATTTAAAATTGGGCACAGAGATGTCTTAAAGGAACCCTATCACACCAAGTTAAACATTTTAAATTTACTTACCAAATATTTGGAGAGTAATTAAGATTCGACCCGGTCGAATATAATGTTTTTACTTGTTTATTTTTTATTGAGTAAAACAAGTTTAAACCATAATAAGACAAGGAAATATATATTTAATATCAATAAAATGGGCTTTATTGAAAAGAAAATTTTATTAAAGTAGTGTTTAAATATGATTGCTGCCATGTGGCCGCCACGGCTGGCGCGTAGAAGGCGCAATCTGGAACACCTAATTTCAATAACTAAAAAAATCTTGGAAGGGCACAACCTCAGTTGCTGAGAACGGCGTCGAATTAATTGATTAGGACCATCTTCAATGCATTCCTGTACAGCGGCTACAGCTGCTTCAGTGCGCACTGTTCGACGTCTCACGGGATGCATATAATCAGTAACAGTAAATGTGGTCCGAAAACGATCCATTGCTTTTCGAATTACCCGCTCTAAAGGACGATTATGTACGCCATAAAATGGAAGAAGTGTACGATGAGTTTGACGAATAGAACAATTATTTTGATTAAAAATGTCAGCAATTTGCTCGCGTTTGCTCTGCCGTTGCGACACTCTAAAAATTGCATATAAGCCGAAGTTTTGAATTATCTCGTTTGCTGTTTTTTTTTGACATAGATATTAGTTAGTATTGCAGATTCCCAAATGAATGAATGTAGTGTGTTTGAATCTCAAGCTGCAATTCGGCTAACAATGATAATGTGTACTGCATTGCAAAGGATACATAACAGTTTTCTTTTATTTAATTAGGAGCACGACTAAGAGGGTGGCCCCTACATATGCAGTGTATTGCACTGTAACTTGAAAGGAAAGATGGATTTAGAAGTGAAGATAAAGAAATAATTTTAAATTACCTGAAGTACGTCCCAAGTTAATTTAAAATTAATTATTTCCTACAATAAACGATTTTAATTCTTTCTTATTTCAATCAAATAACATTTTTGTTTTTCTTTTTATTGATAAATTTTTAAATCTGCCTAATAAATTCAACCAAAAATTTTGTTTTCAAACTACATGAACTTTCAATATTCTTGTGTAACTATTAAAACCAGCATGTAAATACATTTGAAACTTTTGTACTACTACTTGAGCTTGAGGACTCTTTTCAATGGGTGTTACATTCTATACAAGAAGTGTCGTTTAATATATTTATTCATATAAAAAATTTAATCCATGCAATGAAAAACGATGAATATTTTACAACCACTACAACAGCTACAGAAGATTTACCACACGATTTGAACTTGTTTTTTATTAAGAAAATTAAATCATCCATCAAAGAGGAAGTTAATCGTGATAGATGTGATAGAAAAGGTTTTTATTTTTACTTAGCTTGCAGAAATCTTATAGGTCAAATTCGATAAATAGTTAAAAAGTTTCTACACAAATTTGTCAACTAGGCAATCAATAAACAAAAACAATTTTTTTAAATTACACTGTTAGTTCTCAAATAATTTCAAAAATATTTTAGGGTCTCATAACTGTTGCAAGATTCAGTTAATTGTACTAAAAATTTGCGCTAAAATTATGACTTGAGCCTGTAACGGCTAAACAGGCATTCTAACAATAAAACCTACAAGAACGCAAACACTAATAAGTGAATTTTTATATCAAAGTAAAGTAAGTTAATTAGGTTGCCAAATATATTTAATTGAGTTGAAAATTTCTGACAAATTGAATTATTTATTCTTTGGACTTTCTGTTTTTAGGAACTGCATTAAAGCTCTGAAGGAAATTTACAGATCCATCAATTTATGCACTCATTTTAATGTATTTTAATTTTAATTGTATACCAAAAAAAAAATTTTTATAAGGATTTTTAGTTAGAAAAGCATTTTTATGTTGGAAAAATTTTATATCAAATACAATTACAGCCAAGACTTCAAATTTCCCCATAAACCTATAGTTTTCTATTTAAAAATTCGCTTACAACTTTTTTCTGTCCTTGCTTGAAACATTATACAATTAGTGTTAATGGTATTTAAAAAAAAGTTATTTTTTATGATTGTCATAAAAAGTTGTTTTGTTTCGCATTTATTTTTGCAATAAAAATAGCACTTGCCGCCTGTCTGTAACATTGAAAACTGAAATATTTTAATTTTGCCCGTATTTATCATCATACAATATTTAGTTGATGTGTTGCTGTCACACTCGTACGAGGAAACCTGCACACAAGTGTAGTCATGTTATCAGTTTTGTCTACTATTTTGGTAAATGAAGTGTCTACATATTATATTTGACTTAGGGACATTATTACAACTTCATGATGAATAAGAATGTACTAGTGAAAGACTGGTTCCAATATCTATATATGGTCCCAAAAGAAGCAGTTCTATTTTAGTAGTAGATATTTAATGCCACGCACATATTAAATAACTATAGTAAATAGCGTTGTCTAGAGTACAGTAACTCACTAGTACTGATGTCAATACAAAGTCAGTACAGTATCACTACTGACATTTCCTACAGGATACTTAGAGATTGTAATTTATTTTATATACTTGAAAGTGTTTGTTTCCTGGGCGCACTCTTCAGTTGATTCACCTTCTTAAGTGTTATGGATGGTTTAAAATTTGACAACTGAATAATAATTTTTATTATTTAGTATTTTATGGCCAATTTCGTTCTTTAATTTTTTTTTCTTTTAGTCACAGTTTATGGTCAGTTTTATTACATTTTAAAGATGCAAATAAAATAAATCTATGTAATGATTTTTTCTCAATGTTTCGTCAGCAATTTGCCAATGTCTTCAGGAGAATGTATATTTTATTCTGCTGATTTTCAGTTATATTATTAACTGAGTAGTCGAAAGAGTATTCCTTTTTAGAGTGTCACAACACCAGAGCAACGCGGGCAAATTGTTGAAATTTTTAATCAAAATAATTGTTCTATTCGTCAAACTCATCGTGCACTTCTGCCATTTTATGGCGTACATAATCGTCCTTCAAAGCGGCACGGCTAATTCGATGAACAATAAATCGTTTTCGGACCACATTTACTGTTAATGATAATATGCATCCCATGTGAAGCCGAACAGTGCGCACTGAAGACGTTGTAGCCGCTGTACAGGAATGTATCGAAGATGATCCTAATCAATCAATTCGTCACCGTTCTAACCGACTGTGTGTTTTCACTTTATCGAAGATTTATTTAGTTGTTGAAAATTGGTGGTGCCAGCCGTATAGGTCACATGGCAGAAATCATATTTATCCCTTTCAGACCCATACTTTATATCGCTCGTAAATCGGTCTAAAACATGGAAATAAGAAAAACTGTTTTTATACTATGCATAATACAGACACACAAAATATTTTTGCAGGGTTCTTTTTTGCAAACAGGACATCGCACAATTGTGTGGTCCCGGTCAATAGCCGCAAAACAACTTATCGAAAATTTTGTTTTAACTGTGATAACGTTTATTTAACTTAAATTATTCAGGTAATTCATTGGATTGTAACAACTAAATAATATAATAAAAATAATTAAAAATATAATAAAAAACCAATCGAGAAAAATTCAGCCTCTTAGAATAGGTACATATTATTACTTTGTGTGGTATTTTTGAAAACAATTTTTGTTTTTGGCCAAACAAAGCGTAAAGTGTAAAGACACTTTTCACATTGACGTCTCGAGCGACTTCCGCAATTATTTCAGCATACTCGTGGTAAATCATCGGAAAATACAGGCCAGTGGTGATAACGGTCGAACCTAACGTCTTCAGGGGCATCACGTGGGCGATATTTCGAACCATACTAGTTATTAGGAAGCTCATATATTTCAACATGCTCAGGAGCTTCAAAGGATGCAGCTAGCGCAGCTCCTTATTACATATTAAAATGATTTAATTTTTGACTTTGGCAATTCGGAATTTCTGGCATCAATATTCCATCCAAGAATTGTACACTGCCAAATCAAGTAGGTGGAAAAAGACTTTGACAGTCCACTTTTTGGTCTTGATTTTGATTCTATAGTATTCCATCATTTGGTCGCACAAATCAACTCCACCCATGAAGGCGTTGTATTTCTGTATCACTGCTGGAACCTGGACAGGACAGCAACGCTTTAAGTTTTTGTTCCATCTATCGATTTCCCCTACAGGATCTTTGCCACAGTTACTCGATGAAACTATCACTGCTTTTGTATCCTTCCATTTCACAACAGCTGTGTTTTTTGGTTGTTGGGAAATATCGCCTCGATTCATTTCTTTGTCCAAGAGAAATGTTACACTTTTAGGTACTTATTTGCCATAATTGTACCTGTTGCTAAGTAAAGATTCTAATAGTGGTATTTTTGTGAAAAATCTGTCCATATATATGACTATAGATGGTCCATGACCAAGACTACAATCTTCAAATGTGCCAACACCTTGAAAAACTTCAAAATCCACCAACCACCGGTAGAAGTAGCACAAACAAGATTTTTTAACCCAACGGGTCAAAGTTTTGTTCTAATTACTTGACGTGCAGGACATCTTCCCGTAAAAGGTATCATCTGCTCGTCAATTGAGTAATTCGTGATTTTTGTTGCCATTTCATTACTCCGTGTTCTTATCAATTACGGGCTCAATTCTCCAAAACTTATTAGTCAAGTTTGGTGCAGAATAGTCGTCAAAATGTATGTCAGAAAGTAGTTGAAGAAACTTTTCGCGAGACATGGAGTTATAAATGGAAGGAATTTTGGTTTCACTTCCCCCGTACATTCTTACTGAAGGATAACTAAGACATCCCATCATGATTGCATAACCGAAAAAACTTTTTATGTCTGTTGGTACGTAGCGCGCTATGACCACATTTACCCAACACAAACGTTCTAGTATATTTTACAACATCCTCGTCCAAATCAAAAATTTTCCCTGTAAAATAAGGACATAGCACAAACGTGACGATATAACCATATGACATGTTATGCCTGATCAACACAATTGTGTTATCTGTTTTTTCTTGAGTGCTGATTACTTGTTACCATGCAGAATCGCAAAAGTAAATATCTAAATCGTTGCAAACACTCATTATACAGTTACCACAACTAAGAACAAACAATTATTTGAAAAATATTTTAAATAAGCTCTTACTTTGTGAACCAATGTTTATACTTGTTGATACACACAATGAAACTAAGGCTGTAGTTCTTTATACGAGGCAAGTTTGTTTTTTGTTGTTATTTTTTTATTACAGAAACAAGCTCACACAATCAATGCTTTCCGGTTAATAAGTCAAAAATTATATTTTCACATTATTTAAAGCAAAAAGAGTCAGATCGCACAATCGATTAAGCTAGGTCTGAAAGGGTTATATGTTAATTTTATAAAATTTTCTTTCCAATAAAGCCTGTTTCATTGATTTTAAAAATATATTTCCTTGTTCTATTATGATTTAAACTTGTGTCACTCCATAAAAAACGCCCTATATACTTCAACAGTCTTTGTAGAGCTACTTGTCCAGAATGAATGCAGTCGTAGCACTACTTTTTTTTTTATTTATTTTTTTTTATGAGTAGGACCAGCACTCAGGGGATGACCCCTACATATGCAATGCATTGCGCCGGAACTGAAAACGAGGGGATAGTATTGAGGGGACAGATTAGGAAAGATGAGAAGATAGACAGTTGTTTTTGTCGCTATTTCAACCTTTTACTTCGCCGGATAATTTTTGCTACAGGGCCGACGAAGGTGGGTGCTGTTACTCTGCTTTTACTACATGATAGTGTCAGTCGCCGCCAATTATGTTCAGTGACCAGTGACTATGCCTTCATCATTGAAACAGACTGGAAACATCTAACATAACCACGCACTAATGCTGCTTTAGAAGAATTCAACACAATATTTCATGACTCAGCGCGGGCACGAACTCACGACCCTCCGCTTCATAGTCTCGTGTTCTACTACTTCAGCCAACAGCACACACTACTTGCGTATAATATTAAATATAAAATTAAAATTTTTACATCAAACAAAATGAAATCTTGTGTAGAGAAGTATTTTGTGCCACAAGTGACAATAATATTTTTACTTCTAGTTTAAAAAAAAAAGACTTAGAAATAACTATTTAAAACCATAATAACTTTTTATTAGAAAAAATACATAAATTTCCTGTGGAGCTACTGTCTGCATATTGCTAATAAATAATTTTTATTGTTATTTTGTTTTCAATGATAATATATTCTAGCAATCTTAACTTTAATATCAGTTTTATAAATTAATCACATTTTATATGAAAGTTATATGTATGTATCTTTATAACGTCTATTATTAGCCCGATGGGAATATTTTATTACCTTATTTATATACAACGAGGTTTGATGTTTAAAAAAGCACTAACTGCTAATGAAAATTTCTAAATATCTGCACATTTCCGCTATCGTAACTCTATACTCTTTGGAGATATATAAACATAAGTTAAATATATAAATATATGTTAAAGAATTGTTTAGTCTATCTATCTAAAACAATATAAAATAAATTACTAAAAAAATACTATATCTCTTGTAGCTGATTTTTCAAAATTTGTAAATACTATTATAGAATAACAAAAAAAATAGTAAAAACGTTACATTCGACCAGGTCGAATCTTAAATACCCCCAAATATTTAGTAAGTACATTTAAAATGTTTAACTTGGTGAGACAGAGTTCCTTTAAGACATCTCGCTACCCAACTTAAAATCTCTCTTTCGACAGATTCATGCCGGCAAGGGCCTTAGGAGAGAATTTTCACCTCTGCAAGATCATATAACATCTCAACTTCTCACAGGTTAAGCAATGAAAATTGTTTAATATTTACACTATTTTTGCGTATAATATCGTACGTCAACTCCCACTAAAGGGGGCGGAGTCCAAACATAGACTATATCATGTTCTCCACAGACGAATGCATGGGCATTGCTAGATCGTCTCAGACTTAATAACTGATCAAGTATATCTGTAGTTTATGGGATCCAATTCTTTTTGAAGGGTATTAAAACTGTATTTAGTCGGGGTCACTCGGCAAGGGCCTTAGGGGAGACATTTCACAATTGCCATAAAACTTCAAAAATAAAATGTATTAAAAAAAAATTTTTTTTTATAGGGTAATTTAGGGTGCAAAGGGGGAGGAGCGGGTAGGGCAGAAGAGTACCACTTTACGTCTCAGCTTTGTCATTAAGGCTTAAAAATCTTAAGGAATGTGGGCTTAAGTAAAACAATTTGTTAAATTTTTACACTATTTTGCATATAATAACGCCTACTAGAGGGGCGGGGTCCAAAAATTATCTTTTTTTTATTTTATGGCTCCAGACTTAACGCGTTGGACCTTCTTTGACATAAAAATATATAATTTGCTCAACAATATTACAAACAAAAACTTTAAAAATTATGTTGTTTTTAGAAGTTGGTTTAGTTCTTCTTAGGGGAACTTCTTTCCCTCTGGCCCGATTCAGCCCATTTAAGAACTTGACCTGTGCTATCTTTCAAAAAATAATTATACCAAATTTCCCTCAATTCGTTTAGATTGAATGGTGATTTCCACAGACGGACACACGGACGGACGGACGGGCATGCTCAGATCGTCCTAGATTTCATCATTGATCAAGATGGATATTTCTCAGATGGATATTTCGCTGCGTTACAAACGGAATGACAAAGTGATTATACCCTCCATATTCTTTTTTGGAGGATATAAAAAGTCTTATCTTCTTCTCCAAACAACAATTACTAAAACCAAATCGTTTATTTATTCAAAATAAAATATGCTGTTTTTAATTAACAATTCTTAACCACAAAGAAACAACATTGTATGCATGAGATTACAACAGCAAGAACACAAAACATATTTACGGCTAATTGTATTAATATGGACATAAACTTTGAATGATTTGCCACAAGGACAAAAATCATAAAAGTTATATTAGTTGAGTATTTTACTGTAGTGCTTGTCCTTAGCAAAAGAATCTCGTTTGCCATGTACTTGAACTTTTGCCAAAAAATAAGACAAAAGATCTAAACAATTCTGTGCATTTGTATGTGTGCCACGTACGTTCTGCGTATAAGAAAGTACACATACTCACTCGTATGTGGTAAAAATTGTACATCACACAGTGCAAAAGCAAAAAATAGGAAAAGAAGAAACTATTTAACACCAAGTATAACAAGTATAACTATTTAACACCAAGTATAACAAAGTGTTAATAACTAAATTCATACAAATCTATAAATATGTATTTTCCCAACATATATTAACACATCCAATGCCAAAATAATATATGAAGGGTTAGAACAACAGAACTTACTTAATTAACTTTTGCTTTAATTACGTTTAATCACCGTTTTGTTTATACTATTAGTTAACAAAAATAGAACTTCTGAACAAGAGCAGTTTTCGAAATGAATCTTAGTTGGCTAAACTTTAAATAATAAATGCCTCATTGTATTTAATAAGAAATAATAAATTATGTTCAGAATTACTAGCAAAATATGTTTTAAAATTGAAATTGATTACAATGCCTGCCTCCTTCGTAATATGCTCAATGACATTTGTTTCAGCTCATCATCACTATATATACTAAAAGTCCTCTATAATCTTTCGGGCCCATGATCTCTAGCCGTCCAACAGCTACATTCACTCATGCTATTTTGATCATCTCCAAGTCTCCAAAATGTTCCCCCATTTTTGTAATCTCTTTTCCCAATATTTTAGTTGGTGTCATTGTGATCTAAAGTCTTTTCATTTCATGTTCTTATTTGTTAACTGAAATATTAAAATTTAAGGAAAATCTAATTTTCCCAAATACTAACTAATACACTCAAGCTTTAGTATGAAAGTATATATATATATATATATATATATATATATATATATATATATATATATATATATATGTATATATATATATATATATATATATATATATGTATATATTTTTTTTTTTTCGTTTGATCACCAGACACATTTCTAGTTCACTTCACAAAAGAAAAATAATAAAAACAAATGTGTATGTATATGTTAAGAGTTACTGGAGCAAATATCCGGCCATAAGCTTATTTGCGAGAAGTGTATCAATAAATATTTGAGAACTTAAAAAGCGCAAACATGGAAAAATACAAGCATATCTTATGAAAGCAAATGAAAATCAAAATAAAACTGCTAGGAAAAGTATTCGAAATGTATTTTTTTTAAGAAATGAGTATCGTAAAAAACAGCAGAATGCATTAAAACTTTGCTTACAAAAGTGTATGTGTATATGAATATGTATAAAGAACGTAGCCTGTAGGAAACCTAGGGACGAGTGGCCCCAAATTATCACCTTTGAAGTGTGTACATTTTCATATATGTGGCGGCTGCGGATAATCGAAATATTAATAGTATAATCGAAATATTAATTAGTATCTTAGTTTTGTTTTAATATTGAAAAATTCCCGACTTTTATAAATTAATTTTTAATATACATTTTTTTTATGGTACTCCAAAAGTTAAAAAGCAATCGACATCTACATATGTCAGAAAAATATCAAAAGTGTAATCCAAAGTTACTAAAATGTACTAGTGAAGGACTAGTTCCAATGTCAGTAGTGGATTTTCAAATGTTAAATGTCATTAGTAAACAGCATTGTATATGGTATTATTTTATTAAATTATTTTTTTTTTAATTAGGACCGGCACTCAGGGGATGACCCCTACTCGTGCGTACATTGGGCTGGAACTAGGAAAATTGATTGTAGGAAAGAGGATAAAGGAAATAGTGTCTATGAACATTCGATTTGAATTTCTCCATGCTTCTTCAATGAATTACATATATTAGCATTTTTAACAAAAATAAATATTTCATCTGCTTGATTGCATCAAATTTTGTGGTAAACTTTTATTTGTTTTTTCTTTTTGTACAAAACCACATTTTCTAATATATGTACCTTGATTAACATAAAATAATAAAAATGGTTTGCAGTCTTGCAGATTCGAACTTAAGCCCGTTGATAAAATTAACAATTTTTTTTTAATTAGGACCGGCACTCAGGGTATGACCCCTACTCATGCGTACATTGGGCTGGAACTAGGAAAATTGGTTGTAGGAAAGAGGATAAAGGAAATAGCGTCTATGAACATTCGATTTGAATTTCTCCATGCTTTATACGGCAGGAAAGACCTCCGCAGGGAGTTTATTCCACATACGGGCAGTACTTGCAGGGAATGAATTTTCCCTGTAATGCGTAGTGCGGTTCACTAGTAAATCTATTACATATGGGTGTAATCGAACTGTAGAGCGTGTTGCGCATTGAGATCCCCGATTTCATTGGAACAAAACGCATTATAGTAACGATAAAACAGTGAAAAGCACCCTACATTGCGTCGATGCTCAAGTGAGTCAATAGAGTTGGTTACCCCATCGTCCTCTATGAGTTTGTTAGACCCCCTCCTGTACAAGGTCAAGTAACTTCCAAATAGGCTTTGAAGCACCGGCCCATACATGAGAGTTGCATTCCATAACAACTACTACTAACAATTATCTATAAAGCGGATGGTCCTGAGTTCGTATCCGCGCTCAGTCATTTTGTCATCCGGTTGCAGTAATGGTCACTAAACATAATTGGCAGCGACTTACGCTATTATGTACAAAAGAGCAGATGAACAGCACCCTTTTTCGTCCGGTCTGTAGCAAAAAATTCGCTGGCGAAGTAAAAGGTTCAAAAAGCTACAAAAAAATTCGCTGTCTTATGATCTAGTTATTTTTAAAAAATAACTGACAAATATTAAAAATGGTGTAGATTTCCATTTTAATATTACATTTTTATCAATTATTTTTTAAAAATAGTTTTGAGGTATGTAGCAAGAATTTTTAAAGAACATTTTATATTGCTATGTATATTAAATTGAATTAAGATTCTATAGGCTAATTGTTCGTAATTTTTAATTTAAGTCTCAGAACGACATGATAAATATTCCAAGGCACAAAGGCAAGTCAACATCAGTTTTTGTTATTCAACTTACACAGCAGAGCAGAACAGCTGTTTTCGAAAGACGCAACCCTTTGAGCATCAGTGCTCATGTGTATTGTGTTTGTCACCACTTACTAGGTGGCTTAGTTGAATGTGATAACAGTTCCTATTTACACAAATTTTATTGTGAAAAAGAATACGAGAACTGTATCAAGCTGATACAATAATCAAACGGTAACACGGGTATTATAACAATAATATGTTAACATCAGGTTGATACAGTTCTCGTATTCTTTTTCACAATAAAATTTGTGTAAATAGGAACTGTTATCACATTCAACTAAGCCACCTAGTAAGTGGTGACAAACACAATACACATGAGCACTGATGATCAAAGGGTTGCGTCTTTCGAAAACAGCTGTTCTGCTCTGCTGTGTAAGTTGAATAAAACTGATGTTGACTTTCCCTTGTGCCTTGGAATATTTATCATGTCTTTCTGAGATTTAAATTAAAAAATTCGAACAATTAGCCTATAGAATCTTAATTCAATTTAATATAGTTTTGAGGTATATAAAAAGCTTTTTCGCTTCCCTTTAAAATTGCTGTTTTAGAAAGAGGTTGTTTTGTCAAAAGTCCACAGATATACTTTATGGGGTCTCAGATGGATATTTCGCTGCGTTACAAACGGAATGACATAGTGAATATACCCTCCAATTCTCTTTTGGTGGGTATAAAAAATCACTAGTACTGGCGACTGTGTCACCACTAAGTCAGTACGGTTTCACTACTGCTATTTCCCGCAGGGTATATCTTAGTGTTTTTAACCTTTTATATAGTTTCATGTATGGATGTGTATTTGCTGTTGTAATTTCAGAGTTACTACAATCGTTCACATGTTCGTTACTACTTTCGTTTAAACCAAATCAAGTAATATTAACAACTTTGGTGTGCCGAAATCCTGTTTTGAGCCACCACTGCGATTTGTAAAATTTTGCAGAGTGGAGAAAATTTTTAAAGATAAAAGTTTTTAAATTATGTATGAATTTTTATTAGTCAAACTTTCTTATGTAAATTGTTAATTTTCTCAACGGGCTTAAGTTCGAATCTGCATGACTGCAAATGATTTTTTATTATTTTATTAATAAATGAATTTGTTTAAATTCTATTTATTATTTTTTATATTAAGATTGGAATATTAAGAATATTTTCAATAATCATCAAACCAGCAGAACGGATCAGTACTGATTTCGGGGCCGCTATGCCATCTCATCAGCGTTCTTTGTTCAATTTTTCCACTTTTGCAAGTGGTGCTAGTTAGTAGGAATATGAACTATTTAACCAATGTTATTAACGAAAATTGAATATGAGAAGTTCCCACATTCATATTTTTAATTTATTACCTTTTTGGTTAGTACGAAATTCCCCAATCTTAATATAAAAAATAATAAATAGAATTTGAACAAATTCATTTATTAATAAAATAATAAAAAATCATTTGCAGTCATGCAGATTCGAACTTAAGCCCGTTGAAAAAATTAACAATTTGATAAAAGTTTTTATATATTATGTACAACAAAACAAAACTTGAATTTATTAAAAATATTTACTATATTATTGTTTTATTTAATTCTAGATTTTACCTGCGACTTTGGCCGCGAAGAATATGTGAGACCTCAGTGTAGGGACCAATGTGTAGGTTATATCAATGATGTGTTTTATTTTTAACTGTATCACAGGTTAACATTTTCTTGCCTAACAGTTTCTCGATTTCATATATCCCTAGAAATTTTCGACCACCCTTGGCGCCTCATCAAGTCTTTGCCAAAAACAAATGCATTGTTAAGTCACTTTTAAAATGTTCATAGTTATCATTTTAATTATTTCATATGTGCATACAAATTTTGGACCACCCTTGACAAAACAAAAACCATTACATAGCGTATTCCTCGAATTTCGAATGCCAAATTTCACCTACATCGGTTAAGCGGTTTGAGTGTGCAGACAGACAGAGTTACTTTCATATTTATTATATATTTGTAAGAATTAGCAGAGATATAAAACAATTTTTATTATTTTCCAATATTTAATTTGTTTGTATACATTTTTATGCAACAGATATAAATATTTTTATTATGGTTTTAAAATAACATAAATGATTCTATGAAATTTTCCTTAAAGCCCTTGGCTAAATATAACAATTTCACCAAATATGATTAGATATTAAATGAAAATCACATTAACGTGATTGTAAATCTACATGATTTTATTTATGTTAATCAAGGTACATAAATTAGAAAATGTGGTTTTTGTTAATACAAAAAGAAAAAACAAATAAAAGTTTACCACAAAATTTTATCTGCAATCAAGCAGATGAAATATTTATTGTTGTTAAAAATGCTAATATATGTAATTCATTGAAGAAGCAAGGGGAAATTCAAATCGAATGTTCATAGACACTATTTCCATTATCCTCTTTCATACAACCAATTTTACTAGTTCCAGCCCAATGTACGCATGAGTAGGGGTCATCCCCTGAGTGCCGGTCCTAATAAAAAAAAATAAAATTCATAAAATAATACCGTATGCAATGCTGTTTACTAATGACATTTAACATTTGAAAATCCACTACTGACATAGGAACTAGTCCTTCACTAGTTCATTTTAGTAACTTTGGTCTACACTTTTGATATATTTCTGACATATGTAGATGTCGATAGCTTTGTAACTTTTGGAGTATCATAAAAAAACTGTATATTAAAAATTAATATATAAAAGTACACCGACAAATTGTCTTGGATTTTCATAAAGTTTACAAAGTTACTGAAGAAATATATTTATTTTTATTATTCAACAGTATGCCGTCCTGCATTGAATACTTCCTCTGCGTTTACCACATACTAATTTCTTAAATAAATGCTATTAATACAAAATAAATAGGCCTCCTCGCTTCACTTGGTGTTAAGCACATGACAAAATTATTATTTTCAAGGTTGTTTGGAATGCCATGCATCACTGAATCTATCTATCTTCCTAAATCAGACCGTTCAGTCTAGCATTATCATTAGGGTACATATTTACATATGTTACATTAAATAAAATATACAAATTTATTTTGATATACACTGTAAGCACGTGAACTGCTAGCAAAGAGACACTCAGTCGTCTGATAAGATTGGTCTGAAATATATTTACATACATTTTCTTTTTTTTTCAACAGTTTGTATTTCAGTCATGCCTTTTTTACTTGTTTAGTTATAACCAACAAACCGTAATATAATCGTAAAAATCTTTTAGGGAAAATATTAATGTAAGTGTGCCTTCAACGTTGGTTTAAAACTACAAGTGCATAAAAATATGCATTTCACGCCAGCAGGAGCATGTGAAAATATTCGCAGAATGTTAAAATAAGTGAAACCTGATGATACGACGAACACTTAACCAACTGTTAAAATGTTTTTTCTATATAAAAACAAATAACAACAAAAATATTTAACTTTGTATAATTCACAAATTTTGTTATTGTTGAAATATTATAAATAATTTTAAATTGTTATTCTGAAAAATATATCCAGAGGATATCGAAATATTGATACAAATATAAAATAAATAGTTTTATAGTTATTGATGTGTTAACATCTATAAGCGCGCCTCTAGGGCAGTAAACTATCAGTTTCAATACATACGCAAGTGTAAGTGTAAGACTTTGTTTGTTTGTTGTTGTTGCTTGGCAGTCGGTATTGAAAGTGATTATTGGGCGATTTTCATATAATTTTCCCATGCGATTTTCTCCGGAAATTCATAGCCGATTTTATTAATTTTTGGATTAAAACGCTAGTGCGGGTTTCGACGAAGAGTTTAAGCCATAAATTAATGCGATCCGATAGCGGCGAGCGGAGATTTAAGTGTTTTAATTCGGAGTATTAATTTGGAGTAATATTACAAAAGTGTTTTATCTTGATCTGCGGTTTTGTCTTATGCATAGCAAAGAGAATAGTGACGTGGTTATACGTACATATATAAAAATGAGATAGCAAGACAGCAACGTATGTAGCTTATGTACAAACATAACAATGTATGTATGTACATTTGTCTGTTGCTTTGCATTCTCTTTGTTTTTTGTGGGTTTAATATAAAATAAATAAACAAAAAGATGTTAACACATCGCCCGTGAGTTCGAACACTCGTTGATTTTTTTATTTTATAAAAATAAGCCTCAAGCTCAATATTATTACTAAAAATAAAAAATCAAAAGCTGAAAAAATAGAACAATATAATCTTAAGAAATATTTGTAGCAAATTCTTATTATAGTTTTATTAAAAAAAATGGTGCTAGAAATAATTATGATCCCCATTTTTAATTAAACAAGCTTGCATGATATGTAATACTAAATTTCAATCTATATTTTATTATATCATTCTTCTATATCCTAGACAA
Organism: Linnaemya tessellans; assembly: GCA_951800035.1. Taxonomy (NCBI): domain Eukaryota; kingdom Metazoa; phylum Arthropoda; class Insecta; order Diptera; family Tachinidae; genus Linnaemya; species Linnaemya tessellans. The sequence goes on along the minus strand of OX637533.1, from coordinate 102,566,901 downwards.
TGCATCAAAAACCCAAAGTTGTTATGACAATCAATGCGTGTGTCCACATCTAAATAAAATGTTTAAATAGTTTCACTATACATTTTTTTTTATGAAACGTAAATATTTGAAGAACTTTTTTTTTTGTTATACTCATATTGTTGTGGAAAAGAAAATACACAAAAAAGCTTATTTTCTACATACACCAGTTGACAAATCGCCAGAACGGAAGAAATAGGAAACAAGTACAGGAAAGCATACTCTTAACAATGATGGAATCCAGGACAAAAAAAAAAGAAAAAAAAACATCCCAAATAGAAGCATAACTTTTGACTGGAAAATAACAAAAATTTTATCTTTCTGGCAATAGCCATTGGCGTTAGCAGCATAAGAAAATGTAAGAAAAAAAAGTGAATAAATGATATGAAAAAATTTGTTGTTGTGGATATAAAAGGACTAAGTAAAATGTAACATTAATCTTACCAAGTTGGTTACAAAAAATTAAGACACACTTAAAAACACTACTTCCTTGCATGACTTTGCTGCTGGTGCTCCTCAGCTGTTTTAAGAAATTTAAGACTTCTATATATTTTTGAACAGTAATGAAGGTACTCTGAAAGCGCTAAATAACTTAAAAATTTTTTAGAATATAATTTGATTACTTTGTGTGGTAAGTGTTCTAACGCAGACTGAATTCAGAAACTCTCTATATCACCAGAGTATTCAAGTTCTTGGCTACTCGCTTTATTATAAAACTTTGTGATGATTTTCAAATTATTTGGTATATTCTTTAAAGTGAAAGATGTATTAATTTGATATATTGTTTATATAATATGTTACTTGCAGGTGCTCTAAAATTTCTCGGTAATCATATCTTTCATATCTAGTCTATTGCCTCTTTCCTGTACTAATTAAATATATATTACGTGGACGCTATGAGTTGTAGTGTTCTTAATTATTGTAAGAGTGCGCTCTGGGTACCACTCTCGTCTTAAAATTTAAATCATATATTTACCTAATGTTTTCGACGTAAACACTTTTATAGTGTGCGTTGTATCAAAACACTAACAATAGTAAAGCGTTAAGTTTAGCACAACATGTATGATGACAGCCAGCAAAAAAACTGAAGATAAATATGTATATTTGTACACATATGCAGCCAGTTCATGTTCTGCATCAAACTAACTTAAGAATTGCAAGAAAAAATTGCTCATACGCTCACAAGCACAGGGAAAACAAATTTAATAGCAATTGTTTCTTTTTTATATCCTCCAAAAAAGAATTGGAGGGTAAATTCACTTTGTTATTCCGTTTGTAACGCAGTGAAATATCCATCTCAGACCCCATAAAGTATATATATATATTATTGATCAGTGATGAAATCTAAGACGATATGAGCATGTCCGTCTGCCTATCCGTCTGTGGAAATCACGATTCAGTGCAAAGCAAAAAAAGAGCCACAGTCTTGAAATTTGATATAAATATATCCTAGAAGATAGCACAGGTCAAGTTCGTAAATGGGCTGAATCAGGCCAGAAGCAAAAAAGTTCCCCTAAGAAGAACTAAAGAAATCCCTAAAAAACAACATACTTTTTAAAGTTTTTTTTTTGTAATCTTGTTAAAGATATACTTTTATGCCAAACAAGGCTCAACGCATTAAACTTTGAGCCATAAAATCAAACAAATTAGTTTTTGAACCCCGCCCCCTTTAGTGAGCGATATTATATGCAAAAATGGTGTAAAAATTTAACAAATTGTTTTACTTAAGCCTACATTCCTTAAAAATAAAATTTTTAAGCTTTATTGACGAAGCTGAGACGTAATCTGGTACTCCTCTGGTTTTTCATTATAATTTTTTTTTACTTTTCTTTTCAGTATTTTGTAAAGAAGACTTGGACACTATATAATGGAGCAATACACAACTGAAAAACGTGCCAAATCGTTGAAATTTAATTTTCAAATCAACGACATCTTTGGTGAAAGAATAATTTCGCGTAGAAGCAATTTTAATTGGCCTCCGCGTTCCCCGGATTCAACCGCTCCGGACTGTTTCCTTTGGGGTTATTTAAAAGGGAAAGTTTATGTTAATAAGGCTAGGACTATTGAGGAATTAAAAACCAATATTCGAGACGAAATTAACAACATAACACCGGAAGTTTTGCAAAAGGTCATGGAAAATGTATTGGAAAGAGCACATTTGTGCGAAGCAGCAAATGGCCACCACTTGCGGGATAACATTTTTAATAACGAATCTAAAAATATTCCCCATAAATTTACTGTATTTAAAAAACAAAAAATTAAAAAAATATATCTTAAATAAAAAGTTATAAGGAATTCACACCAGTTCGGTCTTTCTGAGCCACCCTGTATAAGAAGCTGAGAAGTTCTTGCAGAGGTGAAACGTCTCCTCTCACGCCCCTTCCCGGAATGACTATGTCAAAATAAAGATATTGGGTATAGAGATGTCTTAAAGAAACTCTGTCACACCAAGTGAAGCACTTTAAACTTACTTGCTTACTTACTTAAGTATTTGGAGGGTATTTAAGAATCGACCTGGTCGAATATAACGTTTTTACTTGTTTCTTCTTCTTCTTCTTTTTCTTGACTATAAAATCATTTATTGTGCTCCATAAAATGACCATGAAGCACTTTGTAGTGATGACCATTATTTGATGTAAATTTGGTTGAAATGATATTTTAAAATAAATATAGATAACAGTTTGACACTTTTAATAAATGGTTATAAATAATGTTTGCTCGACTCGTAGAAAAATATAAGATATAAGATGTTTAGATATGGATTTCTACCTGGTATTTACCCAATATCGGGTATATTCCTTTTTGGATATTTATAAAATACACTGAACGTTCGTTCAGCACTTAAAGTTTCATTTAATTAAAAACACGAAACGTGCTCATTGCAAATAATTGAATGCTCTCGAATTCATTTGAGGAAACACCTTCTTCCACTTCCACTGTGTGCCCATTCTGAACCCCACTGTTCTTTCAATTATTTTCTTTGTAAAACTGAAAAATATTTCTATAAAAATTTTTTATGGGATATAATAAGTAGTCTATTTTATAAAAAAAATATGTAACTAAGAGTAATAAAATTTCTAATATCTAATCTAATATCGATCAATAAAATTTGTAATATCTAATGTGGTAATATGGTCTCAGGCTTATATAATAAATATTTGTAGGAAAATTTGTTATCAGAAAATCAGAAAAATATTTTATAAAATTGGACTGTAACCTATTATTATTTAACTGCTCAAATTTATTACAAAATGCAATAAATTTAACTGCACAATGTGTTCCTGTTTCTGTCAGGAGAATAACAAAACGGCATATTAAATTAAATTGTCCGTAAGAATTATATTCCATAAAGAAAATAAAGAATAGTCTGATAAAATTGGAAAATATATATCGATATATCGATTTTAAACTATAAACAGATTTACAAATATTACCGATATATTGACGATACTATCGTCATAGTATCAACGTTTTTGCTTCTTATACATTGAATTTATTTGCACTTAAATTGCAAAATAAAACATCTTTTAGATAAACAGAAAAAAAAGCAAATTATGGCAATTGATATCGATTAATATGTATTTTTAAATTGTATCGAAACTTCAATCAATATTGAATGCTGAAATTGTTTCTTCCACCCAACTGAATATTTTTATATTTAAATTTAACGAATTTGTGGGCCAACGTTGAACAAAATTTTTGCAATTCTATTTGCCTCCTACTATCGATAGGGATTTTTTAATCGATATTTTATTATATGATATTTTTTTAAATGATATATTTTTAAATTATATTTTTTAAATGATATATTTTTTATATGATTTTTTTAATGATATTTTTTTAAATGATATTTTTTTATATGATATTTTCTTAAATGATATATTTTTAATCGATATTTTTTATCGATTGTTACTATATATCAAACAAAAGATAAATAACTATCAATGGTATCGATAGTGCCTTCGATAGTTTTTCACCTCTGCTGTTTACCTCTTGCTATCGAGTGATAAAGAAATATCGATTCTTTTGAAATACTAATCGATTGCAAAATAAAACCATCGATAGCGCCTGAAAAAGTATAACCATCGGTAGTACCAATGGTTTCCCCAACTCTAATATGTAATAGGTTTCATTTGAATAATATATTGAAAAGGCTCATCTGTCATGAGTTTGTAATGATAAGACAGTATTTAGGCAGCATACCATCCACTTAGCCTGATACTAATAAATCAAAGAACTTTTCCAAGAATATAAACGCAGTGGAATAACAAAATAAAAAGAAAGAAGATTTAACATTTTTCCAAGTTATTTTCAATGGCATTTCGTTTGCCACTAAATACTTGGCTTTCCTGCATAACAAGACCTCGAACAATGAAAAACAATCACAGGAAATGTAAAATGTTGTTTCTGTATTTAAGTTTCTTTGCTGATTGGCTGTGTGACTGTCTGGCTGTTTGGTATGTTGAAAGTGTTTTTGGATGAGAAAATAAGTACGAAAAATAAAAGGAAGATAGCAATATTTCTAAAACTTTACCTTTTTAGGCTAAAGAAAAAAGTTTAAAAGTTTACGTATTTAATTTCAAACCTGGTTTTTCTAGTGCCAAAAGATGTCTTTGCTGCTGGTTTGATTTCCATAAGATTTAAATCTGTTTAATCACGTATAAAATTTGAATTGCATTTTTTTTCCTATTTTTCACTATTTAAACTCTACTCTTTATTGGTAGCAACACATTCTTGGAATAAATAAAATTCAACTTTTATTGAAATATTTCAACCACAGAGAAAAATCTTTGCTGATTTAATAATTCAAGTTGCATTTGCAAAAAAATTATTTTAATTGGCTTATAAAATTGTTTTTGTATGTTGCAAAGTCGTTTTAGTGACAAGCAAAATAAATTACATACATCTCTGGTAAGGACAGGAAAGGTTAATGAAAGCTTGAGAAGTAAAAGAGAGTTGTGTGAAACTTGTTACATGAATATTTTTTTAAATTTTGATTGCTAAATACCTGCTGCTATGATCATCTTTAATTTTATGTTGATGACAATTAATATAGAAATGTCAAAAATTTATTTAAAAATTTAAAAAAATATATAATATAATTATATATATATATATATATATATATATATATATATATATATATATATATATATATATACCCTGCAGGAGATCGAACTAGTATTAAATTAGTATTGCACTAGTACAAAAATCACCAGTACTTGTTCCCAACTGTGAACTTTCCTATACCATGTTAATGCTCAAATTAACATTGAGTGTGTTTGGAAAATTACTAGTGCCGTTGGTACTAGATGGAAACTAGGGGGATACTAGTGGTATTAGTACTAGATGAGTACTAGTATAATTTCTTCTAGTCGGATACTAGTAGAATCAATTCTGCATTAAGAACTGGTTTATATATAAAAAAATCCCTAAATTTATTGGTTTTTTAAACCCAATGAAATTTGTTAAGTCTTTGTCTTCACAAGCAATTTTTGGTTCATCAATTCTTTGTTTATAAGAGGAAATGGAAAATTCCTTCAGGGCACACTCAATCCACTAGCACCTTGTACAACTTAAGTTACGTTTGGTACTCCACCATATTGAACATACAATACATACATATATCAGTTTTTATTATTTTAAAAAAGATCGCTGATTTTCCATATGAACATATATATTAAAAAAAACGTTTAAACAATTTTAAAATTAGCTTTTAATTTTATTTATTTTGTAAAATGTCACTTTTTTAACACACAAGAAAACTGCGGCTTACTTTCATAAATTATCGAATAAATAAACTGATATGCAGGTGGCAAAGTCTTCTAATACTATTCTTTGTTTCAAATTTGCATTTGTTTAAAAATTGTAACAATTAAAAATAAAATAAATGAAAATGCGAATTAGCAATTCCCTTTAAAACATGATCAAAAAGTAATATGAAACTCTACAAGTCAAATCAATCTACAAATGGACTACTTGAAGTACTAGTACTTTTCTGTATATGTTCAATCACCTTTTGAACTAGTGCTTGCTATACTAGTAATCGTACCAGTAGCTTAAAGACAATTAACGCTTATCCTCCTGCAGGGTATAGATATATATATATATATATATATATATATATATATATATATATATATATGTATATATATATATATATATATATATATATATATATGTATGTGTGTGTGAGTGTGTGTGTAAGAAAACCTTAAGTGATTAACTTTTTTTACTTAAAGTCACCCATTAAAAATATTGCCATTTCCTATGATTTTCAAGCAGTGCATTTTTTCGAAAGTGCTTATTGACAATATCCACACAATTTTAAACAATTATGTTACTTATATAAAATTTAAAGTTGTTTGTAATTATATTTTTATTTATTGAATCAAAGAAATTGGTAAAGAGAACGATCTATAAAAATAAATTAATATAAACCGTGTTTTTTAGAGTGCCACAATACCAGAGGAACGCGTGCAAATTGTTGAATTTTTTAATCAATATAATTGTTCTATTCGTCAAACTCATCGTGCACTTTTTCCACTTTGTGGCGTACATAATCATCCTTCAGAACGGCTTTCGAAGAACAACAGACCGTTTTGGGACCGCATTTACTTTTACTGAAGTAGCTGTAGCAGCTGTAGAGGACAGCATTGAAGATGATCCTAATCAATTAATTCGTCGTCCTTCTCAGCAACTGGGTTTGTGTTCTTCCACTTTGTGGAAGATTTTTTTAGTTGTTGAAAATTGATGATCCAGACTGAGCCTTCTACGCACCGGCCGTGGTGTTACCGTTGCAGAAATCATATTTAAACATTAATTTCATCAAATTTTCTTTCCAATAAAGTCAGTTTTATTGATCATAACTTTTTCTATCGCAATAAGCGACTTCTCCTAACTCCTTAGAAGTAATGAACAATTAGTTTATTTATGTCTATTGTCTATTAAAAAGGACATGCAAAAACCAGATTTACTTAACATCAGCAACTTGACTTCGGAGCCACTGAAAAGGCGCCTGAAAAACTAAAACTTCAGGCAATGACAACCTCATGTAAAAATCATTAGAATTGATTCAGATTTGCACTACTTCCAGATCTCAAGTTCAGGATCTTAGTGGCTTTCGTGGAAGCTCTTTTTTACCGGGTAAAGATTTAAATTAAATATTTTAGACATTTAAATTTATTTCTAGAATATGCTAATAATTAAAAATATTTCCTAAATGTTGATTGGTGTAAATAATATTAAAATAATTGTGTAATCACGATCAGTCTATACTCTCATACGTATAAAATTGTATCTAAATCAGATAATAAAACAAGACTCACTTAATCTATAATTTAAATATTTTATGAACAGTATATTTGTGTATTTGATAAACAAAATTGTTTGAATGTCTGTTCAAAATATGTTTGTTTGTCATAATTACTTCCAGTCCTGGTATATTGCCAATTAGTGTTCTTTTCCAAAAATAAAGTGATAACACATATATTTCTATTTTTATTTAAAATATACACCCGTATTATTTCAATAATTTATTTTTAGCAAAACTTTCTAAATTTTTATATACAATTATATTTAATATTTATTTTCTGTTAATACACAAACTTCATGTTTTGCCCGAATTTCATTATTATTCAAAATAAATGATTTAGTAACAAATAAAGAGCAGACAAAAAATTATAGAAACTTGTTTTGCTAATCGGCTGTAAATTAATGCAGCATTAAAAAAAACTTTCAAACTTTGTCCTCTATAAAGAAAATTTGAAAAAAAAAACTCTAAATAGCAAAGAAATTAAAAATTGAATAACTTATAACGAAAGTTTTTATTACAAAATAGAATGTAGGAATACAAATAAAGAAGAAGTTGGCTAAGATACAATATGAACATAAAAAAAAACTGTTTGCATGCTTAGCTAAATACATTTAGGCAAATTTCTGCATTTTAGTCTGCAATTGTACAGAAACATCTGAACAATATTAAGATGTCTTTGGTAAAGCTTTCTTTATATAATAAAGATTAGTAGATGTTGCTTCTCATTTTGTTGTAACGTACAGTTTAACTTTGTATACTTTAATATGACCTAAAATTATTAGTTCATTTATCTCTTAAATATCTGTTTTGTTTTTCTTTTTTTCGTTTTGTACACAAGTTCTTTTCAAAATATTGTGACAGTTTTAAAATTTCGCTGGCTAATAACTCAGTACAGGGAAATACAAGCGTGCTTATATGTTATACCTAAGTCATACACATGAGCACTGATGATGAAAGGGTTGCGTCTTTCGAAAACAGCTGTTCTGCTCTGCTGTGTAAGTTGAATAACAAAAACTGATGTTGACTTGCCTTTGTGCCTTGGAATATTTATCATGTCTTTCTGAGATTTAAATTAAAAATTTCGAACAATTAGCCTATAGAATTAAATTCAATTTAATATAGCAATATAAAATGTTCGTTAAAATTCTTACTACATGATCATGATAATATTTTCGACGACACCGTGAGTGCAATACTTTTAGTAAACCTCAAAAGAAAACTGACAGTGGTACCATAATATATAGTCAACACACATGTCTGACCTCTTGGGCTTTTCTCCCCATTCATTCTTTTATTCCAATTTGTTTTTAAAAATTTGTTTTTGAAAGTTTGTGCTTAAGCTAGGAGGTTTTGGAATTGTTGCTAATTAAATGGAAGTCTACTGATGATCTGGGCTTAGAGCCAATTAAGTACAGTCGTTTAAATACACTTACCCCACAACTAACAAAACATACAATTTAATAAAATTTAAATTTAAGGAAATTTATTTTCATTCACTGATATTGCATTTGCACACATAAACTTTTGTACGTAGTGGACACGACATAAACGCATAATGTTAAGATCCCTCCTATACGAGTACTCTTTTTAATAACAATTTAAAACTTTGACCAATTTGCTTTTTCGTATGAAAACCACAAATACCACAACTTATACAAGAAACAGAACTACTTAAACTTCATGCAGATTAGGCAAATAAAGCACGAAATAAGCTTAGCCTCAACGTATGGCAAATGCTTAGTTAACTTATATTAACTAATGTCTTACGCTTACCATAGAGTTTATAATATTTTCTTAACAACTTTTCTTATATAATAAACATAGGGTGCTTTTTAATGAAGTTTTTTTTTTATACGAATCACTCTGTTGTCTGACAGCTGTTTTGACAGTTTAAAGTGACATCTCTACTCAGTATTGTTTGGCAAATCTTCATGAACAGGTTAACTCCAGAACAACGCTTCCAAATCGTGAAAATTTATTTTCAAAAACAGTGTTCAATTAGAAATGTTTATCCGCTTTTTTACCGCAAAATTCTCTTCAGTGATGAGGCGCATTTTTGGTTGAATGGATATGTCAACAAGCAAAATTGCCGTATTTGGAGCAAAGATAATCCACACGCCGTTCAAGAATTACCAATGCATCCCGATAAATGTACTGTTTGGTGCGGTGGTCGAAAATTGGACCTCCAGAATGACCTTTGTGCAAAATAGTTGTGGTGGCCATATGCCCGAAATTATATTTAAATGTTAAATGACAAGAAATTATCTACAAAATAAAATTTTTTTTTTTTTAGCCATTTCATAATTTGGCATGTGTTTTATTTAAATTTCAAATCAGCAAGCTCTTATAAAAACACCCTTTATATATGAGAAAACAATCTAAATGCGTTATTATATATTGGCTTCACTTACTTCATTAAATACATGACCAATCTGAAAAAAGTATCTTTATATAAATATGTATGTACAGACATACTATGTATATACAAACAGGTATCTAAAGCATGAGCATCTATCTCTATTTTGATTGTAGCCTTTTGCTACTTAATAGTTTTTGAAAAGGGATTTTATTCAAAAGTTATCTTTGCTTAAAGTTGAGGGAAAACAAGTAAAAACGTTATATTCGACCTAGTCGAATCTTAAATACCCTCCAAATATTTAGTAAGTAAAGCTTCCTTAAGACATCTCTGTACCCAATTTAAGATCTCTATTTTGACAGAGTCATTCCGGAAAGGGCCGTGACGGAGACGTTTCACCTCTGCAAGATTAGGGAACATCTCAACTTCTTATAGGCTTGAGGAATACAAATCGTTCAATATTTACACTATTTTTGCATATAATATCGTACGTCAACGCCTACTAAAGGGGGCGGAGTCCAAAAATATATCATTTTTTCCACAGATGGACTTATGGGCATTGCTAGATCTTCTTAGGCTTCATCACTGATCAAGAATATATACTTTATGGGGTCCAATTCTTTTTGGAGGTTATTAAAACTATATTTTGTCTGGGTCTCTCTGGCAAGGGCCGTGGGGGAGACATTTCACCTTTGCCATAAAAATTCAAAAATAAATGTTCGGAATAATTAAATGTAAAATTTATTTAATTTTTTTATAGCGCCATTTAGTTGGCAAAGGGCGAGGTGAGGGTAGGGCAGAGGAGTACCAGCTTACGTCTCAGTTTTGTCATTAAAGCTTAAAAATTTTATTTTAAGGAATGTAGGTTTAAGTAAAACAATTTGTTAAATTTTTACAATATATTTGCATATAATAACGCCCACTAAAGGGGGCGGGGTCCAAAAATTAATTTTTTGGATTTTATGGGTCCAAGTTTAACGCGTTGGAACTTCTTTGACATAAAAATATATCATTTGCTTAACAAAATTACAAAAAAACTTTAAAAACTAAGTTGTTGTTTAGAGGTTGGCTTATTTCTTCTAAGGGGAACTTTTTTCCCCTTGCCCGATTTAGCCCATTGCCGAACTTGACCTGGGATGGACGGACACGCTCAGATCGCCTTAGATTTCATCACTGATCAATAATATATATATTCTCTATAGGGTCTAAGATGGATATTACGCTGCGTTACAAACGGAATGACAAAGCGAATATACCATCCCATTCTTTTTTGGAGGGTATAAAAAGGTGTTTTATTCAAAAGTTATTTGTGCTTAAGGTGGAAGCAAAAAACGAAGTTCCAGAACTCTTAATTTAAATGAAAAAAGAACAAGAATTAATAATTGTCTTTAACAAAGAATTTTTATAAAACATAATACCGCTTATATTTTATAAAACATTTCGAATGCAACTGTAGACATTTATCTTTCTCTTATTATTACAGGAAATACTATAAACGGCAATTGGGAGTTATTTGTTGCATCTATACAATTAGCATCAGCTGCGTTTTCCATTCAGTAACTCATGTAGCGCGCGAAATACTAATTAATTCCAATGCGCGCTAATGGCATTACTTCAGATGACATATAGGAGTAGCAGACTTCAGCCACATACTAGAAGTCGTCCAGTTCATAATATATATTTTATGCATATCAATTTTTTTTGATATAACAATTTAATATGTTTAAAAAAATTTTCTAATAAATAATATCACAAACAGATTACCATTAAATTAAAATATGCAGTTTATAAATTTCTAAATTAAATAACTTTTTGAATTAGACCTTTAAGGCTGTAGGAATAGAAATGGCATGACATATGTGATTTAATTAAAAATTTAACTTTTCTTAATGAAACTGTGACAGAGCAAAAAGCAGTATCCGGATGGCAGGAAGACTAATCAAAATGAAAGTTATTAGGAGGGATCAACAACGGCAAAAATGGCAACCTCAGACTCTATGGTAACGAAGAAAGTACCTGACAATTCATTTACTAACTAAAAATCATAAGATAAATAATTTTTTGTTTTGTGCTAAAATAATATATATACCCTGCAGGAGATCGAACTAGTATCAAATTAGTATTGCACTAGTACAAAAATCACCAGTACTAGTTCCCAACTGTGAACTTTCCTATACCATGTTAATGCTCAAATTAACATTGATGGAAACTATGGGAATAATAGTACTATTAGTACTAGATGAGTACTAGTATAATTTGATTTTACATATGAACATAAATATTAAAATAAAAGGTTTAAAAGATTTTAAAATTAGCTTTTAATTTAATTTTTTTTTTTAAATGTCACTTTTTTAACACACTAGAAAACAGCGGCTTACTTACATAAATTATCGAATAAATAAACTGATATGCAGGTGGGAAAGTCTTCTAATACTATTCTTTGTTTCAAATTTGAATTTGTTTAAAAATTGTAACAATTAAAATTAAAATAAATGAAAATGCGAATTAGCAATTCGTTTTAAAACATTATCAAAAAGTTATATGAAATTCTACAAGTCAAATCAATCTACAAATGAACTACTTGAAGTACTAGTACTTTTCTGTATATGTTCAATCACCTTTTGAACTAGTGTTTGCTATACTAGTAATCTTACCAGTAGCTTAAAGACAATTAACGCTTATCCCCCTGCAGGGTATATATATATATATATGTATATATATATATATATATATATATATATATATATATATATATATAAATATATATATATATATATATATATATATATATATATAAATATATATATATATATATATATATATATATATACATGTATATATATATATATATATATATATATATATATATTCATATATATATATATATATATATATATACATATATATATATATATATATATATATATATACATATATATATATATATATATATATATATATATATATATATATATATATAAAATCACAAGCAAGAAGAATACATTTACTTGGAGTGAAAAATTATTTACCTACAAACTTTTCTGGAAAGCAACAGGAAATGGTTATAGATTTAAATAGTTCTAAAGGCGAAATAATCAGGAAATATTCTGCCGTATAGGGTGAATATGAAATATCCATGATTAATATTAATTAGTTGAAATTCTTCTTGGATATCAATTGACGAAAGTTGAACTAAAGAAGTAGGTGAAGATGAGTATAAATAATTTTTCATATAAATAATAATTTTATATTTAAAATCGAAGTTGTTAATGAAAAGTATCCTATGATTCCGGGCTCGACTCCGCAATCAGTAATGAAAATGTCATCGAATTTTCCTGATCTGGATTAGTGGTTGATTGTATTAATTGTTGTTGGCCTGTTTCAATGACAAGTCGATAGCACCGGTCACTGAACATTACCGACAACGATTAACCCTATATTGTACTAAAAAGCGCATTATAACACCCTCTTTGTTCGGCACTATAACAAAAACAAATTTACTATCTTATCATTCTTCTTCATCTGTACTCACGACACTAGTCTCTCCTTTTGCAATTCCGACACAATGCATGGCATTAGTAATATTCATATCCTGAATGCCAGCACAAGTGAAAAAAAAACAAATCAAAGAAAAAAAAACATGCGTAAAGTTTTGCATAATTACATAAGCATCAATCGTTGCCTTGGGCATTTCTATTCACAATATGCATTTAATTAATATCTTCTTATTTCGTACACACTCCTACAAGAAATGCGCCTCAAATTAAATTTAATATCCTTTGTTACGTGAGTTGTTAATTAAAACACATCAGAATTTGTTAACAAAATTATTGGTTGCGAAAAATGGGATTAGTGGAGCAAAGGCTTTAAAACATTCGTTTTGTTCAAAAGTTATACCATTTGATTTTGCTATGCTGTGTGGTCTTTCATTTCACTGCTTAATTAATCTGTGTGTGATTTGGGAATAGCATGTATAGCAAAAAATTAGTCAAACATAAAATCGATAAAGTCACTTCACAATGAACTAATTACAATAGCATAACCTTCAATCTTGCCATCAATGCTGGCTGAATTACAAAGAACAAACCAGGAACGTTTTGCGACACTTAATTTGTTTTACTGTTTTTGTTGCTATTGTATTACATTATTTAATTTTTTCCCTGAGCACTCAATCCATTTTTATTATTTTATTATTATTATTTTTTAATAGTTTCCATTTAAAATGTGTGGGTAGTATAAATTATATTTAAATCATGATAACACAAATCAATGAATATGTATAACTTCACATATCTACATCTTCAGTGAAGTGTAAAGTATTCTGTTGGAAGTCACTGTATTAAACATACGTCATTGTTTATTTGGTAATTCTTTTCATTCTTGTGATTTACACATGTAGTGTAAGTTACTGGAATGATAATTAATAGACGAGTGTGCTTTAAATGACAATAATAAAAAAGAATCTAAATATATTTACATTTACTTTCTATTTACTTTCAATTCGAATCAAATACACTAACAATTGAACATGTTCTGATGTCCTTACTAATATAATAAATATGTAAGTAACCCTGTCTGTCTGTCTGCCTATGACATTTTCACGATCAAACGGCTGAACCAATTTAGATGAAAATGACTTGCACTTTTTATAATGACTTGTACTTTTTATGATGACTTGCACATTTTATGATGCACTTTTTATAATGACTTGCACTTTTCAAAATGACTTGCACTTTTTATAATGACTTTCACTTTTTATAATAACTTGCACTTTTTATAATAACTTGCACTTTTATAATGACTTGCACTTTTCATAATGACTTGCACTTTTTATAATGACTTGCACTTTCTATAATGACTTGCCCTTTTATTAAGACTTGCACTTTTTAGAATGACTTGCTCTTTTTATAATGACTTGCACTTTTCATAATAACTTGCACTTTTTATAATGACTTTCACTTTTTATGATGACTTGCACTTTTTATAATGAATTGCACTTTTTATGATGACTAGCACATTTTATAATAACTTGCACTTTTCATACTGACTTGCACTTTTTATGATGAAATTTTTGTAATGACTTGCACTTTTTATAATGACTTGCACTTTTCAAAATTGCTTTCACTTTTTATGATGACTCGCACTTTTTATAATGTCTTGCATTTTTCATAATGACTTGCACTTTTTATAATGACTTGTACTTTTTATGATGACTTGCACCTTTTATGATGCACTTTTTATAATGACTTTCTCTTTTTATAATGACTTTCACTTTTTATGATTACTTGCACTTTTTATAATGACTTGCACTTTTTATGATGACTTGCACTTTTTATAATAACTTGCACTTTTCATACTGACTTGTACTTTTTATGATGCAATTTTTGTAATGACTTGCACTTTTTATAATGACTTGCACTTTTTATAATGACTTGCACTTTTCAAAATGACTTTCACTTTTTATAATGACTTGAATTTTTTTATAATAACTTGCACTTTTATGACGACTTACACTTTTTATAATACTTGCACTTTTCATAATGACTTGCACTTTTTATGATGACTTGCACTATTCATACTGACTTGCTCTTTTTACAATGAGTTGGACTTTTTATGATGCATATTTTGTAATGATTTGCACTTTTTATAATGACTTGCACTTTTCAAAATGACTTTCACTTTTTATGATGACTTGCACTTTTCATAATGACTTGCACCTTTTATAATGAATTGTCTGTGTGCCTGTTACCTTTTCAAGGGTGGTCCAATCTTTTAATGGGCATATGGAATTATTAAATTGATAACTAAGAACATTTTAAACATTGATGCAGTAATATACAACACATCATCGCCATAACATTCTTCAACACATCATTGACAATATTCTTCGCGGACCAAATATATTTTTAATTCTGCTGTTGTTTACCCTATTCTCTTTCATATACATATCTTTCACATGTAAGTAAAGATTAATACTACAGGTTTTTCAACTGAAATTAAGAGAATGCAAATTAATATTGAGAACATAAATTGCAGCTGAAAATATGAAAAATAATAACGGCAAAAAGTCAGTTAATGGTATTTCGGGAATAAAAAGAATTGTTAGCTTAATTTCTAAAGAAGTCAGTTTAACTCAATTGAGTTTTTTTATGACTTTTATATCAAATTCAGTGAAATTAATTCTACAATAATTCGAAATCACATTGTTAAAACAATTTTAATGTTTAACTAAATAAATGTTTGAAATTCGTCACATACGGTTTATTGTACCGGAACTTTGGTAAATAGGGGATGGTATTGGAAAGAGATTTTGTAGAAGCCACTTTATTAATTAATTGAACTTAACGAAATTTTTGTACAATCACCGATGAAGACGGTTTTCTTAAATGTGCGTCAATTCGCTGTAGATACTACACTGTGACTATCTTTGCGATTACAAATACCTTAAATTTTTCGTTAAATTTGTTTGAACATGACTTTTTGTGTTCTTATTTTTATATTATTTAAAAGTTGTCTATTTCTGATAACGATAATTGAGAAGATTCTGCATAGAACCCAAAAGATTAGAAATTTTATTGACAAGAATCAATCAGGTGATTCTTGTAAAACATTGAGATACAAAAGAGCTCACAACACATTTTTGCTTAGGCAAGTAAAAACTAATTAGCGGCAGTAGATGCTCTCTTCTCTTTTTGTCCCCATCTGTCTTTGCAGCAGTGTGTCCTCCGGCAAAATGCATTACACGATTAGGAGTCACACCCTTCTAGCTAAAAAACAAACTAGCATACAAAAAAAACCTTCTTCGTCTGGAAAAATCGAGGTAATTAATCCTCATATAGCCAGTGTCTTTACATATTTTAGCTGAAAAAAGAACATAAAGGCCAAGTGATAAAGGAACAATGTCTTTCAAATATCTGCATAGCAGAATCTATTTTGAGCCTAGAAAAAAGTGCAAGTTCTTTTGTTGCATTGAAATTGTTTTTACGTTTCGGTAACAAAACAATATTGTATGAAAAACCATTTCCTTTTCATTTCAGAAATATATTATCATCCTTCTTCCTTTAAAACACTTTTTTATGTTTGTTAATATACACAGTCTGAGATTAATTTTTGTATGAAAAAAATATAAATTGTTTCTTGTAGTCCTAAGCAAAGCAATTTTAAGAACAAATCGACTGGGTATCTATGAACTGCAGCATTTTTTAATTTATGAAGACAATGCTCTTATGTGCATAATGAAATTTCCACTACAACAAACAATATCCACATTTTTTTTTCTTCTTCAATATTTCAATGATTGTGAAATAAGGAAAGCAGTGCCATTAAATGCATATACTGCAAGATTTTCGTTTTCGAGATATTTAAAATACAATAAAACTTACTATATAAGCAATCTAATTACGTTCGGATTTAATATAAGATTAGCATAAAAATGTTTGCAAAAAAAATTAATGAGTGTTCGAACTTACGAGCGATGTGTTAACACCTTTTTGTTTATTTATTTTACATTAAACCCACAAAAAACAAAGAGAATGCCAAGCAACAGACAAATGTACATACATACATTGTTATGTTTGTACATAAGCTATATTCGTTGCTCTCTTGCTATCTCATTTTTATATATGTACGTATAACCACGTCACTATTCTCTTTGCTATGCATAAGACAAAACCGAAGATCAACATAAAACACTTTTTTAATATTACTCCAAATTAATACTCCGAATTAAAACACTTAAATTTCCGCTCCCCGATATCGGATCGCCTTAACTTTTGGCCTAAACTCTTCGTCGAAACCCGCACTAGCGTTTTAATCCAAAAATTTCCGGAGAAAATCGCGTGGGAAAATTGTATGAAAATCGCCCAATAATCCCTTTCAATACCGACTGCCAAGCAACGAACAAACAAACTTTTACACTTGCGTATGTATTGAAACTGATAGTTTACTGCCCTAGAGGCGCGCGTATAGATGTTAACACATCAAAAAATCAAAAGCTATTTCATAACCATATTTTCAGAACGGGATATTCCTAGAAGAAATTAGAACAACATAATTTCCAACAAGTTTCTTAATACTGATTTCTCTTAACGAAGCCTGTTATAAATTTCACTTTCTTATATATTAAAAATATATAGGAAATCATTTACTGTACAAGAACCTTCACCATACTGCCAGTACTATTTCTTAATATAAAGTCAATAAAAGTTTATTTTTTATGAAAGATATTAATCTGGAGATTGCACGAAAAGTTAGTATGTATGTACATTCAGAAAAAATTTTAATTCCTTTGAGGGTAAAATAACGTAAAGGAAACTCGATTTTCATATAATGAATTTTTTTTTCTTCCATCTACTATACACTTTATTACTATTTGTGTTTTATGATGATTCGTTCGAAGAACTTTTCTGTATTTATTTAATAAATTATTATTAATTTTCTTATTACGTGCAAGAAAAAAGTTTTCTAATATGTACTTATTTTAGCAATAAAACCAAAGACGTTTACTATATTATAATAAATATGCTGCTTAACAAACAATCTGTGGAAGCAAAATATAATACCAGAGTGTACACAATTTTTACAGTGGCATTGTTTCCGAATATGTAAAAAATTTACATTTGAGTTCTTTGACCTTCTTCAGACAATTTATATTGAAAACATATTTAAATATACATACATATATACACATATTTTATTGTCGAAATTTAAAATAAAACATTACATACTACATACATATATTATAAGTTGATTCATGTTTAAATTAAAGACCAAACTGAACATGTTTAACAGTTGCATGTTACACAAAAACAGCTGACATCCCAAAAACAGTGTTGCTAAACAGAAAGTTACAAAAATGGCAATGAAGATAAAATGAAAGTTATTTATAAATTATTTTATTAAAAATCCATAAATCCGTCTATCACATTTTTTCACCTGTTTGTGTGGTTCATACAAAGCAATTTCAAGTGTCTCTGCTACTAAAAACATGAAATCTAAACACATTATAAAGTTCTATATTATTACACATATCAAGCAAGAACTAGTTAACAACAATAAATATGTATTTAAGCCAGTGATGTCAGCGTCATACACAATTGTGGAAACAAAACTCACATGTACGCTTATCTTTTATTTTGAGAGCGTAAAATAGAATTGTTTACTGAAAAACACTCTCATTCAGCGGGAAGTATCGAAAGTCCTGTCTTGAGGCCTCTAAACAGAAATAATATATTTATATAACCCTTTCGCCCCCAAAGTTGCTTATAAGCAACTTTGATTTTTAGGTACCGTTTTATTTCAAACAATTGTAACTAACTCATGAAAGTGCACATAGAGTTGGTTGATTATAGTTCTTAGAACTAAAAAACAACAAAAAAGTAGCAGCAGCGTCGCGATCAACATAAATACAATTCATTCTTTGGTGTGAAGTCCAGGAAAACGCAGGTGTTGAAATTTTAGTGCAAAAAGTAAAAAATAAATAAAAATACTTAGAAAATATAATTTTAAAAAATAAGTACGCAGTTTTAACAATTAAAGTTGTAATAAAAAGTTAAAAAAAAAAGAAGTTAAATAAGTTGCATTGTTACGGAGCAATATTTTTTTGTTTATTGAAGTTGCTTATAAGCAACTTTGGGCAACGGTGGTAGTAAAAACATTGATATCGCAGGCATGTCCAAACCACGCAAAGGACTTTGTGAAGCAGATATAGAGGCTGCCCTGAAGTTTGATTGGGACGAGTCTTCTGATGAGGAGTGTGAAGATGATGAGGCAGAATTTTTGGAGAAAGGGTTAAAAGAAATTTCGGAGAAAGGTGAGGAAATCGAGATAAACTTACTAGAAGTTATCGCCACTGAAGAGAATGCCGAAGAGTATCCAGAGAGGCCTGAGCGCTTTGTGGCGGAAAAAATAAAATTGTCTACGTTGCGATGGAGGAAAAAACAATTTGATCCAAAAGTTGATCTATCTGACATGCTAATGGATCTTTATAAAATTAATCATCGCTCTACTAAATGGTACATGCGAATATTTTACTGGGCTTTGGGAACGGTAGTAACCAATTCGAGGCTTTTGTATCGCAAGCACCTCAAAATGGTGGACCCGAACGCAAAACATATTCCACTAATAAAATTTCAAATGGAAATAGCGAATGAGTTGCTAAATGCTGCATCATCATCCTCGGGTTCAGTACAAAGGAAAAGAGGACGACCCAGTGGAAATACTTTTGAACAAGAGGAAATAAGTTCAGCACAGTCGTCTCCGTCTTCTCTTTCGTCTAGTTCCAGTTCCAAGCGCCATACAATTAATCATGATCCTCCGAATTCGAAGAGATACGATAAAAGCGGCCATTGGTTGGAATGGGGAGGAAAAGGCCGATGCCGCCTATGTAAGACGGGGACACCGCTCTCAAAATGTGTAAAATGTGGTGTTCACCTATGTTGCAATACCAGTAAAAATTGTTTTGTAGAATATCATACCTAGTTTATTATAATACCAAAAAGGATTCTTGATTAATAAATAAATAATAAAAAAATATTGTTTTTTCATTGCCATTAAATAGTTCCTCAACGGCCCAAAGCTGCTTATAAGCAACTTCCTATATCTAGTGACCCGATAACTCCAGAAGTCCGAAATCTTCAAAAATCCTTAATTTAGATCTTTTAACCAAGGAAATCATAAAAAAGAATTTTTCCGACAGTTGGTTCAGGAGCGGGGCCGAAAGGGATAAATATATATACAATATATATAAGAGGTTTGAAATAAGCTGGAGCCACTTTCTGTAGGTACATCTTTTCGAAAATTTCTTAAAGTAGCCTTTAAATGAATTCATAAGTAAGGCTTTTTGTAAAAATATTTCTCTTGTATGTAAACTAACCAAATGTTCAGCTTAAAAACTAATCATACTTAGGAGCGAATTTAATCCTCCACATAGGGAAAATATTATTGAGTTCTGGAAAAATTTAAACGGGGCGCTATATCCTGTATTAAAAAAAATCTTTTAAATGTTTGTTGCTTTTCCCTTCAACATACCTTTTCGAACATATATATTCCGATTTGAAATACATTTGCTCAAAACAACGCAATAAATTAAAATCCGCAAACCTAAAACATGTTTTGTTGTTACGAAACTGCAATATAAATTTAGAAGATATTATTGGTAAATAAAAGGATACTCTTAGAAAAGGCCATTAGTAAGACATAAGAGTGATCTCACCAACACAATCGCATTTGACATCACTGATTTAAGCATTAGTTTATATAAAAGAAGTAAATTTCCATAGTAAAACCATATGTTTATTATAAACGTTTTATCTCTTCACAGGGCATTTCATATATACCAAATGGTTGTTGTATTCGCTAGCAGTTGCACTAGACTTGGTCGTTGATAACGAACAACTAGAATTTTAGCAAAAAATTTTTGGCTTTTTTATCTACTGTACTGCCATACCTCAATAACCCAACCACATAAAAACCTCCTAAAAACATACTATATTACAGTAAATCCAAAAAAATTATCTAATCACAATAGATATGGTATATAATTTGGAACATATGTATTTTTAGCTACGTTACTTGAAATTAATTCTATCCTAATTTTTAAAATATATGCAATTGTTAATGGCTATTAGTTTCAAGTAGTTTTTACAGTTTTCTCTTTTTTACTTACTTAATAAAAAGGTAAGCCGTGTTAGCAAAAGAACATATGCACATATGTATGTGTAAAATTCTCATGACCGCCAGCGTTTACATACAAATACAGGGTGTTTTTTTTAAAGGTATAGAACTTCGAATTGAAATAAAACACAAGAAAATCGTTTTAATGTCCATCAATTTGGCTTTATTGGAAGGATAATTTTATGCCATTAATGCTTAAATATGATTTCGGGCATGTGGCCGCCGCGGCTGGCTCGAATAAAGCCAATTCTACAGGTCCAATTTTCAACCACTTTTTCGAGCATATGGGGCCGTATGTTGGCAATAGCGCCACGAATGTTGGCTTCCAAGTCCCCTAACGTTTCTGGTTTGTTGGCGTAGACGAGCGACTTCACATATCCCCAAAGAAAATAATCTAATGGTGTCAAATCACACGATCTTGGTGGCCAATTGACAGGTCCATTCCGCGAAATTATGCGCTCATCGAATGTTTCCTTCAATAAATCGATTGTGACGTGCGCTGTGTGGCATGTAGCGCCGTCTTGTTGGAACCACAACTCATCCACATTCATGCCATCCAATTCGGGAACAAAATAGTCGGTTATCATGGCTCTATACCGGTCTCCATTAACGTTAATTGACTCTCCAGCATTATTTCGGAAGAAGTATGGCCCAATGACTCCACCAGCCCACTGCGCACTGTTCGACGTCTCTGCGGATGCGTATTATCACATAGAGTAAACGTAGTGCGAAAACGATCCATGGTTAACCGAATTAATTGCTCTGATGGACGATTATGTCGACCATAAAATGGACGGAGCTTGCGGTAAACTTCGGGAACTGAACCATTACTTTCGAAATAAATTTGCACGATTTGCAAGCGTTGTTCTTTTGTCAACCTGTTCATGATGAAATGGCAAACCAAACTAAATATTAATCACTTGACAGCTGACAAAATGGCCGCCAGTTAAAAAAGTGATGCCAACTTAAAGTTCTATACCTCAATAAAAAACACCCAATACAACCTGTAATTAAAAATTTCCGCTCAAAGGGCAGTTAAATTATTCGACAATATTGAATATTTGATATATGCAGATTGCAGCGCGGCTTTATATGATGCAGATTACATAAATACACTTAGTTACAACAATTTAAGGCAGTGGTAGATATAAAAATATATATATTAATAATAATAACTTGTCCACCATTAATAATTCTGGTTTATTTCATTATAATCTCGTGATAAACTTGAAGAAAATAAGTGCCGTATTTACGGATAACTACCGCGCATAATGTTTTCTGTAATTATGCGGGGAAGTTTAAACGAATATGCCTAAATGTCTCATTCTTGTTACTATGTAAATATTATAACATATTATTACAGTAAAAATTCGATAATCCGAATAATTGATTGCAGACCCCAATCCGGAGTAGCGAAATATTCGGATTACGACGCATGTATTTATTTATTCAAAATTATAATAATTCATAATTTATTAAAAGTTATAATAATTCAAACATATTCATATCACACTATTCTAACTGTATTTTTCAAAGCATGCTGTGATTTGACTAAAAAAATAAATATAAAGGGGTTTTATTCAGTTGTTGCAATCAATACGGATTATAGAAAACGCAATGAGCTGCGAAATTCTGTCCGGATTACCGAATATTCAAAATTAATTATTGAGGGGTTTTAGCTAGTTCCTATGCGCATTTCAGTGGGGCTAACGCAGATCATCAGGGAACCTATACCCAACATTTCTTAGAATAACTAAAGATATTATTTCAAACTTCGACTCAACTGAATCAGAAGTTTAAACAAATAGGCTATAACAATAACTCAATTTGTAATGATTTTGTCCCATTTTATTCCCTTACTATGTCATAATAACCACTTTACTTTGAAAACTATTATAATAATATCACAACATAAATAGGAAACAGTGGTAAACACTTCCCTCAAGAAATGTAGACAGCATAATAAAAAACAAAAACGATTGCATTACTTTCAATCATGATATCGAATAGTATGAACAAAAGTTAGGACGAATTTCGTTTAGAGTTTAATTTTTAAAACAATAACCCGAACTGGGTAGTTAAGAGCTAGGCAGACAAACGCTCACTTTTGTCTAAAAATTAAAAAAACAATGGTATATGTATAAACAAAATAGTTATTTAAGCGTAGAGTAATGCAAATGGTTATTTAATTAAATATGTGAATTCTTTTTGTTTATCATATTTTTAAATAAATTTTTTTACAACTCACCTTTAAATTCAATTACAGTTGTTCATCAGTAAACATTTAATATTTTTAAATGATCGTTCCGAAAACCGTTTATTTCTATATATTTTTTTAATATGGCAGCACTCCAAAACACTTGCTGCTTGAATTATTTTCATATTAGCGAAAAATCACTTCAAAACACATACACGGTGGCTTATTTTATATAGGCACCAAACACAATAACATAATAATACTGACTGCCAATTTCTCATCGTCGAATGAATTTTTTCTTTCGTATAAATACATTTGAAACAAAAACAATTTTTAAAATTTTGTAATTGTTTTAAGCATATTTTTACGAAAGAAAGAATTCGTTCGACAATGAGAAATAGGCAGTGAAATGCGCGAAAACACAAAATTAGACTCATGCACATATGTATTAAATTTTTTATTCGATTCATCACGTATAGAGGGCACCTGGTTTTTTATGTGCTAAATACCATTGTTACACACCCTTATCTAGATCACTGCATTATCTATACACGGAGCAGTTTTATCGTACACCACATACATATTTTTTGTGATCCCACTTTTTCAGGCACGAATTCAATTACGAAAAACTTTATGGATAGATCAAACCATTTAGTGTGTGTAATAAACGACTGTACACGATATTTCTTCTTTTCTCTTTCCTAGTTTCTTCTCTATCTTGTAATTTATCAATTACAAAAGCTTCAAAGAAGATATAAAAGGAATTGAAATTCTCTGCCTTTTAACATATTGATAGAAAACATCTATTATATAACTATATAAAAATTTTATGATATACATATATCCTTACATGTAGCGCAACATAGGTATTATACCTCAAGTAAAAAAAAACATTTGTGCCACTAGTTTCATTAGCGCCATCTATACGTCAGTGAACAATAACGAAATTTTACAGCCTGCATACTTCCATGCATTAACAGCGAGTTCTATTCAAAGTAGCAGCACTGTTGCAATTGTCAAAAATTTTACTCTCAATTTTCATGTATTAAAATCAGTCGTTGCAAAGCGTCGCTTGTGATAAAATTAATTTAATGTGCAGTTAGAGTGTTAAATAATATAGAAAGTGTTAAATATTATAGCCTAATTAATATATATTAATGTAATAGTTGCAAATATCTATGTATATGCTAGTGTTAACGTGTCCCTTGCCTTGTGCATATGTACGCATGTATGTATGTCTACAAAAGGGCATTAGGAAAAGTGTTAATCCTATTGTTGCTTTAACGGCAGTGATATATGTATTTATGTAGTGAGTGTGCAAATATGTGCATGTTTCTAATATTGTGTGTTCGCGCAGTGTATTATGTTGTTGTTGTTCGCATTCCTAAAGAAAAAAGCAGTTGATATATATCAATAGTGGAAGCCTAGGTGCTCCGAATTCAACAACTGCAGGCTGGATCTTGTGCATTGTTCCACAACTTTGCACATGCGAGCCTCCTATCATTGCTAAAAATGTGATTCAGATGCCAACAGCGCCATGTATATTTAGACACCGTTAGTCTATTAAAGTGTTTATTATCTAATAGGAAAAAAAATTGAGTAGCAAGTGTTTTTGGAAAGCTGTCATATTAAGAAAAAGAAATAAACGGTTTTCGGTACGGGCGTTTAAAAATAATAACATCTTTACTAATAAACAAATTTAATGAACTCAAGAGGTAAGTTATTTATTTAGATATATCATATATTAAACTAGAAAAATGCGCAATAATAGCTATGTATTGCCAATATAATCAGATGGGATTATGTAGCCTGTTTCTCAAGTATGACAATAGGCACTTATATTCAAACTATACACAGCCTACTTACATACGTAAATGTATCTTCATAATTATAGGGTGTTTTTTATAGAGTGACACAAGTTTAAACTATAATAAAGCAAGGCAATATATTTCTAATATCAATTATACGGGTTTTATTGGAAATAATATTTTCCTGGTATATAAATGAAAAATTTATTTAAGAGTGGAGTAATTAAAAGAGTTAGATAATTATGTGCGATCGTTTTGTTTACTTTACTTTTAAATACATTTTGTTATAACTCACCTTTAAATACAGTTAAAGTTGTTTCTCCGTAGAGATTTTATTTATTTTAAACGCGCGTGCCGAAACCCGTTTATTTCTATATATTTTTTTCTTAATATGGCAGTACTCAAAAAACACTTGATGCTTTAATTTTTTTTCATATTAGCTAATAAACACTTCAATACACATACATGGGGGCTTATTTTATATGGCGCTATAGAAATGCCACCAAACATAATAATACTGAAATGCGCGAAAACACAAAATTAGACTCGTGCACATCTTTGCACTCTCACATACAGTGCTGCCGGCAAAAGCAACAACAAGATTAAAACTTTGGCTAATGCCATTTTGTATGCATACACACACATGCATGTATGCAAATGAAAATATTTCTTATTAGATTGACTTATTCCACAAAGAAAAACTTTAAAACTTTCGCAATATTCGCAATATTCGCAAATATTACATTATTATATATTAATTAGGGTATAATATCGAACACTTTATGTATTATTTAACACTATTACTGCACTTTAAATTAACTTTATGACGTGCGAAACTTCGTGGCGACCGATTTTAACACGTGATGATAGAGAACTAAAATTTTTGGCCCTTAGAACAGTGCTGTTACATCTGAGGATTTTGCAAATAATTAAAGGCTTTAATTCTGTTTAGTAGTTACTTTACGTATAGAGGGTGCTTGGCATTTGTTTGCATAATATCATTGTAACACAGTCTTATCGAGATCACTGCATTATCACTGCATTATCATCGTAACCTATGTAATTTATTTTTGATGATTTTACGTTTTCAAGCACGAGATCGAAGAACTTTATGGATAGATTTAAAAAATGTAGTGTGTGTAATAAACGACTGTTCATGATATTTCTTCTTTTTTCTTTTCTATTTTCCTGTCTGTCTTGTAATTTCTCAACTATAAAAGCTTCAAGAAAAACAAAAAAGCAATTGAAATTCTCTGCCTTTTAACATATTGATAGAAAAAATCTATTATATAACTACTTATATGTATGTATAAAAATTGTATGATATACATATACGTATCCTTACATGTAGAACAACATAGGTATTATACATCAAGTAAAAAACAACATTTGATCCTCTAGTTTCAATAGCGCCCTCTATACGCCAGTGAACAAAACCAATTTTTGCTGCCTGCATACTTCCATGCATTAACAGCGAGTTCTTTTCCAAGTAGCAGCACTGTTGCAATTGTCAAAAATTTTACTCTCAATTTTCAAGTATTAAAATCGGTCGTTGCAAAGCGTCGCTCGTGATAAAATTAATTTAATGTGCAGTTAGAGTGTTAAATAATATAGAAAGTGTTAGATATTATAGTCTAATTAATATATATTAATGTAATAGTTTCAAATATGTACTATATGCTAGCGTTAAAGTGTCCCTTGCCTTGTGCATATGTACGCATGTATGTATGTATGTATGTATACAAAAGGGCATCTGGAAAAGTTTTAATCTTATTGTTGCGTTTAACGGCAGGATATATGTAATGAGTGTGCAAATATGTGCATGTTTCTAATATTGTGTGTTCGCGCAGTGTATTATGTTGTTTTTGTTCGCATTGCTAAAGAAAAAAGCAGTTGATATATGTATGTTAATAGTTGGAGCCTAGGTGCTCCGAATTCAACAACTGCAGGATGGATCTTGTGCATTGTTCCACAACTTTGCACATGCGAACCTCCTATCATTGCTAAAAATGTGATTCAGATGCCAACAGCGCCATGTATATTTAGACACCATTAGTCTATTAAAGTGTTTATTATCTAATAGGAAAAAAATATTGAGTAGCAAGTGTTTTTGGACAGCTGTCATATTAAGAAAAAGAAATAAACGGGTTTCGGTACGGGCGTTTAAAAATAATAACATCTTTACTAATAAACAAATTTAATGAACTCAAGAGGTAAGTTATTTATTTAGATATATAATATATTAAACTAGAAAAATGCGCAATAATAGCTATGTATTTCCAATATAGTCAGATGAGATTATGAAGCCTGTTTCTCAAACATAACAATAGGGTGTTTTTTATAGAGTGACACAAGTTTAAACTATAACAAAGCAAGGCAATATATTTCTAATATCATTTATACGGGTTTTATTGGAAAGAATATTTGCCTGGTATATAAATGAAAAATTTATTTAAGAGTGGAGTAATTAAAAGAGTTAGTTAATTATGTGCGATCGTTTTGTTTACTTTACTTTTAAATATATTTTGTTATAACTCACCTTTAAATACAGTTAATGTTGTTTCTCCGTAGAGATTTTATTTATTTTAAACGCGCGTGCCGAAACCCGTTTATTTCTATATATTTTTTCTTAATATGACAGTACTCAAAAAACACTTGATGCTTTAATTATTTTTCATATTAGCTAAAAAACACTTCAATACACATACATGGGGGCTTATTTTATATGGCGCTATAGAAATGCCACCAAACATAATAACATAATAATACTGAAATGCGCGAAAACACAAAATTAGACTTGTGCACATCTTTGCACTCTCACATACAGCGCTGCCGTCAAAAGCAACAACAAGATTAAAACTTTGGCTAATTCCATTTTGTATGCATACACACACATGCATGTATGCAAATGAAAATATTTCTTATTAGATTGACTTATTTCACAAAGAAAAACTTTAACACTTTCGCAATATTCGCAAATATTACATTATTATATATTAATTAGGGTATAATATCGAACACTTTATATATTATTTAACACTCTAACTGCACTTTAAATTAACTTTATGACGTGCGAAACTTCATGGCGACCGATTTTAACATGTGATGATAGAGAACTAAAATGTTTGGCACTTAGAACAGTGCTGTTACATCTGAGGAATTTGCAAATAATTAAAGGCTTTAATTCTCTTTAGTAGTTACTTTACGTATAGAGGGTGCTTGGCATTTGTTTGCTTAATATCATTGTAACACAGCTCTATCTAGATCACTGCATTATCAATAGTGGTTGCAGTTTTGTCGTAACCTATATAATTAATTTTTGATGATTGTACGTTTTTAATCACGAATTCTATTTCGAAGAACTTTATGGATAGATTTAATAAATGTAGTGTGTGTAATAAACGACTGTACACGATATTTCTTCCTTTCTCTTTCCTAGTTTCTTCTCTATCTTGTAATTTATCAATTATAAAAGCTTCAGGCAAGATAAAAAAGGAATTGAAATTCTCTGCCTTTAAACATATTGATAGAAAACATCTATTATATAACTATATAAAAATTTTATGATATACATATATCCTTACATGTAGCGCAACATAGATATTATACCTGAAGTAAAACAAACATTTGTGCCACTAGTTTCATTAGCGCCCTCTATACGTCAGTGAACAACAACCAAATTTTACAGCCTGCATACTTCCATGCATTAACAGCGAGTTCTATTCAAAGTAGCAGCACTGTTGCAATTGTCAAAAATTTTAGTCTCAATTTTCATGTATTAAAATCGGTCGTTGCAAAGCGTCGCTCGTGATAAAATTAATTTAATGTGCAGTTAGAGTGTTAAATAATATAGAAAGTGTTAAATATTATAGCCTAATTAATATATATTAATGTAATAGTTGCAAATATCTATGTATATGCTAGTGTTAACGTGTCCCTTGCCTTGTGCATATGTACGCATGTATGTATGTCTACAAAAGGGCATTAGGAAAAGTGTTAATCCTATTGTTGCTTTAACGGCAGTGATATATGTAATGAGTGTGCAAATATGTGCATGTGTCTAATATTGTCTGATCGTATTATGTTGTTGTTGTTCGAATTCCTAAAGAAAAAAGTAGTTGATACATGTTAATAGTGGGAGCCTAGGTGCTACGAATACAACAACATCTGGAGGCTGGATCTTGTGCATTGATCCACAATTTGGCACATGCGAGGCTCTTATTATTGCTAATAATGTTGTTCAGATGTCATCAGCGCCATATATAAGTAGCCACCATTAGCGTATTGAAGTGTTTATTATCTAATATGAAAAAATATATTTGAGTAGCAAGTGTTTTTAGAGAGCTGCCATATTAAGAAAAAGAAATAAACGGTTTTCGGTACGGGCGTTTAAAAATAATAATAATATCTTTACTAATCAACAAATTTAATGAACTCAAGAGGTGAGTTACATAAAAATTTATTTAGAAATATAATAAACTAGAAAATGCAAATAATAGCTACAGCCAATGGGATTGTGTAGTGAGTTTCTAATATATGACAATAGCCACTTTCAGTCAAACTATGAAAATCCCAATTATGTATGTATATACATAAATATATCTTCATAATTATAGGGTGTTTTTTTTATAGAGTGACACTAGTTTAAACTGTAATACAACATACAGGCTTTATTGGAAATAAAATTTTATGAAATAAATGTTTCAATATGATTTGGCGCGTAGAACACCAATTTTCAACAACTAAGAAAATATTCCATAGAGTGGAAGGGCACAACCCCAGTTGCTGAGAACGGCGACGAATTAATAAATTAGGATAATTTTTAACTCTTTCATTTTAACACTTTATGCGTCTCACAAAATGGACATTATCAGTAACAGTAAATGTGGTCCGAAAATTATTTATTGTTCTTCGAAAGCCGTTCTGGGTGTACGCCAAAAATTGAAGAATTTAACAAATAGAATAGAATTATTTTGATTAAAAATTTCAACAATTTGCACGCATTGCTCTGGTGTTGTGACACTGAAAAAAACACCCTTTATATGTTATATATATATATATATATATATATATATATATATATATATATATATATATATATATATATATATATATATATATATATATATATATATGTATATATATATGAAATATTTTTTGATATTGCCAAAATTTTTGTCAAATATGTGATATAAAAAATCATATAGTTTAATTAATGTTTGCATCTAATATCTAAATACAAAGAAAGATTTCGCTATCCATAAAAACGATATAGTATGTGCATATGTACATATTTGCTCACAGCTAATTTGGTTTTATTAACTCTGGAATATCATACTTGGTCGTTTCGACGACTCATGTTTACATTTTGTATATCTCTTCCTCTATTTGTATATATATATATAACTGGGGCCAAATTACCGCATTCGATATCGATCGACATTTCCATACAATTTAAATACAAATTTCGTTCGATATCGAGTGCCGTAATTTGCCCCCTGATCTTTCGTATAGCAGTATAAAAAATAATAATTTATGTTTACTTTTTTACTAACATATAAAGCAAATAATTGAAAGAAATAAGTTTCATTTATTTAGTTGTTGCCGGTCTTCTTTCATTAACTTTTGAGTATCGTCGTCGTCGATTCGACGAACTACGACGTTTACGCCACAAAAATGTGTATGATATTCTACGATTAATAAAACAAAAATTGAATGAAAGTTTTTTGTAGGTAGAAACTTGAAACGATATTATCCAAGTATACAGAAAATTACATTACCCAAGTACAAAAGAAATTCCAAACTGCATTAAATAATAAAGCAACAAAATAATTTTAGAGTCATAATATCTAGAAAAAGGTTATTTATTAAATATTTGTGAAGTAGGGTTGACATAAACACAAAATATTTCTTTTTACGAATTAGGCATTACTATATAATAAACGAGACACAACACATATTTCAATTAGAACCTACCCCATTTTCAAGATCTAGGCCTAATTGAGCATAATATCAAGTCAGCAAACACTTGATATTATTATGCATCCACTTGTAATCTCTATAATAGATATTAATATTTTTGCTATCTAATGAAAAGGGAATGTTTCAAAACATGACCAATAAACACGAAATTTACCATTAATTTATTGGGTGAATTATATATCAAATTAGTCAAGGATAATTTCAGTAAGGTAAATAACTACGTCTTACATTGGAATAACATTTTGTTCGAAATATGTATAAAAACTTGTCGTATATTTCTTTCTTTTGGCTATTAACAACTTTTGTGGTTAATATTTTAATAACTCCAGAAATTAATTAATTTTCCTGTGTCCTTTAGTCGTGTTCCTTATGTTTTTGTTTTTTTTTTTTTTATAACTTAAGCACTGTAACAAATATAAAGTTTGCCAAAAGTTCGACAAGAAATTACTTTGGAAATAGTTGGATTGGGAGAAAATTTGCACAATTTTCTAATCAAGCGAGTTTAGGTCAATAAATAATATGTAATTTAGTTAATTGAATAATTATTTGATTTTACTGTTATAAGGTATTTTCTCTTTGCCAGTAATTTGAAAAAAGCAACAAAATAAACCACAATTTTTCACTTAAGCATTATATGTATATATATATATATTTTTTAATTCTGACCAGCACTCAGGGGCTGGCGCCAATATATGCAGTGAATTGCGCCTTAACTAGAAAGGAGGGGATAGTATTGAGGGGACAGATGAAGAAAGAAGAGGATGCTCAGTTAACCGATTACTTTCAGTTTATTAAATAATATATTAAAAAAACTTCCATGCAATTTCTTTTAGCACAAAAAAAAAACAAGTAAAAGCGTTATATTCGACCGGGTCGAATCTTAAATACCCTCCAAATATTTAGTAAGTAAATTTAAAATGTTTAACTTGGTGGGACAGAGTTCCTTTAAGAAATCTCTGTAACCAATTTTAAATCTCTACTTTGACAAAGTCATTCCGGGAAGGGTCGTGGAGGAGACATTTCACCTCTGCAAAATCAGAGAACATCTCAGCTTCTTATAGGCTAAAGGAAGACAAATTGTTCAATATTTACACTATTTTTGCATATAATATCGTACGTCAACGCCCATTAAAGGGGGCGGGATCAAAAAATAGACTATATAATGTTTTCCACAGACGAACGAAGGGGCATTGCTAGACCGTCTTAGTTCAAGAATATACTATATATACTTTATGGGGTCTCAGATGGATGCGTTACAAACAGAATGACAAGGTGAATATACCCTTCAATTCTTTTTTGGAGGGTATACAAAGAAAACGAAAGTCTTCACTTAAGCATCAACAAATTTGATAACAAAGCTTTCATGAGAACATACCCATTCCTTAGTAACCATGTCTACATGTAATTTAACTGTAAATAACGTTCACATGCATACGTAACTTTAATGAATTTCCTTTGTAACTAAAAGATTTCCGAAAAATATTTTCTACATGATTTTTATGCATGGCATATATGACACTGAGGAATTACTGAAGAGAAGAGCGAAAAGGATTTTTTTCTTCTTTGCGAACATCTTGTAAAAACTGCTTGTTAAAGTGGAGAAAAAAATCAAAGCAATCAAACTGCGATATAAAATTGTCTTTTGCAAAGTACGAATGCAAAGTGTATTTCTACATGTGAATATATGAAATATAACAGGAAAATAACTTTTATACAATATTTTTAAGTTTTTTAATATGCGAGTATTTGCATTCAACGATAATTTATTTTTATTTAAAGTTAATCCATCGGCACTACTCTATGTGGTTTCTTCAGAGATATAAACATTGTGTAAATTTTATAAAAATTGTAAAAAATGTTTCACATGATTTTTCTAACTCAAATGCTGCCATTACAAATACATACATTTAATGCTGTAGCAAAAATTAGCGGGCGAAGTAAAAGGTTGAAAGAGCTACAAAAAAACTGTCTATCTTCTCATCTGTCCCCTTAATAATATCCCCTCGTTTTCAGTTCCGACGCAATGCATTGCATATGTAGGGGTTATCCCCTGAGTGCTGGTCCTACTCCTAAAAAAAAAAAAAAAAAAAAAAACAGCTATATTAAAAAAAAAATTAAAGCGAATTGTGTACTACTGCACCAACAAACATATAAACAACCACACATGGACAGACTTTCGATTAGCAAAGAAAATCTTAATCAAGTTTAAGCGCTCAAAGTCAGTCATATGCTTTCTCTGTATGAAAGTATTTGCTTTCGATATTTCTGTTTGCATAAATTAAGTTATTGCTAAAATTTTAGGCAAAATTCAATAAAGCTTTACATATATTACATTTGAAAATTTTCTAAGGTTTTGTGGTTATTTTCATATATTCCACTACATCCCGAAGTGATTGTATTGATTTGGCGTTCTGGTTGCAACATTTATATGAATTATGAATGAATTTTTATTAGTCGAACTTTTTTATGTAAATTGTTAATTTTTTCATTGTTAATTTTTTTAAATATAAATAATAAATAGAATTTGAACAAATTCATTTATTAATAAAATAATAAAATATGATTTGCAGTCTTGCAGATTCGAACTTAAGACCGTTGAAAAAATTAAAAATTTATATGAATTATCAAAAACGACACTTCAGGCTTACATATAATATAAGCTGTTCTAAAAAGGAGTATAATGTTGTTTTCTTTTCTGTAAAAGAGTGCAACATTTTTTGCACTTTTTATGCAAAAATGGCGCTATTATATTATTTGAAAATAGTGAATTTATTAGAAAATAAACTGCCATCGCTTATGAATATTAATTTGTGTCTTACAACTCCGTCTAACTGCAAATTTTAAGAAATAAAGTGAAACAATGTTACATGTTTTTCAGAAAAGAAAACACCATAAGCTTCAATAATAATATGTTGGCTCTGGTTATTTATTTAATATATCGTCTGTTGAGTGTTAAATATTTCAATATGCCCGAATCTGATGGCATTTTATACCGAATCAACAGTAAATGGTCAAAATTTCGATAATTTTTATATATAATAAAAGTGGAATTAATTTAAACAAAGAAGCATCGCAGTAAAAACTAAATACAAAAATTTTATCGTAAAAATATTTCCATCACAATTCTTTAACAAGTTTGTCGACACATTCCAACATACGAGTATAAGGTGTTCCCCACAACCACACACATGCACTTTACTTGCTGCGAATAGGTTTAACTTTAATTATACACTTTTTATACCCTCCAAAAAAAATTGGAGGTTATATTCACTCTGTTATTCCGTTTGTAACGCAGCGAAATATCCATCTAAGACACAGTAAAGTATATATATTCTTGATCAGGGATGAAAACTAAGACGATCTAAGCATGTCCGTCCGTCCGTCCGTTTGTGGAAATCATGATTCAGTCCAAACGAAAAGAGCCAGACTCTTGAAATTTGATATAAATATATCTTGAAGGATAGCACAGGTCAAGTTCGTAACTGGATTGAATCGGGGCAAAAGTAAAAAAGTTTCCCTAAGAAGAACTAGGGCAAACTCTAAAAAACACCATAGTTTTTAAAGCTTTTTTGTAATTTTGTTAAGCAAATGATCCAACGCGTTAGACTTGTAGCCATAAAATGAGAAAAAATAATTATTTTTTGACCACGCCCCCTTTTGAGGGCGTTATTATATGCAAAAATAGTGTAAAAACTTAACAAATTTTTTTACTTAAGCCTGCATTCCTTAAAAATAACATTTTTAAGCTTTAATGACGAAGCTGAGACGTGACCTGGTACTACTCTGCCCTAACCGCTCCTCCACCTTTGCCACTAACTGACTCTATGACAAAAAAAGATTTCAAATAAATTTTACATTTAATTATTCCGAACATTTATTTTTGAAGTTTTACGGCAAAGGTGAAATATCTCCCCCACGGCCTTTGCCAGAGAGACCCCGACAAAATGCAGTTTTAATACCCTCGTTCATCTGTGGAAAACATGATATAGTCGATTTTTGGAGCCCGCCCCTTTTAGTGGGCGTTGATGTACGTTATTATATGCAAAAATAGTGTAAATATTAAACCATTTTTATTCCTTAAGCCTTTAAGATGCTGAGATGTTCTCTGATCTTGCAGAGGGGAAACGTCTCCCCCACGGCCCTTCTCAGAATGACTCAAAATAGAGATTTAAAATTCAATACAGAGATGTCTTATAGGAACTCTGTCCCACCAAGTTAAACATTTTAAATTTACTTACTAAATATTTGGAGGGTATTTAAGATTCGACCCGTTCGAATATAACGTTTTTACTTGTTTTATTTATATATTAATATTTTTGGATTTGCAATTCAATGAAGTAATTTATCTGCCATAGTCACTGACTTTTGAAATATTTGCACTATAAACGACAAATCCTTTTGATACAATAAGTTAAAAAAATTTAAACTCAAACTTTTTGTTTAAATGCCATTCAGATATACAATACCTGGGAGAGATGACAATAGAATTGTTTTTATTGTACTCTGAATAAATTTCGTTATAAAAAAGAAAGAGATAAAAGTGAAAAATAATAGGTTTCTGTGGAAAAGAACAACATTTTCATACAGCTGACATTAACTACATAAATTTAACTTGGCTAAAGGGTACTTTGTCGTGTTGATTATATGTGATATGCGGAAATTATATATCATTTTATTGTTAAACGATGGATTACAACGCAATAAAGAATCAAAAGTAAAACAAACAGAAAATTGTATCAGTCTAATGAAATTTACACTTTGACATATTGTCAGAATTTAGTTTTAAAAGAAATTTGTTTGTCGTCGATGTGCATTAAAAGTAGATTTGGTAAATTATCAAGAGATTTGCTTAACCATCAATGAATAAAATTAATTTAAAATTTTATCAGGTAATTTTCATTAGTTTATAATTAAAATCTTCTAACTGAATATCACCCGTAGAATAAAATATTTAAAATTTTGTATTTTAAATTCATTCTGGTATGGAAACTAGAAATTCTATAAATTTAAACGATATTTATGCTGAGGCTGCTCATATTTATCTTATAAAGGTGGAAAAACTTAATAGATTGTTTGTGGGCAGTATTTTCACGAACATTTGTCTTGCTATATTAAATTGAATTAAGATTCATGGGCTAATTGTTCGAAATTTGTTTTTAAATCTCAGAAAGACATGATAAATATTCCGAGGCACAAAGGAAAGTCAACATCAACATCAACATAATAGATTGTTATTGAATAAAATATGTTTGTTACGTTTTCTAACAACTTCAATTGCTTGTGTAAATCTCAATTGGTTTTTCAAAGTTTGTGCATAATTTAAGAGATTTTCGGAAATTTATAGTCAGGGTCCCCATAATATTTATTCAGCTTAACCTTGATATGATTGAGTATTTTTTTCCCAAAAAATAATGTTTAATGAGGACACACGAAATTCTCATTTTTCCATTGGCTACTGACAACGACTGCCAAACACAAACTAAACGCAGCTTGTTTGAATTTTGATAGGAGACAGTTGTCATTTCAATTAAAATGCGGGAAATTCAAAATGTTACGAACTTATTGACCCGCCCTCGTATAAAAATTGTACACAAGGACTGCATTAATGTTAAACTGCTGTTAATACAAATTAAGTTGCTATTTTATAGCTGGACTATTTTCTTTATGTACCATTTGCACTCAATTTTATTTAACTGAAACATTTTTTGTTTGCATTTTAAACCCATACAAACATTTTGTGTGCAAATTAAGTGAATTTATTTTTGAACTCTTTTTGTTTTCCATATCAAGAATGATAAAATAAAGATTACGCCAAAAAGCTGAAATAAAAATAATTTTCTGCGCATGATGGAATTCTGACGTCACTCAACCTGTGTTCTGATTGGCTAATAAAATGCAGTTGGAGAACTATTATGTTATTGTAAAAACAGGACAGTGGGGCAAATTGCGATTTTTCAAATCAAATTTGTTTGATAATAAACAATTTTAAAAAATTATTTTACTTTCCACTTTTTTATTTGAAATTGTTCATTTATAGTTATTTTATATAAATATTGAACCCAAGTGCTAATTGTTTTTCTTTTTTCCCCATTCAAAACAAATATTTTTCCTTGCAAAATATCAGCTATAACTTCCTTTGAGCTCCGTTTCTTGGAAAACTATAAAATGACACAGCTTTTTGAAAACAAACAAAATTTTGATACCAATATTAAATTTTAACACAATTATTTCTCACTTGCTTTTTTTGCTGTCACTTTGTTTGCAATTGCCCACTGTACATTTCATGCTTGCTCTTTTTGTTCTCTTTTCTCTTTAATTTAGGTTTTTTGTTTACAGTTTATGAGCATTAAAAATCAAGTTTTAATAAGTTTTTTACACTTTAAGTTATTCAATAATTATTTTAATATATCTATTTTAAAATATAACACAATTTATTATAAAATATAACACAAAACTTGCACTTTCATAAATCCGATTTCATTTGCTTGTTGGAAATCTCCCTGAGTAAATTGTGTGAAGAGTTGCCAAATATAGCATAAAATATTAATTTTGTACGAGAAAGTATTAGTTTTGCATATGATAAACATTTGGCAATCTCTTCGAGGGAACAAATACGTAATCAAACGGTAAATCATGCGCAAGGCGTAATCTTTATTTTATCATTCTTGCCAGGTTACGCCTCAGATTCATCAATAAGGCTTAAAAATTTTATTTTTAAGGAATGTAGACTTAAGTAAAACAATTTGTTAAATTTTGACACTATATTTGCATATAGTTGCGCCCACTAAAGGAGGCGGGGTCCAAAAATTACTTTTTTTTAATTTTATTGCTTCAAGTTTAATGCGTTGAAACTTAACTTGACATAAAAATATATCACTTGCTTAACAAAATTACAAAAAAAATTTAAAATAATGTTGTTGTTTAGAGGTTGGTTTAGTTCTTCTTAGGAAAACTTTTTTCCCTCTAGCCCGATTCAGCCCATTTACAAACATGACCTGTGCTATTGTTTAACATATATTTATACTAAATTTCAAGAGTCTAGCTGATTTCGTTTGGACTGAATCGTGATTTTCACAGACGGAGTGTAATTCTCGGACATGCTTAGATCGTCTTAGTTTTCATCCCTGATCAAGAATATATATACTTTATGGGGTCTCAGGTGGATATTTCGCTGCGTTACAAATGGAATGACAAAGTGAATATACCCTCCAATTCCTTTTTGGAGAGTATAAAAAGTGTGAAAAGAGATAAAAATTATATATCAATTAAATTTGTGTTATATTTGACACAAATGTACGCACAGTGATGTCTACTTATAATTTATAACGTTTTAATGAAGCTTAATACAACTCGTACGCTTGCGGTTGAAATTAAATTCTACGAAATGAACATTCTTATACAAACTGTTATTAATTTTGATTTATTAATCTATCACAAACACTACATTTTTATGGTTATCCAAATGCAAAACAAATTTCGATTTTATAAAAAAAGAAAAACGTTATCTATGTAGTCTAGTAGTGTGTGTATGTGTGTGTGAAGGATTTTTGTCATATGCACATATATTTTCGTGTTTATAAATCATATTTCAAATTAATAACACACCATTAAATATTCAAGGATGTTTATCAAACAAACATTGTGGAAAATAATTCAACTCAGCATAAATTTACATCGATATTATAAAGTGAAGAATATTGGTAGCATTTCATGCTACTGAGCGTTTTACCAAATAACAACGAACGTTGTTTCTTCAGTCAACCAGTTATGCAAACTTAACTTTTGCCAACAAATCATCCAACAA
The DNA here is from genome assembly GCA_951800035.1 of Linnaemya tessellans. Classification (NCBI taxonomy): domain Eukaryota; kingdom Metazoa; phylum Arthropoda; class Insecta; order Diptera; family Tachinidae; genus Linnaemya; species Linnaemya tessellans. Next base: position 102,527,748 of record OX637533.1, on the reverse strand, counting down.
GAAAACAAATGATCTGTCAAAGGCTATACGGATTTAACATTGAGGATTTTGTTTCTTTTTTTTTCAAAAACTACTCACTCTCTTTCGATTAATATTGATATATTGGTGAATGAACTGGCGTATATAAATGTACATATATTTATGTATTTGCCACAAACGAGGGTAGGATAAACTTTAAAAATATCAATATTATGGTTGGTTTACATGTGACAGATGAACTTTCTTGTTTGAAAGTAATTCAATCCTTTAGAAATCAAGAATTTGTAAGAGACATTTCATGAGAACTTCAAATAAGATAAGAAAATAGAATTATTGTTGGAATGAAACTGATTTTAATCTGGTAGATAATTTCATGGCATTAATTTTTATACCCTCCAAAAAAGAATTGGAAGGTATATCCACTTTGTCAATCCGTATGTAACGCAGCGAAATATATATTTGAGACCCCATATATACTCTTGATCAGTTATGAAATCTAACACGATCAGAGCATGTCGTTCTGTCCGTCTGTGGAAATCACTATTCAGTCCAAACGAAAAGAACCAGACTCTTGAAATTTGGTATACATATATCTTGAACGATAGCACAGGTAAATGGGCTAAATCGGGCCAGAGGGGAAAGAGTTTCCCTAAGAAGAACTAAACCAACCTCTAATCAACAGCATAATTTTTAAAGTTTTTTTGTAATTTTGCTAAGCTAATAATATATTTTTATGTCAAAGAAGGTCCAACGCGTTAAACTTGGAGCCATAAAATAAAAAAAATGAATGTTTGGCCCCGCGTGTGGGCGTTTTATATGCAAAAATAGTGTTAAAATTTAACAAAATGTTTTACTTAAGCCTACACTTCCTAAAAACAACATTTTTAAGCCTTAAGGACGATGCTGAGACGTAACGTGGTACTCCTCTGTCCTCCCCCTTTGCCACCTAAATGACCGTATCAAAAAAAAAAAAACATTTTAATTATCCCTAACATTTATTTTTAGAGTTTTATAGCAAAGGTGAATTGTCTCCGCCATGGCCCTTGCCAGAGAGACCCCGCCAAAATACAGTTTTAATAACCTCCAAAGAGAATTCGACCCCATAAAGTATATATAGTTTTGATCACTGATAAAGTCTGACACGATCTAGCAATGCCCTTACATTTGTCTGTGGAAGACATGATATACTCTATTTTTTTACCCCGCCCCCTTTAGTGGGCGTTGACGTACGATATTACATGCCAAAATAGTGTAAGTATTGAAAAATTTGAATTCCTTAAGCCTATAAGAAGCTGAGATGTTCTCTGATCTTGCAGAGGTGAAACGTGTCTCCACGGCCCTTCCCGGAATGACTCTGTCAAAAATAGAGAATTAAAATTGGGTGCAGAGATGTCTTAAAGGAACTCTGTCCCACCAAGTTAAACATTTTAAATTTACTTACTCAATATATAGAGGGTATTTATGATTCGTCCCGGTCGAATATAACGTTTTTACTTGTTTATAAATGATTTACAACATATTTTCACCTACGAGTTAAAAAGGCCATTCGATCAGTCTAATTTCTTTCAATAATAGGATCAATGCACCAGGAGGTTCTAATATAAAATAATATTACAGACCTAAAATAGCAAAAAAGATGGGATCAGTTAATAGGATTACTTCTGGAAATAAAAATGTCCCCTATTTTAATTTGCAATAACTCGATTATCAATTTTAGCCGTCTTGTTATAGCCAAATGTCGCTGATTTTAATCTGATTCATTTTAAGAAATGAAATTAAATACGAACCAACAACGCCACCAGCGTGTAAACCGCACTTATCACTCAATTTGAATGGATATGATGGTGTTTCGTCAACTGTTTAAGGATGGCCTTTGTTTTGATTTCACATGTCATTAGTTGACATGTTAGAAGACTTCTAATAAATGTATTGACCCTATTTTCTACATCTAAATCTAGGTTGGCAGTCTTCTATATCAAACACTTTGTGGAATTTTTACAATCACTTGCAAAATGATTTTTGGTTTTAAAAATATCAGACATGCCGTTCGAAAACTACATTAAGTTTCCTACAAAACAAAAAATTTTACAAATTGACATAATTTTCAATATCGTGAACAGAATAATTCACAGAAATTACAAATTATTTACTTAAAAAAACAAAAAAACAAAAATATAAAAAATTAAATTATTCACAGTCGCAAAGCAGCTCTGAGTCAGTTAACATCAAGCCTCGTTGGCAATTAGTTTTTAAGTGCAGCCAGACCACTGATTGTTTACTCTCTTTCGAGAGTTTTGCGTCTCACTCGCACTAGTTAATTTCAACACCTCAGATAACTGTATAGTTTTACAGTTCTTCTGAGGAATATTCCGTGGTTAACTACGTTGCTACTTCCTATATGAAGGCATAGGTCGTGTACAGTCAGTCACAGTAACGGAAGAAAATACGGGTTAATAACATCGCCGGCATATGGTCTGAGTCACCCCGTCGGCATCTGTGCACCAAATACTTTGCAAATTTACTTTGTAAAGTATTTCAACATACAAATACAAAATAAATTATTCATTTTCTGATGAACGGGATTAATTTCATTCTTTGCATGGTTGCATATGATCACGGGTATTTTTTTAAGCGCTGTAGTGTACACATACTTATGCACCACCCTTTTAACACAATACAAAAACACATTTCATAATAATATTGTTCATATTAAATTACAACATAACCACGTCAATGAACTTGGCACATTTTAAATACAACTTGACCATGAACACAAAAATGCTTAGTTGCAATTTGGTTTCAAAAAGTTCTTCCAACACCATGAAGTTCATTGACGTACACAAAGTCGTAAAAATACTTAGTTGCCACATTTAGATATTTTTTTGGCAAATTTTATTCCATTATGCAAAATCAATACAAGAATTGATTTTGATTCAATTATGCTGAACAGACATAAGTTTAGTATATAAGCGCAGAAATAAGTTTAATAAAATCAGAATTAGTCTTAACACAAAAAACAAGTGTTTTATTAATTCTCGAAATAAAACGGCGTGCGAACGCTGGACCAAAGCGGCAGAAGTGCTAAGAAATACTTATCCCCTTTTTTAAACCTTAAACGATATTTTTAACATAGACTACATATTATTAAAATACACTACAGCGCTGACTATTTTTAAAACTATGTAAAATAAAGTTTTTGTGAGATAACATCGACATTTTTATTCGTTTTAAAAGGGCTCACATGGCCTCCAACTACTTCTCTGGGTAGTGCAAATCCGAAATGTTCAATATTCCTTTACTCTGGCGAATAAATCAGGGTGAATTTGAACGATGCTATGGGTTATATTGGCTTTGAAAACCGCTGTGGGTTATGGTTTATTCGCATACACTTGCTGTTTGAGAAAGTAAAATAAAAAGTTTAACGGGATTGAATCGCTCCATTACGATGGCCAATTCACATCACTTCCACTCGAGATGGTCATGCCCACAAATCGCTCTTGCAGAATATACAATGTGGCATAAGTAATTATAGATCAATATAACTGCGGCGTTGACACTAATGGGACTTCCGACGTTGTTCTCAAAGATATGTGAACCCTTTTCAGGAAGTATTGGACGCTCTTGGTTCTCATGTGGTTTGCGTGTTCCAGAAATCGCAGCAGGTGGTATTTTCCGCATTTGTGATTTAGCCAGACAGACTGAATAGATCGCACATAAGATGGCAAAGTTCGGAAGTCTCTCCCAGTTTAATTTATTTATCTTCTATTAACCCTCGCAGAATCTCAACCGTGTGTGTAAGTAAATAAAAAACCTAAAACGCACTCATATAAGGACAAACAGCAAAAAATTCAGATTTTTATTCTCTAACATAAACAAAGTTTGCTACTAAATATAAAATCAACTTAAAAAATTTTAATGCATGTAGATAAAAAATTTTTTTTTAACAGCAAATCTTCACGTGTGCCTGTGTGTATGTGTGTGTATATGCAATACAGCAGCCATTATATGCAGAAATTGTGTGTTTTCATGCATTTTTATATTTCCCCCTTCTGTTTGCATTGCGTATTTTGTGTGGGTTAAGTTTTTTGCTGCTTTGAATGTCACACATTTCACTCGCTGCGGTTTAGCATGTGCAGCTAAATGTTGCCTCAGCCACTACTTCCGTGGCTCTTACAAATGTTGCAGCTATTGTTGCCATATCATATGCATCATTCATTCAAGTGGTTGTTGATTGCATTGTTACAATGTAAATGTTTTGTTTATTTTGTGTCTGCGGTTTGCTTGGAGGATATTGAATTTAAGTAATTGCATTTTTTTGTTCGATGGCCTTAAAAAAATATGGTACAACAAAAAAAACACAATGATGATAAATTAAACAAAAAGGGAAAATTTTAATATTATTCTCTTGCGGTTTTCAGGGTATTGGAGTGGAGCAATTTTTAAGAATGACAAAAGCTGCGCAGTCATTTTAAAAGCATATCCTTTTAATATAAGCCTTCTCGGTTTTAGTATAAATACATATTTACAAATAGTTGTGCCGCGTTAAACACTTTAGATAAGAAATTTTCCCTAAATTAAAGGATATCAATTAAGATTATACTATTTAAAATCTATTGCGTGCATTGAATTAATGTTGAGTTTCTTAGTTTATATATTTAACCTAATCTGTTTGTAAACACCCTACGCACGTGTTCATTTTGCATGAATCCAGCTAATATAATTGCATTTATATACATATTTCTATTTTCATATATACACATCCTTCTATTGTATGAAATGTTGCTTAAAATATTAAATTACTTTTAAATTACAAAGTAAACAGAAATTATAGTAAAACGCATTTTATTTGCTATTAATGTAAAATTGTTTGCGAATCCCCAAGATTTCAAGAGCAACAACAACTTGAAGGCATTGTTTGTTACATATTTTTGCGATTGGTTTCTTTACACAGACTCTGTTCTCTGTATTATTTTGATTGAAATGTACATATAATATAGTTCTAATAGTAATAATAATAATAATAATAATAATAATAATAATAATAATAATAATAATAATAATAATAATAATAGACCACAGGAAACAGAAAGAAGATATTAATAAAGAATTCATAAGAAGGATTAATATGGTATGTAAGAGCAAATTAAATGGTAGAAACTTTATAAAGGCAATAAAAACATTCGCCATACCTCTTCTTACATATACATTTGGTATCATATCCTGGTCGAATACAGATTTAAATAAATTCGATATGAATATCCGTACTACGCTAACGAAGTTTAAATATCACCACCCGAAAGCATCGTTAGAACGGATAAACATCCCAAGAAAGTTAGGAGGAAGAGGGATACTAAATATAAAGATACTACATGATAAACAACTCACAAAATTAATAGAATATTTTAAAACAAAAGCTTCAGTATCTTCTCTCTACAGAGGACTCATAAGTGCCGACGATAACCTCACTCCACTGAATCTTAAAAACAATAGCAACAATGTTCAAACAACAATAGAGAACCTTATTCAAGACTGGAAATCAAAACCGCTACATGGAAAATACCCAAATTTGATCAGTCAGGCTTATGTAGATAAAGTAAATACTAACAATTGGCTTAAATATAGTAACGTCTTTGCTGAAACCGAAAGATTTATTACAGCCCTTTAGGATGGAGTAATACAAACGAAGAATTACAGGAAATACATACATAATTCGTGACAGTACAGTAATAGACGATAGTTGCCGAAGGTGCGGTAATACGCCTGAAACCATACAACACCTACTTAATAGCTGTCCTACTCTCCTTCCAAATCATTACAGGCAAAGACATGATAATATTGGAAAGATAATATATATAAATATTATAAATAAGCTAAATATTAACGAGCCAACAACACAGTACTACAAATATCAACCTAAGCCAATAATCGAAAATAACCAATATGTTATCTACTGGGATAGATCAATATTAATCAACAGCCCGCCAGATACGAATATACCCAATAGACCAGATATGATAGTAGTAAATAAACAAAGAAAAATAGCCCAGATCATTGACTTCGCCGTACCATATGATACTAATATACAAGATACCATAGCCATAAAAAAATCTAAATATATACTGCTTGCCCAATACATGAAGAACACACACAATCTAGTCAGGGTAGATATCCTACCAATAGTAATAAGCTCTATGGGAACAATACCCAAAGATACCTCGTATGCAATTGAATAATTAGACCTTGATGTAAAAATATTAACTGAAATGCAAAAGGCAATTCTAATAAAAGCAACGACGATAGTGAGGGAAACATTAGGATAACGGATATAAAAGATGGATTATATCCCCACAGAGCGTAACCTTTGGTCTTAGACCCGGTACGTCAATTCCAGCATAAGCTGAGAATGTATAATTCTATAATAATAATAATAATAATAATTTTTTTTTTAGTAGTAGTAGTAATAATGATGATGATGAAAGGAAATAGTAAATTTGAAAGTGTTTGATGTACAATATTATTTATATATTTAAAAAGCGTAAGATGAGATATAAGTTGTAAGTTGTAAGTGGAAAGTTGTTTCCAAAAAGATTGACCTCAAATAATTCTGCAGCTTAAAAATAGCAAATAGTAAATATATTAAAGTAAACTGCCTTTTTAGACAAACAACATAATGTTCTCTGTAATTCTGTATATATGTGGCACGTGAAAACACCATTATTGTTTTGAAATATCTCCACACTTTAAAAGGGCTGCGATAAACAGATTCATAACTTATTTCAGTGAATAGTATTGCATACAATTAGGAACTTAATTTTTTTTAACGAAAATTCAACTTTATCAGTTGTGTTATTTTATAGCAATAGAATTGTTTTTCTATAGCAAATTCAATCAATAATCATCGCATTTTAGATGAAGATTAATTGCAATATTAGGTTAGGTTAAAAAGTGCTGGCCGCTGTTAGCGAGAAAGCACTCGGAGGCCCATTGTGATGCCCAGAGGACTACACCCTACACAATCTTTTTAAAACGGAGTACTGGTGCCTAAGAACCACCTAGAACTTCATTAAAATTTACTATTATTTAGTCATAAATTATTTACATGTCGATATCAATTATATATAAAAATATACGATTATTAATATCTGATATTGTTAGTTAAACTAAAAAAAAAATAATATCGATTTAACAATTATGTAACGGTTACAGAAAAAAAATGTTATGCGATCTAAGAATACATTAACCATTAGCTAAAAATATTATATAGCTGCAACCACATAAATAAATTATACACTTTATTGCTCTACTTAACCTGGCAGCAAAAAAAGAAAAGTCATATTAAAACTAAGCCATCATCTCCTTTATAATATTGTTGTGTCGTTTTCTTCTTTATTTATTTTACAAGCGAAAGGATGTGTTTTGACATATTACTGACACTCATGTCATAGATAATCTAACAGGATATTTTAAATCATAACTGTACATTTTGATGGATTTCTGTCAATAAAACTCAAAAGTGGAAAATGCAAATATTTTTATTTTGCATCGGATAGATTAAAATGTTATCCCATAAGATTTATATGTAAAAATGTACAAACATATAGACATTTTTTCAAAGGGGAAAAAGTTTCTAAAATCACTTTAGCCCATACAAGTACTATATGTCATGACAATATCACAAGCCAAGAAAAAATTTGAAATGATCTAGATATGTGATTTCATGAAAACTAAGAGCCATTAAATAAATAATGACAAACCAAATACGGAGAATGTAAGAAAGAAAGAAAAACAGTTTATTGATAAGGCAGGACCTCAACAATTTTTGCTTTAATGTAGATTTTTTTTATGTTTCTAAGAAAGCTGTTTCTAATTTAAGATATTTTTTTAAATTATAGTTTGCACACAACCGTCACTTTAAAATGAAATACACTCAGAGTACAGATATTTTACTACTACTGCGACGAAGATAATATCTCTCATTTATTGCAACCTAGTCATATCTCAAAAAAGGTCAAACTGACATTTTTAGACTTTAAGCTTTTAAATACGATTGCACAAAATATATTTTGCTAAAAATTTGGATTTTTTGAGATATGACTATGTTGCAATAAAGAAGCGATATCATATACATATTTTACAAGAGCGCATGGCTATTTTATGAATAAAATCTGTTACTTGGACTATTTGTTAGGTAATAATAAATATTATTGGCTTGAGCTACCAATAATAAATTGGAAAAACGTTCACATGTACTTAAGTATAAAATTCAAACCAAAAAAGTTTGACTTAAGTATGATAGAACAAAAAATTCTGAAAAATGGGACATGAAGAAAAATAATCAAACGGTAACACGGGTATTATAACAATAACATGTTAACATCAGGTTGATACAGTTCTCGTATCCTTTTTCACAATAAAATTTGTGTAAATAGGAACTGTTATCAAATTCAACTAAGCCACCTAATAAGTGGTGACAAACACAATACACATGAGCACTGATGATGAAAGGGTTGCGTCTTTCGAAAACAGCTGTTCTGCTCTGCTGTGTAAGTTGAATAACAAAAACTGATGTTGACTTGCCTTTGTGCCTTGGAATATTTATCATTTCTTTCTGAGATTTAAATTAAAAATTTCGAAAATTAGCCTATAGAATCTTAATTCAATTTAATATAACGAAATTAAAGTTTTGCAACAATTATTATCAATAAATCTTGAGCACAACTGAATTTATCGACATTAATTCGTGAACAAAATTCTATACCATATGCAAACAGTAAAAAGTTAATAACAATAACATTCTGTCAATAACAGCATTTGTTGGTAATAAAATTATGGTCAAAAATAATAAACAAAAAGAGTTTTTTTTTTGAAATATGCAACAATAGTTAATATGCAACAACAAAATATTAACAAGGTTTTTGGATTGAAGGCTTTTCGACCATGTGTGCTTAAGAAGGCTTGAGTGCATTGCATAAAAAAAAATTTAATTGCTGTAATAATTCGTAAAAAAGTTTCTATTATTATTTCAATGTTACTATTTAATTTAGAATAGCAACATTTTATTGAAAACATATTTCAAAACCAGGTTGTCATAAAAATATTAACAAGTATGTGAATACTATGTGATTTTTTTTAAAGCGGTAACCAAATGACTGCATTCCATACGGAATAAAATTTTACCAGATATATGCATACATTCATTTAAACATTATTATGTGAGGCGTGTCCTTGTAGATAAATAAACCAGTATGTGGGTAGAAATATACTAGTTGATTTTCCATTCAGATTAGTTTCATATCTGACTTTTTTCACAAAGAAATATCGATTTTCATATTAGGTCGGCATGGGAGCGCAACTAGTTAATTTGTATATAGTTATGTACTAGTTAAAGTACTAGTTATTATAGTTTCTTACTAACATTTTTTAAAGGAATTAAGATTTATAGGCTAATTGTTCGAAATTTGTTTTTTTAAATCTCACACAGAGACATGATAAATATTCCAAGGCAAAAAGGAAAGTTAATATCAGTTTTTTAATTAATCAACTTACACAGCAGAGCAGAAGAGCTGTTTTCGAAAGCCGCAACACTGTTTAGTTGAATGTGATAACAGTTCTTATTTAGTTGAATGTGATAACAGTTCTTATTTAAACAAATTTTATTAGGAAATTAAAGGAGTTTTATAGGTCTTGTATTATTTATAATTGCATACTACCCCATTCCATATCAGTTTGGTTGTAAATTGTTGCTCCAGTTAAAAAATAACGCTATAAACACAAGTGGGACGAATGACGAATTTTTCGTTCCGAATATTCGTCGTTGGCAATAAAACACATTTAAGTAAATGAAAATACACACAATATGTACGTTGGACGAAATACGTCGTGCAGAACGAACTTTGTGATAGGTTTATAATAATATAAGGTGCCCAGGTTTCATATACTCAAACTGGTTTTTTGTGGAAAAACATAGTTCACTACTGTATTGTTGCATATAGCACGAACATTTTCAGTGCATACTAAAAATGCAAAATTTTATTATTCGGAGGACTTTTTATAAATTTTGAACCCTTTTTATAATAGGGCGTTTCTTCCTATTTCCTACTTTTTCATATGGACACTTCATCAGCTGTGAAATAGAAAAAAAAATCCACGATATATAATATCGCTCCTTTAGTCTGTGTTCATACGAGTCATGTCTTATTGACAAGATTCTTACTTTTTCTTCTTTGAACTTTCATTCGTGTTCACACAATTCATGTCTTGTTGACGACATGTACATATAGTTGTATTCATGTACATATAGTTGTATGCTTCACGAATGAGAAAGCAAAACGTACTGACAGTACATACGCATGAGTACTTGTTACTTTTCCCTTCTCCCCTCTCGCTAATAAAGTAGCAATCATGTCAATAAAACATGAATCGTATGAACACAGACTTGAAAGAATTTGAACAAATTCATTTATTAAATAAAAACAAAAAAAATTATTCCCAGTTTCGCAGATTTGAACTTAAGCCCGTTGAAAAAATTAACATCCTATAATAACCCTTAATTTACCAAATTGAATATATCTTTTTTTTATTAGCCCGGCCATATTGCGTTTAGTCATGATGTTAGTGTTCATAAATCCACAAGTGATTAAGTTCTTGTGCTATGAAAATGATATGAAATTTTAAGGAAAATAGTTTAATTATTCACACAAACAGCAAGAACTGAATGATTTATTAATTTTTATAACAATCTTCTTACAACTACTTATACGATATTTTTTTCTCCATTGGAAAAGAATTTGGCAGTTATCAGAATTTGTTACTGACATTTCCTATTTAACCCTAGAATGGTAAACATCGCCTGTGAGGCGAACCAGTTTTTCATATTTAAGATATTATGATTATGATGATTTACTCGTAGCAAAGCAAGCGCCCGTGCCAACTCAGTGGAGTGCTGTACGAGCTTGTGTACCGACGCATTTTTTTAGTCTAGTCCGTTGGGTTGCTGATATTTACTTAAGTGTGCCGCCTGTAAGGCGAAGTTTACCAATAAAGGCAACTTTTTGTACATATTCCTTAATAAGTTTTCCGCTTATTTTTATATATTTTTCACTAAATATTTATATATACGTTAGCTTTGTAGGTTCTTAGATTACTACTTTTGAAGCACAGCCACTAAAATTGCTGGCTGGGACATCGGTAGATGGAAGTGAGCTTGGCGGGGATTGGTCATGGTATTGACTATGATAAGGGCGAATCAAGTGTAAAATAGGGCAAAAGGTCAAAATCTCAGATTCTGTTCATCAAAATTAAATCGTAGAGCAAATACTATTGCGTAAAATATACGAAATACTTAGTATTTAGAGCACAGATCAACAACCTGTTGACAATGTGACACAAAAAAGTACTTTATTTTTTTTTTTTGCGAAGATGTTTTAATACTTCTCACTGAAATATGTGACAATACAAATGTTGCTTCCACATGCTTAAGTAATCAATAAAATGAAGTGTTTTTGTTTATTTTTATTACTAAATAAAACAATAATAAATATATTTTTTTTGTTTTAATCAAATTTTAGTTTTTTTTTAACTTGAATTTAGCGTTTTTTACCATTAAAGGGTTGAAAAATATGTTTACCATTCTAGGGTTAATAGAAAGTTACCTTTTCTTCTTCCAAATGTAAAAAAAATATGAGAAAATAAATAAAAATTCCGTGGGCATTTTCGCAAGATGTGTATATTTCATCTTCAAAATACTACTACTTCATAAAAGATTTCGCCTGAAGAAACACAACATTCGCAATCTGCTATATTAACTTTAGCCTTTAGTATAACTACAGCATGGAATAAATATACATTTATCCATAATAGATTTATGGTCTGTCCAGTTATACTTTAAGCTTTTTAAATATTACAATTCTTTCCCATTTAACAGGGCAAACAGATCTTTAGTATTCTGGTCTTGCCTCCGTTTCTTCTTTATTTTTTATTTTGTAATTTGATGATAGTTTGAAAAATTCGTTTACTTTAGTCGACATCTTTGGTCTTGTTTGCTAAAGGTAAAATAGAGGAAATGAAAAAATAAATCTAGATAGCAACGAATATAACAAATAATCTTACCTTTACATTTGCTTATTATCTCTCCCCCAAGTTTTGCAGATTTTTATTATACAGTCTTGATTGTTGTATATGTTGTTTATGCCTGCGTGAATTTAAAGGGTTGAATGCTGCAGCATGTATTTTTGTTAACTTAATCTGCAGTGTAGGACTTGACCTAGAACGCCAATGTGTGCCTGTTATGTGAGATTTGCCCTGTTGAAGCAGGCAAAGAAAAACAAACGCCCACAAAAGCACATGGGTCACTTTAATATAAATTAAACATTCATACGAAGGTAAATTGTGAAATTCTTGCATATGTGATATATTTAGAAATTAATGTTACCAGAAGATTTAGGTGATATCAGTTAAGTTGAATAGATTTAAGAGTAGGACCAGCTCTCAGGGCATGACCCTTTCATATGCAATGCATTGCGCCGGAACTGAAAACGAGGGGATAGTATTAAGGGGACAGATGAGGAAAGATGAGAAGATAGACCGTTTTTTTGTAGCTATTTCAACCTTTTACTTCGCCAGATAATTTTTGCTACAGGGCCGACGAAGGTGGGTGCTGTTACTCTGCTTTTTAGTACATGATAGTGTCAGTCGCCGCCAATTTTGTTCAGTCACCAGTGACTATGCCTTCATCATTGAAACAGGCTGGCAACAAATAACACAACCACGCACTAATGCTGATCAGAAGAATTCAACACACTATTTCATGACTCAGCGCGGGCTCGAACTCACCACCCTCCGCTTTATAGTATTGTGTTCTACTACTTCAGCCAACAGCACCCACAAAAGTAATTATGCTTTGCTAAAAATAAACACTTCATTAAAAGTCTGGGTGATGCCATTTTGACATACCACTAACTCGTCGCTGTCGGCTCGATAGTCTGGCGTTTAGATATCTGATCGGGCCACTTGCTTTGAAACGGAATAATGATGGGTGAGAGGGTGAACTGCATGGTTCATCCCCTCTATGTTAGGGACAAGCTGAATGCCGTCGTAGGTAAAATTAGGCGAGTCCTTAGAAGTGACTGGGGCAGGCGTGCTGTCCGCACTATAAACGGTGGGCTATTTGTTGCCTGCGCAACATATGGTGCACTGGTTTGATGCGAAACGGTTATGTCTGTTGTTGCCCAGACAACAAGGTCTTGTCGTGTCAGATGGTTGCCATGCTTGCCTGCATGCCAGTCTAGAGGACAGTTTCAAAGAATGCTCTTCAGGTCTTACTGGGTGTGGCTCGCTTGACCTGGAAGTGATTCGCAGGGCGATTGCTTTCAAGATCTGCAAGGGATTACCACTTCTCGAGCGGGAATGGATTTCTGCTGTGGACTTGGTGAATAGGGATAACAGGGGAATCAAGGCGCTCTTAGACGAGCGTCTTGTTTCCATCTGGCAGGATAGGTGGACAAGTAGCGACAATAGGCGGGTGACGTATGAATTCATACGTGACGTTAAATTCGTTAGGGACCGCCTGGCATTTTGCTTTGGTTTAAGTCTGGGCTTTTTGTTGACTGGACACGGTTCGTTCAATGCGTATTTGCACACGAGGGGTCTGTCTGACTCTTCGGAATGTGACTGCAGGAATGGGCTGGAAGACTGGAGGCATATACTGACAGCATGCCATCGCTATGACGATATTAGGGACCTACACGGTATGGGCATGACTCATAGCGGTGGAACTTGGGATTTCATTAGGGTTTTAGAGGACGATCGTACTGTTGGGCGTTTGGGCGTTTTCGCCTCTGAGGCGATAAATAGAAGACGGAGACGGGAGTAGCGGAGTTAAACCTCTGTTTAACTCCGCTATTATATGGGTATTATGTTTGTGTGACCGACGTCTGCATAGTGTTGCCGTTATTGTCCACAAGTTGCGGAGCTGTTGCGGCCTGATGTGGTATGGAGGTGTAGGCGTATTTCCCTGGTATCGGTGCCTAGCAGCAAAGTAGTTGACATTTCCGAGACTCTAGTTTCTTGTAGATTCGAAAACTGAAGATCTGATAAATAAATATCGCCATATATTATGCATTCACTCTACAATGCAGCCCTAGATAACTGGAAACAGCTAGTGTTTTCTACCACGTAATTTATGCTGAAAAAATGTGACGAACTTAAGTATTTAATATGCAAATAGTCCACTTAAAGCCACTTGGCAAATTAAATTATGCTAAATTCTCTTAATCCTCGTGATGTTTGTTTTGCATAATTTTATATGTATGTATGCGTTTTATGTAAATTTAATATTTAAAGGCTGTATGTATTATTAGGCTAATACAACAAAGCAATTTTACACAAAAATGTATAAACTGTTATTAATATTAGTTATTTATATTTACTGATCTTTAAAGTCAAAAGAACCCAAACATACACACATACAATTTTGTTTTGCATTTACAAATTGTTATTAATTATGAAATATCAACCATTTATTAGTTATTAGTGTTGAACAAAAAGTAGTCGAGGCAGAAAATGAATAGTGTTTTTTTTTTATGGAGTAGGACCAGCACTCAGGGGATGACCCCTATATATGCAATGCATTGCGCCGGAACTGAAAACGAGGGGATAGTATTGAGGGGACAGATTAGGAAAGATGAGAACATAGACAGTTGTTTTTGTAGCTATTTCAACCTTTTACTTCGCCGGCTAATTTTTTGCTACAGGGTCGACGAAGGTGACCAGTGACTATGCCTTCATCATTGATACAGGCTTGGCAACAACTAACACAACCACGCACTAATGCTGTTTAGAAGAATTCAACACAATATTTCATGACTCAGCGCGGGCTCGAACTCACGACCCTCCGCTTCATAGTCTCGTGTTCTACTACTTCAGCCAACAGCAAATCAATAGTGTTGAGTTATTTCAGAGCTCCACCGGTGTCGCATATATTCCTGGAGTAAAGCAATTGAAAAGTTTGGCTTAGGTTTAATGGTACAAAAAATTAAGAAATATGAGACATGAAGAAAATAATCATATGGCAACATGGGTATTAAAAACAAAAATGTGTTAACATCAGGTTGATACAGTTCTCGTATGAAATTCCCTAATAATATTTGTATAAAACTGTTATCATATTCAACTAAGCGACCTAATAAGTGGTGACAAACACAATACACATGAGCACTGATGATGAAACCGTTGCGGCTTTTGAAAACAGCTGTACTGCTCTGCTGCGTGAGTTGAATAACTAAAAAAAAACTGATATTGACTTTTTTTGTTTGACTATTATCGAAACTAGGAACTGTTATTGTTTCGAGAGATTTTGGAATGTTTCTCTATTCACATCGAGCATCTATCAACTGTTGACCGTGGTTGATATCTGCTCGATAATGTTGCGTTTAAACGCTTCAACGTATACACTTCCGATTAAAAAGAAATAGCACAAAAAAATATGAAGGTGTGAAAACGCTCTGACTGGGTGGCCAATTCACTCTTCCTCCTTTTGTACGAGAAATAATGTTGTTTTTTCAAGTTGCTCTTGCTGTGTGACCATCCCCTTGAAACCTCATACTACTTTTTTATAATACATCGTTTTGAAAAAATGTGCTCCACAATTTCTCCAGACCACAAACTATACCAAACCGCAATTTGTTGTGCCTGTAACTCTTGGATTCTCTGCACTCTAGGTGCGGCAATTTTTTCTGCTCATGTAGCCATTGAGCTGGGAATGGGTTTCGTGGCTGAAGATGATTTTTGTTGCAATTACATCTTGAAAACTTATGACATTTTCAAAAAAAAAATTTTATAATAAAAACACGTTGTTCCTCCGTGCAACGTTCCCAGAATGTATTTCGCATGTGAAAACAAAAATTTAGAATAGAAATTGCAAGTAGAAAATAAATGCCTAATAAATTAAAATGATACTACAATTTTGGACAACCATTATTATTATTTTCTTTATGAAAAATAAATATAATTTAAACAAAAATTAATAAGCAGAAAGAAAAATTAATGAGAAGAAATGAAAAATTAGTTGCTTTGCAATTATTAAAAATTACATTCACAAACTCTGATTTATTTATTATCAGGACCATGACATCGGCTTCGCTGGAAAAGCGGCCAAAAAGAGAATTTCTTGCAAAGAAATTTCTTTTCTACTGGCTTATACTGCGTTACTACTTTTTTAAGAATTTGTGAATCACATATAAATAAAATTTATAATATCTCATGCGTTTTTAAAAATATTCTATTTCAGCTCCACTGCAATACAATAGGGATTTGAATTAAAAGTTTAGTTAAGACATTTTTCTTACTGTTTATATTCCTTTTTCTAGTACATCAAAAACTTTTTGTTCAACACCAAATACCAAAATCTTGCTGAGAAGTACAAAAGTTGTTTCCATATTCAGCATTTCTGTTTTCAACTTAAAAATGCAATATAAAAGCATGTCGTAAGCCTAATGCTTTTTTAATACTTTACTAACTTCTAATGCATTAAAGAAAAACAATAAAACAAAAACGCTAGTAACGGCTTTAGCAAATGCATTAGAATTATTATCATACTTTATATAAATGAACTTTTGACACATAAAATAAAGCCTGTGTAAAGAAGAATTTTCATTTGTTTGATCCTTTTCCTACGGCTGTGTACAGTTAAACATAAGTTTAGATGTAAAGCCAAAAGAAAAATTCTAATAAATTCGCATAAAAAATTACAGTGTCTAAGTTTTCTTTAATGCTTTTATACAATTTTTCTGTACTAGACTTGCCAATTGCTTGCACAAACCTCAAACAATTCCTATATCGCGTTTAAACTTTAACATTTTCCATTCACGTACATGTCTTTTAATTGGAGTTGTTGTTTTTCATATTTGAGCATGTTCTGGGAATAGAGAAATACTCCAAAATCTCCGCGAAACCATAACAATTCCCTATTTGAATTGTTCATTTTTTCAACGGGCTTAAGTTCGAATCTGCATGACTGCAAATAATTTTTTATTATTTTATTAATAAATGAATTTGTTCAAATTCTATTTGCTTAACTTAAGTCCGTTGAAAAAATTAACAACTTACATTTTTTTTTTTTTTTTTTTTTTTACATAAGAAAGTTCGACTTATAAAAATTCATACATAATTTAAAATATTGCGGGGGCACTCGCACTTGTTCATTGTAAATTGACAACTAAATTCAATTACTTGAACATAAATAACAAAGAAGCTTTAGCTATCAGCAGCCGATGGCTCTGGAAAAAGCGAAAGAGATACATGGAATATTGGGAATATTAATCGTCAGGGTTGGGGAATTTCGTACTAACCAAAAATGTAATAACTTAAAAATATGAATGTGGGAACTTCTCATATTCAATTTTCGTTAAAATATTGGTTAAATAGTTGATATTCCTACTCACTAGCACCACTTGCAAAAGTGGAAAAATTGAACAAAGAACGCTGATGAGATGGCGTAGCGGCCTCGAAATCACTACTGATCCGTTCTGCTGGTTTGATGATTATTGAAAATATTCTTAATTTTCCAATCTTAATATAAAATAATAAATAGAATTTGAACAGATTCATTTATTAATAAAATAATAAAAAATCATTTTCAGTCATGCGGATTCGAACTTAAGCCCGTTGATAAAATTACCAATTTACATAAGAAAATTCGACTAATAAAAATTCATACATAATTTAATTCCCTATTTGGATAACTCTAAAAAAAAATTTAGAAATAAGGATAAAATATGAAAGGGTTGCGTCTTTCGAAAACAGCTGTTCTGCTCTGCTGTGTAAGTTGAATAACAAAAACTGATGTTGACTTGCCTTTGTGCCTTGGAATATTTATCATGTCTTTCTGAGATTTAAATTAAAAATTTCGAACGAATCTTAATTCAATTTAATATAAAATATTTTAGTTGGTTAAATTAAACAATTTATTTGATGTCATGTAGTTTTTATTTATTAACAATAACTGAAAATTGTTTTAGGCGTTGAAATCGGTTCGATTTAAATGATATATTTTACTGAGCCCTGTATTTGTTTATAGAATATTTTGGTGATACACTTATAACTACTAACGCTCCACTTTTAACAATCGATAAAATTTCATAAATTAATACTAAAATCATTGTTTCATTGTTTTCGTCCTGACTCGTTTTCTGAATTTTTGGAATATATTTCATGGTAAAAAAAAATTTTTTTTAACACAGACCAGCACTCAGGGGTTAATCCCTACATATGGGCATTTCCATTTTGGCGTTACGTTACTTTTGTACGACGATATGTTGAAAAAAACGTTAAAAACCAGAATTTAAAAAAGTTTTTTTCTCACATTAGAGAAGTGATTGGATAGCTCTATATTCAGCCAAAAAATGGAAATAGTTGAGCCTAAGAATTTCAAGATATACTCCAAAAAGTGACCTGGCGTTACGTTACAAAAAACGGAAGTGCGATTTGACTTTGATAACAAAATTGTTGAACTCTGCGAATTGGGCAAGTATTTTTAATCAAATTTTTTTTGATAGGTTTTGGACCAATATACATTAATTTTCCAAGTTATAAATTGAACAAATCTTTTTTCCTTTTTTTTCTTTTATGAAAATTGGTCTGGCGTTACGTTACTGGCGTTACATTACTAAAATTTCCACTTTATTTTATTATTTTAAGAAAATGCGAAAAAGACATAAATATTAGAAAATTATATAAAAACTATATACAAAATACTAAATTTATTTTTTGCATTTGTTTTATGATTAAATATGTTTGTAGCAACAGTTTTGCATTAAGAGTATTATTATGAAATTGCTTTTAGGAATGTTAATTATAAAGAGAAAATGCCCTTGAAGTTAAGAAACACTTACAAAAACGGGAACTTCAAACTTGTAGCTCAGTATTTCACCATCCCAACAAAAGAAAGCTTTGAGCTCCTAAATTTAATTTATTTTAGAAGTTTCTCCTTTATAATACATTAGGAAAATATCTGTTTGTTAACTTTTAATTTTTCGATCAAGGTGGACTTTTTTCTGGAAATGCCCATATGCAGTGCACAATATTTATGACTGAGAGCGGAGTCGAAATCAGGAGCCTACGCTTCATTGTCTCGTGTTAGCTATTTCAGCTAGGAGCACCCCTTATTTTAGTTTACTTAACCCTGGAATACCAGTCTTTGCCGTTTCGACGACTCGTTTGTATATCTCTTGCTCTATTTGTATATATCGTGTAGCAGTAGCCGCTGATATGGCCTTGATGTGCGCGCTTTTAAAGCCTTCTACGTATTGGACAAGTTTTATTTTTTTTGCATATGTATCATCGAAACCACGGGTTATAGAAAAAAGAATTTTGTTATTCATTTGAAAACAAGTTCCTTTAATTACTCAATATGTTAATTTTCAAATGCAAACAAATTTAAACGATTACACAACGCAACAAAATAAAAAAAATTTCATATGCTTTTAAAACCACTATACAATTTTGATGTATCATGACTACCTTTGTACAAAAATGGTAAAATTTTTAAATTCTATGGATAGATTTTTTTTAATTTTTTTGTAATATTGCATTTTTTTAGACGCTTTTTCACATTGTTAGTGATAACTCAGAAACGGCTATTTGGATATTATTCAAATATAATCAGAAAAATTAAGATTTACATAGCCTTTAATCCGTCTATATCTTTTGCTTTAATCGGATCAACAGTTTCGGAGTTATAATAAAAAATGTAAGAAAAAAATATATTTTTTACGTAAAAATGGCAAAAATTTTTGTTTTAAAAATATCATGAAAAATAGAAAACGGCAAAAAATGTTCAGATTCATTATTCTATTACAAAGCCACAAATAATAGCAACAAAACGAGATATCGACCATAAAAATCGACTGATTATTTTCGAATTTATTCACAATTAAGTAAATTAAGCAACTTCTTTTGCCATACAAATGAAGTAGATATTTTTAAGGGTAAGGTATCTTTATTTTAGTTTAATTTTAAATTTCAATATTTCGTCACTCCTTTGTGTGACTTCTGCAGGAAATTAATAAAA
This sequence comes from Linnaemya tessellans, assembly GCA_951800035.1. NCBI lineage: Eukaryota > Metazoa > Arthropoda > Insecta > Diptera > Tachinidae > Linnaemya > Linnaemya tessellans. Next base: position 102,507,704 of record OX637533.1, on the reverse strand, counting down.
AAATAATAATTAATTTCCTGAAGAAGTCACACAAAAAGGAGTAACGAAATATTGAAACTAAAAATTAAACTAAAATAAAGAGACTTTAAGCTTAAAAATATCAGAATACAATAATAATTAAAAAGAGGTCAAGAAACCAGAAGAATTTATCAAATCAAGTAGAGCTATGAAACGCATTTTTATGGCAAATTAATAAAAATATAAATGATATTCTAGGGTTAAGTACATAAAAACTTTTTTTATAAAAATCCTAAAATAAATTTTAAAGTGCCTACTTCGTCCAATAGCTGTTTGCAGATATCTTCCACTCTACTTACAACACACAGGACAACTTTTGCAACCTATTTAAAAAATATTCATATGTTTAAATTAATTGCAGATTGTTCTTAGATGTTTAAAAATTCATAAAAAAATTAAGTCTGTAATATTTTTATTATAATATTTATAACTTTTCAAACCACTAAAATTCAGAGGAGTTTACTTATTAATACTCCGGCATTAAACAATAATCCTAAGCTTGCAGGAAATGCCATGAGAAACTCTAATCTGAATATACACTTGGCCATTTGTATAAATTAATCTAATACAAGTTGTAAACAAATTTACGAACTTTGTAATCAGCATCAGCACACGCAGGAATAAAAATGAAAAGCACAGCCCTAAGAAAAGTAAGAAACTGTAAATACTTTCTTATCTCAAATCATGCCATGTCATACTCTTTGTGAATCAAACTTTAGTGAAAAAGGAAACATAAGTAAACTTACTTGCAGCACACAAATAGACACATATTTCCTTTGTTTTTGTTGGCTTCTTGTATTGATGACAACAAAGATAAAGTTAATGAATGTTGGTTAAACCATACAAAAGAGGTTAATAAATGAAATGCAAACAGCAATCAGTTGCTTTGCTTTTAAAAGATATAATTGACGTCATGTTGACATTCGGTGGCAAAATTATTTATTTTTATGCCGCTCCTTCCTCACCTACCATTAAAATAAGTTTAGATACATTTTGTCTGTTTATTTTTAGGTGGTGCATTTAACTGTTTTGTTTATTTTGTATCGCTTTCAACATCTAATTTGCTTTTTCCTCTCTTCCAGGCGATATTTTTATTATTGTTATAACATATATTTTTTTAGGTGCAATATACGAGTACATATGCACACATATTTTGTAAAATTTCTTTTAAAAATAAAGACCATGTTCATAGAAAAGGTCCTGAGGGAAAACGTAATATGTCGTAATATAAATGTAGCAACAAAACACTCGAATTAGGCTGAATATTTATATATAGAAACATGTAGTTATTGTTTTAATTGCAATATCAAACACAAAATTCCACTCAACTCGAGCGAAAGAGGGGGTAGTGACAAATAAACTCTCTATTGTCTCCGTATCCGCCCGTATCCACATTCAGCTCTACATTCATTATCACCTATGACTCCAATCCGATGCAAATATATTCTCAACTTCTGTTCTTCTACAAAATGTAACAAATTTTGATTTTGTCTTTCTAAAAGTTTCCAGCCAAACTCAGTTTTAAGTCAAGGGATGGCGAACATATTCCACATAAATTTAATGTTTTCAAAGGACTCACTATGATAATTTTTTCATGAAAAATAGGAAATATTTTGCACTTTTTAAGAAAATAATATGAGAGAGCTCTGTTAAGTTGCCGATAATTTATCTTAAACTTTGAATTTATATATCATATTTAAGTCCCCTCCAGACAATTGGCTCTATGGCCAGACAATTGGCTCTATTCTCTGCAGTCAGGTTGAATACGGTATGTCCATGGACTAGGACTGACTATGGGCATGCTAGGATTTTAAGAGAGCACTCGGAAATCCATGCCAAGATTGACTATTGTGTACCAAGACCCATCTTTGGTGGACTTTTCCGTTCCATTGTCGTTGACAGGGAACAGGTGGACAGACTTTCCTTTCCCGAGGATTCAGTTAGAGTTTTCACTGACGGATCCAAAAGGGGAACAAGAGCGGGGGGAGGCTTCTATGTGGAGAACTTCAATGTAAGATCTCCATTGCGGCTCCAAGACGGTTGTACTGTCTTGCAAGCCGAAATCTCTGCTATTACTCGGGCAGCGAGATGGCTGAGATACTATAGGATATCGAATGATATCTTCATTGTTACCGATAGCAAAGCAGCCATCTCTGCTATTAGTAGTGTGTACAGTACATCAAAAACTGTGGTCGAATGCCGACTGTCTATCAACGAGATAGCGAGACATTCGAGGGTGATACTGGTTTGGGTGCCGGGACATTCTGGATGTCCAGGCAACCATACTGCGGATGAGATTGCCAGACAAGGGACTGAATTGAACAGTTCAATGATCAGTCACTTCACTGGCATTCCATTAGCGCGATGCAAGTTTCTGATTCAAAGCGAATCATACAAACTAGCTCAACTTAGGTGGGAAAGCGTGGCTAACTGTCTCGTGGCAAGGGCCACGTGGCCCCACTATGCAGAACACGCGACCTTCTCAAGTTTGACAAGGCGCGCATGCGTCAACTGGTGACTGTTCTGACAGGACACTGTAGCTTTGGGACTCATGCGAGTAGGATGGGTCTTACATACAACGACTATTGCAGAAGCTGCAATGATGAAGAGGAGGACGAGACTGTCCTCCATCTTCTGTGTCAGTGTCCTGGGCTCCCGATTCCTGTCAGACTTAGACAGCCTGGCAAATATGGAGCTTTCAGGGGTATCATCCTTCCTCAGGGGTACAGGATGGTTTGAAACGGCTGAGGACATCCCTTAGGAGGTCCTCTGCTTAAGGGCATCACAAAGGGACCGATTCGACGGACTTAAGTGGATTGTCCCGCCAGGGACAACGGCTCTCTAACCTAACCTAACCTAGGTCCCCTCACAGAACTTTGGTTGTATTACCCTTCAGCCTGGAAGACCGTATATGATCAGGCAAGTAGGAGTGAATTTCAGTTTCCGGTTCATCTTTTAAATAAGCCTAAGAATACTTTTCCATCAACTTACATCTGTTTTTGCTTCCCATATGTGTTTGCTTTAGGGATAAATTGACCCAAGGTTTTTCTTAAGAATTGTTTTTGTGATGTCCTTCACTTTATAAAAGTAGGAGTGATATCATATCATATATTTTTTTCTATTTCACATTTTAAGTTCTTGTTATATTAAAATGGTCTGTGAAATAATATCCCAGATTTGTGAAGAATATATATTATTATAATAATTATTGTTAATTCATATATAACAAATATTATTATTTGTATACCCTCCAAAAAACAATTGGAGGGTATATTTACTTTGTCATTCCGCCTGTAAGGCATCGAAATATCCATCTAAGACCCCATTAATTATATATATTCTTGATCAGGGATGAAAACTAAGACGATCTAAGCATGTCCGTCCGTCCGTTTACGGACATCACGATTGGGTCCAAACGAAAAGAAACAGACTCTTGAAAGTTGGTATAAAAAAAGAGGGAAAAAAATGCCCCTAAGAAGAACTAAAACAACCTCTAAAAAACAACATAATTTTTAAAGTTCTTTTGTTATTTTGTTAAGCAAAAATTATTTTTGGGCCCCGCCCCCTATAGTGGGCGTTATTATATGCAAAAATAGTGTAAAATGTTTAACAAATTGTTTTACTTAAGCCTACATTCTTTAAAAATAACATGTTTAAGCTTTAATGACGAAGCTGAGATGTACTCCTCTGCCCTATCCCCTTCTCCCCCTTTGCCCCTAAATGACCCTATAAAAAAAAAAAATAATAATAATAATAATTTAAAATAAATTTTACACTTAACTATTCCAAACATTTATTTTTAGAGTTTTATGGCAAAGCTGAAATGTCTTCCCCATCGGCCCTTGCCAGAGAGACCCCGACAAAATACAGTTTTAATACTCTACAAAAAGAATTGGACACCATAAAGTATATATATTCTTGATCAGTGATGAAGTCTAAGGCGATCTAGCCTAGCAATGCCCTTACGTCCGTCTGTGGAAAACATGAGATAATCTATTTTTGGACTACGCCCCCTTTAGTGGGCGTTGACGTACGATGTTATATGCAAAAATAGTGCAAATATTTTTTTTTTTTTTTTTTTTTTTTTGGAGTAGGACCAGCGCTCAGGGGATGACCCCTATATATGCAATTCATTGCGCCAGAACTGAAAACGAGGGGATAGTATTGAGGTACAGATTAGGAAAGATGAGAAGATAGACAGTTTTTTTTTTTTTTTTTTTTTTTTTTTGTAGCTATTTCAACCTTTTACTTCGCCGGCTAATTTTTGCTACAGGGCCGACGAAGGTGGGTGCTGTTACTCTGCTTTTAGTACATGATAGTGTCAGTCGCTGCCAATTATGTTCAGTGACCAGTGACTATGCCTTCATCATTGAAACAGGCTGGCAACAACTAACACAACCATGAACTAATGCTGATCAGAAGAATTCAACACAATATTTCATGACTCAGCGGGGGCTCGAACTCACGACCCTCCGCTTCATAGTCTCGTGTTCTACTACTTCAGCCAACAGCACCCACTAAAAATATTGAACGATTTGTATTCCTTAAGAAGCTGAGATGTTCTCTTATCTTCCAGAGGTGAAACGTTTCCCCCACGGCCCTTGCCGGAATGACTCTGTCAAAATAGAGGTTTAAAATTGGGTACAGAGATGTCTTAAAGGACCTCTGTCCCACCAAGTTAAACATTTTAAATTTACTTACTAAATATTTGGAGGGTGTTTAAGAGTCGACCCGGTCGAATATAACGTTTTTATTTGCTTTAAATTAAAAAAAAAAAAAAAATTAACAATTTGGTTTTTATTTGCTTATTATAATATTTTAGTTAATTTTATGGCATTTCTTTTTGAAATATGATTTCCGACATATATGTCGTCCGTAGCTTCAAGTTGCAATACCCCTTTGAGCAGCCCAGTTGTTTTGCTCCATTTTCTAATATTTTTGGCCGCAATGGCTTTAATATTGACTTCTCACGCTTCAAGAGTTTTTGGTTTATATTAATATATCTCCGTAAAAAGTAAGGGCGTTATTTTATATGAACGATTGGGACAGTGAAAAGAAGTACTTCTGAAAACAAAATTCTTTCTGGAACCTTTTAGATTGGTTCAAGCTAATTGATTAAATTCTTAATGATAAAAAATTATTGCTTTTTAAATAATTTGTGTAATATTTTAAAGAAAATACTTTCACATAACTGGTAAAAACAACGAATCTTCTGAGTTGGCTGTCTTTGCTCAGTCGGAAAAAGATCTTCAATTTAAATTCAAAAATTTATAAACACAGTTAAATGATTAACAACCAAGACTGACTGCTACCGATGTTAAAAACTAATTATGATATATAGATGAAGGTTTAAACAAATTGAGAAGTTCCTTAGTAGATAATCAAGCATAAACCTTGAACAGCAATCAAACTCTTTGGATTACATTAAAACTGTTACACAAGACATATAATGTCCTGTAGCATATTTGAAGTAAATACAACAAACTCGAAACATCAACTGCGTACCTAATTCGTTCTGAATAAAAGACTATAATCCTTAGCCTAAAAGTTTACTATAGCAATTTATAGCTTTATATGTTTCAAACTCAGCAAAACAAGTTAAACTATTGCAAATAATTGCCAAATAACACTCATAAAACATCGAAGACCGACATCATTTTTAACGTAAAACACAGATTATAAAAATTATTTATTAAGCTCTCAACCACACTAAACTCCATATGTTATTTAAGTTAAATATGATTAAGTTATCAACTTATTATGTTAATTCTTTCCACATACATGTTTGCTGCCGGATTACATAAACTCGCTGTGTTTGCTTAAAATCAACATGCGCCAATACTGGCATTGCGGCTTCGCAAAAATATCCAACATACTGATATGTAACCATATGTATTTTTATAAATATTCCCTGTTTACCACACACACACACAAGCATAATTGTTAAGTATTTTGCTGTCTAAACAGGAAGTTTAATACTATTCCATTAATCATTTCCAGATATATTATTAATGTTGTGACTGAAAATACTTTTAAAGCAATTTTCAAAATCCGTTTTGTATAGCACGAGAGCAGATTATGCAGAATAAACGATTTGCATGTTTACTCAAGTTGATTATGTATCAGCGTATTATTTATAATAGAAGTTTACTAGCCATAAATGGAGTGAAAGTTAATGTTGGCAGAGATAAAGGAATATTTCTCATAACTTAAGTTTTTACAAGTTCATATTTATGGGCTGTTAAACTGGCAGAATAAGCAATAAATATGAAAGTTACTTACACAAAAAGAAAAAAAATTAAAACAAGTAGCAACGCTATATTCGATCAGGTCGAATCTTAAATACCCTCCCATAGGACCAGCGCGGCTAACGCACCTTTCCATCATATTTATGTAGGTACTTTTGACTGAAGTAGTACAACACGAGACTTTGAAGCGGAGGGTCCTGAGTTCAACACCGCCCTGAATCATGAAATATTGTGTTGAATTCTTCTGATCAGCATTAGTGCGTAGTTGTGTTGAGGAATCATGTGGTTCAATCTCGGTGTGTTCTACAGTGCAAGGATGAGATTAACTCATACATGCAATGTGGGGGCATAGAGATAATATGGATTCCAGGACATCAGGGGATACCTGGAAATGTTGAGGCAGATAGGCTACCAAAGATGAGAGCATTAATGGCGAACATCACACTAGATAGACCGAAGCCATTTCAGGTTTTTAAGAACGAACTAAAGCGATGGGCTATAGAATTGCATACAAGAGATTGGCAGCACTCTACCACAGGTAGGGTGACTAGAATTCTATAGGGGGACCCAGATGGTAGTAGGACAAAGGAGGTCCTAACATTTAGTAGGCCAACACTACGGAGGTTGGTTTATTTAATAACAGGACATACAGAGTTAAGGACTCGCCTGGCACGAATGGGTATCGTTGGCGATATAACATGCAGGGCCTGCCAGGAAGAGGACGAGACACTGGAGCTCTTCTTGTGCTACTGTCCAGCTTTTTGCCAAGTCAGAAGACGAACATTTAATCAGGAGATTATACAGGAGATGGAATTTCTTAGGTGCTCTGACTGGAAAGACTTAAGGAAGTACATTGAGGAAACTAGGTTCTTGACGTAATCAAACTCAGAGGTTTTCCACGGTATCGGTGGCGGCTCGCTACCGTAGAATGGGAACTCCTTATTATAGAGCACACATCAGGCCTATGAGGTCTAAGTGTAATCCATGACGGATTGGGATGCTTATGCCCCTATTCTTCAACCTAACCTAACCTATATAAATGTGTATCAAATAAAAAAAATTATAAAATCAGTTAATGACATCTTAAAATTTTGTAATATCTTCCAACTTGAATCTTTGGCGAATTTATTATGATTTAGGGTTTTAACAAATAATAAGATTAATAGAAGAAAGCGAAATTAATGACATGCTTAGTCATTCTAAATGATTTACATTTGTGTATTCGAAACCACTAAGCACTTGGTTTCTTTATTGCCGAGAGACCAGTATTAAGGACCAATATATATTAACATATTAAAGCTTGTATATATATAAAGTACTGTTTAAGCAAATACATTTCGGAATGTTACATAGTAAACCCATAGTCTTTTCGGGGCCAAGTAGCGAAAGCAGAGGCTGGCGAAGCAAAGATTAAAAATAGCTGTAGCAAATTTTCTATTTTTTCATCTTTCTTCATGTGTCGTTTCTTTACTGTGCCCTCCTTTCTGATTCCATTGCAATGCACTGCATATATACGAGTCAACTCCTGACTACTGGTCCTACTGAAACAACAACAAAATTATAATAAATATATAAATAAATTCAGCTGTTGGCTCAAGTAGTAGAACACGAGACTATGAAGCGGAGGGTCGTGAGTTCGAGCCCGCGCTGAGTCATGAAATATTGTGTTGAATTCTTCTGATCAGCATTAGTGCGAGGTTGTGTTAGTTGTTGCCAGCCTGTTTCAATGATGAAGGCATAGTCACTGGTCACTGAATATAATTGGCAGCGACTGACACCATTATGTACTAAAAAAGCAGAGTAACTGCATCCACCTTCGTCAGCCCTGTAGCAAAAATTAGCCGGCGAAGTAAAAGGTTGAAATAGCTACAAAAACAACTGTCTATCTTCTCATCTTTCCTAATCTGTCCCCTCAATACTATCCCCTCGTTTTCAGTTCTGGCACAATGCATTGCATATATAGGGGTCATCCCCTGAGTGCTAGTCCTACTCCTAAAAAAAATTTATAATAATAATAATTAAATTAATAACTAGATGTGCTCTCCTTATCACAATCTTAAACACAATACGTCTGAATTTGCTTGCTGGGTTTTGCTATATGATGTTTTAACTTATTTAAAGCTGATGTTGCAGAATTATTTAACATTAAAGAATCTCTATTTTTTTCCCTGTTGCTGTAGCACATTTCTACCATATTTTTTCATATAACAATTATCGACTTAAATTTTAAATAAAAATATTTCTAGTTGTTGAATTAAAGTGCCAGCAGAGTGCACAAAGTGCTACTTTATTGCTTCATTGTAATTTTTACATAATAAGTAAATTTCATTACAGCTACTGTAGATCCTTTTGTCAATTCAATTTTTAAAACAATATATAATTAAGAAATTTCCAGTAATTTCATTTAGTCATTTAACAGTCTGCATGTAATTTCACTCACTTGCAAATGTAAAAGTAATTTCATTAGTCTCTCACGCGTACATGATGGTATGAAGTATTGGATTAGCGTTTATTACGTTTTATTTCGTACAAGTATTCCTGATATATTTAATTATATTCAATATATGCAAAGTACAAAATAGGATTAAAGTCAATAGCAAAGTTTGATTTATTTAAGGGCTGATTTTTCTGAAACTAATCTAAGCTTGCGAATATCATAGGTTTCATATATATGAAAAAGCAATCATTAGACATAAGCAAAATTTTACATTAAATTAATGTGGTCAATACAAAGTAATATTTTACCTTAAATTATTTTTTTTTGAAAGAATATTCGACTAAATCCTTGATTGCAAAAAATGTTAATTAAACTCAACGTAGAATAGACAACCACTACTTTTAAAGAACCTAATTAGTTAGGCTGGTTCTGCTGGCTTAATGACTATGAAAAATATTGTTAATACTCCAAAAATAAAAAAAGTAATAAATAGAATGTAATCACGTTCATTTATTAAAATAAAAAAATAAAAATAAAAAACACTTTGCAGTTTCGCAGATTTGAACCTATAGCCTGTTGGGAAAATTAACATCCTGTAATACAATTTACATAAATAAAGGTTCACTATTAAAATAAAAATTCATACATGAACCTAATCAGTGTTCAACTGCATGCCATGGTGTTCCCCCGATTTTTTAATAGTATTTCAAATGGGAAATTCTAAAAATCCTGTCTACATCAATGAGCTGGTAATTTAAAAAATATAATTTCAATGCCAATTATATTGAAAAAAAATGTAAGCGTGTATAAATTCATTAAAATTGCCGAATATTAAATTGAAGGAAATTATTTGTCTCCTCAACCAATAATTGCAGTTAACATAAGTAAGTGCTTTTTCACCGCCGGTAATAATGAAGCAAAAAGTAATTGCAACTGTTGATGATTTTTATTACACGCTCATTAATTAGTTAATTATTTTCAATGGAGAGTTCATAAATTTTTGATGTAATTGACAATTAATTTAAGTCAATATATTGTGTTTTTACTTCTACCACTTGTTCATTAAAATCGAAAAAGTAGTATAAAAAAGGAGGTAGTTTTTTAAACGAGTTAAATTGTTACACATTTTCTAAGTTGTCTTTTTATACCCTCCAAAAAATAATTGGAGGGTATATTCATTTTGTCATTCCATTTGTAACGCAGCGAAATATCCATCTGAGACTCCATAAAGTATATATATTCTTGATCAGTGATGAAATCTAAGACGATCTGAGCATGTCCGTCCGTCCGTCCGTCTGTCTGTGGAAATCACGATTCAGTCCAACCGTAAAGATCTAGACTCTTGAAGTTTGGTATAAATATATCTTGAAAGATAGCACAGGTAAAGCTCGGAGATGGGCTCAATCGGGCAAGAGGGAAGACAGTTCCTTTAAGAAGAACTAAACCAACCTCTAAAAAACAACATAATTTTTAACGTTTTTTTTTGTAATTTTGTTAAGCAAATGATATATTTTTATGTCAAAGAAAGCCGAACGCGTTAAACTTGGCGCCATAAAATAAAAAAAAAATAATTCTTGGACCCCGCTCCCTTTAGTGGGCGTTATTATATGCAAAAATAGTGTAAAAAGTTTTACTTAATTGTTTTACTTAAGCCTACAGTCCTTAAAAATAAAATTTTTAAGTTTTATCGACGAAGCTGAGATGTAATCTGGTACTCCTCTGCCCTACCCCCTGCCCCTTTTTTGTCCCCTAAATGACCCTATCAAAAAAATAATTTGTTTCAATAAATTTTACATATAATTATCACAAACATTTATTTCTAGAGTTTTATGACAAAGGTGAAATGTCTCAGCCACGGCCCTCCAAAAAGAATTGGATCCCATAAAATATATATATTCTTGATCAGTGATGAAGTCTAAGACGATCGAGAAATGCCCATACGTCCGTCTGTAGAAAACATGATATACTGCCATGTGATGGAAATCGCTTATCGCATGAAATAAAGCGTTTTCGATTTGAAGTCACAAAATTGGTGTGCTGGAGTTCGCAATCGCTCAAAATCGTTCAAAAGAAATTGGCGTTTTTCAAGTCGCATGTGATTCGACAATCATGCGATGCACAGCACATACATGATAGTCTATTTTTGGACTCCGCCTCTATAGTGGGCGTTGACATATGATATTATGTATATGCAGTGTAAATATTGAACAACTTGCAATTGAACAGCTTTATTTGAATCTGATATTTCTGTACGTGTATGCGTCAAAGTTGTAGGTAATCGCACAGTTGCAGACGACCGCCCGCGAGGTGCTCGAATACCTGCGGTACGTCCTCTTCTGCGACCCTTACTTTGATCTTGTGCCTCATTTATAGGGCTGGTAAAGCTTGTTTCATCTGAAATAAATCCAAATTAGAATATTTAGTATTGAAGTTATAACAACAATATAGAAGAAAAGCACAATATATTACTTCAAAATTAAAAATAATATCGCAGGTTACCTTGTTGTACTTCTATTTGAATAGCATTGTCAATTTCGTCAGAAGAAGAACTGGAACTAGTCTCCAATGCATAATCATCGTCTGAGTATTCCAAAGGCTCGCCATCTGACTCATCCTCCAAAATATCATTCAAACAAGACACAATTTCTTGCGCGTTCAATATTTTCTTACTTTGAGCAGACATATGTATGTTACGCTGAACAACGTGAAACTAACTGACAAAAATTTTGCTACAAAAAAGACAAACACGAAATTACAAAAAAAAAAAAAAAAATAAAAAATGTTTTCTTTCATACATACCAACCAAGCGTTTGACTCTTTCACATAGAACAAAAAGAGAAGCACCGTTATTTTATTTCTGCATGTATGTATTTTAGTTTGCAAATACAAAAATTACGTACTTTTTCTTAACTATAAAAAATACTGAGGGGACAAAAATTACCCAACGGCAGTTCTAGGTAAAACACACTTTTTTTTAATATTTGCATGTGAAAAAATTTTATACATTTTCAGCTTAATATATACATAAAATTAATAAAAGTCAAAAGTCTCATAAATGGAAATAAAAAAATAAAGAAGTTAATGGCCACACAACTCGTGTGTGGGACAAAAATGGCACGAAGGCGTTTCTAGTGTTAAGCCTATAAGAAGCTGAGATGTTTCCTGATCTTGCAGAGGTGAAACGTCTCCCCCCACGGCCCGCCTGGAATGACTCTGTCAAAATAGAGATTTAAAATTGGGAACTCTGTCCCACCAAGTTAAACATTTTAAATTTACTTACCAAATATTTGGAAAGTATTTGTGATTCGACCCGGTAGAATATAACGTTTTTACTTCTTTTAGATACATTAGAGATATTCTTTTTCGTAGGGATAACATCTGGCTACATCTTTAAGAAATATTTAGCAACGGGTGTAAGATAATAGTGTGTCGTAGAAGACATACTGCAGACAGCGTCATAATTTTTCATACAAAAGGCTCCGAAGACACGCCTACGATATGATGGTCAATGTCACTCAGCTCGTCATTGAACTTTTTCCAATGCCATGTTCCTTTTTGAAATTTCATCGAAGGCTATAAAAAAGATTATCTTCCTTATTTTGAAATGGCTTGATAAAGTCAATTTCAAGGCATTATAGCAAATTGCACAATTAGGAAAGTTTCCAAACAAACAAAACTCAAAATATGGAGATCTGGTGAAAAATCGTTTCTTTCACTAGTAACTTTCCATATATTTTTTTTTTGAAAATTAGCAATTTTCTTAGCGGGAAGTAAAAATATTTAGAAAAAAATATTAATAAAAATAATAGCAGAATAGGAAATAGAGACATCTCCTCTAGAGACATAGTAACTGTGATAAAAATGAAGAAGCATATAAATGGCTTCACAATTCCTTGTAAAGCCATTATATATGCTACAATTGCATTAAATGTTTTGTGTAAACATATATACTTATTTATATAATAACCCTTGAAATACATGTTCATTCAGCCACATAATATTCAAATTAGCAACACTGCTTGTAGCTGTTGACATGTTTATGCACGTTCATACTTCAGGTGTTAACGTTTTTCTGGAGAATTATAAAATAAATCCTCCGCCCATGTTGTAACCATGTAATTAAAACAAAAAGGTTAACAAATTCCTGCATTAGCTTCAACAGCCATCTGTAGAATTAAGCAAGTTATGTTTTCCGTCGTTTGTGTTTGCTAAAAAAAAAAAAAAAAAAAAAATCGAATAAAACATAAAGTACACGTGTTGCCCTTGTACCCATAAAACAAACACGTTTGCCGTTATAGTTTTGCTAATGGTGAGACAAGAACGGGGGAAGGCGTTTGTGCATGCTAGAATAACATCCGTCAAACTTTAAGATGTGGGTTAAAAATGAATAAAAATGACAAGGATAAAAATGTACGGCTTTAAAAAGCATGTAAAGTGCCAACACAAAACTGTTTTTGAAAACGTTTTTGTTATTTATGTATGTATAGTTTTTTTAGACTTTTACAACTTTTGATAAAGTTTTATAAGTGTGATGAGCAGATCTGTAAAGGGATGATTCATATTTTTATATTAATTCGCTATGCATTCAAATTTGTACATCCCTTCATTTTACCCTCAAGTGTGATTTGAATTATACAGTCATACCCGTAATGCATTAAAAATGTGTAAATATACTAACTTTAAGAAATAAGAAATCGTTTTACATATTTTAAATATTTGGCATGTGTTAAATACTTAAATTCTCGAATCATACATTTTTAATTATGCTTCTATACATCGTTGATTACAATGATTACAACTCCACTTCGTCGGCGGAAGTTTCATAATCATGTCTCAAGAATTTTTCAAGTAGATTTCTTAAACAATCGATTATTTATAATAAATAAAAACCTTATATTCGACCCTCCAAATATTTATTAAAAAAAAACTCTATATTGTCGGCGTCGCTCTGGAAAGGGCCGCGGTGGAAGCATCTCATCTTCGCCATAAAACACTAAAAACTAAATTTTTGGTGCTGTTAATTGTAATTTTTGTTATAGGATCATTTGGGGGCCAAAGGTTGCGGGGTGGGGCAGACAACATCTTAGCTGCATCATAAAAGTTTCAAAATTTAATTTTTAAGGAATGTAGGCTTAAGTAATAGAATTTGTTTAATATTTACACTAATTTTACTTTTAACATCTTACGTCAACGCCCACTAAAGGGGTCGGAGTACAAAAAAATTTACTTTCTTTGGAGGATATACCAAAAAAGAATTGGAGGATGTATTCAATTTTTCATTTCGTGTGAAACGCAGCGAAATATCCCTCTAAGACCCCGTAAGGTATATATATTCTTGATCAGTGGTGGAATCTAAGACGATCGCGCCATGTACATCCGTTCGTCTATGGAAATCACTATACAGTCGAAATCAAATAAGTCCCACAGTTGAAATTTAGTACGGATAAATTTTGAAAGAGAACAAAGGTCAAATTCGTAAATGGTTTGATTTGAGCCAGAGAGAAAAAAATTCCCCTAAGTTGTCCAACCTCTAAAAAAAACAGCATCATTTCTTAAGCTTTTTGTAATTCTGTTAAGCAAATTATTATATTTTTATGTCAAAGAAGTTCCAAAGCGGTGAACTTAAAGCCAGAAAATAAAACAAAATATATTTTTAGACTCCGCCTCCTATAGTTTACTTTGAAGCAAATATTACATGGAAAAATAGTGTAAATATTGAACAAATTGTATTATTTAACCCGACATTCCTGACATGTTCCCTGATCTTCCTTTGCCCTACCCTCTCCCAACTTGTACCACTAAATGACCACTTGTACACTTAACCCCACTTAACTGACGGTTTAGTGTTTTATGGCAAAGATGAGATGTCGCCCTCACGGACCCTCACGAAGTGACCGTGACAAAATAGACATTTTATTTACTACATACATGGAGGGTATTTAAGATTCAACCCGATCGAATATGACGTTCTAACGTCGTTTCGTTTAAATTTGAAAAATAATCGTAGTATGCGGACCCTAATTAACCCTAGGATTATCCTCTTGGTTTGGCCAGACCAAATTTATGTTCTGCTTGCAATATCTTTCATATATAAGAAAAAATCAAAAAAGCAGGTAACTGAATTCTATAAATAATATGTCCTGAATAGAATGAAACTAATTTGGAACTGATCGGAGCATATTTGTGGGGTTAAGTTCCATTTATACGTGAAGGTATATTAAATTACCTTCTTGGTCTGGCTAGATCACAAAGTATTATTTATGTGTTGTTTTTGATTTTTGTATGTGTTTTTGCGAAGTAAAATATTCCTGTCGCTATGAAAACTGGGCTATCGCGTCACTTTCTGCCTAGTGCTATTTAAACTTTTGGAGAAATTTTTACATCTAAAATGGTAAGTATGTATTATTGTTCGAGAAACCAACCGCAAGGAACAAGAGGTTTATATTTCTTTGAAACAACCCATAGAATGGGAGCCAAGTCACGAAAAAGAAATATATGAATTTTTTGGATTGCTTTTCATTGCCGAGGTTTTCAAATGTGCAACACAGCCCGTTAGAGAATTGTGGCCACTATATCACCATGCTGTGAATAAGGCTGCAATGTAAAAACAAACAATTCGTGCTAGAGCTCATCCGTTTTGACAACACAAACACTAGGCCAATGCGCCAAGAATTGAGCAAATCGGCAGCAATAGACGATCTTTTGATACTGCTTTTTGCGAATGCGGAATCTTTATACACTTCAACAGTAAACTTACCCATAGATGAACAATTTTTTCGTTTTCGAGGACCTACGTGATTCCCAGAAAATATGGCATAAAAATTTGGTGGGTATGTGACTCAAAAACGAAATATCCTTTGAAAGGCCAAATTTACACAGGAAAAAATTTTGACGGAATCAGAGAAGTGAACCAGGGAGAGACAGTTGTGATCAATTTATCAAGGAAGTATTTTCATACAGGACGTACTGTGTAGTCCGCCTAGCTCTCGTTGGAACCGTTCGCGCTAATAAAACCTTCTTGCCGTATTTATTTAAAAAATCAAGTAAACATCAAGTATGTACCAAAAAAAAGTAAAGATGTTATACTGTTATCAACATAGCATTATACAAATACCATCGAGAAAAACATAACAGCGGAAGATGAGCCAGGGAGAGGAACCAGATTGAACACTGCTAAAAACCCAACCAAATTATTGACTGTAACCGAAATAAAGCTGAAGTTGACACAATGAACCAGATGTTATCATACTATTGCTGCAAATGAGGAACCAACCGCTGCTCATTGGCCATGTTTTACAATATGTTGGACATATCTGGGTTAGCTTCGTTTTTTATTTATAAGGGCATGGTAAATCTAAAACAAAGTGATCACCGTCGCCGATTTCTTGTCCAATTAGTGAATCAACTGGTGCTCCCTGGAGCTACAAAGTAGCTTTGGTGAAATTTAATGTTTACGTAAGAATACCCCTTCTAAATACATACGTATAAAAATCGAATACTCGTTTCAGCTATGGTAATTGTGGAGAAGCAATGTTCCTGCAGCAGGGTAAAGAAAATAAAATATGACGAATGTCATATACCTAGAATAATATAAAAATATAATAAATTTACATAACAAATTCGTATAGTTTAAAAAATAAATATTTGTTTAATAAAAAATATTCGTATATGCTTTTTATTTAATTGGGTTTTTTAGCTTTTGTACTGTGGTCTGACCAGACCAAGAGGAGAACTTAGTGGAAAAAGTTACCGATAATCCTAGGGTTAAAACCATAAGTGAATTTTAAAAATTTTAGGCGACACCAATCACTTTCGTTTAATAATTTTGTGTTTAGACTCCTAAACTTCTAAATTTAACATAGACGAGAGTTATAGGAATTTTTTATTTAAATTTGAAGTGTTTAAAATTTTAAAAATTTTATTTAGTGTTGTGTTGCAGTAACTTTTTCAAATACTAGCATAAAGCCTCCATCGTATTCTTAGTAACTATAACGAGCATAAAACTGTGTGTATTATAAAATTATAATGTTTACTTGGCATATTCACTTAGTTTCTTAGTTTTTACCTTTTATGCGTTTATGCTCAAGGTATTAAAAACCAATTATGCATATCTTACAAATAATATATTGAGATATATATCTTTTAATGCTTTTTATAACAGCTGGAATATTTTCTTAATATCAGCACTCTTAGTGCGCTATTAGTGCTCAGTGATTTAAGGACGCTTAACTATCATCCTTTGTAGATGAACTATCACAGGCAGTATTAGAATTTTAATGGGAAAACTAAAAGGCGAAGAGTATAAGATTACAATTCCTGTTTGAGCTCAAGATAAACTCTGGTTATTATGATTATTATTAATGCCTACATTGTTTTGTTTGGTTTCCCATATTACGATTAATACAGTTGTTTTTTGCTATTAATGGTGCTTTAATCTATTGATTAGATGCCATTAACGTATGATGTCTAAGTAATTCATAAAATAAAAGACAAGTGACTTTGTGGTAGCAGAAAATTAAATTAAATATCAATGGAAAACTATCTACGAGGGCGAGTATGTGGCTTTTTGTATTTAACTCCTCTTAAATGCAGCTCATTTAGCTTGCGTTTGCCGGCCATTGATGGCAGACCACCGCGCGTTTTTTTTATCCTTTTTGGTGGAAAAATACCATCACTCAAACCAAAGTTAAGCCTCATAAATATTGTATGGAGTCTGCATCATCCATTTCCTTGGTAAAGAAGTGGTTTACTCAAATTAGATTTGGTCGTACAAGCACAGAATTAAAGAAATTCATGATATGGTTTAAGTAGATCAGACAGTGAAAATGAGAAGGATTGTCAAATCATCTCACTTGCCTCAGTGCTTTCAATTTTAAATGATCAGCTGGGTATGAGGAAACTTTTCGCAAGATGTGTGCACACATGCGCACTTTCCTTTACAAAAATAAATGACTTGGGCAACGAATTGATCTTTCATTCATTCTATTCTTCAGTTTTAACCCCGAGAGAATAATTTTTGTTCCCATACCTGAAGAAACTGTTGGTAAAAAGAAATTTGACTTCAACTACGAAATCGAGAAGGATTGTCAAATCATCTCACATGCCTCACTGCTTTCAATTTTAAATGATCAGCTGGGTATGAGGAAACTTTTCGCAAGATGTGTGCACACATGCGCAGTTTCCTTTGCAAAAATAAATGACTTCGGCAACGAATTGATCTTTCATTCATTCTATTCTTCAGTTTTAAGACCGAGTGACTAATTTTTGTTACCATACCTGAAGAAACTGTTGGTGAAAAGAAATTTGACTTCAACGACGAAATCATCTCACAAATAAATTCCCATCTTAATGACCTCTTCAAGTTATATATTTCGAAAAGGATTTAACAAAAAGTCTATTTTGAAAATTATATAACCTTTTTTATAACAATCTGTGCTTCATTCAAAAAGTCACGAACTTATTGCCCCACCGTCGTATGCCTATAAAAAGAGATATTTGAATTTACAACGTTTATGATAGCTGCCAAGAATGGTAAAATAAAGATTACGCCAACAAGCTGAAATAAAAATACTTTTCTGCGCATGATGGAGCTCTGACGTCACTCAACATGTGCTCTGATTGGCTAATAAAATTCAGTTGGAGAACTATTATGTTATTGTAAAAACATGACAGTGGGACAAATTGTTATTTTTCTACCTAAATTTTTTGAAAGCAAACAAATTCTTTATAATAATTTCATATATAGATTTTCATTAGTTTTAATACAATATTTCACTATTGCTGCAAATAAAATATAGTTTTCAAAAAGAAAATTTTTTATAGAGAACAAACGTCTCAAGGCCTTCTCAAGATTAACGTTTGCAAAGCTTAATTTCTGAATACGACGTGATAAATTCTTTATAATGACATCACACTGACTTTTTGCTATTTTCAGCCTAAAATTTTCCTTGAGAAGTGCATCTCTAAAAACGATTCAAATAAATATTTGCTTAATGTTAAAAAATGTACATACATTTTCATTTCCAAAGTTTTATTGTAAGTTTGGAGGCCATCTTCTTTTTCAAGATCTTCAAGATCAGTCGGCCGTGGAGCATTTTCCGTGACCAATTTTTCTTCAAAACTATTCGAAATATCATTTTGTTTTTCAGTTTCACATAGTCTTTCATATACTTTTGCAACTTCAGTTTCATTAGCAGTTGTCGTTTCAATTTCAATAGCACTAGTGTCTAAAGAGGGAACTGCATGGGATTTTAATATTTTTGCACGCCGTTTGCTAAACCCTATTCATAACGCCTTAGTAATGTATTGCAAGAATTAATTTTGTTTTAACTTACCCATTTCAAATTTCAAGTTTCTTTCAAAATCCTCTTGCTTGAAATGTAAAGCACTAATTATTTCTTTATCCACATTTACAGGCTTCATTCTTTTGCAAAAGATTACCCATAACTTCCTTCGAGCTTCATCTTTTGGAAAATTGTAAAACGATACAGCTTTTTGAAAACACAAACGTTTTATTAAAAATACTCAAAATATTAGGTTTTAACATAATTTCTCACTTTGTTTTTTTTGCTGTTACTTTGTTTGCATTTGCCCACTGCACATTTCATATTTGCTCTCTTTCTTATCTCTTCACTTTATTTTGTTTTATATTTTTCTTAGTTTTGCAGCTTTTAAACAAGCAAATTTAAACACTTTTTTATAATTTTAATTATACTAATATGTTTTATAAAATATGACACGAAATTCGTTGTTTATTAAGCACCGATGAAATATTTTTTTTAAAACTCTCTGAGTAAATTAATTACAGGGCTGTCAACTATTACAAAATACATAAATTTTTTGTAAGAAATTATAAATTTCTCATATGATACAGACTTGGTAACCTTTGCGAGGGGGCTACTACGTCATCAAACGGTAAATCTTGCGCAAGGCGTAATCTCTATTTTATCATTCTTGATAGCTGCTACGATTTTTAATTACCTTTATTTTTCAGTTCTTTTTATCCAATAAAATGACATAAAATATGAAGATGAAATAATATATATAATTTTTTTACAACAATCAATTAAAAACATAATTTCAGTGAATTAATTAGTCATTCCTCAGTACTTAAAGATACTGTGAAAAACAGTTTCCAGAAAAGTTAATATGCAAAGTCCACATATTTTAACTAAAGATGATGAAGAGTGTATAAAAATGAAGTCTTCTATTTGATTGCATTCATTTAAAATTCTTTATGATTTTATTTTTAATTGATAATAAGACAATGAAATCTTATAGCAATGATAAGTTAGCCAATTAACAATTAAACATTGATTTACTTAATAACATTAATACATTAAGGAATCCCTGAAAATAGCCTGGAATGGGATATGGTTCAATAAAGTTTTCAGGGAATTGAATATGTACCGAAATTTATAAAACCTATAATACACCACATAAAAATAATCACATATTTACCATTTAGCACAGTGTGTTTTGTGTTAGTAAGTACAACATATATTTAACTCTTCTGGCCTTAACGTCTAAAGCTTATCAGCTTTTAAGCCTTTTGCAGGACATCCAATAGCCATTTTGCATCCTTATTGGTCATAAAAATGTTCATGCTGCTTAAGATCGTAAAATAAATCAATAGTTTTTCAATATAAATTCAAGACCATAAAAAATGATATGAAATCTAAACTCGCTTGTGCAGCATATGTATATAAAATTCTGGAAGTTGGTCTCAGTATAAAATCAAAGGATTAGATAGAAGCAGACACAGACAACGACAATATCCTTTAAAGTAAATTAAAGTAACACAGGGAATGCAGCATATGATATTTACCAACAATTTAAAGGTTTAATATAATACAGCTAATATACCAGAGCCTTTTTGCATTGTCTTTGTTAGTAAATTTTGTGAAACAAAAAAAAAAAAAGGAAGGAAAAATGAAATACATATTACTTTTTTTTCGCCAAAGAATGGCATTTATGCATAATACTGCGGGATAGCATGGATTTGTATGACGAAGGCGTTAGTTAAAAATGATGTGAATGTGTTTGGAATGGTAATGAGCCAAATAGAAAGAGGCTGGTGGAAACAGTGCAAATGAAGTGGAGAGGCAACAACAAACATTCCGTTGTCAACATGAAAAATAACAAGCAACAAATGAAAAAGAATTAGAAAAAGACACGCTCAAACAACAAGAATTGCAAAGAGGAGTATCTATATATTGCTTTTGTTGTTGTTGTTGCTACTGCCGCCACAGTCATTTTGAAATCAAGATACCACGAAAGCTAATGTAAAAGAAACTCAAAAGAAAAAATTGTATATTAAAGCCAGACAAGAAAATAAAATATGTCAGTGTATCCGTCATCTAGGCTTTTCGTGATGTTGCGGAATATATTTCATGACAACTTGAATAGCGACATAAAAATAGTGACCAACATTTGTCAGAAAAAACGATTTTACAGGCATGTAAAATTGAAAATTTAAATCAAAAGGCTATACGATTTTCGGTTTCGAAAGTAAAGTTACATGAAACGCTCTTAAAGATATTTTTATATCATGATAATGCAATATCCTTGTTATTATGCATGAAATAAAATGTCCTTTAAATTATTGACTAGATTGTTTTACATTACGTAATCTGATTAGCTAATGGAAAATTTTTTCAATGGTTTTTATTAGTATATTCAATGTCAAACAAGGTCAAAGGTCCCGCAACACTTACTTTCTATGACCTCAAAGTAGTTGTAATTTATTCAATTTGTTTTGTTTAGCCAAAATGGATGGATATAGTATTTAACAACAAGTGAAAATAAAAAAAGCGTTTTATCAAAATGTTAAAAAACATATTCAACAATGAGCTCCATCAATTGTCGTATTTAAAAGGATACCAATCCACATGAGATCTAACGGCATCCAATGCATCCCGAAATGTCACTGTTTAGTGAGGATTTTGGAGCTAGCGGGGTTACAGATCCATATTTCTTTGAGAACGTTGTTGGCCTGGCAGAGAGTCAAAGTCGAGCGCTATAGGTCTATGGTTTCCAACTTCATTTCGCCCGAATTGGATGATGTGGTCTATTAAATATTTCTTTAATAATAACTAAAATCTACTAACATTAAATTCTCTAAAATAATTTCATAATACAAATGGGAAGCTCGTAGTGCTGAACTTTCCATCCCTGACTGATATAAATTAATTATTATTATTCGTTTTTGAGATGACATCTTGAACATGTTTTCACTTCCTGTTGTCAGAATGTATATTGTTCTCTTCGTGTGTGTGTGTTTTTTTTTTTGTTTTCTTTGTTTGGCAATAAAAAAATCAAGTTTCGTAGTAGTTTTTGTTTAACTTTCCTAACGCCAACACAAAGAAAAAAAAATGTTGGAAATTATAGCAAAACGTGCCTAACACACAATTTTTTTTATATAAATAGAACATGAATGTGTAAAGACACATACATGTTCATATATATGTATTAGTTACGAGAATATTATCATACATATTTCTTTTTGCAAATATTCCTACTTATTTGCGATAATCCAACTGTAATGGAGAGTCATAAAAACTGAGCGTTCCATAATGAAGTTTTCACAATCAAATTCTTTCGATTATATTAAACCACATATCGAATGTCAAAATGACTACAGTGCAGAAGAAGGAAGAAATTGGTTATTGAGTCCAGCGTGTATACAATTTAAATAAAGATTAACATTGATTTTCAGTAAGAGAATAACTCAATTTATATTTTGTAAAGAAAGTGCAATTTTGTTTAACCTTAAATAGTATTACAGTCTGTCATTGAAAATATGGTGAGATTCAATAATGAAATTGATATAATATACTACAAATGGACTTTGTTTACGCTATTGTGATTGAAAGTGCAAGATAGTCTAAAAAGATGTTTATATAGAGAAGCAAATATTGTAAATGGCAAGAGCCTTGGGCTGATTTTGAATAATAGATTTACTTGGGCATGACGCTAAGGTGTTCTTGATCATATTGCATACTACTAAATATTAGACAATTTGAAGGTGCTCTTGACTGAAATAATTAACACGAGACTGTGAAGCGGAGGATGCTTTTTTATCCTGGACAAGCACTCAGGGGATGACCCCTACATATGCAGTGCATTGTGCCGGAACAAGAAAGGAGGTGATAGTAATGTGGGGACAGATGAAGAAATACGCCAATCATTTACGTCAGTACCTGCCATACGGCTCAAACTGACGGTGCTCTTAACACCGGGTGAAAAAATAAGTGTTACCAGCACCCCTCTTAGTGCCCAAGAACCACACGAAGGTGACCTCGGGTCACCCAGGTGGCAATTTCTAGAACATGATTTGGTAAGTCCCATGATCTAACACCTTGCTTACAGATGAAGAAATATGAGAATATAGAGAATTTTTTGTAACTCAGAGCGGGATTGAACTCAGGACCCTCCGCTTCATAGTCTCGTGTTCTACTACTTCAGCCAAAAGCAACCTGATTTTAATCCCACGCTGAGTCATGAATATTGTGTTGAATTCTTCTGATCAGCATTTATGCATCGTTGTGTTAGTTGCTGCCAGCCTGTTTCAATAATGAAGGCATCCCACTGGTCCCTGAACATAATTGGCTGCGACTGACACGATCATGTACTAAAAGCAGAGTAACAGCAGCACCCTCCTTCGTAGGTTCTGTAGCAAAAAATTAGCAGGCGAAATAAAATTGATGAAATAGCTACAAAAATTCTCTATCCCCACATCTTTCTTCATCTGTGTTTTTAATACTATCCTCTTCCTACTATTCCCTGAGTGCTGGTCTGAGACAAAACAAGTGAAACTCCACAATATCTTAATGATACAATTTTTCCGGATGACTTATCTTTAAGTAAGTAAAGGATTATAGTTTTTATACACCTCTCACTTGTATCGGGGTGGCATTTTTTTCGTATATAGTCCACGCCTTTGAAATTGTCTTACTCAGGCTTAATAACTTATTTGCAACGCAAATGGTAAGAAAATATTTTCATTTGATTATTTAGGACTGAAATAAATAATAAATTTGATAAAATAAATATTTCACAGTTTAATTTTTGTATCAAACAACTTTGACTTTTTAAATAGTTACCAAACGGAGCACCTTCAATAAAATGTTTGTCATTCCGTGTATAATTTCCAGTCCTTATATATAGGGAAGTCGAATAAGCTATGTCCTTTTGTTCGTACGGGAAATCGGTTTTCCGAAGCTTTCAGAAAAGCTAGAGACTGCTGTATTAAATATATTGCAAGATCCAAAATACGGTTTCACAACTGGAAAATTTTATAAAACAAAAACAAAAAGATCGATTCCTGGATTGGAGAACTGAAACTTTATTGTTCGTAACAGTAACAGTACATATTAAACATATAACTTTTTTAATTTGTTTGAAAGAAATTAATGAATATTACAAACCAAAAAAGACAGCTTTAGAGGTGGAAAATAATTTTTTTGATATGTTAACATCTATACGCGCGCCTCTAGATCAGTAAACTATCAGTTTCAATACATACGCAAGAGTAAGTGTAAGAGTTTGTTTGTTCGTTGTTGTTGCTTGGCAGTCGGTATTGAAAGTGATTATTGGGCGATTTTCATATAATTTTCCCACGCGATTTTCTCCCGAAATTCATAGCCGATTTTATTAATTTTTGGATTAAAACGCTAGTGCGGGTTTCGACGAAGAGTTTAGGCCAAAAAGGCGATCCAATATCGGCGAGCGGAGATTTAAGTGTTTTAATTCGGAGTATTAATTTGGAGTAATATTAAAAAAGTGTTTTATGTTGATCTTCGGTTTTGTCTTATGCATAGCAAAGGGAATAGTGACGTGGTTATACGTACATATATAAAAATGAGATAGCAAGACAGCAACGTATGTAGCTTATGTACAAACATAACAATGTATGTATGTATGTACATTTGTCTGTTGCTTTGCATTCTCTTTGTTTTTTGTGGGTTTAATATAAATTAAATAAACAAAAAGGTCTTAACACATCGCCCGTGAGTTCGAACTCATTGATTTTTTTTTTAAATTAGTATTTTATTTGTTATGTGATCCTGTACGTCCTTCTGCCTGCAATTTCATTCGTTTTTATACCAAGTCATCAGTAGACTTTAAACTAAATCCAAAGAAAGTCTCTAATATATAATAAATTAACTGATACAATATGTCGAATAGACGATAATTAAGATTGTTTTTAATAAAAATTTATGTAAATAAAGCAATTTTTTTTCATTTACAAGAGGTCAATTATTTTTTATGAAAGTAGTAGTGTAGTAGAGTAGTACCAAGTTTCGTCTCAGCATCGTCATTAAAGCTTCAAAAAATTATTTTTAAGGAATGTAAGCTTAAGTAAAACAATTTGTTAAATTTTTACACTATTTTTGCATATAAAAACGCCCACTAAAGGAGGGGGGGACCAACATTTTTTTTTATTTATTGGCTCCAAGTTTAACACATTGGACCTTCTTTGACATAAAAATATATCATTTGCTTAACAAAATTACAAAAAAAAAACTTAAAAAATTATGTTGTTTTATTAGAAGTTGTTTAAGTTTTTCTTAGGGAAACTTTTTTCCCTCTTGTCCGATTCAGCCCATTAACGAACTTGACCTATGCTATCCTTTAATATCTATTTATACCAAATTTCAAGAGTCTAGCTCTTTTCGTTTGGACTGAATCGTGATTTCCACAGACGGACGGACGGACATGCTCAGTTCGTCTTAGATTTCATTACTGATCAAGAATATATATACTTTATGGTGTCTTAGATGTATATTTCGCTGCGTTACAAACGGAATGACATTCACTTTGTCATCCTCCATATTCTTTTTTGGAGGGTATAAAAAAGTATTCAAATGATTGATTTTTATTTAAAACATAATAGAGTTTTTGTAAAGCTGATTGTTATAGATTCGCTTTGCTTTGGAGTTTCTGACTCAAATTTTACATGCAACAAATCTGATTAACATTTGGTGTTTTTTTTGCGTATTAGGGCGGCCTTTTAAACAATATATATTTTCAGAACTTTGTTTTATTACCGAAAGTCTTATAGATTTCTTTCAACCATATAGAAGCAGCTTAGCAGTGGTATTCTTTAAGAGTTCACTTTCTTGTTATCATGATCGAATACAGAAATTAAATGCTTGACATTAAAGTCGGGCAGGATTTCTGTACTAAATATTTCCAGTTTCAATAGTATCACTGCATATACATATTTTCAGTCCATCCTAATACTTGTAAATAATATAACTTTTCAAAAATGTAAACTAAAAATTTAATTTTACTATATAAACCAGACGGCCTCTATAGTGTACTTGCATACATCAAGCATCTACATGCAAATTACGTTTCATATTAAAATTTATATTCCCCTGAAAGTGTGTGGTAATTCAGTAACAGTGTGCACATGTAGTATGGCTGGTTATACATTTCTGTTGCATTGTATTATCTGATTGTGTGAGTTAAACAAATTGAATATGTATATACATTTGTATAGATATATTTTTATGTGATTTTACATGAAATTAGTTTTTACTACTATTTATTGTCTAGGCTGTTCTTAGGACTGTAATTCGTAATATAGCGATTTCCAAACAATTGCAATTGTTAATGATTAATATAAGTATGAAATAAGAGATTAAATACATGCATTTAGCTAAAAATAAAAATATATTTGGGGTATTCACACTGTGTGATATTTAGTCATATTGTCGTAAAGTCATAATACTTTAGACCAGTTTAAAATAGTAAAAAAAGTCATAATATAAAAAAAGTCATAATATAATAGCACTCTTTCAGGCATGTTTTTGGTTTTGTCTGAGTCGAACGGCTGAAAATCTTTAGGCGAGACGGCGATAGTATATGTTTGCCGCCGTTACTTATATATGATTTACGACTAAAAAACGGCTAAAAAATTATTCATTCCTATATGTCTGTCCAATTAATCACATTTTTATATCATAAAAAAAATTAAAAGAGAACTAAATGGCAAAAACTGAATATATGCAAGTGAAAAATTTTTCTCGTTTAACTTACTGAGCATTTTTCCGTATGCCGCCGCAAAAAAAATTTATTCAGCTAATATCAAGGCAGCAGCTGATCGATGTTTGAAATAGCATAATAAGTTATGACGTGTTGTTCACACTAGTCATATTATTCGTGTTATTATTTTATGACTTATGACTTTATGACTACAGTGTGAATTCCCCAATTGTTTTATAATACAACAAAAAAACTTGATAATTTTTTTTAACTGCATAGGAAATTTTGGATTTTTTAAAAGCAATTATTTTGAATCATATTAGTTTGTTGTACCAAAGTTATTTAAATGGACTCCTTCATAAAGAATATTTAAAATTCATTTGGGGTATTCACACTGTGTGCTATTTAGTCATATTGTCATAAAGTCATAATATTTTAGACCAGTTTAAACAACTTATTGTTGTGCTGCATACAAAAAAGTCATAAAATAATAGCACTCTTTCAGGTATGTTTTTGTTTTGTCTTTTACTTTGTTTTTTGAGTAAATCACATTTTTATAACATAAAGAAAAATAAAAGAGAACTAAATCGCAAAAACTAAATATATACAAGTGAAAATGTTTTTTTCTCGTTTAACTTACGTAGCTGGCAGCCACTAAACGTTTTTTCGTATGCCGCCGCAAAAAGAAAATGTATTCAGCTCATATCATGGCATCAGCTGATCGATGTTTGAAATAGCATAACAAGTTATGACGGGGTTTTCACACTAGTCATATGTTTCGTGCTATTATTTTATGACTTATGACTTTATGACTACAGTGTGAATCTCCCAATTATATTAAATAGTATATCAACAGATTTTAGATTGTAAATCAATAAATATTGTTTTTCAGAAACATTCATTAAATATTATGTTACATATATTAACATATATTTTTAAATTTTTTTTATACATATTTGAAAACTCTAAGCTTGTGAAATGAAACATTTTACCCAAAACAAAAATACACACACACACACACACATACAGGTATTTTAGTTGTTTACTATGCTTCAAGTTCATCTGTTGAAACGTGTTACTTAAATGTAACACGTACAAATGATGATGTCATTTGAAAGTCCCTTCAACTATATGAATAAATAAAAAAGACAAGATAATCTATGGTGCAATTGCTAAAAATATTATTTTCTGTATTGACACAATATTTTGTAAAAATGCTGTTTCTCGAAAAGGTGAAATAAATAAAAATAACTTCATTGTTGATAAATACATTCAAATGAATGCCCTACATTTAGCGCTACAAATAGCGTTCATAAAATTTTTTACATCAACTGATAAATAGCCGTTCATTATATATAAGAAACAAAAAAACTGATATATTAATTGTTGGTGTTGTTATAACAAAAATAGTCGTGGGAATATATTGACTTTAATAAAGACAACTAACTAAAGAGATTTTGAAATGAATGGAAATTGTTCTAAAATTGTTCAGTTTGAATTTCGAAAGGAAATTTAAAACAAGTTTTACTGTGATTAGGAATTTAATAGCAAAACAATTAATTATTTAGTTATTACGGCATTAATGTAAGTGTTTGAATGTAATAATATTTAAATAAAATAAAGAGTATGAAATATTTGTAATAATAATTATCAGGAATGGGGAAATTCCAACTAAGCGCAAAGATAATTAATTAAAATGAATAAAAACTCATACGTTCCCAATAGAAAAGTTATTAGTAACTTTACGAATTTTGGCTTGAGAACAGCTACTAGATTTTAATTTAGGAATTTAATACCAACAGCTTGTGCATTCCTGATTGACAAATCTAAGACAAGCATCATGTTCACTTTATCATTTTTAGTACAAAATCAAACATAAAAGCGAACGCTTTAAGTCCAGCTTTTGAGTGCTGAAAAAATTAAGGAGAATTGCCAATAGTTGGTATAATAATCATCAGGGATGGGGAACTTCATACTAACAAAAATTAAGTCAACATACATTAAATTATCATATTAGAGAAACAGTTCATATTTTAATCATTAGTGCCACTTTCAAAATTGGAAAAGTTAAACAACTGCTATTGTAAAAAAATTTGTCGCAGGCGAAATTTTGCTAAATGTACTAGCAAAGAAAATGAATTATCTATTTTTAGAACACTATATGTACAGCAGTTGTCATGAAGTAAACTAGAAATGATAAATATTTTAATATTTTTCTTGCAATTTTTTTATGATCTGAAACAGATATCCGTTTCTATACAATATGATGGTGTTGTGTCAAATATTTAATCCCCCTTATTCTATTTGTCAACGTCACGTCAAGACAATATCAAAAATAGGACACTTACATACCCTTTCTGTGCAAAAATTAACTACTCTCTTTCTCTTGACAGCCTCTTACTACTCTCTATGTCGTTGAATATAGCAAAAAGGTGTGAGAAATTGACAATTGTTGAAGAAAATGAGTATAAAAGTGTTCTAAATTTCATATTGTCTTGATGTGACGTTGACGTTGACAAACAGAATAAGGGGGAATATATTTTGGATGCCTAAAGAAAATATTAAAACAAATTTTGATACTCAAAATAACTACTAAAATCAAATAACACAGCACATTTGGCAACACTGCGTATGAGTGATATTCAGCAAGAGGCTTTAATTTAATACGTATACGATCGAAGAAGAGTACCATCGATAATGTTCAACGACCAGTCCTTTGTCTTAGCTCTTTGAATTAGCCAACAACAAATAGCACAACCATGTGCAAATGAAGATTGGAAATAAGTCGATACCGTATTCAGGACTGCGTGCGGAGTTGAAAACGTAATCTTAAGTGTTAAATTTTTCAATTGTCTGAATTTATCATAGAAATTCGTAAAAATTAAATTGATGAAAAGTCAAGACTTCAGCAAATAGAAGCGTATTCAAATGCAAAATGTTGAGTTTTTTTTTCAAAATTAAAAGAAAACTGAATAAAACTAAAATTTAATTATGAGAGTTCTTAAGCAAAATCCTAAATTTGAATTGTATGCCTAAAGCAAACGACATTTTTTGCATTCGCCGTCAAAAATATTTAAACTATGTCCTAGATCTTGCTTCACAGTTACATAGCGTACTTGTTTTCACTAGAAATAATATTTTATTAGAATCATACAGCATATAAGCAATAAAATATATGAAGTTATTTAGTTCTTATACACATACAAGCACATGTGAATCTCTGTGACATTCTGACAAATTGATATTAATGATTTAATGAAGTATTTACGAAATACAAAGTTTATAATAAATGGTTGTGTGAGAAAGCATTATGTGTTTTCAAATAAAAAAATAAAATAAAAAATCTAACTGTAGTAGAGGTTGAAACTGAAATGAAAAATGAAGTTGCACTTTGTATGACATACATTAGATAATGTATGTCATACAAAGAACGAACGCAGAAATGATATATTTACATGAATTTATATTTCATGTCAGTACTAAGTATCACAATGTAGTATCTAAATTTCTATTAAATTATATTCAGAAGTACATTATTAATCATGAAGCGTATTTTCATCTTTGTAATTTAAAGTATATTATTAACATAAAAACATTCATTTATTCTACCGGCCGTAGATTGCAAAACATACATACATATGTGTGGGTTACATGGAAGTCTTAACAGTTGTTTTTATAAAAACAAAAATATATCAACGTAAAAAAATTTTTTCTGTATGCTTGGCCAAATATGTTATTTATTGTGACAGTGAAAATTTTCATGATTTTATAAATGTTTGCTATAACATATCAAAGAAAAAATACAGCTACTCTTTATATATAATCTAATTTATTTCAAGGACATTTGACTTTAAGCATATTTAAGTTATAATACCGTTTAAAAAGATTTTAATTTATTTTGATATATAGTTTATACAATACCGGGATAGGGAGGCTACATGAATCAAGCATCGAAATCCTGCCACTTAAACTGACGACAGATTTACTATCAACTTTTTTTATGCTTATGATTATCATCATCGTATACGTGTTTTACATCGTTGCTAAATATCACTCATACGTACCGTTGTCTAATGAGTACTTTTAGCATATTTTTGAATCTTGAAATCTTTTTCAGTTTTAATTCTTTTACTCTTAAAAATTTTGTGTTACTTCTTGGCTTCTTTTTAGTGGGCGATTCGGAAGCTTACATTTTTTTCTCTTTATTTGTTCATACTTTTTTAATGTGACAATTGGATTATCTATTTATAGAACACTATTTTTACAGCAGTTGCCATGAAGTAAACTAGAAATGATATATTTTTGAAAGTTTTTGCTGCAATTTTTTATGATCTGCAATAGATACACGTTTCTATACAATATGGTAATTTTATGTCAACTATTTAATATATTTTGGACATTTCGAAAAAAATTAAAACAAATTTTTGATACTCAAAACAAATACTAAAATCAAATAAAACAGCTCATTTGCCAACACTGCGTAGGAGTGATATTCAGCAAGAGCCCTACAAGAACAGTGTCGGTGATTTTACCGGTAATATGCCTGTCACTAATGAAGACGTTTCTATCAGCACGTAGAACAAAGTTTCTATCATTTTATTAAGGCCAATGTGAGAAAAGTGATAGAAACTTTTGTGGACGTGTGATTTTGCATTCCTCTCTAACCTATGAATTTTATCGCCCACAAAACATATATCCGAACTACTCACTCTAATGTTATTACTATATATAAATGTATGGCACTGGTGATAGGGTATGTTGGCACTGCTGACAATCACCCATGATAGAATATTTTTTTTTTTTTTTAGGAGTACGACCAGCACTCAGGGGATGTCCCCTATATATGCAATGCATTGCGCTGGAACTGAAAACGAGGGGACAGTATTGAGGGGACAGATTAGGAAAGATGAGAAGATAGACAGTTGTTTTTGTAGCTACTTCAACCTTTTACTGCGTCGGCTAATTTTTGCTACAGGGCCGACGAAGGTGGGTGCTGTTACTCTGCTTTTTAGTACATGCTAGTGTCAGTCGCCGCCAATTATGTTCAGTGACCAGTGACTATGCCTTCATCATTGAAACAGGCTGGCAACAACTAACACAACCACGCACTAATGCCGATCAGAAGAACTCAACACAATATTTCATGACTCAGCGAGGGCTCGAACTCACGACCCTCCTCTTCATAGTCTCGTGTTCTACTACTTCAGCCAACAGCACCCACAGAATATGCTGGCACTCGTGACAGTCACCCATGATAGAATATAGTGGCACTGGTGATAGTCACCCATGAAATTGATAGCTTTCAAATTTATGAAATAAAACACGTTTATTCCAATTCAATTCTTTATTTTTATTAAATATTTAAACAAAATATTACATACATATTTATTTATGTACATACCAAATTAAAAATCATGTAAGCTTCTATCCACTGTTTTGTTGTAATGTTCCATCATCCGTGTTTTTGATGCGACCTAGTAAATATCAAATATTTCAGTACAAATGGAAAACAAGGCAGATTTTTAGGTACTTACAATTGCTTCCAACTTGTTGGAATTAAAGATTTCCTGCTCTTCGCCCAACGCTTCCTGTTGCAACCAGATTTTTTGATAACTGGTGTTGACTTTCCCTTGTGATTTCAAACGTTTATCACATATGTATTTGAACTATAATCCTATGCGTTAATTTAATTTAATATAGCAAATATAATAATGAATAGATCACTATACTTAAATATATATTATTTAACTAAATTGAATATTAAATATGCATTTAAAAACAAAAACTTTTTAATTTTTATTATACTTCGGCTGACACAGATATAAAATGAAAACTGGAATGACAAATGTCAAAAATTAAACTACTACATAGACATTTGTCACTGATGATATTTGTCTCCATCAAGAGTGACAGTCATATGTTCGGTAATACGAAAAATTGTTGCATATGTGTTAGTACAAATTGTATGTGTGCATTAGTTTTGGTCACCCATTTATTGTAGGGAGGCTTTAATTTAATACGTACACGATTAAAATTCTCTCTTCCATTTTTAGTTGGTAGAGAAAAATTGATTTGAAAGCATTTTTATGAAAACATATTTTACACTCTCAGTCATAGAACAGCTCCGAGTCAGTCATGATGTTAGAAATAATATTTTAAGTGCAGCCAGATCACTGACCGTGTACTCTCTTTGGAAAGTTTCGGTGAGTGAGTCACTCGCACGTGCTAATTTCACTGTTTAGATTTACAGGTCTTCTGAGGAAGTTTTCATGGCTAATTACGTTGCTAATTTTTATGTGAAGCCATAAGTCAGTGAAAGTAAGGGATAAAATACGGATTAACAACATCGCCGGCATATGGCCTCAGTCAGCTCGGTGGCATCTGTGCACCGATATTTTGCAAATTTACTTTGCAAAGTATTTTCTATACAAATATTTTACTCTTCAAAATATATGCATAAACATTTTTTGTAATATATTTAAATAAACTATAACAGCTTTAAGCGCTGAGCTGTTTCAAGTGAAGTTCGAATCAATGCAAGGAAAAAAACTACATAAATAAAAATATAATACAATAAAATAGTAATAATTATGATAATAAATAGACAAATAAATTAAATAACTCTGGATAATTCTTATGTCTATACTTCCAAATATTATATACATCAATAGTTCAGCCGATTTCACTATTTTAAGTTGTCCATCAAATCAAAAAAAATGAGAAGGCAACAAATTGATTGTTTGTATTTTATTAATAGCATTTTATAAAAATATATTATTTTTCTTCTAATATTTTGTTTTTCCTTACAATTTAGCAGCCTCTTCTTGATCAACATTATGTGAAAACAACCGTGAAACAACTTATTTCATATGTTGAGACTGTTATTTCTACATCATATTTCTGCTTTTTTTCTCCCACTAAGCAATTGCCTTTTCACTTCTTTTATCTCATTATTTTTTTTCGTGCGATGATGTTGACCAGTACATTTAAAATTAAATAAACGTTTCACTTCCATTTATTTAAGACTTCCTTTTTTCGTCCGTGATACTCGTATTATCCACATTATCATCAGTTTCATCTACATCAGATTTAACACTATAATCATGGCCTTCATCTTTAGTAATACCAGTTCATGTTGGCAGTTGATTTCATTTGCCATGTTATCTCTCAGCTTAACTTTCTTTTAAAATACGGAGCTTCATTGAATCAGCCTTAAGTACTTCGTTGACATTTGTATGCATACACAGTAGCACTAGACTTTTTGTATTTGCTTTGTTATTTTTATAGAAAACATGACACTGTTTACCATGGCATTACTCTTACCATAATATTCTGTAATAAAACCAATTGACTCTACTCGGTTTTGTTTTTTTGCATGGTGTAGCCCGAGAGAGGTCACATAAAAGTGCAAAATGACTATGCTTTTAATAGTGTCAAAATGATGTTGTCCGTTTATGGTACGGATTATGTGCATGTTGTTATATGTTGTACAGATATACTGCATGCTCGTATGCATATAAATCGGTCATGGTTCACGCATAATTAACTACCTACAATCTTTGGTTTGCCTGCACTGAATTCTAATTTATTTGTAACAACAAAATAAGGCTACTCTGCTACTACTGCTGAGTCATGAAAATATTTATGAATCTGTAAAGTGAAATAACTCTATTAAGAGACAAAATGTTTAATAAAAAAAAGCCTGCATCCTGTGAACTTTGTCTCTTTATACTTTTATAGCAGATTGCTACTCACATTTTATTAGCCATTCTGTGTTTTAATAGACTTCTATCAAATCACAGCTTCCATCCCTTTTAGAATTTACTGCCGGATTTCTTTGCACAGTCTCATGTTTTTCATTGTCCTGGTGGCTATGTTTATATCATTTGGTCTTTTTGTCAAGTAAATTAGTAGTCGAGAAGCCTTATGATTAATTACCCCATAAAAAGTAAAAATTTTTTTACAAATTCCATGTATTTTACTCGTAAACTTGTTTTAAGATAATTTAAATATCTATATTACATTTTTTTCCAAGCAGTTTAATGATCTATTAGCATAAACTTTGAAATGAGGTAAAAGCAGGAAATAATTTTTGTTGAATATAATAAGATATCAGAAATTTTTATATGTTGCTCCTAAATTTTTGAGAGAATGTTAATAGCACTTTCACGAACAGTGACGTATGCAGATGTCATCTAAAGGGTCATGACGTACATACATGTCATAAAAATATTTGCTTGTAGAACTTTTAATATTAGAGCATCTCAACAATAGATCAGTATCTGCTTTTGAAACACCGCTTTTAGTTTGAATGTAAATAAACCACGGTGCAGTTATGAAAACATATTAAATGTCTGATTTTTATCAATTTTTAGATCACTTTCTTATAAAACAAAAATTGTTTTATTGATTTATTTATTTTTATTTTTTCATATCCTCTGAGCATCTGCTTCAGGACAATAATAGTAATAACAATTGCCCCTATTGTGAATGACGACATCGACATCACATCAACTCAACAGCAAAAAATTCGCACTTGTCTACTACTTGTCGATAACAATTAATTACTGTTGATAATCTCTTAGTATTCTCATATTGATAGAGCATGTCAATAGGCAATAGTCTGTTGCTGCCGACAAAGAGTAGATAAAGATAATTTTTTTGCTATCGTCTTGATGCGACGTTGATATCATCATTCATAATATAGACGAATATGTTTTTAAAAATTTATAGCAAAACAATTATTTTTGGCTTTTTTCCATAAATAAAATGAAAAAAAAAAAATACAAAAGAAAAACAGATATTTTCTAAAAGGGCGAAGAATCCGCAATAAAATAACTCATTAAAGAACTAATTGCATGCCCTATGAAAATTTATCTGTTTACCTATTACTGTATTTGATATAGTTCTACTTCTATCTACCTATTACTGTATTTGATAAAGTCTTACTTCAAAATTTTTGCTGCGATATTTTCTTATTCTTGTAACGAATAAGTAACAATTTAGCTTCAATAATTCCAGCCAAAAAATAAAAACATTGGCCATTGAAAGAATGATACAGGGAATAGTGTTTGTGGCTATTTCTTGTTGCACGCAAAAAGTGGTTGTCGAGAACAGTTCTCTGATTTCATTATAGCACATCCCATTACAGTGGCGTTAGGACAACGAAATGCAATCCGAATTACGTACATGTTCAAATAAGTCAATAGAGTTGACAAATCCCACTGTCTCCTATGAATTTCTTCGCCCTCGTCTTTATACGATCGAGTAACTTAAAAATAAACTTTAAAGCAGCGGCCAACATATGAGAGTCTTATTTTATTTTCGGATGAAAATAGTAAGGAGATCAAGAGTGCGCACTTTACTGTTAATGAATAAAATTATATATACACATGAACCTGAACATCTCTTTGAACGTTTAAGCTTTTCAACCCTTGCTAGAGGTAAAAGACTTCTAGCGTTTGGTCATCGAACTCTGGTTTCTAAATACCACTTCTTTATTCATGCTGTCAGTCACAGGAATGGAATCCCCTATAGAATTCAGACCATTAGTAACGAACGTCAATTCAGGAAAAGTATTTTTTGTAATTTCTCACGTTGAATATATTTTTGTACATGCATATGTTGTTTTTTTGATAAAGTCTGATAGTATAACACTGTAAATTTTTAAATTTAAATTTCATCAGGCTACATATTTTTTTTAACTATTACTATTTTGGCTGGTTTTATTATTAAATTTGGTTAACTTTTTGAAACTATATTACATTAGATTTTAAATATCTTTTTATATTTTAAAAGCGCAAATTTAATCCAAGTTAATTTTGTTTTTGTGTTCTGATTTATTGTATTTACATATGCTCAGTTCCATACTGTAATATAAGACTTGTGTATGGGACATCGAAAATAAATAAATAAAATAAAATAAATAGATCAGATAGAGTGAAGTATCTCTTACATTGTCTTAAGAATGCATAACTGGCTTACGAAATTGACCTTTTCAGCGATTCCAAAACATTTCGCTGAAATACACTTTTTTACAAAAGTTCAGTGACATAGTTTCAAATATAGCTGCCTTACAAGAATATTATAACTACAGCTTCTGCTTTGTTTTCGACTTCAAGTTGCAATTAAATGAGTTAGGGTCTTTCTATTTGCAACAATCGATGTGGACTATCCACCTGACATCACACTGGGCTTTTAACAGACTCAAATAGTTATATCATTTTTAAATTTTTTTTTTAAATATTGAAACAAATAATTAATATGAGAGATGAGGTCTTATGAAAAAATTAATTTCTTGCCTGCCGTGTATTTTTTCATCCATAAACTTCAAAAATTATTCATATCAGATATATATGTATAATATACATTGTATATTTATATCAGATATATATATATTCATATCTGATATATATATTC
This sequence comes from Linnaemya tessellans, assembly GCA_951800035.1. NCBI lineage: Eukaryota > Metazoa > Arthropoda > Insecta > Diptera > Tachinidae > Linnaemya > Linnaemya tessellans. The sequence continues at coordinate 102,470,588 of OX637533.1, read as the reverse complement.
ATATGAGATATATTTCATATTCGACCGGGTCGAATCTTATATACCCTCCAAATATTTAGTAAGTAAATTTAAAATGTTTAACTGTATTTTGCCGGGATCGCTCTGGCAGGGGCTGTGGGGGAGACATTTCACCTTTGTAATAAAACTCTTAAAAATAAATGCTTGGGATAATTATACATAATATGAACATTTTTTTTTTTTTGATAGGGTCATTTAGTGGCAAAGGGGTAGGGAAAAGTACCACCAGGCTACGATTCAGCTTCGTTATTAAAGCTTAAAAAAGTTTTTTTAAACAATGTAAGCTTAAGAAAAACAATTTGTTAAATTTTTACACTGGGGGGTGGGGTCCAGAAATTATTTAATTGACCCTTTTTGACATAAAAATATATCATTTGCTTAGCAAAATTACAAAAAAAAACTTTAAATATTATGTTGTTTTTTAGAGGTTGGTTTAGTTCTTCTTAGGGGAACTTTTTTCCCTCTTGCCCGATTTAGCCCATCGCCAAACTTAACCTGTGCTTTCCTTCAAGATATATTTATACCAAATCTCAAGAGTCTAGCTCTTTTCGTTTGGACTAAATCGTGATTTCCACAGACGGGCGGACGGACATGCTCAGATCGTATTAGATTTCATCACTGATCAAGAATATATACATATATACTTTATGGGGTCTAAGATGGATATTTCGCTGCGTTACAAACGGAATGACAAAGTGAATATACCCTCCATATTCTTTTTTGGAGGGTATAAAAAAGAAGATAACTCATCTACCCCACAGTGCCAGTTGGCAATAAAACAGATTGATAATCTACCATAAAGCAACGATATATTATGCTCATACGCCACATACATATATATTTTGTGTGGCTTAATTGTATAAATGCAATGCCCATAAAAATTCACTTTTGCTTTTAGTTCACCAGTCGTCATTAATTTTGTGTTAATTTTATTGATTTAATACAATAATAAATTAATCAATACAACTGAAGCTTCCATATCGATTACAGTCACGAGGCGATTTATATCAATTACTTTTTATTAATTCAATGCCATACAACCTGCAATATATTTTTAAAACTGATTGCATTTTTTCAGTTAAATTATTTAATATATATTTTTCATAAAAAATTATATTTCTCTTTTAGTTATAAAGCAAAAAGTGGTAGAAACTATTTATTTAATTTTCTGACTTAAACAAAACAATTGATATCTAGCATAATATACGTTCTGGCTGACAGTCTGCGACTGCACATTAAGCCACAGTATGCTGTTACAGCTTACAAAGTTTGCTAATTGTTTTATTGCCATCAAAAGCAACTAAATTTCCATCTGTAAAAATGAACAGGACTTTGATAAACTTTAAAATAATCTCGCCATATATTGTCAAAAATTTTACTTCAGCCAAGTTTTGTTTTATACATTTTTAATTAAATCCTAGACTAACTTGTTTGGTTTTGTTTTAGCCAAATAGTTCATATTTGCCGTCTGTGCATGTCCTAGGATGATTTAAGAAACCCTATATTGGGCAACTTGATATATGGTGAAAGCATATTTTTAAAAATTCAAATAAGCATTGGAAAAAATGGCAATGCGTTTGAAAAAGTTTATACGAAAAATTGTGTTTCGAAGATCTTGGTTAAAAGGGTATATAAAAATTGTTTCGCTCAGTTTTTGTAAATCTGAAAATAATAATATTTTTATATATTTCTTGAGATGAATTACCACAATTTACATATATAATTTACCTTATTCGTTAGAAAGGGGTAGTTTTTTATACCCTCCAAAAAAGAATTGTAAGATGTATTCACTTTGTCATTCCGTTTGTAACGTAACGAAATATCCATCTGAGACCCCAAAAATTATTCTAGATCAGTGATGAAGTCTAAGACGATCTGAGCATATCCGTCCTTCTGTCCCTCCGTTCGTCTGTAGAAATCACGATTCAGTCCAAACTAAAAGAGCCAGACTCTTGAAATTTGGTATAAATATATCTTGAAAAATAGCACAGGTCAACTTTGGAAATGGACTAAATCGGGAAAGAGGGTAAAAAGTTCCCATAAGAGGAACTAAAGCAACCTCTAAAAGAGAACATAATTTTAATTTCTTTTGTAAGTTTGTTAAGCAAATGATATATTTTTATGTCAAACTTGGAGCCTTAATATAAAAAAAATAAGTTCTTGGACCCCGCCCCCTTTAGTGGGCGTTATTATATGCCAAAAAAAGAGTAAAAATTCAACAAATTGTTTTACTTAAGCCTACATTCCTTAAAAATGAGCTTTAATGACGAAGTTGAGACGCAACCTGGTACACCTGTGCCCTACCCCCTCCTTCCCCTTTGCCCTAAAATGACCCTATAAAAATTTTTTTTTAAGAAATTTTAAATTTAATTATACCAAACAAAGTTGAAGTGTCTCCCTACAGTCCGTGCCAGAGCGACCCCGCCAAAATACAGTTTTAATACCCTCCAAAGAGAATTGGACCCCAAAATGTATACTTATTCTTGATCAGTGATGAAGTCTAAGACGATCTGAGCATATCCGTTCTTCTGTCCCTCCGTTCGTCTGTGGAAATCCCGATCCACTCCAAACGAAAATAGCCAGACTCTTGAAATTTGGTATTAATATATCTTGAAAAACAGCACAGGTCAACTTTGGAAATGGGCTAAATCGGGTAAGAGGGAAAAAAGTTCCCCTAAGAAGAACTAAACCAACCTCTAAATAACAACATAATTTTTTTTTGTATTTTTGCTTAAAAAATTATATATTTTTATTTTAAAGAAATTTGGAGCCATAAAATCAAAAAAATTAATTTTTGGACCCCGCCTCATTTTATTGGGCGTTATTATATGCCGAAAAACGAGTAAAAATTTAACAAATTGTTTTACTTAAGCCTACATTCCTTAAAAATAAGCTTCAATGACGAAGCTGAGATGCAACCTGGTACTCCTCTACCCTACCACCTCCTTCCCCTTTGCCCTAAAATGACCCTATAAAAAAATTTTTTTTAAAGATTTACATTTAATTATACCAAACATTTATTTTTAGAGTTTTATGGCAAAGTTGAAGTGTCTCCCCTACGGCCCTTGCCAGTGATACCCCGCCAAATACAGTTTTAATACCCTCCAAAGAGAATTAGACCCCATAAAGTATACATATTCTTGATCAGTGATGAAGTCTAAGACGCTCTAGCAATGCCCATACATTCGTCTGTGGAAAACATGATAGAGTCTATTTTTGAACTCCGTCCCCTTCAGTGGACGTTGACGTACGATATTATATAAAGTTAAACATTTCAAATTTACTTACCAAATATTTGCAGGGTATTTAAGATTCGACCCGGTCGAATATAACGTTTTTACTTGTTTTATTATTAAGTTTTTGTTTAAGTATTTTCAAGTTACGACATTTTTTGTTTACCATTAAGCATCTAAAAATCTTATTAAACTGTTTTTTCTTGTGTACAGCTAACACTGCCTTAAAATTATCTGTAGCTCATTTTTTAAAACATCAACAACATTTTAAATATTTAAACCACTTCCATTCCTTTTTGTTGACTTTTTTAAGTGGCCATTTCAACTACATATTGCTACATTTGCTGACAGACATGTGGTAAAAGACAAAAAATATATAAAATTGGGGTTAATATACGCTTTTACAAATTAAGTTTTTTTTAGTGTAATTATTTTAGAACAAACCAGCGACATGTTATTTTCAGCCATTCAGTAATAAATCCAATGTCTAAGAAATTATGCTTTAGGTACGTTTACACATGCCGAAAAATATATATTATGCTGGGTTGTAACAACAACCTATTTTTTTATTACTGTGGTTTAATTTTTCCAGTTTCAACAATGGCGGCAAATATTGCTCTCGGGTTTTCAGTTGCCTTATGTATATGGTTTTTGCAATTTTTAAAATGTTGCAATGATGTCAGTTAGTGACATGATTAAAAAAATTTTAATTAAAACTAAACCAGAGAAAATTTATAATGTAAATGGTCGGTTTTATTACATGAAATTTTTTTCTATTCTATTTCCAGCGAATTCAAGTTCGAATAGAATTTGTAGAAAAAAATATAAATAAATAAAAATGGTTGATTGTTACTTTTTCAATTCCTTGTTATATGTTTCTATTCTCTATCATAACTTAGTTTTAAAAAAGTTTCTTTGCATATACAGACTCCCGCTTGAACGTAACAAACAGTCTTCTTCATGTCATAATATTGCATGCAAATAAGTTCATTTGAAAACAAGTTAGATATGAAATAAGGAATATATAAATATTTTATATAAAAAAAATCAATGAGTGTTCGAACTCACGGACGATGTGTTAACACCTTTTTGTTTATTTATTTTATATTAAACCCACAAAAAAACAAAGAGAATGCAAAGCAACAGACAAATGTACATACATACATTGTTATGTTTGTACATAAGCTACATACGTTGCTGTCATGCTATCTCATTTTTATATATGTACGTATAACCACGTCACTATTCTCTTTGCTATGCATAAGACAAAACCGAAGATCAACATAAAACACTTTTTTAATATTACTCCAAATTAATACTCCGAATTAAAACATTTAAATCTCCGCTCGCCGATATCGGATCGCATAATATTTGGCCTAAACTCTTCGTCGAAACCCGCACTAGCGTTTTAATCCAAAAATTAATAAAATCGGCTATGAATTTCCGGAGAAAATCGCGTGGGAAAATTATATGAAAATCGCCCAATAATCACTTTCAATACTGACTGCCAAGCAACGAACAAACAAACTCTTACACTTACACTTGCGTATGTATTGAAACTGATAGTTTACTGCCCTAGAGGCGCGCGTATAGATGTTAACACATCAAAAAAAAATCCGCTCAAAATACAAGTGTAATACAAGAGCTCATTGTCACGTCTAGAACTGTGATAGTCTTAAAATTTGAAAACTTTTAATATGTAACTCCTGTTCGCTGAAGCCAAATATACCGACCTCGAATACGATCTCAGTCATTAATATGGTGTTGCATTTGTCCGAGCAGCATTAGTGCGTGACTGTTATTGGCCTGTTTCAGTTTCGAAGGAAGTTGGTTATTGGTATCGGTGGCCACTACAATTTCTTTTTTCATACCCTCCAAACAATAATTGGAGGATATATTCACTTTTTCATTCCGTGTGTAACGCAACTAAATATTCCTCTAAGAAATGTATATTCTTGATCAGTGATCAAAAATAAGACGATCTAGCTATGTCCGTTCGCCCGTCTGCAGAAATCCCGATTCAGTCCAAACGAAAAGAGCCAGACCCTTGAAATTTGGTATAGATAGATCCTGAAAGATAGCACAGGTCAAGTTTGTAAATAGGCTGAATCGGTTGAGAGGGAAAAAATTTCTCCTAAGAAAAACTAGAACAACCTCTAACACCTTATTTTTATAGTTTTTTTTTTTTTGTAATATTGTTAAGCAAATGATATGTTTTTATGTCAAAGAAAATCCAAGGCGTTAAACTTGGAACCCGAAAATTCCACTTTTGGGCCCCTTCCCCTTTAGTGTGGGCATTTAAGTAACATATTACATGGAAAAATAGTGTAAATATTTCACAAATTGTATTCCTATATTGCTTAAAAATTAAATTTTAAAGCTGAGCTGTTCTCTGATTTTCCTCTCCATCACCGCCGAAGTAAAGATTATTTCAACAGCATGTCAGGGATATCAATAATTGTCCTCAAGAGCCTGAATATCTGTATTAGTAACAGTGGTAGGCTCAGTCGCTGGCTGAGAGTGCATGCAGGACCCATTAATTTCCTTTTTTTTTTGCTACTCGTTAGAATTTATTTTGTTCGCTCCCGTTTTTTCCAACCATATTATCTCCATGCCTTTTTCTGCTGCTGGTAAAGGGATTTTATAGAACCCAAGAGAGTTGCAGCTATCCTAACCCAACCCCCTAGGGCGGAGCAATAAACTGCATCAAAAAACTGCAAATAAAATAAACTTAAATTAAAAAGTCTTTACTTAATATCGTCATGGTGAATGCAATAGGCTGTATGTCAAATAAAATTGAATTTGGTTTTATTGTAGCGTTGTAACCAAAATTGGGGATCCTACAGCTGCAATTTATCTTATGCCGTTCAGGCAATCAGAAGCGAGCTTTTGCGAGCAATTGCAATATGCATAAGATAAATTTCAGTTGTAGGAGCCCCAATTTCGGTTACAACGCTACAATAAAACCAAATTAAATTTTTTTTTTACATACAGCGTATTGCATTCACCACGACGATATTCTGCCATTCAGATCCGTTCGGAAGAGGGTTAATTGTGTTTTCTCAGAAAACGGTAAATGAAACAATTTTTCTTTCTTGTTCTAAGCAATTAATATACGGAATCAGTTTCTTTTCCGAATGGAATCGGAATTTTTTATTATTTTTTTTTTTATCTTGGACCAGCACTCAGGGGATGACAGCTATATATGCAATGCATTGCGCCGGAACTGAAAACGAGGGGATAGTATTGAGGGGACAGATTAGGGAAGATGAGACGACAAAGTTTTTTTTTTGTAGCGATTTCAACCTTTATTACTTCGCCGGCTAATTTTTCGCTACAGGGCCGACGAAGGGGGGTGCTGTTACTTTGCTTTTTAGTACATGATAGTGTCAGTCGCTGCCAATTATGTTCAGTGATCAGTGACTATGCCTTCATCATTGAAACAGGCTGGCAACAACGAAGACAACCACGCACTAATGCTGTTCAGAAGAATTCAACACAATATTTCATGACTCAGCGTGGGCTCGAACTCACGACCCTCCGCTTCATAGTCTCGTGTTCTACTACTTCAGCCAACAGCACCCATTTGTGACATGGCCGATTAATATTAGACAACTACGTTTCCAAAATACTCTTATGATTGATTAAACGATAACTTATACTAAATTGAATTAAGATTCTATAGGGTAATTGTTCGAAATTTTTAATTTAAATCTCAGAAAGAAATGATAAATATTCCAAGGCACAAAGGCAAGTCAACATCAGTTTTTGTTATTCAACTTACACAACAGAACAGAACAGCTGTTTTCGAAAGACGCAACCCTTTCATCATCAATGCTAAGCCACCTAATAATAAGTGGTGACAAACACAATACACATGAGCACTGATGATGAAAGGGTTGCGTCTTTCGAAAACAGCTGTTCTGCTCTGCTGTGTAATTTGAATAACAAAAACTGATGTTGACTTGCCTTTGTGCCTTGGAATATTTATCATCTCTTTCTGAGATTTAAATTAAAAATTTCGAACAATTAGCCTATAGAATCTTAATTCAATTTAATATAGCAATATAAAAATGTTCGTTAAAATTCTTACTACAGATAACTTATGCTATTTCTGTTTTTTTATGCCTTCACTCTACTCCAGGTAACATAAACCATTGCTATTTGTTACATTTTGAACACTTATTTCAACAAAATAATTTATTATTATTAAGCGTTCAATTAACCTATGCACCACTATCGCATGCTAATGCCCCTAAAACTCTAATTGGGTTAAGCTCTGAGAAGGCTAAATAGCTAGCAGGACTCTTCCATATTTTTACACAACATTAAGCAGCGATTTATTTAATTCAAGCGGTACATTTTCTGATTGTTCAAACTATGGAACTCTAAACCCGTAAAATCTTGTTAATACAAGGATGGACCATGATGTGGGAAACCTAAATTTAATAAAAAATCTACTTCCATATAAATTTAGCTCGCCATTTTAACAAGTTTTTAATTAAATATCAAAGCAAATATAAAAAAAAAATAAAACACTTAGTTTTTTATCTACTATTTTTAATCCGTTTCAAGCTGTTTTCTTTTCACGTTTATTAAAACTTGTTTTAAAAAGAAACAATCGTCGTGTTAGCAATGCTTTTTCTCATCACTACATTTTAATGATCCTTCCAAATAAATATATAATTCTTTTATTTAATTAGTTGCAAAATTGCATGCAGCAAGCTGTGCACCATAAGGATAATATATAATAATGCTTATGGTGGCTGAAAGTAGATAGAAATGATGACGTAAAATGCATTTCAATTGAAAAAAATGAAAATTAATAAGGAGACTAAAAACAAAATTATGCAGCAAAGGGAGAGTTTTAATTTAAATAGGCAAGAGTATTTTACATAAACTAGTATTTTTAAAATGTACTTAATATCTGTTGTATTAATATTTTATTGTAAAATACCTAAATGGCATAATTTTATTAAACATTTTAGCTTAAAATTATTCAAAATGCCAAGTATTTTTATTTTCTTTTGTTTAACAAATACGGCCGAAACATATTTTAATATGATTATGCAAAAAATTTTATTTCATTTTTAACTTACAGCAATTGCGCTATAAATCTTTCAACAATATAATTTTAGGCAAATTGCATGCTAGGAGTTTATCGAAACTATTTGAAATTTTCTTTTAATAAAAATACTAGGGAAAATAAAATAAAGCAAAGAACTGTCTGTGTTATATTTCCATTTAAATTCAGTATGCAGTTGTAGTAAAATGTGGATGGAAATAAAACAGAAAGCAGCCATAACATACATTTGTTGCAAACTCATAAAGCAAAGCAATAGAATTACGAGCTTTACTCCTTCATGCCATATTTTTGCATTTATCTAAGTAAAAATTATTACCAAAACCCAATTGTTGCAACCCAAAAGGCATATTTTGTTAAAAATGTTAAACGAAAAATATGTATAATTGTTAAGTGTAACAAAAAAAAAAAAAACAGCTGCAGAAAGTTTCTACAAAATATCATTTTGTCAAAATATGTTTTATATATGGCGCAGTACTCTCCTTAATCTTATCGCATATATATTCCGCCCTCTTTGCAGCAAATATTATTGACACTCCTCACATTGTTTGTTGGGTAGGTGAGAAGGTTTTCAACAGTAGCTTTGTCTACAAACTGTCGATGCTTTCAATACCAACAAATGTGCACATATGTGTTACGACCCATGTCATGGAATCCTCCACCCGATCGGTTACCAATCTTCGGCCCGTCTGTGTATAGGATAGTTGTGGGGTTTGCTGTAATTGCATAGTCCTATTCCATACCTTCTGATATTATGGTGGTGTAGTGTGACTGTATATATCTAATTGGGATTCTATCACACGTGACCATGCGAGCATTGTTCCTTCGTAGCCTAATTTATACATGTGTGTACCCTTGCATTGTAAGCAAATACGCCACCGTCTTGCGGAAAGCCTTCTTATGCCCAAATGATCATTTAAAATTGAAACCGTAGAGCCATGGTCCGGCATCTTTAGTAGGTCCTTTCTTTCCCATGCAAATGTGGGTGCTGTTGGCTGAAGTAGTAGAACACGAGATTATGAAGCGGAGGGTCGTGAGTTCGAGCCCGCACTGAGTCATGAAATATTCATGTATGTGCTGTGAATCGCACGATTATCCAATCACATGCGAGTTGAAAAACGCCAATTTTTTAGAACGATTTTGAGCGATTGCGAACTCCAGCACACCAATTTTGTGACTTCAAATCGAAAACGCTTTATTTCATGCGATAAGCGATTTCCATCAAATGGACGATTGTGTTGAATTTTTCTGAACAGCATTAGAGCGTGGTTGTGTTAGTTTTTGATAACCTGTTTTAGTGATGAAGGCATATCACTGGCCACTGAACATAAGTGGCAGCGACTGACACTATTATATACTAAAAGCGGAGTAACAGCACCCACCTTCGTTGGCCCTGTAGCAAAAGAAGGTTGAAATAGCTACAAAAAACTGTCTATTCTCATCTTTCCTAATCTGTCCCCTCAATACTATTCCCTAGTTTTCAGTTCCAGCGCAATGCATTGCATATATAGGGGTCATACCCTGAGTGCTGGTCCAAGATAAAAAAAGAAATATGCATGGTGCAGAGTCCCCATCCTCCAATCAAGGCTAAGGCCTTGAATGGAGTGATGGTTTTTCTCCTCAAAAAAGAGTGCTTAATGAGCACACGAATTTCACTTATTTCCATTTTCGTGTCAAACCCTACCGACCGCTTTTTTTTTTTTTTGCTAGCAATGGCTGCCAAACACAAACTAAATGAAGCACATTGTTCAAATTTTAATATCAGTCAACTGAGAAATGCCTGTTGGCAGCATATATTTCAATTAATGAAAATAAGTCACTGGTTTATTGACCCACCCTCGTATATTATTTCTGTAATCTGTAAGGTAAAAATTTTGCTATAATAGAAATATTGCTGGTACTAATTGTTGAGACAAAATGCCATAAATTTCCGTCTACATCTATTATTATTATTATTATCCACGATATGCCACAACACCATTTTTGAAACGTGTATGTCTCAGAATGTAAAACTCTACCTGTTAGCCTCGTCAGTGTCTGCCGTGCACGTATTTTATGAAAAGCACACATATGACAAATTTATAGGAAACTTTCATAGATTTTAATATCACAGTCTTCTCTTATAGTTTAAGCTGCCTGGGTCTGTCTGTCTGTCTGCCTGCCTGCCTGTCTTCCTTTAGCATTACACAAAAATGAAATGTATGTCAGCTAACATTTTTCCATAACAATGTATTTACATGCATATTTGGAAAATTCTAGGTAATAACCGACGTACATGTGCTGGTGCATTGCTGATTACATACATGGCTTCTATCTACCCATTAAGAGATAAATGTCAAAGATTTAAATAAAAGTATGTTTTGAAGCAGCACAAAATTTTACTTTGTATGACAGAAATAGTTGTGTGAGCTAGTTTAGCGAATAATTTACACATTTAACGAGCGAGTATAAAAGTAGCGACATGATGCCAATCATTGTTGCCAAAAGCGAAGGAATATATTAACGTCTTAAAATTTCCCTGGCTGTTATTCTAATTAAATCATAAAATTTTTATATGATTCTTAAGGCAAATGGAAATATAATTTAGGTAAACATATGGCTGCATAAAACTTAGGCGGTTCTATAGTAAGAACTATACGTAAACGATTTTAATCAATTGGTTATTTATCTCATAAGTGCAATTATTTGTAGTGTTAGATTTTTATAATAGCTGATATCTTGCGATTTCTTCAAGGGTGTTGCTGGCCGAAGTAGTTAACACGAGACTATGTAACGGAGGGTCTTGAGTTCAACTCCGCGCTCAGTCAGGAATATTGTGTTGAATTCCTCCAATCAGCCTTAGTGCATGGTTGTGTTAGTTGTTGTCAGGCTACTTCAGTGATGAAGGCATAGCACTTGTCACTGAATATAATTCTCTTCAGTGATGAGGCGCATTTTTGGTTGAATGGATATGTCAACAAGCAAAATTGCCGCATTTGGAGCAAAGATAATCCACACGCCGTTCAAGAATTACCAATGCATCCCGATAAATGTACTGTTTGGTGCGGTCTATGGGCTGGTGGAATCATCGGTCCTTATTTCTTTAAAAATGAGGAAGGACGACGCGTTACCGTGAATGGAAATCGATACAGAATCATGATCAATGAATTTTTGGTGCCAAATCTTCATGATATGGACGTAAACGAAATGTGGTTTCAACAGGACGGTGCCACTTGTCATACTGCGGGCGAAGCAATGGACTTATTGAAAGAACATTTCAACGATAACATTATTTCGAGAAATGGCCCGGTGAATTGGCCTCCGCGTTCGTGTGATTTGACGCCACTCGATTATTTTTTGTGGGGATACCTGTAATCATTGGTTTACGTGGATAAACTAGCAACGATTGACGCTTTGGAAACCAGTATTCAACGTGTCATTGCTGAAATACACCCTAAAATGCTTGAAAAGGTGGTCGAAAATTGGACCTCCAGAATGACCTTTGTGCAAAATAGTCGTGGTGGCCAAATGCCCGAAATTATATTTAAATGTTAAATGACAAGAAATTATCTACCAAATAAAAATTTTTTTGGCCATTTCATAATTTGGCATGTGTTTTATTTAAATTTCAAATCAGCAAGCTCTTATAAAATACCCTTTAGCTACAAAAAATTATTTATCTCCTCATCTTTCTTCATCTGTCCCCTCAATACTATCGCCCCCTTTCTAGTTCCGGCGCAATGCCTGTATTTGTATCGGCATTATATTAAAAACATTCACTATTATTAAATGTTTTTATTTATTTTATTTATTCAAAAACCATAATTGGTGCTTTAAGAGACTCTCGAGACTTTGAGAGTCTCGACATGTATAAATTAAAATTGAAAATTGACCATTGACTTAGACTACTTAAAACTACAAACAAAAAGAAATAATAATTTAATTACTAAAAAGTTTTTTAACAGTCATTTTGAAAGACGATGCACGGGAATCATTTTTAATGTGATTTGGTAAATTATTCCTTAATTTCACAGCTTTAATAACGAAGAATATTTTATTCAATATTAGGAGAAAACGTCATATTACGAACACATTCTTAAATATTATCGAAACTTGTTGAAATAAAACAATGTGTGAATAGAAAGCATTGCATGTAATTAAAAATGCAGAAAAACGTGGAATGGCTAGAGGGAATGATTCGAGTACAATGCGCTAACGGTGGCGTATAAGCCTTTCGGCTTAACTTCTATCAACCAAAATGCTTCATTTTTCCAGACCACGTACTCAGCATTTTTACACAGAAAAAAGAACGTACCATGAGCAAAAACTCTAATGCAATTCACTTAATAAAAATTCAATTAAAAACATTTTTCAAATGTTTTAAATTAAGGAAGTACTAGGAGTACGTTCAAAATGTAAATTAATTGCAATTGTTCAAATCAAAAGCTCAATCGCTGCGCTTATACTTTGAACAGGTGATCATTGTTATATAACGATACGTGTTGTATCGTTATTTTATCTTGCATTTGTATATCAGAAATTGTACACTTTACTTTGATGCTAAATATTTATTGAGTTGTTCTCTATGATTACTATATCTTTAAAATTGAATTTAAATTAATTAAATATTTATTATATTTGTCTTTAAGGAGAATTTATTTAAACAAATAATCTATTTAAAGAAATGTCCGCAAACATTTAGGTGAAAAACTTATAAAATGTAGTCTATAATTAAAATAACAAAGTACAGGGTGTTTTTTTTAAAGGTATAGAGCTTCGAATTGAAATAAAACACAAGAAAATCGTTTTAATGTCCATCAATTTGGCTTTATTGGAAGGATAATTTTATGCCATTAATGTTTAAATATGATTTCGGGCATGTGGCCGCCGCGGCTGGCTCGAATAAAGCCAATTCTACAGGTCCAATTTTCAACCACTTTTTCGAGCATATGGGGCCGTATGTTGGCAATAGCGCCACGAATGTTGGCTTCCAAGTCCCCTAATGTTTCTGGTTTGTTGGCGTAGACGAGCGACTTCACATATCCCCAAAGAAAATAATCCAATGGTGTCAAATCACACGATCTTGGTGGCCAATTGACAGGTCCATTCCGCGAAATTATGCGCTCATCGAATGTTTCCTTCAATAAATCGATTGTGACGTGCGCTGTGTGGCATGTAGCGCCGTCTTGTTGGAACCACAACTCATCCACATTCATGCCATCCAATTCGGGAACAAAATAGTCGGTTATCATGGCTCTATACCGGTCTCCATTAACGGTAACTGACTCTCCAGCTTTATTTCAACACTTTGCTCTACAGCGGCAATTGTTTCTTCGGTGCGCACTGTTCGACGTCTCTGCGGATGCGTATTATCACATAGAGTAAACGTAGTGCGAAAACGATTCATGGTTAACCGAATTAATTGCTCTGATGGACGATTATGTCGACCATAAAATGGACGGAGCTTGCGGTAAACTTCGCGAACTGAACCATTACTTTCGAAATAAATTTGCACGATTTGCAAGCGTTGTTCTTTTGTCAACCTGTTCATGATGAAATGGCAAACCAAACTAAATATTAATCACTTGACAGCTGACAAAATGGCCGCCAGTTAAAAAAGTGATGCCAACTTAAAGTTCTATACCTCAATAAAAAACACCCAATACAATTCTGTATAAAAAAATAATTAGCAATCCATTTGACTTTAATGCCTGTATTTGGATATTTTGGACATGAAATGAGAATGAGTTTAAAAACAACGTTTGATGGGCTATTGCAATTGCACACTGAAGAAAAATAAATGTTATAAAATTATATACCAGTTCATTCCATCAATAGCCCATAGTCTGCAACTCATTGTCAACGTCACCTTAAAATGATATAGAAAATGGGAAATTTATGCACACTTTGTTTAAAAAAACTAACTTCTAATGACAGGCTCGGGATATTCTTTAATGCCTAGAAAATAGAGGCTATTAAAAGCAGTCAACTGCTGAAGAAAAATGGTACATAAATAATCTATTTTTAATATGACGTTCATGAATATTTTAAGTAGAGAGGAGGATATTGCTGTTTTGTATTATCACTTGAGGTTTTGCTGCTGTCAATAAAAGTGGTATTAAAATTTTGATCACTTGATTATTAGTTGTAATGCGATAGCTAACTATATCTTTGGTTTATATATATTACATATTAGAGTATGAAATTGTTAATAAAGTTATGCAAACTACTAGAGAAGAAATGATATTTGAATTTTAAAGCAATACTAAACTTTCAAAATCGATTGAATGATTGAGTCTATAGAAATAAAATTCCATTATTTGCATACTCTGGTGTTTGCCTTAATTTCTACAGCGATAGGTGAAGCTTTTTTCTTTAAGTGTAAAAGCTGATACACATGATTTGTATTTGTGAAAGTGTGCCAGCACATTCCTTTGTCTGTACCAGCCTAGTTAAGTGCATTTCTATTTATCAATGCAACACAAATCTGAACAAAAAATAAAATGCTCGACAAGATTGTTGTGTTAATTAAACACATGATATAATTATTGCTGATAATGTTGCTGTTGTTTTAATTGGAACTCTTAGTATCGAAGGACATTAAATGACAAAAGGAAGCAGAAGGTCAATATCTACTGCAATGACTCTTAAAAGATGCAGTATTGCATTTATGGAATTGAGTCATTCCAGATAAAATCACCAAATTTGAATGGCATAAATTCAGTACGATCTGTCTGTCTGTTACTTTTTCATGCTTAAACCGCCGAACTGATGTAGATGCAGTTTGGCATAGAGATATTTTGAGATCCGAGGAATAACATAGAGTTGTTTTCGTTTTTGGAAAGAAACCTATTGGCTGGTCAAGGGTGGTCGAAAATTTTTATGGACATGTGAAATTATTAAACTGATAACTAAGAACTTTTTTAACTTAGGTGCCGTAAAATACAACACATCATTGAAATATCAGAAAAATTAGCTGAAGTTTCACATATTCTGCGCGGATAAAGTCGTTGGTAAAAGCTAAGAGTATAATAAAACAAAAAAAGTCAGTTTTAATACCTTGTATACGCTGGTATGAGCGCATAAGCTTCCGCTATTTATAATGACTTGCACTTTTTATAATGACATGCACTTTTTATAATAACTTGTACTTTTCATAATGACTTGCACTTTTTATAATAACTTGCACTTTTTATGATGACTTGCACTTTTTATAATAACTTGCAATTTTTATCATGATTTGCAATTTTTATAACGACTTGCACTTTTCATAATGACTTGCACTTTTTATAATGACTTGCACTTTTTATAATGACTTGCACATTTCATAATGACTTGCACGTTTTATAATTATTTGCACTTTTTATAATGACTTGCACTTTTTATACTGACTTGATTTTTTTATAATGACTTTCACTTCTTATAATGACCTGCACTTTTTATAATGATTTGAAATTTTTATAATGACTTGCACTTTTCATAATGACTTGCACTTTTTATAATGACTTGCACTTTTTGTAACGACTTGCACTTTTCATAATGACTTGCACATTTTATAATGACTTGCACTTTTTGTAATGACTTGCAATTTTTATAATGAATGGCACTTTTTATAATGACCTGCACTTTTTATAATGATTTGCAATTTTTTAATGACTTGCACTTTTTATAATGACATGCACTTTTTATAATGACTTGTACTTTTCATAATGACTTGCACTTTTAAAATGACTCGCAATTTTTATAATGACTTGCACTTTTTATAATGACTTGCACTTTTTATAATGACTTGCACTTTTCATAATGACTTGCACTTTTTATAATTATTTGCACTTTTCATAATGACTTGCACTTTTTATAATGACTTGATATTTTTATAATGACTTGCACTTTTTATAATGAGAGTACGAATATATTATCATATATATGAAATTTATGCTAAAGTTCTGGAGGAATATATTGCTTTCAAATAGGTTGTAGTATTAAATACCATCATTTCTTTTGTCATCTTGTATTAAATAATTTTAATATAAACTGAGGGACTAGTTGAAATTGCTAGTTAGAAATCAAAACTATTTTTTAAAACATTGTCGCTCATGTTCGAAAATTATACGATATTCATATTTTAGGCAAACGTCCTTGGCATTTGTGGGAGATCTGCCCAAGACTGGTATACGTTTGGGGAATTTTTTTTTGAACCTTAGAAAGTGTTTACTTTTGGCTAAATAGAAAATCCGAGACAAATAAAAGTTGTCAAGATGGCGCATTATCCTTTAATAAATGTTACATCTAGTACTCCTTATAATTTTGTTTTCCTCAACAATTATAATTGAATATGTATACGATTTTGTAAATTAGTTTCGTTTTATGCAAACTTTAGAAAATGTAATGGATAAAACCTTCACTAGAAGCTATATAATTCTTTATCAAATGAGATAATACTTCGAAAAGAATGCTCATACACTAGTGAATAAATAAGAAACCCTTTTTAAGCCAAAATATAAATTCCTGTCAAAATGCACAGCACAAACGAAAACTATTTTACAAGTAAGTTTCGTAACCCCATATTAAGGAAACATGCACATGTGCATATACCTCACAGATGTTTATCATTCTACGACATCTACGATACTTGTTATAGTCGTATGTTATGGCAACATGGCATTTGGTTGCAGTAAATTTGTTTTGTCATTTCAAAACTATCTCAAGCATGCGAAAGATTAGAGTGACAATTACAGTATATTTCATTCTTAATGCTTCGTATCACATAAGGCATTCACATGAGGTTATTGATTGAAAGGTATAACAAGAATATTTCTGTGATATTCTGCAGAAAGTTTAGATTTCAATTAATACGTGTATATAAAAGATATTTCTTGCACATGTACAAAAGCCACATTTGTTGTATACAGATAATTTGTTAATAAAATATAGGCTTAACAAATTTGCAGATGTCAAACGTGATTAAATGGGATGTTTTCTATTTACTTAGTTGCTCTGGAAAGTTTTAATATACGAGGTCTGTTCCTCTCAATATTGTCTTTCCTCCTTCCTAGTTCTGGCACAACGCCGGGTTATCCTCTGACTGCTGGTTAGATTTAAAAAAAAAAACATAAAGAAAATATTTTTTAAATATTTTTAACTTTGTACATTCGATTAGCGTTTTGTTTAATGATTGTACGCTCGTCTCAAATATTAAATGTATCAAAGAACTTGAACTTTATAAAAAAAGGAATTAAAGTCTGAGAAGTGCTTAAAATATTTACAGTGATATTCAGTGATTGTCAGAAACAAGGGGTACAACCATTTAATAGAAGGTTGAGAAAATATGACAATCCTTCTGGACATCCCAGAATCTTAGCAACCAATGAAAATGTAGATAAAGTGAAGAAAATTGTTATGGACCATCCACGAATCACAGAATTGTCGCCATATCGGTTGATTCTTTAGTAACGCTTCATACTAAATTTTCAGAATTTTGTAAAAGAATAAAACCGTCGCATGACGGCCACAAAAAACGCAGTAATCATGCCTTAACTACGGTTCTCGCAGGTTTTGGCTACTGCGAATTCTTTCTGTTTCCATGATTGGAAAGACACGATTGAGAACATAAATATCGAATTTATGAAAGAGATTAAGTGCATATCAGAACGGTTACGGGAAAAAGACGATGGTATTATATTTGAGAGTGACTACTTTGAAGGGGACATATAGAAATTGAGAAATAAATAAATATTTTTAAAGAAAATAATCACACGTCAAGACAGCGTTTTGAAGTGTGTTATCATCGCTGTGATACAATTCTCGTATGCTATTTAAATTAAATCTGCTATCACATTCAACCAAGTCATATAATAAGTGGCCACATGTTAATATATGAGTGCTGATAAAAGTGTAGTGGCTTTTGAAAACAGCTGTTCTGTTCTCATAATGGTGACTTTCCCATGTACCTTGGAATATGTATCAAGTCTTTCTGAACTGAAACACGCTGAGAACTAAGGCAGTTAACATTTAGTTCAACAAAAATATTTACATTAAAATTCACCTTTTTTTATAGATCGCACTTATTCGTTCTTAATCTTTTTTTATTAAAGTTAGGAACTACTATTTGCCTATAATTTTTCTAAATGCATTTCTTAGCAACTAATTTCTAACTATTTTAAACTTATATAAATAAAAAAAATATTTAATATATTTTTGAGCCGAAGGTCAATTATTTTTTATATTTATGTTCTTATTCTTTGTGTAGCTTCTTCAGGGATATATAAAATTGTGTAATTTTAAATAAAATGTTTTTCCTTTTTTCAATGTATCACATACAAATAAATTTTGTTTGTATGTGTTTTGCTTAAATAATCATAATAAATTAATAAAAAGTAACCCTACAGGAGATCGAACTAGTATCAAATTAGTATTGTACCAGTACAAAAATCAACAGTACTAGTTCCCAACTGTGAACTTTTCTATACCATGTTAATGCTCAAATTAACATTGAGTGTATTTGGAAAATTAGTAGTACCATTGTTACTAGATGGAAACTAGGGAGATACTAGTACAATCAGTTCTGCATTAAGAACTGGTTTATATATAGGGTCCGCAATCTAACGTTTTTTTTCAACTAGTGCTTATTTCGTGAATGGTAACACTTAGCTCATGTCTAATTTTACAGATAATTAGCATTATCTTTCCGCTGAACGAATATGGTTCAGCATCCAATGCGTTTTCGTTTCGCTTAGAGTGCCTGCGATCGACTTACAGAAGATGCCGATTTTGCAAAAAAAAATCCTCTTTTCAGATGAAGTTTATTTTGATCTTGGCGGGTATGTAAACAAGCAAAATTGTCGCATCTGGGGCACAGAAAACCCGCACGCATACATTGAAAAGCTGACGCACCCAAAACGAGTCACTGTTTGGTGCGGATTTTGGTCCAGAGGCATAATTCGGCCATTTTTCTTCGAAAATTATCAAGGAGTGGCCGTTACAGTCAATGGCGATCGTTATCGGGCCATGCAGCCATTTAAATGAAATTATTTTCCATTATTAACCAGAAGGGTTGTACTTTCAAATAAAAAAGAAATTTGAGAAAATATTCAGTAGTTTCTTGTATAGCATTTTCAAAAAAAAAGTTATTTGGCGGACCCTATATAAAAAATACCTAAATTTATTGGTTTTTGAAATTTGTTAGGTCTTTGTCTTCACAAGCAATTCTTGGTTCATAAATTCTTAGTTTATAAGAGGAAATGGAAAGTTCCTTCCAGGCACACTCTATCCACTAGCACCTTGTACAACTTGAGTTACGTTTGGTACTCCACCGTATACCAAACACTAATGAACATACAATACATATATCAGTTTTTATTATTTTAAAAAACATCGCTTGTTTTACATATGAACATAAATATTAACAAAAAAAAAACACGTTTAAAAAATTTTAAAATTAGCTTTTAATGTAATATATTTTTTTTTAAATAAAAGCTGCGTCTTACATAAATTATCGAATAAATAAACGGATATGCAGGTGGCAAAGTCTTCTAATACTATTCTTTGTTTCAAATTTGCATTTGTTTAAAAATTGTAACAATTAAAAATAAAATAAATGAAAATGCGAATTAGCAATTCGCTTTAAAACATGATCAGAAAGTTATATTAAATTCTACAAGTCAAATCAATCTACAAATGAACTACTTGAAGTACTAATACTTTTCTGTATATCTTCAATCACCTTTTGAACTAGTGCTTGCTATACTAGTAATCGTACCAGTAGCTCAATTAACACGATTTAATATTTTTTGAAACACTATTTTAATTACATTACATAAAGAATTTAAAATTTTATTAGGTCCATTAAGAAAAAATGGATCAACTTTTATATTTGTATCCTTATTTTCAATAATTAACGCTTATCCTTCTGCAGGGAATTTCGAAGAATTTTATAAAATAATATTTTTGAGCCGATAAATCTAGTCTTAGAATTATATTCCTTAAGAATAGACACATATATAAATAACAAATAAATATATTTTTGACTTGAATTGTAGTACTTAATATATGAAATTTTCAAGTTCAATCAGTTCGTCTGGAGAGAATATCATTTTGTAATCAAATTTTAGTTGAATAACATTCACTTGGTTGAGATTATCAATCAATGGATGTGAAATAAAATACTATTGTGCTTCAAATGTTTAACCTAATTTTTGCTAGCCATATAATTACATGAAGACATACAAGTACATACGATGTTAAGCGTGTGCGTGAGAAAATTAATTTAGGAGCTGATACCCGCATATATGGTACATGTGTTATTTCAAGTTCCACGTACAAATAAATTGCTGTAAATGAAAATTAAAATGGGAATTGACAGAAATCATCAGCAATATTTTGACTGCAATGATTACAACTGTAAGGATGACATTAAGTAGTTCTTGCTGAAAATCATCATCAGCTACTACGAGCAGCGGCCTGGGGACATAGACAATTAAAGGTTTGTTGTGGTCAGTTACTTCAATTCATCATGGTGATATTTTTTTCTGTTTTATGTTTGCTTTGTAATCAAATTTACTTTCATTTTGCAATTGCACTCACACACTTATTTTTAATGATACAGAAAAAACAAATTGTCGTATACCTCATGTTTCAGTAAACGTGTGCCTCCATGAAACTCTGTACTTTAAATGGAAATTGCATATATAAAGAGGGAAGAATCGGACTCGTGAGCTCGCAGTGCTTCCTTTTTTGTACCCTTCACAAAAAAGTATAAGGGTATCATTCCGTGTGTAATTTCTTCGATATGCACTTGGGACCCCCATAAAGTATATATATTCTGGATCCTTATGAATAGCGAAGACGATTGAGCGATGTCCGTCTGTCCGTCCGTCTGTACGTGAAATCGGTTTTCCCAAGCCCCCAGAAGAGCTATAGACTTCGTTCTTGGACCGTTAGATTGAAAATGAACTTAAATTGAGTGCTATTGAAATTCAGAAAGATCCGATGTATGGTTCCAGAGCTGGGAAGCTTACACCTATTTCTCGACGCAAAATTTATACCAAAAATCAATTTTTTTTTAATGTTTGTAAATTAAACCAATTTCTTGCTTTGGGAAGCCTCAATGGTCAATTAAAAACTAAAAAAGTAAAAAATTTTTCCAGGGATGGGATATTAAAAATTTTTTTTTCGGCCTATTCCGTATTTTGTAGTACATGTAGTAACTTAAATTGTTAAAAATTTTAAGTTTTTCTTTAACAAAACCACTTTATACGTCATGAAGATTTGCATTGGCAAAAAAAAAAATATTCAAACTTTGCTTCCAAGGGTGGGAAACTGAATTTTTTTATACACGAAAGTAATCAAACTGGCAACTGATGTTGTTTTTTTTTTTGTTTTTTGCTAACTAAAACTGTCTTATAATTTAGGAAGATCAAAATTGGTATCAAAAATTCAGAAATAAAAAATAAAATTTCGAATCCAGGGATGGACAAGTGCAATATTTTATGGTACATGAACTACTTTATACCACAAGAAGCGTTGCACTGATAAAAAAACAAAACAAATTAGAATTTCGTTTTCAGGGTTGGAAAAATTTAAGTTTTTTTGATACATGCAATATTTTGTAGTAGATGTAATAACCAAAAATTTAAACGTTTTCTTAAATATAAAAGTAACCGATAACATAATTTTGATGTTTTAATTACACCTACTTTCTGTTTTGGCAAAAAAGAAAGAAAGAAGAATTACATCTGTGAAGGGTATTTAAGATTCGGCACAGCCGAATATAGCACTTTTACTTGTTTTTTTTTTTTTGAGTTGCTGTGACATGTATTGATGCTTAACACATCCTCCTAAATTGGTGTGTTTTATACATGAAATGACTTTCTATTACGCGAATAGGACTGCATGCTTCTGTAAATGTATAAAGTTGCTATTGTATATGTTAATGTGTTCTAAGTACACGCCAGCTAAATATCTATCAAAAAGAGTTGAACATGTGACAGTAACAGTAGAAGTAATTATGATTCCTATATGAAGTTGTTATTAAGGTAAATAATTTTGTTGCACAAAAGTAAATCTGAATTATACTAAACAGCGATATGAGTTTAATTAATTAGTTACTCAAAATTAGGTACCATCAAGTTAAGCAGATGGCAGATGAGTTGGCTAAGTTCGATTTTGTGGCGCAAGTATTATAAAGATCATTTCATTGAAGAAAAATGAGGAAATGAATAAAACGGTTGGAGTCTTTAGTATAAATAATGAAAAAAAAAACGCAATAACTAACGATTAAATTTAGAAAGTAATTACATTTTCATTGAACTGTAGCAGGAGCCAGTATTAGGTCTTGAGGCAATGACAAATTGAATCAACATATGTCAAAGATACAGAATGACAAGAAGAACGCTTTGCAAAAATCTCTAGACTAAAAGATACACTATAGTGGACAAGAAAAAGTGAAGTAAATAAAAGATAATTTCAGAAATTTTCGTAATTATTTATTAAAAATTTTGCATTAAAAATAAACATTTATTATTATTTTCCAATAATAAGATTATTTGATTTGTTCGCGCCATATATGCCCTTGTAGAAATATTGTTTGAAAAGTAATTGACATTCGGAATTTATGAATGCGTTCGTCATACCCCAAAATATCACATACGATAGTTATTTTCTGTTAACCATCAATGATTTAAATTCTTAGCTAAAAATATTTATTTATATTTCATTTAGAATATAAATTTTAATACATCAAAGCAATTTAAAGTCAATGCCAATTTTTCTAAAAAAAAAGTTCTTCTCCTATGAAGCGGCTTTAAATTTGAAGAGCTTCGTGAATACAGAAAATTGCTGAATTTGGGCGTGAGAAAGTTCTCATACATTTCCTGAGCTCAAATACCACATCCTTGGCATCCTTGGTGAACAACAGCCACACCGAAAAAGTCATGGACATTCATGAGAGAACTAACAGACTGTTATCAAACCCTTGGGTTCGTTCGAAAAATATTTTGTTGCATATTTAATACAAACTTGTCTTTTTTACACTTTAATAAGTCGCAACTTTCTCAGAAAATTACTTTTTTTATTTAAAAATAAAAAATGCATTCCTACTGAGACACTCTTTCTAATAAACTATTCATTCTAAATTAGAATTGATGTGAACACAATAAAATAAATAAAAAGAGTAACAGCACCACCCACCTTCGTCGGCCCTGTAGCAAAAATTAGCCGGCGAAGTAAAAAGTTGAAATAGCTACAAAAAAAAAACTGTCTATCTTCTCATCTTTCCTAATCTGTCCCCTCAATACTATCCCCTCGTTTTCAGTTCCGGCGCAATGCATTGCATATATAGGGGTCATCCCCTGAGTGCTGGTCCCAGATAAAAAAAAAAAAATTACATAAAAAATTTGCTTTGATTTGTTTATCAAAACCAATATTAATCAGTTTGAAACTGGCAGTAAGACTTTTGCCTCAACATTTTTATTTCATGGAACTGCACAACATGACATATTTTTATACTATTCGCAATATTGTAGTGATTTTCATTTCAAATAAAAATAATTGTTTAGTTTAGATATCGTGATTGCAAAAAAAATTTAGAGAAAATTAAATAGAATATGAAAAATGGTCGTCATATATTTTTATCTTTTAAATATATGAAGAGTGAAGCATTAAACACATTCAAAACAGCAGGATACCGACTACAGCCTGTCAAAAATAGAATACATGTGTTTATATGGGAGTGAATATTTTCAGGACTACACGACAGGTTGTTGTCCGTGCTACTTTTATGGTTGTAGTCAAATTAAACTAATTTCTATTTGCATAGGCGACAATAAACAGATTAGTGCTGCCAATACAATAAAAAGCCTTAAATAAATAAATGTTTTCAATTTTCTAATCTAGTCAAGGCTATGCAAATTTTAATTTTTTAAGCTTTTGTTTTTCTGGATCATATGAATTATTTTTAATTACTACCTTCTTTGTAGCCTCTTTTTGACCCGTGTAAATAAAACTATTTTTATTTGTTTTTATTGATCTATATATTTCAAACCTCTCGGTTCAGCATCTATTAAAAATGTTTTATTTTAAATTGTTTTATAATATTATTTATACACAAAATTTTTTATTTACCTAATTCCTTTGATTTATATGAAAATTATTTTAATAAATGTATAAAATTTTTTATATAATTGAAAATTATTAGCCTACTTCTGTATTCTAAATTTTAAGTAATAATTAGATTACAGTATGTATTTTTCAAAACGGGATCTCAGAGATCCTACTTGATTGCTTGCGTGTAGCGGGCAGCCACGTATACCAACAGTATGTATTAGTGTAATCTTTTTTATCACTTTTATAATTACAAACTACTCGTTCATGTTTAATTATTTGATTTACTTCATGTATTTGTAATTTTGTTTTATTTTGTTCAAATTTAAGTATTTTTGTATTTTCAAAATCAAAATCATGCTTATTTGAAATAGCATGTTTAGCTAGAGCTGTTAAGTTTGATTGTTTTTTTAAAGTTTTACAATCATATTGATGTTGTTTCAATCTTTTCATTAATTTTTGTGTAGTTTCTCCAATTACAATTTTTGCAATTTATTTTGTAAACTACATCCGATTTTTGTTAATTTTTAAGTTTAGATTTAAAATTTTTGAAAAACATTTTATTGCTTGAAATTATTGGTGGTTTCATTGCAAGTTGAACATTTGGTGTAAAATATTTAAAAACTTTGGACAATTTTTCAGTTAATGTTGGAATATATTGTTGAAAATAAAAAGTGCATAAGGTCTTTTAAAATTAAGGCGAAATGTGCTATAAAATTTTTAAGTTTTGTATTTGACTTATTAAGTAAAAATTGCCTTGCTTCAAAAATTAGCCGATGCAACGATACTTAATCTTTAATTTGCTATATACTTGAGAGCCGTTATCGATACAAGACGTGGGTTAGGGCACTTTGAAAATGAGATACAAAAAATAAATTAATTTTTTTAAAAATTCATATTCTATATTACAAGAATGTAAATTCACATGAATGTATTTTCAACATAGAAGAAATTCTAATGTAACCTAAATATGAATATAAATGCAAAGAATTACTTGGCTTGTGATTACTTGTAATCAAATATGATTCTTAGTAATTTTGCCTCAACTACTGTCAGTATGCATGATCATGAATAAATAAACACAAATTCAATTTCATCTTGCTTTTGTATATTTTTTAAAATTTTTTTTTTATTTTTATTTTTATTTTTATTTTTATTTTTGTAAAAAACCTTTATATAAACGTGTAAAACGATTATTTTAAGCTAAAGAAAATTTAATATGAAAAAACACTTATAAAGCAGAAAAATTAACACACACTAGTCAATTGCTAAACCTTGTAAAAAATTGCCATGGTACTCGTATAATGAGTTTTATTGTTAACAATATCGAGCCTTAACTGCCTTAAACAGGCACATACAAGCATTTACAAAATAACGTTAAAAATACCAAAATTTTCTGTGTTTGGCGCATATACTGTTTGTTGCTTCCGGCTGCAGTTGTAGGTGGTTCTTACAAAATGCATACCCAGCAAACAAATTTTGTGTATTAGGCAGCACCAAAGAGATATTGAAAGATAGAAAATTAAAAGTTTGAACAGTATTCAAAATTATCTAAGGTATAGAGGTATAGGGCAACAAATATCTGTAAGAACACAATATTCGTGAAAAATTCTTCTGCAAAAAATTTTACACGCTTTACAAATATTAATTAAGGGAGAAATGTTTTCATTATAAAATCTTTTGCTAAAGGCATCTCTTTAATATTGTTATTGTCCTATAATCAAAAATCTCAAAATTTTATACACATACATAAATACGTTAAGTGGTTAACAAAAATAAAAATAAAATAATATAAAAAACAAATACAAAATCAAGATGAAATTGAATTTGTGTTTATTTATTCATGATCATGCATACTGACAGTAGTTGAGGCAAAATTACTGAGAATCATATTTGATTACAAGTAATCACTAGCCAAGTAATTCTTTGCATTTATATTCATATTTAGGTTACATTAGAATTTCTTCTATGTTGAAAATACATTAATGTGAATTTACATTCTTGTAATATAGAATATAATTTTTTTTTTCATATTTAAAAAAAAAATTAATTTATTTTTTGTATCTCATTTTCAAAGTGCCCTAACCCACGTCTTTTATCGATAACGGCTATCAAGTATATAAAATTAATAATTAAGTATCGTTGCATCGGCTAATTTTTGGAGTAAGGCAATTTTTACTTGATAAGACAGATACAAAACTTAAAAATTTTATAACACATTCCGCCTTAATTTTAAAAGACCTTATGCACTTTCTATTTTCAGCAATTTTCATATTCTTGACTAGATTAAAAAATTGAAAATGTTTATATATTTAAGATTTTTCATTGTATTGGCAGCAGTAATCTGGCTATTGTCGCCTATGAAAATAGAAATTAGTTTAATTTGACCACAACCACAAAAGTAGCACGGACAACAACCTGTCGTGTAGTCCTGAAAATATTCACTCCCATATAAACATAAAATAATAAAAACTTATATATAATAACTTTTCACTTTCGCAAAGTCTAAACTTCATTGTTACAAAAAGAAAAATAAATGGAACGGGAATACCCGGTGAGGTTTATTTTTTATCTTGTAGGTATTGTTTAGTACAATAAGAAACTTTTTTCGGGACTAACAAAACACTTCCAAGATCTTTATTTCAGAGTAAAGGAACCAGTTTTCATACCTTTATGTGCATATAGCTCAAAAGCTGCGGCCAATATCATCCGCTTTTCAGTGGCGTAACATCTTGTTTTATCTGTCCTCTAAATATTATCTCCTACTATACCCTCCTTTTCAGTTCCGGCAAATTGCAGTCCACATGTAGGGGTTATCCCCAGAGTGCTGGGGCCAAATTACGGCATTCGATATGAATCGAAATTTGTATTTAAAATGTATGTAAATTTCGTTCGATATCGAATGAGGTAATTTGGCCCTTGATCTGAATTAAGAAAAACTGGATATTATCAGTTGTGTCATTGAGAGAAATATATACATGGATATTCTACTAACAATTGCATAATATGAATAAGCAATTCCTTACGGAATGTGCGTTCAGTTTGGCTCTTAACTTAAACAAATGGCATTTGACGAAACTTGACGAAAAGTTTCTCTCAAGTTTCTCTTAAGTACTTTGTAGTTGCACACATACGTATTGTATGTAATAGCACAGTTGCTTAAGTTTGCTTATGCATATTATAGTTGGGCCTTTATTCTTTCCAATTCTGTTAAGACACTGAAAATCGCAAAATTTATTGAGCTGTAAGTTTATAAGGTTACGAAAGTCGGTTTAAATGTGTAGTGTTCATGATTTTCAACATTTTCCAAAATTAATGTAAATTTTATTTCCCGAATTTATTAATTTTTGTTATTAAGATAAGTATTCTTTTATTGGACTCAATTTCAAATCTGCAAATTATTCTTTAAAAATTTTTATTAAATTCAAATTATAATTTATTTTTTTTGTAAAGAGCGGAATATTAGAACATTTAAAAATAGAAAATTGGAATATTTGGAATAATAATCGTCAGTTCTGGGGAGTTTCGTGCTAACCGAAAGTAATTTGAGTTAAAAATGAATTTAAGATGTTGTCAAATTCTATTTCGTTAAAATAACATGGATTAAATATTTGACATTCCTAGTGACTAGAGCCACCGTGGAAAGTGCAAAAAGTTGAACAAAGAACGTTGATGTGATGACTTAGCAGCCTCGAAATCACTACTAATCCATTCAGCTGTTTGATGATTTAAAATATTGTAATATTCCACTTTTAACAAAAAAATTATGATTTCAATTTAGTAAAAATGCATTAAAAAAAATCAATGAGTGTTCGAACTCACGGGCGATGTGTTAACACCTTTTTGTTTATTTATTTTATATTAAACCCACAAAAAACAAAGAGAATGCAAAGCAACAGACAAATGTACATACATACATTGTTATGTTTGTACATAAGCTACATACGTTGCTGTCTTGCTATCTCATTTTTATATATGTACGTATAACCACGTCACTATTCTCTTTGCTATGCATAAAACAAAACCGAAGATCAACATAAAACACTTTTTTAATATCACTCCAAATTAATACTCCGAATTAAAACACTTAAATCTCCGCTCGCCGATATCGGATCACCTTAATTTTTGGCCTAAACTTTGTCGAAACCCGCACTAGCGTTTTAATCCAAAAATTATTAAAATCGGCTATGAATTTCCGGAGAAAATCGCGTGGGAAAAATATATGAAAATCGCCCAATAATCATTTTCAATACCGACTGCCAAGCAACAACAACAAACAAACAAACTCTTACACTTACACTTGCGTATGTATTGAAACTGATAGTTTACTGCCCTAGAGGCGCGCGTATGGATGTTAACACATCAAAAATAATTTGCAGATTTGAAGTTCAGTCCAATAAAGGAATTATTATCTTAATAACAAAAATTTTTCTAAATTTCAAATCACATACAATTTCTTTTTTACAATTTCTCACTGGGTATGTGAAATCAGTTATACCTCACAAAAACTGTACACATCCGTTTTTTTTTCTCATGTTGAAAATGTTATTTACAAACAAAAATTTGCATAGAAATATTTAAAATGCTGTATTCTTTTGGTAACGTGTAATATTATTTTATGCAAATTACGTTGAAAATATTCTAATAAAAGAAAACAACATAACACGATAACGCGTAATATAAGTTTTTGTGTTGAAGTTAAATAGGAATGAAACTTAAAATGGTATTGTGTTGAAGTGGAAAATAAGAATTTAAGTAAAATTTACCAGAAAGGGATTTTTTTTTTCAAAATATCACTACTGTTCTTTTCTTTTAAGACAGACAAATCGGGGATATTAGGTGGGCGCTTACTTGTGTAAAAATAATATTTAAATAACTGAATTCACATCATAAATGAATAATTACTAGTTTTTATGGCATTAAAACTATTTAATATATAAATTAATAATTTTAATAATTGTTAATTTTATCAACGGGCTTAAGTTCGAATCTGCAAGACTGCAAACCATTTTTTATTATTTTATTAATAAATGAATTTGTTCAAATTCTATTTTATTAATTTATATTAAGATTGACAACTAAATTCAATTACTTGAACATAAATAACAAAGAAGCTTTAGTTATCAGCAGCCGATGGCTCTGGAAAAAGCGAAAGAGTTACATGGAATATTGGGAATATTAATCGTCAGGGTTGGGGAATTTCGTAACAACCAAAAAGGTAATAACTTAAAAAAATATGAATGTGATAACTTCTCATATTCAATTTTCGTTAAAAACATTGGTTAAATAGTTGATATTCCTACGAACTAGCACCACTTGCAAAAGTGGAAAAATTGAACAAAGAACGCTGATGAGATGGCGTAGCGGCCTCGAAATCAGTACTGATCCGTTCTGCTGGTTTGATGATTATTGAAAAATATTCTTAATATTCCAATCTTAATATAAACAAGTAAAAACGTTATATTCGACCGGGTCGAATCTTAAATACCCTCCAAATATTTATTAAGTGAATTTGAAATGTTTAACTTGGTGGGACAGAGTTCCTTTATATAATATCGTACGTCAACGCCCACTAAAGGGGGCGGGATTCAAATATATACAATATCATGTTTTCCACAGACGAACGCATGGGCATTGCTAGACCGTCTTAGACTTCATCACAATTCTCTTTGGAGGGTATAAAAACTGTATTTTGGCGGGGTCGCTCTGGCAAGGGCTGTGGGGGAAACATTTCACCTTTGTCATAAAACTCTAAAAATAAATGCTTGGGATAATTATATACAAAATTAAAATTTCTTTTTTTTGATAGGGTCATTTAGAGGGCAAAGGGGGAGAGGGGGTAGGGCAGAAACAGATACACATAAAACTGTAAAATTAAATGCTTGGGATGATTATACACAAAATAAAAAAAATGTATATTTATTTTTAATAGGGTCATTTAGCGGGCAAAGGGGGAGGAGGGGGTAGGGCAGCAACAGGCAGTCATAAAACTCTAAAGATAAATGCTTGGGATGATTATATACAAAATTTAAAAAAAATTTTTTTTTGGTAGGGTCATTTTAGGGGATATGGCAGCAACAGGCAGTCATAAAACTCTAAAGAAATGCTTGGGATGATTATATACAAAATTTCAAAAAAAAATTTTTTTGGTAGGGTCATTTTAGGGGACAAAGGAAGAAGGGGGGAGGGGGCTAGGGCAGAAATCAGCAGTCATAAAACTCTAAAGATAAATGCTTGGGATGATTATATACAAAATTTAAAAAAAAAAATTTTTTTGGTAGGGTCATTTAGAGGGCGAAGGGGAAGGAGGGGGTAGGGCAGAGTAGTACCAGGTTTCGTTTCAGCTTCGTCATTAAAGCTTAAAAGTGTTATTTTTAAGGAATGTAGGCTTAAGTAAAACAATTTGTTAAATTTTTATGCTATTTTTGCCTATAATAACGCCCACTAAAGTGGGCGGGGTCAAAAAATATTTTTATTTTATTTAATGGCTCCAAGTTTAAGGCGTTGGACCGTATTTGACATAAAAATATATCATTTGCTTAACAAAATAACCAAAAAACTTTAAAAATTATGTTGTTTTTTCTGGGTTGGTTTAGTTCTTCTTAGGGGAACTTTTTTCCCTCTTGCCCGATTTAGCCCATCTTCGAACTTAACCTGCTCTAAGTTTTCAAATATATTTGTGCCAAATTTCAAGAGTCTAGCTCTTTTCGTTTGGACTGTATCGTGATTTCCACAGACGGACGGACGGACGGACGGACGGACATGCTCAGTTCGTCTTAGATTTCATCACTGATCAAGAATATATATACTTTATGGGGTCTGAGATGGATATTTCGATGCGTTACAAACGGAATGACAAAGTGAATATACCCTCCAAATTCTTTTTTGGAGGGTATAAAAATAATAAATAGAATTTGAACAAATTCATTTATTAATAAAATAATAAAAAATAGTTTGCAGTCTTGCAGATTCGAACTTAAGCCCGTTGATAAAATTAACAACTTACATAAGAAAGTTCGACTAATAAAAATTCATACAATTTTAATACATAATTTTAATTTTCAACACGTATTTTCGAGACATTTGAAATTTATTTATTTGATTGTCAAGAAATTATGTTCCATAATAACTATGTTATATCGATCTTTTTTTATAATTGTATTATATTTCTTAAATTATTCAGCAATTTTTCAAATCTTCATCGTTGCGGATAATGAAGTTACACAGTGTGACAAAATATTGGAAAATAAAATAGTTAAAAAATTTGTTTGAGTCTTGAGGTTATTTTATATTAATATTTATTATTCTTCGATATTTCGCTAACCATCGGTTAGCTTCTTCAGGAAATTATTTGGTAGTCTGCTTTCAATGGCTGCCAAATACAAACTAAAAAATGAGACTATTAACCTCCTTGTTAAGCAATGTACTCGTAAAGTCGTTTGTTACTTTGTTATCCACTTTACAACAAAATTGTTTTATACCCTCCAAAAAGGAATTGGAGGGTATATTCACTTTGTCATTACGTTTGTAACGCAGCGAAATATCCAGACTCCATAGAGTATATATATTCTTGATCAGTGATAAAATCTAAGACGATCTGAGCATGTCCGTCCGTCCGTCTGTGGAAATCACGATTCAATCCAAACGAAAAGAGCCAGACTCTTGAAATTTGGTATACATATATCTTGAAGGATAGCATAGGCCAAGTTCGTAAAAGAACTGCATCGGGTCAGAGGGAAAAAAGTTCCCCTAAGGGCCATTATTACAACTTAAAGTTAGTTAAAAGTAAGATTTTGTCAGACGTATGAAAAGTTTTCCATTATTGCAAATTGGATTTAAGTTACCAGGTAGGATAAACTTACCTGTAATTTATCGCTCACTTTAGGTTAAAGTAGAATTTTGCAAACGATAATGTTTTTATACGTCCGATAAAATCCTACTTTTAACTAACTTTAAGTTTTAATAATTGCCCAATCATCTAAAAAACAACTTAATTTTTAGCGTTTTTTTGTAATTTTGTTAAGAAAATGATATATTTTTATGCCAGAGAAGGTTCAACGCGTTAAACTTGAAACCATAAAATAAAACAAATTAATTTTTGGACCCCGTCCCCTTTAGTGGGCGTTATAATATGCAAAAATAGTGTAAAAATTTAACAAATTGTTTTTCTTAAGCTTACATTCCTTAAAAAAAAACTTTTTTAAGCTCCTCCCCCTTTACTCCCTAAATGACCCTATAAAAAAATGTTTAAATAAATTTTACATATAATTATCCCCAATATTTATTTTTAGAGTGTTATGACAAAAGTGAAATATCTGCCCCACAGTTCTCGCCAGAGCGACCCCGCCAAAATACAGTTTTAGTACCCTCTGAAAGGAATTGGACACCATTAAGTATATATAGTCTTGATCAATGATGAATTCTAGGACGACCCCATACGTTCGGCTGTGGAAAACATGATATATATATAGTCTATTTTTAAACCCTGCCCCCTTTGGTGGGCGTTGACCTACAATAGTATAAGCAAAAATTGTGTAAATATTGATAAATTTATATTCCTTAACCGTATAAAAAGCAGAGATGTTCTCTGATCTTGCTGAGGTGAAACGTCTCCCCCACCGCCCTTCCTGGAATGACTCTGTCAAAATAGAGATTTAAAATTGGATACAGAGGTGTCTTAAAGGAACTCTGTCCTACCAAGTTAAACATTTCAAATTTACTTACTAAATATTTGGAGATTATTTAAGATTCGGGCCGGTCGAATGCAACGTTTACAACTTTGCAACGGGGAATCTGTTGTTTAACACAAAATTTGTAATTTTTTACGTGCCGATTTTTTCCCAAGTTTACAAAAAAATTTTAAAATTGATTTATGTATGAATTTCTATTTTAATAGTGAACCTTTATTTATGTAAATTGTATTACAGGATGTTAATTTTCCCAACAGGCTACAGGTTCAAATCTGCGAAACTGCAAATTATTTTTTTTTATTTAGTTTTATTTTTATTTTAATAAATGAACGTGATTACATTCTATTTATTATTTTTTGAGAGTGGAATGTTAAGAATATTTTTCATAGTCATTAAACCAGCAGAACGGATCAGTACTGATTTCGAGGCCTCTACGCCATCTCATCAGCGTTCTTTGTTAAATTTTTCCACTTTTGCAAGTGGTGCTAGTTAGTAGGAATATCAACTATTTAACCAATGTTTTTAACGAAAATTGAATATGAGAACTTCCCACATTCATATTTTCAAGTTATTACCTTTTTGGTTAGTACGAAATTCCCCAGAATTTATTATTGTGGGTTTTAACTAATTCCTATGCGCATTTCACTTGGGCTAATGCAGATCATCATTTTTTTATTGTTTACTTTTTAAGAACATTCATTTAACTTTCAATGAAACAACATATCGGTGTTTTCTAGGCAACTGCATTTCCCTTTCGCAATGAAATTTTGTATCCAGCATTTTTTTGCAGATTACATTTTGATTATAATGATTATTAATGCTTTTATTATATCAAAAATTATACATACACTGCGTGACACCATTGAAACAATTTGCAAATGTCTATACGACGAGTATATATCAATAATAGTGAAAACAATGTCTTCTTTGTGGCTGCTATTTCACGTTTCACATTTAATGAAACCCAATAATAATTGTTTTATTTATATTCGCTTGTTTCACTTATACGGCTTTGACCCAATTATACAAATATACGCATGTATGTACAGATGTGTGTGCTCTTGTATGAGGGGTAAAAAAATCACGCATTAACAAAACAATCAGAGCTCTGGCAATTTTTTTTCTTCTTCTCAAAATATAAATATGAGAAAAGATTGTATAAATAAGAAAATCTATATGCAAACACATCAGTATTCATCAGTTATGCCTGCGCATTTTTTTTTTACTGAACAATGGAACACAAAGTTAAAAAAATGCAAAAGCACGCACAAATACTGTTATGCAAAATTGCTTTCATATACTTTAATGCCAGGATAGAAAGTGAAATATTTTAAAGCAGATTTTTTTTTATCTCTCATTCCACCAGCCATTCAGAGAGGGCTGGATATGTATATAATTCATTTAGCTTTTACGGTTTTGGTGCATATTAAGGGATTGATGCTAGAAATGCTAAATTTTATTTTGGTTATTATATGTGTTACTTTTGATACAAGAAAATACAACTCTGTTTTGGTGGCACTATTGATATTAAAACCTATAAAGTGAGCCATATATGTATGTGTGTAGCTTTACCGTTCACTGTAGAAAATAAAAAAAAAACAATTTAATAAATCACGTCTAGAGGTGAAGGTACGGGACATGCGTTGACTGGTGGATGCATTGCACGTTTATAAATTGACGTTTATTGTTACGCCTTAAATGGGTTTTATAGACTGTTATACTCAATCGGTTAATAACAATATTTTATTTAAATTGTTAATTTTATCAACGGGCTTAACTGCAAGACTGCAAAACATTTTTTATTAATAAATGAACTTGAACAAATTCATTTATTAATAATATAATAAAAATTTTAACAAACTCATTTATTAATAAAATAATAAAAAATGGTTTGCAGTCTTGCAGATTCGAACAATAAGAAAGTTCGACTAATAAAAATTCATATATTAATATTTTATTTAATTCCATTAAGATTTATAGGCTAATTGTTCGAATATTTATTTAAATTCAGAGAGACGTGATGAATATTCCAAGGCACAAAAAAAAGGTCAATATTAATTTTTAATTATTTCATATTATATTTACTATGAACCGGAGGGTCCTGAGTTCGAGTCCGCGCTGAGTCATGAAATATTGTGTTGAATTCTTCTGTTCAGCATTAGTGCGTGGTTGTGTTAGTTGTTGCCAGCCTGTTTCAATGATGAAGGCATAGCACTGCTCACTGAACATAATTGGCAGCGACTGACACGATCATGTACTAAAAAAAGCAGAGGAACAGCACTCACTTTCGTCGGCCCTGTAGCAAAAATTAGCCGGCGAGGTAAAAGGTTGAAATAGCTACATAAAAACTGTCTATATTCTCATCTTTCCTAGTCTGTCCCCTCAATACTATCCCTCGTTTTCAGTTCCAGCGCAATGCATTGCATATGTAGGGGTCATCACCTGAATGCTGGTCCAAAATAAAAAAAAAAATATCAAGATTCTCTGATGTATTAAAGTTTCTTCCATGTTTTTAAAACTTTATGTTTAGACTATTCAAAAATGTTTAAACATATGTCAGTTGTTTAGCTGTCATATTAAGCATTTGCTACTATTTTAAACAAGGGGAACAAGAACGGGCCGAGGCTTCTATGTGGAGAACTTCAATGTAAGATCTCCATTCCGGCTCCAAGACTGTTCTACTGTCTTGCAAGCCGAAATCTCTGCTATTACTCGGGCAGCGAGGTGGCTGCCCGAGTAATAGATATCGAATGAAGATATCGAATGAAGATTCGAATGAAGATATCGAATGATATCGAATGAAGATATCGAATGAAGATTCGAATGAAGATATCGAATGATATCTTCATTGTTACAGACAGCAAGGCAGCCATCTCTGCTATTAGTGGTGTGAACAGTACATCAAAAACTGTGGTCGAATGCCGACTGTCTATCAACGATATAGCGAGACATTCGAGGGTGACACTGGTTTGGGTGCCGGGACATTCTGGATGTCCAGGCAACCATACTGCGGATGAGATTGCCAGACAAGGGACTGAATTGAGCAGTTCAATGATCAGTCACTTCACTGGCATTCCATTATCGCGATGCAAGTTTCTGATTCAAAGCGAATCATACAAATTAGCTCAACTTAGGTGGGAAAGCGTGGCTAACTGTCTCGTGGCAAGAGCCACGTGGCCCCATTATGACTTGCGCAAAACACGTGACCTTCTCAAGTTTGACAAGGCGCGCATGCGTCAACTGGTGACTGTTCTGACAGGACACTGTAGCTTTGGGACTCATGCGAGAAGGATGGGTCTTACATACAACGACTATTGCAGAAGCTGCAATGATGAAGAGGAGGAGGAGACTGTTCTCCATCTTCTGCGCCACTGCCCTTGCATTGGCAAGGACAGTGGCGCTGGGCTCCTGATTCCTGTCAGACTTAGACAGCCTGGCAAACATGGAGCTTTTAGGGGTATCATCCTTCCTCTGGGGTACAGGATGGTTTGAAACGGGGGAGGATATCCCTTAGGAGGTCCTCTGCTTAAGGGCATCACAAAGGGACCGAATTGACGGACCCAAGTGGATTGTCCCGCCAGGGACAACGGCCCTCTAACCAAACCTAACCTACTATTTTCAAATATTAAAAAAGCTTTCAACTTAATTTAAGCTGTTTTATTTACCATTTATTTGGCATATTTTATATTCCTCCTTAAAAATAGTTTCTCTAACT
Source organism: Linnaemya tessellans (assembly GCA_951800035.1). Lineage (NCBI taxonomy): Eukaryota > Metazoa > Arthropoda > Insecta > Diptera > Tachinidae > Linnaemya > Linnaemya tessellans. Next base: position 102,433,772 of record OX637533.1, on the reverse strand, counting down.
TTTGGCTTTTTGTTTTTATTTACTATTTGCCAAAATATATATTAATAACTACAATATATGGTTACTTATGTTTTCATAAAAAAAACAGCTTGCAAAGTCTCTTAATTAGTAACTTAAGCATTCAACTTTTGTTCAAGTTAGTTTTCAGCATTTGTAAAAATGTGTCATCAAACACCAACAGTTTTTAATAAAAGAACTGAAAGAACTGCAATGAAACAGAGAAAATTTAGTACAACAGCTGGTAATTGGGAAAGAAAAATGTAAAATAAAGTATATAAAGAAATTGTTGCAATGCTGCTGTTTGTTTTTGTAACAATATTATTTATACAAAAATAGTGTATCAAATTAATTGCCAAATTTTTAGGTAAAGAGTTTCAATATTAAATTGCAAATATTTCAGTGTTTTTTTTTTGCTGATGAAATGCATTATGCCGGAAATATAGGAAGAAAGTGATAGTGTAGAGGTGAAACTTAGTGACAGAGTTGAGAGAAGAAGTAATATTTTCTTTATTATTTTGTTGGCTACAGTTCCGATGATTCTAGGCTTTTGTCAGTTGAACATCCCTTAACGCTTAACACAATCAAGCACTAATGCTGGTTAGAGAAACCCGTTCTTTTATTAATAATTTGCGACCATAAACACGACATTTGGTCTCGTAGCCAATGTTTTAGGTACTTCACCCAACACAAAGGATCTCTCAACAGTGACTTTCAAACTTTGCCATTTGGTAACGGTGATCTTGTTGGAGCCACATCTGTCAATTTAGTTATTTATTCAGTCTGCTTTACCAAACCACATTAAAAGGAAAAGCATGCGAAAATTATTTTATGAAAATGCTCGACTTTTTCATGGAAAAGTCACTTTCAACAATGAAGTCCAGCTCTGCAAGAATGGGTGTGTGAACAAGCAAATTTGTTAGTTTTGGAAAAATACACATCCACATGAGATCCAAGAGTGTCCAACGAAAAATTCAGTGTATTTGAGCTGGCGGCGTCATCAATACATCACTGTCAACAGCGAGTGCTGTAACTTAAGGAGGCTTTAATTATATGAACACCAACAATATGTGGATTCAACCTGGCTACAAGCCACATTGAATATTCGTTAATAGAGATTTAAGGGCAGATCATCTCACGCAGGCCTGATATGAACTGGCCAACGAGATTGTGTGATGAGAGGCCGTTAGACTTTTTTTTGTGGAATTTTCTTAAGTCACCGGTGTACCCGATTAAACCACAAAAAATTCTCTCTCTTCTCATCTTTCCTCATCTGTCCGCTCAATACTAATACTGCATATGTAAGTTATCCCCTGAGAGCTAGACCGAGTTACAAAAAAAAAAAAAAAAAAAAAAACTCAGCGAACTAACCCGGTAAAATACAGCCTGAGTAATATGGAAAAATTGTATATTTCGGATGTGCTGCACCCAGAGACGCTTTGGCGGACATTTGAACTATTTTATATATCACATATAATACCATCAAAGAGGTTTTCAAAATGAATGAGAAACTTTGACGATATCTCAGACACACACACACTTTGTTTCATTTGAATTTAATTACAGAATCCGCTTAACGAAACACCCTTTAAATGTTTGCAACATTATTTTACGCTGCTGTTGTTATTGTAAGAAACAAAAGTTATACAGTAGCCGCTCGGTTATATGCACATCCAGAATAGTGAACAACAAAATTTAAACACATGGGGTTCTTAAGAGTGAACACAGCCTATCTCTATTATGTGAACAGCTTTCATCCGTTAATTTTTTTAAATGTTTGTTTGTCTTGTTGATAGTATGTTCTTCCCCGAAATAAGTGAAAAACCTCAAACTGTTGATTTTGTTAATGTTTTGAGTGTTGAGTTGTTGAGTGATTATCTTACATATTAAAAATCGGTTCTTCCCCGAGATAAGCGTGTGCGTACGAATACAAAAAAGCTTTTTGAAGTCTTTAGTGTTCGTTACATAGTGCATCGAAGATGAAGCGCAAGGTGTTAACGTTATTAGAAAAAAGTGGCATTTTGGATAATGGTGCAAGCGTTACTTCTCTTGCACACAGATATGAAGTGGCCAAGTCAACAATTTGTGCTATTAAGAAAAATAAAAATCCGATTTTGGAAGTGACTGCAAGAAGTAAAGAAAAAGTTAAAAGGAGAACATTGAGAGAAGCTGAAATGTCGTTGGAGGAGGCGAAGCTATATCATTGGTTCAATCAACAAAAGCAAAATATTTAAACACACCAATTGAAAGAAAAAAGTTCTATTACTGCAAGTGATGGGTGGCTGCAGAAATTTAAGCGACGATTTGGTATACGGTTTTTATAGATATCCGGTGAAAAATTATCGTCCAATCCGGAGTTTGTCGAACCTTTTAAAAAAGAACTTCATTTTTTTAATAGTAGAACACAATTTAATGCATGATGAAATTTACAAAGCGGACGAAACTGCCCTATTTTGGAAACTGCTTCCAGACAAAACATACGTTTTAAGAAGTGAAAAAAGTGCACCTGGAAGAAAAACCGAAAAAGCACGTCTTACATTCCTGCCGTGTACAAATGCTTCTGGTGATAGGGAAGGCAAAACGGAGGCAATCGAAACATTCAATAAAGTTATTGTTTGGAGTGAAAATATTATATCTGATATTAATGATATTTTGGTATTGCGGAAATGCAGGGACAAGGCAAAATCTCTTGAAGCAAAAAAAGTACAAAAAAAAATATTAAACGAACTTCTTTCATGTTCCTTAATTATTAAAAAACATTAAAAATAAAAACTTAATTTAATAAAAGTCATATGAATTACTTATTTTTTATTCTCTCGATTTAGTGAACTTCTCCACATAGTGAACAGGCTCTGTTTGAATTAGTTCATATAACCGAGCGACTACTGTATTTGTAATAAAATATTTTACGTCAACTCATGCACGTCCACAGAAAAAAAAGAGAACTTAACTTTAGCACGTTTTGTAAACAAATAAAAATACAATTTTTGACCTTTTTCTTGCCGCAAGTTTGACTTATTGTAATTCACTCTTGTTGTTTGTTTGTTGTTCGCACGGCACAAAGTAAAATGAAAATAAAAAATGTATTTTGTTGACCTTAAGTGGTAATTCATTTTACAACCATGTTATGCCAAAATTAATATCAAATTATATGAAATATGTCCCCAAATAAAAAAAAAACTAGAAAAATATTTGCAAATTACATAAATAAGTAATACTGAAGCAATGTCCGGAGGTAATTCTTGAAATGAAATTTATAATCATTTACTGTCTCTATTCTTTATAAAAAATTTTCAAAATATCTTGCATATACTAATTCCATAATCTGTGCAAATGTTATTTGTGTAAAAAAGACAAAAATTTTTGTCTTTTGGATACACCCACAGTCCTTAGTTCCTTTCATTAAGAAATACATAGATTTTACATAAAATGTTCGACGATGTTCTTTTATATCCGGCCTGCTTTTGATATTCTGTTTATGTTTTTCTTTTCGTAACTTTCTTTGGTTTTTTTTTTTGGTTCTAATTAAATTTTTTTTAAACATTTGTAAAAAATTGAATAGTTTTTAGATTAAGTCATAAAATGAAGTAGAGAGAACAAATCTTAGTAAGAACGTTATCCTCTTTTTATCTCGGACCAGCACTTAGGGGATGAACCCCACACATGCAGTGCACTGCGCCGGAACTTGAAAGGATTGGATAGTATTGAGAGGACAGATGAAGAAAGATGAGGAAATAGAGAATTTTTTGAAGCTATTTCATCCATTTACTTGGCCGCCTAATTTTTTTTTGCTACACAGCTGACGAAGGAGGGTGCTGTTGCTTTGCTCCTTAGAACACGACAGTGTCAGTTATGTTCGGTGGGCAGTGCTATACCTTCATCACTGAAACAGACTGACAACAAGTAACACAAGCAGGCACTAATGCTGTTCAGAAGAGTTCGACACAATATTTATGACTGATATTTTTATTTTTATTTCTTTACTTAAATATTTTCGGATTATATGGACGCGGTGCGATGGACGTGGCATATTTCTATGATACTTTCCTGATATGTTAACTTCATAATACTGATAACTTGTGGCAAATTTCGTAACTTTTGGTGAAGAAACAAACATTTGGGGAGGAAAAATATTTTCAGGTTATATGGGCGGGATGGGTGGTATGCCGTGGGCGTGGTCATCTCTGATAAAACTTAAAATATTTCTTGACTGAGTTGATCAAAGAATCTAGGCAAAATTTCAGCGTTCTGCGAACTCTCGTTATACTTTTTTGCCATGAAATGCCATGGGATGTATGAAGAAATCCCACTATGTGCCACACCCACTTGAGATATCAAAAATTAAATTAGCCTATTTTACCCCCAAGATATCCCGTAATGTACTGGCAAAAAAAAAATTTATATATATATATATATATATATATATATATATATATATATATATTATTTATATATATATATATATATATATATATATATATATATGTAACTTCAACGATACTTGCGGCCTAAATTATTGTAAAGTTTCATTAAAATACATTCATTAAATTCCATCAGTAGTTTTTGCGTGGAAGAGGAACAAACATCCACACATCCACACTCACAAACATTCGGCTTTATAATAAAGGGTGTTTTTTTATAAAGTTTTTTTTTTATACGAATCACTCTGTTGTCTGACAGATGCTTTGACAGTTTAAAGTGACATCTCTACTCACTATTGTTTGGCAAATCATCATGAACAGGTTAACTCCAGAACAACGCTTCCAAATCGTGGAAATTTATTTTCAAAAACAGTGTTCAATTAAAAATTTTCATCCGTTTTTTAACGCAAAATTCTCTTCAGTGATGAGGCGCATTTTTGGTTAAATGGATATGTCAACAAGCAAAATTGCCGTATTTGGAGCAACGATAATCCACACGCCGTTCAAGAATTACCAATGCATCCCGATAAATGTACTGTTTGGTGCGGTCTATGGGCTGGTGGAATCATCGGTCCTTATTTCTTTAAAAATGAGGAAGGACGACGCGTTACCGTGAATGGAAATCGATACAGAATCATGATCAATGAATTTTTGGTGCCAAAACTTCAAGATATGGATGTAAACGAAATGTGGTTTCAACAGGATGGTGCCACTTGTCATACTGCGGGCGAAACAATGGACTTATTGAAAGAACATTTCAACGATAACATTATTTCGAGAAACGGACCGCTGAATTGGCCTCAGCGTCCGTGTGATTTGACGCCACTCGATTATTTTTTGTGGGGATACCTGAAATCATTGGTTTACGTGGATAAACCAGCAACGATTGACGCTTTGGAAACCAGTATTCAACGTGTCATTGCTGAAATACGCCCTCAAATGCTTGAAAATTTGGTCGAAAATTGGACCTCCAGAATGACTTTTGTGCAAAATAGTCGTGGTGGCCATATGCCCGAAATTATATTTAAATGTTAAATGACAAGAAATTATCTACCAAATAAAAAATGTTTTTTGGCTATTTCATAATTTGGCATGTCTTTTATTTAAATTTCAAATCAGCAAGCTCTTATAAAAACACCCTTTATAAGTAGGATACAAAAAATTTAATATTAAAATGTTATAATCAGTTTTGAATTTACTGGCATTTTTTGATATCTCCAGAACACCCCATTTGCATATGTCTTTAATATTTGAAAACTAAACTAAAATTTATTTAAATCTAGTCTTAGTCAATATTCTTTAAGATTAGACACATAAGTAAATATATACAAATGTAACAACAAATCTATGTCTGTTCTAAGACATTTAAAAGAAAAAACAAATCATCGTGCCACCAGAAAATGAATATATTGATATAGATGATATAGAATTTAATTTGCCTGCAGCCAATTCCTGAGAATCACTCGTTTAATTTTGTTACTACCATCCCGGATACTAGGCACTAGGAATTAATATTTCTGAATCCAAAAAATTTTCCATTATTTTCATAATACGATAACAAGTGGTAAGTGTAATAAAATATTCATAAATTTTCACATTCCATACGAGACGTATTGTTAAACTTGCTTATAATTCCACCCTCAACCAGCCTCAGCTCTAAAAGTTTATTTACAGACACACTTACATAAAGAGTAGACACTTTTTTCTAACTCCTTCTATGAATGTTTCTAAATTTTTATTCCTCCGCCAAATTGTTTAGTCCTATTATTCTATAATTACTTTATCATGCAAATATACTAAAGACATTCAAGTTCGTTGTAAGCCCATACCCTATAATAATATACATATAAAATACAGATGTGTTTGCAACATTAACAATAGCAAAAAAGAAAACGTAGCGACATCTCAAGAGATTAATAGTTGACACTGGCGCAAGTGTTTGTTCTTAAGTGCTAATTATCATAATATTTAATATACTTGTATATACTCGTAAGTAATAATAATAATGTTTGTCTGTGCCGTACACATTCCATGCGGCTTTTAGATCGAAAATTTAATATAGAGCAAATGGATTAAAGCCGTTAAGTAAATATATCTAATTAATAACTTGAATGATATAATGAGTTAAACTACAAGTTAAAGATAAACGTCTTTATTCATTTCATTTTTGAAAATAAATTCAAGCGTCTATGTGTATATTTGGAAGTAAAATCACCATCCGTTTATTTCATAGTAAATCTTGTGTTGAATCGATATCAAAAATTATCGAGTGTGTTTTTAGCTCAAGTAATTAATATGTAAGCTACGAAGCAAAATATTTAAGGTTCGATTCCGCACTCATGAATATGGTAGAGTAAGTGCGGGTAATATGGTATAGGCTGGTAATGTGGTATAGTAGCTTTTTTCTTAAACTGACAATATAAGAATAACGGAAACAGGCTTAATAGTTTGTTGCTCTCAGAGAATTAAGAGAGCAAGGATCTGTTTTATATTTGGTAGCCATTCTTGGAATCAGTTAAAAAAATTAGATTTTGCGCGGTCGACTTTTTTTCGGTTGGAGTTAAAAAATAAGTTTTTGTTTTAAAGGCGTATATTAAAGTTTTTAAGTGAAAGATTAAAATAATTGGTAAGTACTAACTAAGCAAATAATGTACGCAATTGCTCTATATATGTAGCCGTTATTTTTAAATATATAAATATCTAAAGTAAACACAAGTGCAGCTGTTATGGTATACTTTGAGTCACCTAATTTGGTTAGTATACCACATTACCTTCCAAAAAAAATTAGAATGCCGAAAACAGGTGAAATAAGAAAATGGGCAGCAGAAAATATGGAAAAAGCTATACAGGCTGTCTGAGATAGTGAAATGGGTATTCTTCTGGATTCAAAAACATTTGGCGTATCCCACACAACATTTAGTACACTATACCACTTTACCAGCACATTTTTTAAAATGGTCTTCAATGGAATTTGAACTATTTTCTCAAGTATCTCTGAAATTGTGGATTTAGTGTTTTTCTCAAATATATTCCTGGATGCACAACACATGTAGCATGTGGATGGTTAAATCATAGTTTAATCGAACAAAAAATAAAAATTTGGTAATCAAAAAACAAATAGGTATACCATTTTACCCGCACTTACTCTATGGAATTCTTCCGATCTACAATACATTTCAATGAAGAAGGTCGCTGAACATTGTCGACAGTGATTGACACTATCAGGTCTTAAAGAGCGCATTATAGCTTCTAAATTCCTTTGTTGGTATGTAGCCGTCCCAGGAGCGCGCTGTTAATCTGATCGTTTAGTACATGCCAGTTGTGATCAGTGACTAGTGCTATGCATTCGTCGAAAATTTGTGTAAAGTCAGAAACATCACAAATATTCCAAAGCGCAATGAAAATCAGCATTAGTTACTTACACAGCAGAGCAGAATAGCTGTTTTCGAAAGTCGATACACTTTCATCATCAGTACTCATATGTATTTTCTTAGTCACTAATTATTCCGTGGCTTAGTTGATTATGATAGCAGTTTTTTATTTATAAAAATTTTGTTAGGATATTGTTTACGAGAACTATTTCCGACCGATGGTAACACACTTTTATTTAAAACCCCGCCTTGCTGTTTAATTATTCTTTTCACATGCAATTTTTCTGAACTTTTTTGCTCCCTTATACCTAAGCCAAAATTTTTTGGTTTGAATTCTTTGAAAAATACGCTACAGACTGGCACTTTTCATAACAAACATCCACAAACATTTAAATATAAACAAGTAAAAACGTTATATTCGACCGGGTCGAATCTTAAATACCCTCCAAATATTTATTAAGTTCCAGGTTACGTCTCAGCTTCGTCATTAAGGCTTAAAAATTTTATTTTTAAAGAATGTAGGCTTAAGTAAAACAATTTGTTAAATTTGTATGCTATTTTTGCATACGAGTATAATAACGCCCAAGAAAGTGGGCGGGGTCCAAATTTTTTTTTTTATTTTATGGCTCAAAGTTTAAGGCTTTGGACCGTATTTGACATAAAAATATATCATTTGCTTAACAAAATAACCAAAAAACTTTAAAAATTATGTTGTTTTTTCTGGGTTGGTTTAGTTCTTCTTAGGGGAACTGTTTTCCCTCTTGCCCGATTTAGCCCATCTTCGAACTTAACCTGCTCTAAGCTTCAAAATATATTTGTACAAAATTTTAAGGGTCTATCTCTTTTCGTTTGGACTGAATCGTGATTTCCACAGACGGACGGACATGCTCAGTTCGTCTTAGATTTCATCACTGATCAAGAATATATATACTTTATGGGGTCTGAGATGGATATTTCGATGCGTTACAAACGGAATGACAAAGTGAATATACCCTCCAAATTCTTTTTTTGAGGGTATAAAAATCGAAGTAAGAAAATAACTTAGCTTAAATAAAGTATAACAAAAATTCAGTAAAAATCGGACAAGGAAAAAAAAATAATAATACCTCTTTTTAATAAGAGAGCCTCAATTTTACGCCCCCAGTGTTTCAAGCACTTTTAAAATGTATACAAATAAAGTTAAGGTGAAATGTTTGTAAACATTTTTGCTTATGTAGGTCACTTGTACGTTAACATTTACCATATAAGGAAAGTAAGAAAGCTAGTGATGTACGTAACTGAGTGTACATGACCTCCCACAATATTATTTTCTTTCTTTTTTGTGCCACTGATATAGCAACAACATCCACAATCATTTCTCTTTTATACACTTTGCAGCATATACGTTTCATACTCTAGAGCATACATTTTTACATGCATTTAACAGCTGATTTGTGGAATCCATAGATTGAAAATATAAGGAATTGAAATTACAAAAAAAAAACATTAAAATATAGAACTAAAAACGACCAGCCCTTCGGATGATTGATTATCCAAATATTTTTAGTACTCATCAGTTACTCAATGCCAACAGTAAATGAGTAGGAAAATAAGGTAACGATGTTGTCAGCGGAAAAGGGAGAATATTGGCTTGATACTAATAGCTGTATTTTTGAATAATATTATACAAAATAATATTGTAAAAGGTGCTTAACATAATAGCCTTCAATAGTATTTCAATGCAGGCAATGAAAAAGGAGCACAGTTGGGTAAATAAAATAGTTTCTCTTTATTACCTGCACCAAGTATGGCAAAGCTTATATAAAAGTTATTTAATACTTACGACCCTATAAAGTTTATATATTCTGAGTCGTATTGAATAGAGAAGTCGACTAAGCCCTTCTCTTCCTTGAAGCCAAAATCTTACCAAAATTATCAATCAAGTTTTTTAATATATAATCGATAATATTGGTTTTAAGTTCTTGAACTTTTGTGGAATTATTGCTATACACTTTCAATTTAAAAAAAAGCACCACAAAACAATCTAAAGGTATAAAGAATAATTAAATTGATATTCAAAATAAAAATTCGAAAAGATGATTTCAGTGGTGGGCAATTTCAATTTGCTACATAATACAGGGTGTTTTTTTTAAAGGTATAGAACTTCGAATTGAAATAAGACACAATAAAATCGTTTTAATGTCCATCAATTTGGCTTTATTGGAAGGATAATTTTATGCCATTAATGTTTAAATATGATTTCGGGCATGTAGCCGCCGCGGCTGGCTCGAATGAAGCCAATTCTACAGGTCCAATTTTCAACCACTTTTCCGAGCATATGGGGCCGTATGTTGGCAATAGCGCCACGAATGTTGGCTTCCAAGTCCCCTAACGTTTCTGGTTTGTTGGCGTAGACGAGCGACTTCACATATCCCCAAAGAAAATAATCCAATGGTGTCAAATCACACGATCTTGGTGGCCAATTGACAGGTCCATTCCGCGAAATTATGCGCTCATCGAATGTTTCCTTCAATAACTCGATTGTGACGTGCGCTGTGTTTCATGTAGCGCCGTCTTTTTGGAACCACAACTCATCCACATTCATGCCATCCAATTCGGGAACAAAATAGTCGGTTATCATGGCTCTATACCGGTCTTCAACACTTTGCTCTACAGCGGCAATTGTTTCTTCGGTGCGCACTGTTCGACGTCTCTGCGGATGCGTATTATCACATAGAGTAAACGTAGTGCGAAAACGATCCATGGTTAACCGAATTAATTGCTCTGATGGACGATTATGTCGACCATAAAATGGACGGAGCTTGCGGTAAACTTCGCGAACTGAACCATTACTTTCGAAATAAATTTGCACGATTTGCAAGCGTTGTTCTTTTGTCAACCTGTTCATGATGAAATGGCAAACCAAACTAAATATTAATCACTTGACAGCTGACAAAATGGCCGCCAGTTAAAAAAGTGATGCCAACTTAAAGTTCTATACCTCAATAAAAAACACCCAATATTAGCCAACTGAATTTTGTTTTTTATAAATTAAACATATTTTATAATTTTTAAAGGAGTTCATTGGTATTAGATATAAGAAAAGCCAAATAGACAGCTTTAAACCTGAAAAATTTTAATTTATATATAATATATATAGGATTTGAGTTTAGCGCATCAAAATCCATAAAGTCCACATAGTTTGATTTAAAGGAGGATTTTGCTGCTGAGCAGTGTTATTTTTACTTTAATTCTTCGAAATTTGTTTTTAAATCTCAGAAAGACATGATAAATATTCCAAGGCACAAAGGAAAGTCAACATCAGTTTTATTCAACTTACACAGCAGAGCAGAACAGCTGTTTTCGAAAAACGCAACCCTTTCATCATCAGTGCTCATGTGTATTGTGTTTGTCACCACTTATTAGGTGGCTTAGTTGAATGTGATAACAGTTCCTATTTACACAAATATTATTGTGAAAAAGAATACGAGAACTGTATCAACCTGATGTTAACATGTTATTGTTATAATACCCGTGTTACCGTTTGATAACAATACACATGAGCATTGATGATGAAAGGGTTGCGTCTTTCGAAAACAGATGTTCTGCTCTGCTGTGTAAGTTGAATAACAAAAACTGATGTTGACTTGCCTTTGTGCCTTGGAATATTTATCGTGTCTTTCTGAGATTTAAAATTAAAAATTTCGAACAATTAGCCTATAGAATCTTAATTCAATTTAATATAGCAATATAAAATGTTCGTTAAAATTCTTACTACATACAAATTTAAGCTATGGCTTGAGCTACCAATAATAAAATATTGGAAAAACGTTCACATGTACTTAAGTATAAAATTCAAACCAAATAAGTTTGACTTAGGTATGATGGAACAAAAAATTCAGAAAAATGGGACACGAAGAAAAATAATCAAACGGTAACACGGGTATTATAACTATAACATGTTAACATCAGGTTGATGCAGTTCTCGTATCCTTTTTCACAATAAAATTTGTGTAAATAGGAACTGTACTCACATTCAACTAGGCCACCTAATAACTGGTGACAAACACAATACACATGAGCACTGATGATGAAAGGGTTGCGTCTTTCGAAAACAGCTGTTTTGCTCTGCTGTGTAAGTTGAATAAAACGAATGTTGACTTTCCTTTGTGCCTTGGAATATTTATCATGTCTTTCTGAGATTTAAAAACAAATTTCGAACAATTAGCCTATGAATCTTAACTCAATTTAATATAGCAATATAAATGTTCGTGAAAATACTTAGTACATTTTTACTTTTAGTTTTCAAATGTTAATTAAATTAACTAAATTTTTTGTATGTGATCAGGAAGTTAATTATGTCGATTAAGTGTGAATTAACTTAATTAAAAATTTTTGTCTGAATGCCATGAAATATGAAATTTGTAATCAAAGAAATAAATTGATATTGAAAATTCGACAGATGGCTTCAGGGTTGGAATGAAAGTACGTCGGTGAAGGGCATACAAGCTTTGCCACAACTGAATATTACATTTTTACTAATATTTTTTTTTGTATGTAATGAAATTCAATAAGACTGTGTGGCAATCAACTTGGCATTGCAGGAGTTTTTCTGCTTTATTTCCTATTCAATTTATTCAACACCATTTTTCTGGTATTAGGCATCATAGATAATTGCTTGCATTTGTTTTTGATGTCAGAAAGAAAATTTTTTTATTCTTATAAGAAGTTGTAAGAACCAATTTTTCGCTGACGTATGGAAATATGCTTATAAAAGGAATTTCTAAAATTCTTTTAAGTAAAAATATTCTTAAGCAAAATTATTGCTTTATTAGCCATCTCATCATATAATATTGTTTCTTTCAACAATTATTGCTTTTATGCCACAGAATAATTTATAGCTTCCGAGTAAGTTTATTAGCCTTTGCTCACGTCCACGAATTGTTAGTAAACCTAAAGCTCCACTCACCTATAATAACAACAATATTATCAAAATGAAGATTATGTCATACAATCACTTTATGGCAATTAATCATACGCACTGTGGACCACTGGCGAGTAGTGCTTGTATTTAATAATCCAGATAATGTTTATGTGCACAGTTTGCTAAGAATGTATACATTTTAGCAGCAGTGAATGAAAATGAAATTCCTTTTGCACAGTAATTTGGTTTATTTTAATCACTTCTTTCCATAAATAAAACAAGTTTACATACAAAATATTTTCCCATGTTAATACAAACTATGCTTTGAAATGTATTTGAAGGCTAAACATGAAATTCATAAGGATATTATAAGTATCAAGCTAAATTTTCTTTTCTAACAACTTTTTAATAGCAGTATATATAATTTCTACAGTGCAAACTAACATTTCTATGCGGTTTAATTTAAATATTATGTAAAATTTTTTTATTATTATTAAATTCAGAAAGTGCCTTTAACTATACCATAAGTGCCTATATCTGATTATCAACATTACAAGCTGTTGTCTTCTGCCATCTACTCAGCATTTGACAGTAAGTTTGTTTATTGCTTTTCTTTAGACTGTAAATTTTAAAGTTTAAAATTTTTCTATACTTATTGCTTATACTGTAACAAAATTTCAGTGGTGAATATTTTATGCTCTGATTATATTAACTATAAATCTTTCCCTATGAGGTCCTATGCAAATAAAAAAGTAAAACAACAACATCAACAAACAAACAAACAATCATATAAAAGAGAATGTAGTCCAGAAGACAGGGTACCATCTTCTAGAATTAGATCCAAATATTTTACTTTGTTGTTTTATGTTAAGTAGCTGAATTTTTGTCAGACTTTTTGATGTTCCTAAATAAATTCATAATAGTATTCCCAAATTATAAGAAATAAATTTATTATGCAGCCCTTATAGCACTTTAATTATTTTGTTAGAGTCGTTTTGTGTCTGTCATTTGATTTATAGCAGTTGGCTACCATCGATAAGGATTTATTACTCAAAGTAACAAAACCCCTTCAACTGAACTGAATTTTTAAATTTAGAGAGGAAAAAGAAATTCGTACAAAAAAAAAATTAGATTCAAATATAATGTGACAAAGTTTTAAAACTGGTGGGGACAGTGGTGCAGTTATTAAAATGGATTTAAGATATTTTCCCAGTGAGGGATTCAAAATTATCGACTGGCAAAAGATACAATAAAATTACAGAGCATATTTTGTAAAGTTTGTTTGCTTGTGTAATTCTCAATTAATTTTTGGGAGTTTATGTATAAGCTGAGAGCTTTTGTTATTTTGGAATTAGGTTAAAGTCTACTGATGATTTGGTGTAAGAACCAATGAAATGCAGGCATATAGACATACTTGACCATATAACAAACAAAAAGTTGTACAATGAAATAAATCTGGCAATTATTATGAGAAAATGTTAACATATTCGCATATCAGTTTAAAAACGCTATAAGAGCAATAGTTCCTTAAAATAAAAATTAAAACATGCTGTAATAAATGACACATACTGAAAATGTGTTCCTTTTAAAGAAATTTATATACGTGCATGTGAATATAAGTTGAAGTATTATTCAAGCAACAGCCAAAGGTAAATAAAAATTGGAAGTAACAGTTATTACAACTACATTTTGCAGCCTCTAAAGAATATTTAAATAAAAACGGTCTTATATAAATGGAATTAAGAAATAAGCTATTTGTTTTGTGTTAAAAGGGATGGATAAAAAATAAAGTTAAATACAGCTGATGCACATGTCCATTTAATACCTGCATGCAGAATATATTCTACGGAGCCAGATAATCAAATATTCTCTTTTACGTAGCCTTCGAAAAAGTTAAGCAGATGCGACATATATAATTGCAACTACACTGGTTGAAATGCATTGGGTTTCGGACTGGAAAATGTTTTTAAAATAAATTGCACGAAAAATAGGAGTACGTTATAATTCTATATTTAGCTTTCTGAAGTATTCGCTTAATATCCCAATGCCAAACGCCATTTACCATTATAATAAGACAATGGGTGGAGTTGACTTATTTGACAACGCGATAAATAATTATCGCATTCAAGCTAGAGGCAAAAAGGTACTGGCCACTTTTTACCAATGCCCTTGGAAACTGCATTGTGTCTTGAGAAAAGAGGAAAAGACAGCTCCTATTTCGCAACTGGAATTTAGAATGTTCGTGATTGAATGCTTGTTGAAATCGGAAAATGTTGAGAGGATAAAAGCCAAAAGCAGTGTTTCATCTGCACTACCACCTGTTCGATGAGATGGTGTTGATCACACTATTGTTCGCAAAGATAGCAGATTGCGCTGTCGACAATGCAACAGTCAAACCATTTATAAATGTGGGAAATGTAATGTAGCTGTGCATCCCAAGTGCTTCAATGCTTATCATAATTAAACATATTTTATGTTTTTTAATAAGTTTATGCTAATTACTTTGATTTTAAGGCATTGAATAAAAATTTTAAGTTTACAAAAAAGGTAAAATTTATATCGTTAAAGCCCAGCGTTGCGTTTTCGCAACACGGATTAACACGGCTCCCACCGATTCCATTTTTTTTAAATTTTATTCGTATTATATTAGGGCCAAAACAAATATGTTCTGAAAATTTCATCGATGTAGCTCAACGTATACGATGCTGGGCCTTAATGGGTTAAGAAAAGTTTGCATATATTACAAAAATGCCTTTTGCCGAAAAATAAAATCTACTATTATGCGTTATAAAAATGTTTTTTTTTTATCAACAATTTTGAAACCAATTTGATTTATAACCTGATACATTATGGGATAGCACATTTCCTAAAAAAAAACTGGGAAAACAGAGGTTTACCGTTTATTCTTTTTTTTAAGTAAATTTATAACAAAGAATTACTTTAGTATTGAATAAAATATTTGCAAAACTTTATTTTGGATACAAAACTTCAAATAAACAAGAGACGCAGTAAAATTCCAAATTAATTCGAGTTTCTTTAAAACGAAGAAATCCAAAAATGCAAAGTTTAAGGACAACTAAATCATTATCATTCACTACAGGCTGATGGGGCATTAAAAGTTACGGAGGGTCTAAAGAAAAACCAAGGAACGAATTTCTTGTGCCGGCACTTCAATAATGTACAAAAAGGATGTATACGAAGTAAACATTAAATCCCAATTTCAAATTTATATGTAAAAAAAAGATAATAAATAAATAAATCTACATATGTGACGCGCAAAATAGAATGGGACCTAAGGGTAAAAACCGGTTTTGTTCAGGAGAGCCATTTTAAAGATTTAAATACGTGTATCTTTGGTGTACCATCACTGAGCAAAACGCGCATATCTCTGGGAAGGAACACTTTTGGGGCATGGGATCGGTCTCATTCGATGCTCAGATGTTGTCCACATAAAAAAAAATGAAAATTGATTTTTTTACCCTTTTTCTATGCGCTGTCACTTGTATGTATATAGTGTATATATAAAAATCAATCCCTGTCTGCCTGTTTCTTTGTTTGTTTGTGGACTTGTTATTTATGGACACCTTAACCAGCCAGCCGATTTTTCTGAAATTTTGACAGTACATTACGCGATATATTGGAAGTAAAATAGGTTAATATTATTTTTGATATCTCAAGTGGGTGTGGCACACAGTGGGATTTCTTCATACATCCCATGTCATTTCATGGCATAAAGTATAACGAGAGGTCGTAGAACTCTGAAATTTTGCACAGATCCTTTGATCAACTTAGTCAGGAAATATTTTAAGTTTTATCAAATATGACCACGCCCACTCGCATCCTGCCCATATAACCTGAAAATATATTTCCTCCCCCCAAATGTTTGTTTCTTCACCAAAAGTTACGAAACTTGCCACAAGTTATCAGTATTATGAAGTTGACATATCAGGCAAGTATCATAGAAATAGGCCACGCCCATCGCACCGCACCCATATTACTCGAATATAATTAAGTAAAGAAATAAAAATAAAAATATTTATACTAAAAATACATCAAAACAGTTTTTAATTTTCTAGAAGGTGGTCGCAAAGCATTAAATGAAAATCTTTTGTAAAAAGTCGAACCCGGCTAACGCCGAGTCGAGGCAGCTAGTAAATAAAAAAAAAAAAATATAAAATAATATTAATAAAATAAATAAGAAGCATAATCAATAACAACAAAACCATTGTTTCCGATTTTTTCTTCCCTTAATTTTAATATTATCAAGTCTACTAGAATAGGAATTTTTTTTTGTAGACTAAAATTTAATTGTTAATTTTTTCAACGGGCTTTAGTTCGAATCTGCATGAGTGCAATTTTTAAGTTATTACCAAAAAGGTAATAACTTAAAAATGTGAATGTGGGAACTTCTCATATTCAATTTACGTTAAAAAACGTTGGTTAAATAGTTGATATTCCTACTAACTAGCACCACTTGCAAAAGTGGAAAAAATTGAACAAAGATGGCGTAGCGGCCTCGAAATCAGTACTGATCCGTTCTACTGGTCAACCTTAATATAAAAAAAAATAATAAATGGAATTTGAACAAATTCATTTATTAATAAAATAATAAAAAATCATTTGCAGTCATGCAGATTCGAACTTAAGCACGTTGAAAAAATTAACAATTTACATAAGAAAGTTCGACTAATAAAAATTCATACATAAAATTTAATAGGTTGGGAAGAAATTCCGCGCAGGGACTCATAATTTGGTTGTGTACTATAACTAAATTCCTTAAAAGATAGTTGCGCAAAACAAAATTTGACAATATATGTTATTATTAATATTATTTTTATTATTATTATTATTATTATTATAGAATTATACATTCTCAACATGCGGTGGAAATCACCTACCGAGACTTAGACTCGTGTGTATTCAATGTTGTATATCTGTTATGCAGACGCGCTATTCTAATGTTTCGCTTATTATAGTTGATGCCTTAATAAAAATTGCCTTTTGCATTTTTGTTACCTTATTGTTTTTATTATTATTATTACAGTATTATAAGTTGTCAGCTTGTGCAGGAAGTGATATACCGGAGAATAAAGGTCCTGTGGTATATTTAGTTATTGTTCCCACAGATTTTATTATATTAATTTTCTAACACTTTTTATCTAAGTTGTGTAATTATACTATAATAATACTTTAATCTACAAGCTGTAGACCTGTTTTATATATAAAAACTAAAAAAAAAAAACAAGGTACTAATTTAAAATTTTAATATATAAAAACCACTGTGATGCTTTCTTACGCTCGAAATGCAGGTTGTTGTGCTATATTTTATTTTGTCAAACGGTGAAATTATAGAAAAATCTATACGTATATATACATATATATATATATATATATATATATATATATATATATATATATATATATATATATATTGAAGAATTTTTTTCGAAGACTGACAGATTCTCTCCCATTTAGTGAATATATCATTAAGTCAAATGAGCTTCATATGCCCGTATGCTACATACTCGTATGTATGCTTGTGTAGACTGAAAAGTTATTGTAAAATAATCCAACATCCGCTTCATGCTAATATTTTTCATATATTTATTTTGTTCTTCAGAAATTGTTGAATTTTTCTCCATCACAATATTTAAACAGTTAAAATTTTATTAAGAAAAAGGAAGGATATTGAGAAGCTTGTCAACACATGTTTATTTATGCATGAATATTTCTTTAGTTCATTGAGATATTTTACATATCTGGAAAGAAATATATACAAAAAGGTCTCAATGTGCGAGTATGTAAATTTCCGGTTTGCTAATAAAGTAGGGTTTCTATTTGATGTTCTGCAATTATTGTTTAATGTAAATACATATTTGTATATGTTTAGGTTAACATTTTTCCATTCGCTAATCATGTTTTGATTGTAGGAGAGAAGATCAAATATTACAAATATCTCCTAAGCAAATTGAAAAGCTTAGTTGATAAACATAAATAATAAATTAAAATTATTTTTTAGTTGCTTAACTGCCTTAATATAAATCCAATATTTTGGAGTTTTTTATACGTTTAAAGTTCCACAATTCAATAATTAATAGCCACCGGTACATAATTAGATGCTGTTTTTGAAAAGAAATAAATTGTTTTTCGAATTAAGATTCATAGGCTAATTGTTCGAAATTTGTTATTAAATCTCAGAAAGACATGATAAATATTCCAAGGCACAAAGGAAAGTCAACATCAGTTTTATTCAACTTACACAGCAGAGCAGAACGGATGTTTTCGAAAGACGCAACCCTTTCATCATCAGTGCTCATGTGTATTGTGTTTGTCACCACTTATTAGGTGGCTTAGTTGAATTTGATAACAGTTCCTATTTACACAAATTTTATTGTGAAAAAGAATCCGAGAACTGTATCAACCTGATGTTAATATGTTATTGTTGATTGTTGAGATTTAAAAACAAATTTCGAACAATTATCCTATGAATCTTAATTTAATTTAATATAGCAATATAAATGTTCGTGAAAATACTTACTACATATAAATTGTTTTTCATTAGCAACATATTTTACGATGAACTTTAAATTTTCAAACTACCTCCATAATATTTATTTAGAAAATTATTTTTTTTAAATATATATTTTTACTAAATTTTTAATTTCTATGTCTTAAAAAAAATAATGCGATTTGCTCATTTATCAGACATATGACTTCCACTACATTTAGGGAAATTATTAATAATGGAAAACAAATTTATAATCTTAACCTTATTTTATTCCCAATTCTAAGACTCAAATGTTAATATTTAGATTTCCTTAATAAAATCCAATAACGTTAGGGCCGGGAGCATAACTTAATGTCGTTTATAAAATAAGTAAAAAAATAAATAAATTGCAACTCAAATCTCGCATAATATCAGAAAGTGAAGATGCTTTTAAAAAGTTCCTTTAACAATTTCAATCAGATTTATTTCCACAAACAAATGCTGTTAAACACGTGTGTCTAAATCAGATTAAAAATCAAAAAGAAATGAGAATCTTTCGTTATATGTGCTTCTACATTAAAAATATTTTATAGCATTTCTCTTATAAGATGGAAGCCAAAAACAATGCACGTATATGTGTTTGTAAACAAGCCACGGCTTTTGAACTTTTTACAAAAAAAAAAAAAAAACAAGAAAAACAAAAATAAAAGTTGTGTATAACATACGTGTTATATGCCTGACTGTGTTCGCACAGTAATGAGATAAAGGAAAAGGAAATATAATAGGAAGAAAAAAACTACCACAAACAAATACTTATTTACAAATATCATTTGTATAAAATGCATCAATAAAAAATTTTATAAAATATTGCACACAAGCATAAAAACAGCGAAAAACAATTAAATATTGTAGAGGAAACAAACACACAAAGCAAAAGTAAAATGCATATTCCAGCTCAAATATCAGCCATAGAAGAATTTTTTAAGATATCCTCATGGAAAATGGATTAAATTTCTTTCCACTTTAGGTACGAATTTGCATTTATATTAGTGTGACAATTAAGTAGAAAATTTCCTTTTAAGAATTTTAAAAATCGGCCTTCAAATTTCTGCTGAACTATATATTAGTTTACTAAAGCAAGTCAGATATTGTAGATTAAGTGGATGTAGTGTAAGCGGCTTTCACACTATAAGACTGAGTATTAAGATTTGTCAAAAATTCGAAATAATATGAAAAGTCTTATAGTGTGAAAGCGATCTTAAGTAAAATCTCATAAATTGAGAAGTAAAATTCGACATACCGATGGCTCGCTCCATTTTTTGAAATTTTTCTAAAAGCTGAGACATTTCATATTATCAGGGTTGTTTTTTGCTGTTTTCTTACTACAGAGATTTCATGAATTGTTTTAAGTGTGATAGTGTGAAAGCGTTTTGTAATGATACGTTAGATTTTTCTGCATCTCAGGCATTCTCAAAAGAGAAATTCGAGTGAAAATCATACGACTCAGTCTTATAGTGTGAAAGCGGCTGTAGAGATACTTGGCTAACATTCCAATACTAAGAATCATGAAGATTGTACTCCAGTCCACAGCATGAATATGCTCTCGAATTTCTCCTACCTGTATTAATATTTAACTGTGTTAGGTCTACAACCTGTCTGAACGCCGAGCATTACCGACACTGATTGACATTATGTGATGTGCTGAAGAGCGCATTACAACAGCCTCCTCAAGTAAAATTCGCCAGCGAAGAATATATTAAAATATCTACAACTTTCTTTTCTCAATTTTCTTTAACTGTCCTCTCTACACTCTCCCCTTCATTTATGTTTTCTGAACAATGCATTCTATGACTGGGATTGATCCCCTGGGTGCCATCCATATGAAGATAAACAAGTAAAAACGTTATAATCGACCGGGTCGAATCTTAAATACCCTCCAAATATTTAGTAAGTGAATTTAAAATGTTTAACTTGGTGGCCCAGAGTTCCTTTATATAATATCGTACGTCAATCCCCACTAAAGGGGGCGGGGTTCATGTTTTCCACAGACAAACGTACCGTCTTAAACTTCATCACTAATCAAGAATATACATATTTACTTGATAGGGTCCAATTCTCTTTGGAGGGTATAAAAACTGTATTTTGGCGGGGTCGCTCTGGCAAGGGCTGTGGAAGAAATATTTCACCTTTGTAATAAAACTCTAAAAATAAATGCTTGGGATAATTATATACAAAATTAAGGGGTAGGGCAGCAACAAGCAGTCATAAAACTCTAAAGATAAATGCTTGGGATGATTATACACAAAATTTAAAAAAAATTTTTCTTTTTTGGTAGGGTCATTTGGGGGGCAAAGTATGACGAGGGGGTAGGGCAGAAATCGGCAATCATAAAACTAAAGATAAATACTTGGGATGATTATATACAAAATTTAAAAAAATTATTTTTTTTTGTAGGGTCATTTAGGGGGCGAAGGGGAAGGAGGGGGTAGGGCAGAGTAGTACCAGGTTTCGTCCCAGCTTCGTCTTTAAAGCTTAAAAATTTTATTTTTAAGGAATGTAGGCTTAAGTAAAACAATTTGTTCAATTTTTATGTTATTTTTGCATATAATAACGCCCACTAAAGTGGGCGGGGTCATAAAATATTTTTATTTTTTTATGGCTCCAAGTTTAAGGCGTTGGACCGTATTTGACATAAAAATATATCATTTGCTTAACAAAATAACCAAAAAACTTTAAAAATTATGTTGTTTATTCTGGGTTAGTTTAGTTCTTCTTAAGGGAACTTTTTCCCCTCTTGCCCGATTTAGCCCATCTTCAAACTTAACCTGCTCTAAGCTTCAAAATATATTTGTGCCAAATTTCAAGAGTCTAGCTCTTTTCGTTTGGACTGAGTCGTGATTTCCACAGACGGACGGACGGACGGACGGACATGCTCAGTTCGTCGTAGATTTTATCACTGATCAAGAATATATATACTTTATGGGGTCAGAGATGGATATTTCGATGCGTTACAAACGGAATGATAAAGTGAATATACCCTCCAAATTCTTTTTTGGAGGGTATAAAAAGGTTTAATTCAATATAATTGCTAGAAGGCTAGAATACTTCATTTATAATAAATTTGGCTGGTTTACGAAATTATGATTTATTTTTATTTCAGTTTAACTTTAAATGAAATATTTTTCCCAAGCCTTTAAAAAAATTTTAAAATTTATATTGAATAGTCATAAGTGCTAGCACTCATGACTAGCAAAAACTAATAAAGGGTTTTTCAACAAGGACTTTGCTTTTCAATTGTGGCAACACCAACAACATGATAGTTCTGGCATTTAGGTTTCTGAAGTGTTTGTAATAGATGCGCTGGCAATTGTTACATTGAATTAAATTTTTCTCGAAAATCTCATTAAATTAATTGAAATCCACTATGAAAATGATGGTTCTGTTAAGACTAGATCACAATATCTTCATAATGTACCGATTTTCGTCGGCTCACTGCAATAAAGTTACAAGTAATAAAGCTAAATTTTCCTTATTTGTCAATTGAATGATATAACGAGTGATTTTTTTGCTATTATCTTTTTGGCAACACTGGTTTTGACAGCTCACGCACTTTTCGTATCTTGTGTCACTGTCAAACATCTTCAGTTTGGTCTATAATTTAATCATGAATCGTCTTACAAACGAACAACGCTTGCAAATTATTGAATTTGATTACCAAAATGCGTGCTCTGTTAAGAAATTTCATCGCGCCCTTCTTATCGAAGAATTGTGTTCAGCGACGAGGCTCATTTCTGGTTGAATGGATACGTGAACAAGCAAAACTGCCGTATTTGGAGTGAAGAGCAGCCAGAAGCATTGCAAGAGTTACCAATGCATCCACAAAAAACAACCGTTTGGTGCGGATTATGGGTTGGCGGCATCATTGGGCCGTATTTCTTCAAAGATGATGCGAATCACAACGTTACTGTGAATGGTGAGCGCTACCGTGCGATGGTAACAAACTTTTTTTTGCCCAAAATGGAAGAGCTTGACTTGCATGACATGTGGTTTCAACAAGACGGTGCCATATGCCACACAGCACGCGAAACAATGGACCAATTGAGAGGCGAGTTCGGTGAACAGTTCATTTCACGTTTGGGACCGGTCAATTGGCCGCCCAGATCGTGCGATTTAACGCCTCTAGACTATTTTTTGTGGGGCTATGTTAAGGCTAATGTCTATAGCGACAAGCCCACTTCGATTGACGCACTGGAAGCCAACATTGAAGCATTTATTCGTGAGATACCGGCCGAAATGTTGGAAAGAGTATGCCAAAATTGGACTAAGCGGATGGACCATTTGAAGCGCAGCCGCGGCCAAGATTTGCATATAATAATCTTCAAACATTAAATTATAGCGACCCTACTATCGATCCAAATAAATATTTCATGCATTTTTTTTAATTTTATATGTTTTTTTTTGAAAAAAATTTCCGATAGCTCTTAAAAAATCACCGTTAATAAAGCCATATAGACTTATTCCAGAATTAATTGGGATATAATGCAATTTTGGTGTAGTACTTATGACTTTAATGCAGTGAGCCGATGCAAATCGGTATAATGTGCCGATAGTGGGATCCTAGGCCTTAAAGTTACATTTCGTAAAATTCGTGATATATTCGGACAACATAATCGTACTTTTGAGACTTTCTGTCAACAAGCAAAATTGCCGCATTTGGGCTTCTGAAAATCCTAGAGCTGTTATCGACATGCTCAACATGTCACTATGTGGTCTGGAAGCGTGATTGGGCCGTTTTTTTCTTTTCCAAGATGAGCCTGGAAACGTGGTAAGGGTCAATGGATCAAGCTATCGCGAGATGTTAACAACTCAATTTTGGCGTGTTATTGATGACGTGGATATCGCTGACACGGTGGACATTTGCCAGATATAATTTTTCACTCATAGTTGCCGAGCTTTTCTCTTCGCAATACAATAAAAATTTGAATCATTTTCATCTAAATTTTTTGTTTTAGTTTGTTCTGGAGAACACTCACTGTTCTTGTTGAAAAAACTTTTAATTTTAGTGTCCTACACTCTGGTTCTAAAAAAAAAAATAAGACAAATATTTATTTATTTATTTTCTGAAGAACTCGGCACAATAAACTTTCTCTTCTTTATTCCATCAGATGTGGAAACACAATATTAAAGACTGGCAAAAGCCATAATGAAAATATTTATTTAAATGCAGTACCGTTTGTTATCAATAAAGTTCACGCCTAAAGAAAATTTTCACTTTATTTGTCGTTTTTATTTCTTTGCTTTTATTGTTCAATTTTCAGAGCAAGTCAAAGTCGCTGACATAACAATTTTTCGCGTCAACAATAAGCAAACAAAACAATAGTTTAACGTACATGCATTTAATAAAAATATAAAAAATAAAAAGCAAAGAAAATAAAAATAAAGCAAATAAACTATTTTTGAAAGGCATGGGAGACATATCAACGAAAACAAAAGGAATGTCTGACACACTCTTAAATAAAAGGGTGCACAAACCGTTTTCATAACAATTGAAAAGACTTTTGCTTGCCGTTGCACACAAAATTTCCAACAATCCAAATGTTTAACCATACAGCCTTCAAGGCGAAAGCGTGGTTCCTACATGCTGGTCTTTAATTCTTTAGAGTAAAGAAAATAATTAAAAAGATTGTTCACTTATTTAATAAATTATTATTATTATTATGTGAAACTTATGGCAACTATAAACTAAGGATTCGTTTCGTTTTAAAACTTAGCACATAGACAAAAACTTAAAAGATAATTTTAAACACAAAATAAACTTAAAAACTTTTCTTTATATAAACACATATTTGCAAAATAAGACAAGTTTGCTTTTTCTTTAAAAGCCTGTCAATTTCACTCAATTCATTAAACGGTGGTTTTACTTTCATTTAGTTTCACTGTTTACAGTTCCAAATGAATTGCAAATATTATGAGGATTTATATAAATTTGAATTCTCTGAGATATTGAAGAAAATTGCAAAATAAAAACACAAACGAAGAAAATTGCAAAATAAAAACACAAAACTTTACTAAAAATATGGCAGTAAAAGTTATTTGGTTGTGTATCTATTTACATAGTTTTGCAGCTATTTACACTGAGTTCTTTAAAACACATACAATTCGTGAAAGTTAGATATCTTAATTTTATCTGTTTTTAGATTCTAAAACTGTGGTGACTAAAGAAATCCTTAAATAAAAAAACTCGTGTGCCGCACTCATCCTTAAAGTTAAATGTCTACATCTTTCTTTCAGAATGCGCATATTAAGATGGCGATGGATATGAAATTTCATAAAGGTGAATTTGATGCAAATCCAAATATTTTCCCTGCTATTCATAAAAAAATAAAATGTATTTGAAATCTGTTTTAAGACAATTTTGTATGAAAAAATTTTATTAAAATACATTTCAAACTCATTTTAAATTTTATGAATACCAGGGTTTATGTGTATGTATTATGCTACAAAGTACAAGGCATACACTTTTCGTGAAAGAGATAAAGTTTGATAATTAGAAGTACATATTTCAATTTTACGTGATTTTATCGCTCAAGCTGAAAAATATTAATGGGATTAACTTAAATTACCGGAGAATTGTTAGGACTTTCTACAATAATCAATACCCTAAATCAATACACTGAGTGGGTGCTGTTGGCTGAAGTAGTAGAACACGAGACTATGAAGCGGAGGGTCCTGAGTTCGAGCCCGCGCTGAGTCATGAAATATTGTGTTGAGTTCTTCTGAACAGCATTAGTGTGTGGTTGTGTTAGTTGTTGCCAGCCTGTTTCAATGATGAAGGCATAGTCACTGATCACTGAACATAATTGGCAGCGACTGACACTATCATGTACTAAAAAGCAGAGTAACAGCACCCACCTTCGTCGGCCCTGTAGCAAAAATTAGCCGGCGAAGTAAAAGGTTGAAATAGCTACAAAAACAACTGTCTATCTTCTCATCTTTCCTAATCTGTCCCCTCAATACTATCCCCTCGCTTTCAGTTCCGGCGCAATGCATTCCATATATAGGGGTCAGCCCCTGAGTGCTGGTCCAACATAAAAAAAAAATATGTTGTATAAAAGTGATAAAGAGCTTTAAAGTCCTTTTTCTTCTTGTCCCTTAATATTTACAATTGAAATTTGTAACACTCTTGCATAGCAATTTACTCAAATTAATGCATTTGAATCTTGAAATTACAATAAAGTTTGATGACATAAAAAAATAATAGAACTCAACTTCATATAGAAGTGTAACCTTTGACTTAAATGCAACTAAAGTTTAATGACTTGGAATTAATATGAGAATACTGCATGCGATAGTAAAACGAAGTGCAAATTAAATGTGGAGGTATTAAAATATATATTTATGTGTCCACTGACAACATAAACAACAACAAAGTGGCTGGGACAGGAAGTTAGCATTTACCCCTATTGCTTGTTAGCAACGCTATATTCTTATTCCCAATAAATCGATAGACATTCACAAATAAATTGGAAAACTATCTCGTCTCTCCCTTTTTCAGGACAATTATGACAGATCTCATTACAGAACAGGTCTATAGTACTAGCATGACTGTCGATTGTCCAAAGCCACGTCACCACTGCGACTACCCTCGATATATTCCTATGGTTCTTGTTTATTAATTATGTTCTGCGCCTTTAATTGTAAAAAATTTCTAGTGATCCTACAGTACGTGTACTACATCATCTGTCTTCAGTCTTTTGAAAATATTAATTGAGCAGGCAGTTCCTCATAACAATCGTTCATAGCAGAGCCATGCCTGTTCACTACCTGGCCTGTTCACTACCTGGCCTGTTCACTACCTGGCCTGTTCACTACCTGGATACGGATGATTGTAAAATGAGCTTGACTGCTTTGCCTAGAAAATACCTCCCTGCACTGACCAATTAGGATAGAGGATATAATATGTGATCTTAGAAACAGAAGTGCCGTCTGACTCTTGACAAAGATACCGATTTTGCTTTGTACTTTTTGGCGGCGACAGACACTATCATGTACTAAAGAGCAGAGTAACAGCACCCACCTTCGTCGGCCCTGTAGCAAAAAATTAGCCGGCGAAGTAATCTGTCCCCTTAATACTATCCCCTCGTTTTCAGTTCCGGCGCAATGCATTGCATATGTAGGGGTCATCCCCTGAGTGCTGGTCCTACTCCTAAAAAAAAAAAAAAAACATGGCTTTTTCCGCATCCGGTAACAGCTGTCTTTCTATTTTGCTTCCCTTCCCCTATCGCCTGGAAGGAATAAACATTTTAGACTGACACTATCATATACTGAAGGGCAGAGGAACAGCACCCTCCTTCGCCTGCCTTGTAGCAAAAAATTATCCGACAAAGTGAAGTGTTGAAAGACCTACAAAAAATTCTCTATCTTTTCATCCTCTCCTTTCTAGTTGCGGAGCAATGCTCTGCATATGTAGAAGATATCCCCTGAGTGCTGGTGCAAGTTAAACAAAAAAAGACATGCAATCAGAAGGGTCTCCTCATGACAGTAAAATCTAGATCTTCACTGTTTATCTTGCCGATTTACATGAGGATGGTGCCAATACATGTAGGTCGATCAGTATAAATGGTGATTTCTTTTCTGAAAAAATTTAACATTCATCACTGTTTTCCTAAGAAACTACAACTCGTCGCATTTTTAAAATAAAATTTATATTTCCGCAAGAGTACATGCATTTATATTCACTATTTCCAAATGCCATAACATTCCCATTTTTTATTGGAAAGTGCAAAATATGTAGCATTCTTTTTTAGAAAAGAAATCCACATAAGTTTATTATTGCGCCCACAGCCTTTAAAGGACAGTAGACAAACATCCTGCAACACCCATGCAAGCGGATTCTTGTATCTTGTAAAGTTAATTTTCTAAATACGTCATTGCTTATTTGCGAAAAAGTTTAAATTTTTTATAGAGTCTAGGTTTTAACATTTTAGTGGCCAAAAGGACTAAAAATCGTTTCACAGAAATTTACGAAAGAATTGAATATATTATTTTTAAACAATATTTATTTAACATTCATTTTTTGTGATGCAAAGAATAAACATGCTATAGAGGAAATGTAAGCACGCCTGTTTATTTATCTAGAAGAAATGTGCAATTGCTGAAATCTAGTTCTACTCCAATATATACAATTTATTTGCGAAAACGTATGAATGGTATTTCCACTGAACTAACCGCACACATAAAATTCATAAGTTGATTATGCCAAAAGCAATATTTTATGCAAAATAATCCGACTTTAAAAAAAAAGCACAGCCATTGAACCAGATTTTGTTACATTCAATACTTCAGGAATCTTCATCCAAAGTTATGGCAACAGCTACTTTTTCAATAAAATAAATGGCTAAAATTTTTGCACATGCATACGGCAGGAGTGACGGTTTTGCTTGCTTGTGGTTAACTCTGATCATTGTTTCTTATTTTTGATATTGTGATTGTTAAAATTTTGAACACGTTTAACGTATGAATAAATTGAAAGTTAAAGTTACTTCGTATACATAAGCACAATATTATAAGCACCGCACATCGTGCCAATGATAGTTGAAGCGTAAACACACAATCATGTGAATGCTTATGGTGTAAGCGTATTAACTAACAGCAGGATTCTCAGTATCAAGAACCTGCAAAATATTATTTAAATCTTTTTATACCAAAAATTCGTTTGAATTATGCACATTTGGTTGCCAAATTATTGTTGTAATATTTTTGTTTTTTCTTGAATAAAGTTTCTGCACAAAAATGAACTATCAATGTGATACAATAGGTGGTGTAGTAGCGTATACATAAACTTAGCACAAGCGTAAGCGTTACCCATAATATACTATACCATAAAATATGTGTGTTGTTTTCGTAGCAATGAAAAGTGTTCTTGAAGGTTTTATAACTTTCGCTTTAAATAAAATTGAAATAATATGTTTTTAGTATCAATGAAATAGACATTTTGTATCATTAATTCTTGAATGTGACTGGCGGCTGGATATGATTGCATGTCAAAGTGTTATATTATTACACCCACTATTAGCAATAACGCAGAGAATTGTAAGTCACAATTATCGGCGAAGACAAGAAATCATTCAAAGATAATAACATTTTCACACAAATTTTAAGGTGATGGTGGCTGAAGTACTTAACACGAGAGTATGAAGCGGAGGTGGTAGCAAAAATTAACCGGAAAAATTAAAGGTTCAAATAAGTACAAAAAAATGCTCTATCTTCTTCATCTGTTCTCTCAACAATATCGCCTCCTTTTTAGTTCCGGTGCAATGCACTGCATATGTAGGGTTCATCCCCTGAGAAAAAAAAGCAGTCGTATTACGGATTGAATGTATCGTCTTGAAGGGCAAGGTTAATATTAAACACCTTCAAAAAATATAAAGGCAGTGCTGTATCGGCATCTGTGGCGCAATAAGAACCACACCAACTAAGGCGATGGAAAATATTCTATCAATACTAACTATTCATATCCAGATTAAATACGAAGCAGCTCTGGCTGCTACAAGATTAATGGTAATAGGTGAATGGTTGACAAGAGAACACATAACAAAACACCAAAGTATAATACATGTCTTACCCAGGAGCAATGCTCGCACAGTCACGTGCGACAGAATTCCAATTAGATATGTACAGTGGACACTGCATCACCATAATATCAGAAGGTATGGAATAGCAGGGTGCAATTACAACGAATCGCACAACTATCCTGTACACAGACGGGCCGGAGATTGGTCATAACTTTCGTAAATACTTCGCCTGCCAGATCACAATACAGGGATAAAATGGTAAAAGGATATTGACAACAGACTACCAGTTCATGTATTCACGGATATTAGGAAAGTCATCGAGGCCCTAAAAAATGTACCGGTTCAATATCGGTGTGTATTACAATGCAAGGATGAGACAAACTCATACACGCATTGTGGAAGCATCGAGACAATATAGATTCCAGGACATCAAGGAGTACCTGGAAATATTAAGGCAGATGAACTAGCAAACATCACACTAGAAAATGCTAAGCCATTTAAAGTTTTTAAAAATGAACTATAGCAATGGGCTATTGAATTGCATATGAGATTTAGCGGCACTCTACCGTAGGTAGAGTGACTCGAATTCTATGGGGAAACCCAAATGGTAACAAGACAAGGAAAATCCTAAGATTAAGTAGGCCAGCACTATGGAGATTGGTTAATTTAATAACAAGACATTCAGAGTTAAGGTCACCTGGGTCGCATGGGTATCGATGACGATATAACATGCAGGGCTTGTCAGGAGGATGACGAAACACTTGAGCATTACCTGTGCTACTGTCCAGCTTTCAGTCAAGTCAGGAGACAAACATTTAATCAGGAAATTATACCAGATATGGAATGTCTTAGGTGTTCTAATTAAATAGACTTAAGAAGACACATTGAAGAAACTAGGTTTTTAACGTAATAAAATTCAAAGGTTTCTATGGTTTTTAATGGAGGCTCCCTATAATTGAATTGTAACTCCTTATAATAGAGGGCACAACATGCATATGAGGCCTAAGTGTAATCCTAAACGGATTGGTACACCTCTTGCCTACACCCCTCTTCTTCAATCTAACCTAAACTAACCTGATGGGCAATTAGAAGGACTATTGTACGATAAAAAAAAACTTTTTACATCGTCAAATAGAATTTTTTTAATAAATTTTTTTTTATTTTTAAAATATAAATTTTTATTTTTTTATTTATATTAATTTATTCTCTCTGAAGTACAAAATATGTTTGCTAGTTAATTTTATATGTTAATTTTATGTGTTAAGCTTTCCAGTTCTGGAACGGCATTTTGGCTTTGGCTGATTTTTAATAAATAGCACTCTATTTAGCACCATATCCTATTCATCAGAGTAAAAACTAAATCTCTAACTTTTCAACGGACTTAAGAAACCCGATTTCACTTACAGACAGGCGGACAACCCTTATTTGTTTTCCCTATTTATAAAGATGTAGAATATACATATACGTTATTACATATTGGTATTGAGGTAATCACACACGGAATGAAAAACCTATATATGTATAAATATATAAATATTTGGGGTATTCACACTTCGTGCTATTTAGTCATATTGTCATAAAGTCATAATATTTTAGACCAGTTTAAAAAAGTTGTTGTTTTGCTGCATACAAAAAAGTCATAAAATAATAACACTCTTTCAGGTATGTTTTTGTTTTGTCATAAAATAGCTTTAGAGATCTGAGTCGAACGGCTAAAAATCTTTAGGCGAGACGGCGATAGTACATGTTTGCCGCCGTTACTTATATATGATTCACGACTAAAAAACCTATACGTCTGTACATTAAATCACATTTTTATAACATAAAAAAAAGTAAAGGAGAACTAAATCGCAAAAACTAAATATATACAAGTAAAAAATTTTTCGTAAATTACGTAGCTGGCAGCCACTGTATATTTTTCCGTATGCCGCCGCAAAATAAATGTATTCGGCTCATATCAAGGCATCAGCTGTTTTAGTTTATACATACAAATTCATTTAGATATTATTGTGCATTAGAAGTCAAATTTAATAATTTTAAATAGAAATAGAGTTTTTAGAGTTTTTGGTATTTTCAAACAATTTTATTACAATTATCTTAATTATATTTTGCTTTGATAAAATCTAATTACAAATGTGTTGTTTTCTTATCAGCTGATCGATGTTTGAAATAGCGTACTAAGTTATGGCGGGTTGTTCACACTAGTCATATTTGTAGTGCTATTATTTTATGACTTATGACTACAGTGTGAATCCCCCAATTATATCACTTTTTTTGTAAAGCATATGCAAAGGCGATCGTTATTGAAATGTTGTTGTAAATTTGATATGCCATATTTTTAAAAAGGATGGCCAAGTTTGAGGTTAGGAAGTAAATTGCTTGACAAATTATAAAATGTTGGGAACTGAGCTGTTATGCTTTTACATATATTTAGTAAAAAGTTGGGAAATTTTATATGTTAAATATTAATTGACTATTATTTGCGTCAAAGGTCTATGACTTAGTGGTTTTTGATGTGTTAACATCTATACGCGCGCCTCTAGGGCAGTAAACTATCAGTTTCAATACATACGCAAGTGTAAGGTATAAGATGCAAGAGTATGTGTTTGTTCGTTGCTTGGCAGTCGGTATTGAAAGTGATTATTGGGCGATTTTCATATAATTTTCCCACGCGATTTTCTCCGGAAATTCATAGCCGATTTTATTAATTTTTGGATTAAAACCCTAGTGCGGGTTTCGACGAAGAGTTTAGATCAAAAATTAAGGCGATCCGATATCGGCGAGCGGAGATTTAAGTGTTTTAATTCGGAGTATTAATTTGGAGTAATATTAAACAAGTTTTTATCTTGATCTTCGGTTTTGTCTTATACATAGCAAAGAGAATAGTGACGTGGTTATACGTACATATATAAAAATGAGATAGCAAGACAGCAACGTATGTAGCTTATGTACAAACATAACAATGTATGTATGTATGTACATTTGTCTGTTGCTTTGCATTCTCTTTGTTTTTTGTGGGTTTAATATAAAATAAATAAACAAAAAGGTGTTAACACATCGCCCGTTCGAACACTCATTGATTTTTTTTTTTTTATCTTGGACCAGCACTCAGGGTATGGCCCCCTATATATGCAATGCATTGTGGCGGAACTGAAAACGAGGGGATAGTATTGAGGGGACAGACTAGGAAAGATGAGAAGATAGACAGTTTTTTTGTAGCTTTTAACATTTTGTACTTCGCCGGCTAATTTTTGCCACAGGGCCGACGAAGGTGGATGCTGTTACTCTGCTTTTAGTACATGATAGTGTCAGTCGCTGAATGATCACAAAACATTTTCCAACAAACTCATCTATTGTGCTGAGTAATTATAAGGAAGCCGTTAAGGAATAGAAAAATTTTATTAAGCACACTATTTACTTATATGTGACCTGCTCCACGAAAATGGACCTCTGGGCCGAAAAATTTTTTTTTTTACTTTTTGAGTGATTCTTATAGGAAAAAAACGCTCTTTCAAATGCCGCAAACCGCAAGTTTCTATGACTTTTAGTTTTTTTACAAATCACCTGTAAAGATGAACATAATTAAAAAAAAAATTTTAAAATGTGATATAAACAGATAATATATATATAATATTTGAAATTTAAAAATAGTTCAATATCAAAGGTATAAAATTACCCTTTTCGTCCCTTTTCGTGGAGCAGGTCACATATATGAAATGAATATTTACTTTTTGAATTTGGTCATATATAAGATTTTAGCCATTTGTTGTATTTGAAAAGGATCATAAAATAAAAAACTACAAATCATGACCCATTTTATCTTCTTATTGCAAATGTGTGTCATATTTATATGACTATTTATTCTTTTTACAAATAATACCCGTTTATTATACTTCCATAAAAAGATTTCAGTCTTATTTCAAATACCAGCTGTAATTATAAAAGCAACAATTGAGTGCAATATTTATTCTGGTCCCTTTCCATTTAATTGATGGTATTGATTTAAAAGCTATTGATACACACTATTTCACCTAACCAAAGCATTAGATTAAACTTTTAGCCTTGCACGGCTACAATTATGCGTAGTTTATTTTGATTTCAATCAATTTCTTCTTTTTGCACTCGAATAATACTTTGAATATTTGCAACTACAAATGAAGCACATAATTAAACACAGGAGATTAATAAAACATATCGATAATGCATTCAGGTTAAAGATTTCAATCGCAGTAATTTGTATTGTAGCATAGAGATTAATACACAATAGCATTTTTTTTCGTTTGTTTGTGATTTATTGCGTTTTACGAATGTTTCTGTACAAACTGGTTGGAAAGTTAAGAGATATTTATTAAATAGTTTATATTGGCAATTTTAGTTACGTTTTGTTATAACCAAAAATTATGTTTTTCTATACTCCTGAATTAAATTATTTTTAATTTAAGCTTAAATGATTATTTCCGTAAAATGTCCAGCCAAACATGGCACATGGAAAATACTAGGCAAAACTAATATGTACTTATTAAAATCAAATAAATGTACATACTTTATTTTTCATTTCATCTAATATAGAGGTAAACCGAGATAACATCGTTTGCATGGACTAATGACATTATTTTAAAAAGCCACATTGAGCACATATACACTTCAACATGTGAGCATGCAAATATGTATGCAAATAAAAATATGTTTATTTTTGCTTTTTGTATATCTATATGTATGACTGTTCTGTGGGGAAAATATGCAAATGGATTTGCGAAATTTCGCCAATGGCATACACATATGCTATTCACCTGTAGATTACCAATTTAGATACACGCTAATATGTATGTATTGGTTAGTAAAATATTTGGTTTGGTCGTTATATTTTTTTTTAATTAAATTTTTTAAGAGCAAATTAAATGCAGTTTTAGTTCATAAAAGCTTAAATGGACAAATGATTATGATCTGAAAATGTGAAGAGGAAATCAAATAATTGATGGAATTTAGTAAAATTAATATTTTGTTTAGCAAGACTGTTTACTGGTCATACACAAAAACTATTTGTAGTGGTCATAACAAAAGATACGACGGCATATATTTTTTAAATCAATTTCATGTTGCATGTGCACTGGTTATGTTGATAATGAAGCTCCAATGGATTTATATATTCCATAGAATCGTTTCAAATATTTTGTCATTTGTTTATAGTACGTTTCCATTTACGTAATTTTGGCCAAATCATTTCATTTGCCCAAATTAACTAATTTGCGATATATATTTCATATTAGCAAATTATCTCAAATAACTTAATTTACTTCCGGAATTTGTCTGTGCAACACTGTACGATTGCTATTCTTACAAAAGCAACCTTGTACAAATGAAAAAGTGACATTTAAGTACGGATAAAATGGCTCTGATTTTATTTGTGTAATATAATTTATAAAAAAAACTCAATTTAGATTTGCATTTTTATACATTTTCTTTTTAGTTTGCCATTTCAAGTTAACATCGAAAAAAATTTTTACTTTTTGCTTTTGTTAAAAAATAAACATATAATACTAGTGTCAAATTGATCTTGAAAATGCGGACACAAAATTGCTTACAACATAATGGTGCTGTTGGCCACAGACATAATCTGTTGGCTGAAGTAGTTAACACGAGACTATGAAGAGGAGGGTCCTGCGTTCAAACCCACGCTCAGTCATGAATATTGTGTCGAATTCTTCTAACCAGCACTAGTCCATGATTGTGTTAGTTGTTGTCAGCCTGTTTCAGTGATGAAGTCATAGAACATAATTGGCAGCGAATGACACTATCATGTGCTGAAGAGCAGAGAAACGGCACGCTCCTTCGTCGGCCCTGTGTAAAAAATTAGCCGGCGAAGTAAAAGAACTACAAAAAAATTCTCTATCTTCTTCATCAGTCATCTCAATACTATACCTTCCTTTCTGAAGGGTGTTTTTTATAAAGTTTTTTTTTATACGAATCACTCTGTCTTCTGACAGTTGTTTTGACAGTTTAAAGTGACGTCTCTACTCAGTATTGTTTGGCAAATCATCATGAACAGGTTAACTCCAGAACAACGCTTCCAAATCGTGGAAATTTATTTTCAAAAACAGTGTTCAATTAAAAATGTTTATCCGCTTTTTTACAGCAAAATTCTCTTTAGTGATGAGGCGCATTTCTGGTTAAATGGATATGTCAACAAGCAAAATTGCCGCATTTGGAGCAAAGATAATCCACACGCCGTTCAAGAATTACCAATGCATCCCGATAAATGTACTGTTTGGTGCGGTCTATGGGCTGGTGGAATTATCGGTCCTTATTTCTTTAAAAATGAGGAAGGACGACGCGTTACCGTGAATGGAAATCGATACAGAATCATGTTAAATGAATTTTTGGTGCCAAAACTTTAAGATGTGGATGTAAACGAAATGTGGTTTCAACAGGATGGTGCCACTTGTCATACTGCGGGCGAAACAATGGACTTATTGAAAGAACATTTCAACGACAACATTATTTCGAGAAATGGACCGGTGAATTGGCCTCTGCGTTCGTGTGATTTGACGCCACTCGATTATTTTTTGTGGGGATACCTGAAATCATTGGTTTACGTGGATAAACCAGCAACGATTGACGCTTTGGAAACCAGTATTCAACGTGTCATTGCTGAAATACGCCCTCAAATGCTTGAAAAGGTGGTCGAAAATTGGACCTACAGAATGACTTTTGTGCAAAATAGTCGTGGTGGCCATATGCCCGAAATTATATTTAAATGTTAAATGACAAGAAATTATCTACCAAATAAATTTTTTTTTTTTTTGGCCATTTCATAATTTGGCATGTGTTTTATTTAAATTTTAGTTCCGGCGCAATACAATGCATATGTAGGGGTCATCCCCTGAGTGCTGGTCCCAGTTAAAAAAAAAAAACGTGCAACGATATAATATCCTAAAATCAACTTAATTTGCTTATAGTGGCAACGTACTATTAGCAAGAACTGGATGCATGAAGGACTCTATATTAAGTATAAGAGTTATTGGTTGCCAGTCCGGAACATGTCAATGGCCACCGCCACCTTTTCTTAATGCTGTTGCAATGTCTGCAATAGCGGCATATATAAATAGAATCTAATACACAAGTCTATTAATAAATCTTAGGGTTAACAACCATCGACTGTATGTGCACTATAAATCGGCTGTAAAAAAAGCCTTTTATTGTTTGTTATTCTTTCTATTTCTATTTTCTAATTTCATGAAACAATTTTTTTTTACACTGGCCGCATTGCCATATAAAATAAATAAGTACAGGCACCGAGTTATCTTTATGCAAACTTTAAAGGTCTTAAGAATAAATTGGCCTCTCACGCAAAGTACCAAAAAATGGTAATCACTTTATGCACCAATGACAAAAGAACACATAGAAAACATAAGAATTTAAGTTATAAAATTTTATAAAAAAAATTAATAACGCTTTTTTTCTAAAATTTCTTTCGTTTTTCTTGCATAAATTCTTTTATTTATTTGCTCCAGATTTCAAATAATTTTTTCTGAATGTCAAGAGGATATTAGTTTGTGGTATCGATCGGTTTAAGTTATTAAAAAAAACATTTAAAAACAAAAATGTTTAATTTTGTATCGTTTCCAATTTAAAGGAAATCTAAGTTTTGAGGGAACTCTTTAAAACATGGCTGCCTTCAAAAGTAATAAGCGGTTCACAGACTTCACACACATACAGAGAGTAACACCTTCTCGAGAGTAGTCACGGCAGCTTAAAATGTCGAGATCTGGTGAAAGCTCGATTTTTTTTTAAAACGATGTGATATTAATAATATGCCGATTTTGTGAATATATTAAATTTTCTTAGCGTGTAGTTAAAAATTCTTGCTATTGTGGAACGATTTTTATTGTTTAAAACCAAAAACTATTTGAAATACATTGTAAAAGTGATTCCCTTCAGTTACTTGAAATAATAATATTCAAATGAATTTCAGTACTATTTGGTCCCCCTTCTGGTAGTCCTTCTTCAAATATAATACACTTGTGCCAGCTTCTATTTTAATTTTAAATTATTTCAATGGGTTCTTATTTTGGTTAACCGACATTAAACCTCAACAGCTGTTTCTAAATTTTTCAGGTTGGCAGCACTGAATTTAACACACCAAAAACAAGGCTGTACTTTTGTATGATGAGAAAATGCTGGTTTAAAACGCCACATTTATGTTATCATTATATATTTTTGGGATACATAATAATCAAACAAAATGAAATTTTTCATAAACATCGATAAAATGCAGGGACCGGAAATAAGAGTTATTTTTCAATTTTTGAAGAAATAAATCATACATAAATGAACATCGTAGAAAACTTTTAATTACACCATAATGATTTTTAGGAGAAATGCATCCAACATATTGCATGATTTTTAAATTTTTGATTTTTATTTTAAAAATCAAAAGTAAGAGTTATTTTTGATATATATATATATATATTTTTAAATGAAAAATAAGAGTTATTTTTGATTTTTTTTTTAAATCAAAACTAAGAGTTATTTTTGATATTTATTTTTTTAAATGAAAAATAAAAGTTATTTTTGATTTTTATTTTTTTAAATGAAAAATTTTTTTAAATGAAAAATAAAAATTATTTTTGATTTTTATATTTTTAAATGAAAAATAAAAGTTATTTTTGATTTTTATATTTTTATATCAATAATAAAAATCAATTCATAACTCTTATTTATTTGTTGATGCCGTATGTATTATAATATGCTGCTTCATTCAAATTTCGATATGAATATAATATATTATGTGACTTATCCATTATCAGCTATAAAAACATGAATGCATAGAAATAGCTTATAAGTTTTGGCTGCCATTCAAGTCAGTGTTAAGAGGTCGTTTTCAGGTGTGCAATTTTACCATTGTAATTGATTTTGAATGTTCCTCAGATAAATTATATTTCAAATCTCCCAATATTAATCTGAGTGCTGAAAATGACCTTTCTACACTGACTTGAGTGGCAAGTACAGAATGAACAATTAAAGCTAATTTTCGAAGCCATGGAAACACAAACATATTACCTATGTCACGAATTTTGAATTGATTTTTATTATTGATATAAAAATCAAAAATAACTTTTATTATTGATATAAAAATATAAAAATCAAAAATAACTTTTATTTTTCATTTAAAAATATAGAAATCAAAAATAACTTTTTTTTTCATTTAAAAATATAAAAATCAAAAATAAGTTTTATTTCTCATTTAATATAATAAATATCAAAAATAACTCTTATTTTCTATCTAAAAATATAAACATCAAAAATAACTCTTATATCTTGATTTTTTTGATAAAAGTCATAACAGTTACGGTCCCTGATAAAATGTAATCTATCTTATACCACAAACAACGTTCTGAAACTATGTGCTGTGTTCAATATTCTAAAGCTGGGGTCAAATTATCGCACTCGATATCGATCGAAATTGCAATACATTTTAAATACGAATTTCGATCGATATCGAATGCCGTAATTTGCCCCCTGGTTTGCTTTTAACAATATCTACTAAAGACTTGCTTATTTTATGCAATTTATTTTGATTTATATTCTTAACGGTTTCTTTAGAAAATTTGGAAATCAAAAGGCAGTGGCTTGCGAACATGCAAAATAGATGATATTTTTAGTCAAAACTTGATTAGTTCAAGCTTTAGATGTTAAAATTGCATAAAAATACAATTTTATAATATAACATCATGTACACGTCCAGGGCTTTTGAAATTCATCATATTGATATGGATCAATTTAAGATCAATTTATTTTTTAAATAATTTTTACGTTCTTTCATTATATTGAAGAACTGCACTTTTAGCATTGTAACATTTATGAGAAAGAGATTTTTTTAATGAGACCGACCAGATATCAGGGCATGCATTGTGCAATTACTAAGAAAAGCAGGAAATATTGTTAAAATCACTTCTTTGGCCGGCTATAAAAATTATATTTTAAAACATCACCTTCTAAAATCAGCTTCGTTTTTTCTATTTACTAACAATACCCCCCACTTAACTAGAAATATGATAAACACTTACATTCATTCTACTTGAAATGGCACACCGGAATAATATTATATGCCATTAGCACTATTTGCTCCCACACCATAATGTGTGCCATAGTTATTTCTGTACAAAAAAATAAATTTGCTATCTCAAACTCAAAAGCGCACACTTACCTAAAGACGCTACGCTAAATAGAAATCCAAAAAGTTAATGTAAAAGAAAATATGGAAATTATTTGAATGCAAGATTAAAAAACATAAATAGTTGTAAATTTTATTACATTTCAACGTGTTTAGCTCAAGAAATTACGAATTATCATAATTTAATGGAGAAAATTGTGAAATTTTACCCCTTCTGCTTTTAAAAGAATTTACATATTTATGAGGTATGCGTTATCAAATATATATAATCAGAGAACGTGATGGAATGTTAAGCTTTTTGCTCAAGAAATCTCTGGGGGAAAATAAAAAATTGTATTGTCACTTTTTAAAAATAGCTTGATATTTTTTTTTTTTTAATTACAGATGAAAATTAAATGCGTGCAAAAGGAACCGACTCCAATGAGTTTGGCATTTTATATATTTTTGTAACGTGATCAAAGCAGTGAAGTAACAAAGGTAAGCAATTAAATGTTTCTATGAGCACTAACTTTTCCTGATGTCATGTTATTTTTCAGTGGAATCAATATTATTCACATCTTAGTACAATCTAGGATTGAGATGATATATTGAAGAAAATATTTGTTTATTAAAATGTAAAATTTCAAACAAAGTTATTGTCATATAGTAACAGCTTCATGTAGTAACTAAATAATTATAGAAGTTTTTATAATAAATCCCAATCAAAAAGCATGCCGATATGTAAGAGATACATACTTTAAATTCACACAAAAAAAACTAGTTAGCACTATCATCTATAAAAGTTTTTATACCTTGAAGTTATAATCATTTAGGTCGAAGGGAATGCAAATGATCTCAAATATATTCCTCACTTAATTTGAATACAGAAAAAGTTTCTTTTTAACAAAAAATTTACACAGAACAAGTGAAAAGGTTATATTCGACCGGGTCGATTCTTAAATACCCTCCAAATATTTAGTAAGTAAATTTAAAATATGTAGTAAGAATTTTAACGAACATTTTATATTGCTATATTAAATTGAATTAAGTTTCTATAGGCTATTTATTCGAAATTTTTAATTTAAATCTCAGAAAGACATGATAAATATTCCAAGGCACAAAGTCAAGTCAACATCAGTTTTTGTTATCCAACTTACACAGCAGAGCAGAACAGCTGTTTTCGAAAGACGCAACCCTTTCATCATCAGTGCTCATGTGTATTGTGTTTGTCACCACTTGGAATATTTATCATGTCTTTCTGAGATTTAAATTAAAAATTTCGAACAATTAGCCTATAGAATCTTAATTCAATTAAATTTAAAATGTTTAACTTGGTGGGACAGAGTTCCTTTAAGACATCTCTGTACCCAGTTTTAAATCTCTATTTTGGCAGAGTCATTCCGGGAAGGGCAGTGGGGAAGACGTTTCACCTCTTCTTATAGGCTTAAGGAATAAAAATTGTTCAATTTTTACACCTTTTTTGCAAATAATATCGTACGTAAAAGCCTACTAAAGGGGGCGGGGTCCAAAAATAGACTATATCATGTTTTCCGCAGGCGGTCATGGATAGATCGTCTTAGACTTCATCACTGCTCAAGAATATAAATACTTAATGGGGTCCAATTCTTTTTGGAGGGTATTAAAACTTGTCGGGGTCTCTCTGGCAAGGGCCGTGGGAGAGACATTTCAACTTTGTCATAGAACTCTAAAAATAAATGTTTGGGATAATTAAATATAAAATTTATTTTAATGTTTTATTATTGTTATTTTTTTTTATAGGGTCACTTAGGGGGAGGACGGGGTAGAGCAAAGGAGTACCAGATTACATCTCAGCTTCGTCATTCAAGCTTAAACATTTTAATTTTAAGGAATGTAGCCTTAAGTAAAACAATTTGTTAAATTTTTACACAATTTTTGCATATAATAACGCCCAATAAAGGGGGCGCGGTCCAAAAACTAATTTATTTTATTTTATGGCCCTAAGTTTAACGCGTTGAACCTTCTTTGATATAAAAATATATCATTTGCTTAACAAAATTACAAAAAATCTTTAAAAATTAAGTTGATTTTTAGAGGTTGCTTTAGTTTTGCTTAGCGGAACTTTTTTCTCTCTTGCCCGATTCAGCCCATTTACGAACTTGAACTGTGCTAGCTTTCAGGATATATTTATACCGAATTTCAAGAGTCTGACTCTTTCCGTTTGGACTGAATCGTGATTTCCACAGACGGACGGACGTACGGACGGGCATGCTCATATCGTCTTAGATTTCATCACTGATCCATCTGTGGTCTTAAATGGATATTTCGCTGCATTGCAAACGGAATGACAATGAGAATATCCTCTTCAATTCTTTTTTGGAGGGTATAAAAATTTGTTCAATTAAGGTGTTCTTGTCTGTTTCATCTCAGCACAGTGGGATAGTGTTTTGCGTTTAAAATAAACTTTAAAAACGCTTTGGCTGAAGGTAATTTTATGCAAAAGCTTAAATAACTGTAGTAACTATTGCTTACACCCATCAAAAATGTGAATGTCATTTTAGTCTGCTTAAGCCCATTCAACCCTGTAACACAGGCACTAATAGTTTTAAAGAAAATGTAACTCTCAAATCATGATTTGCTATTGTGCTTTAAAGATGCTGAAACAGTAATTCGATTATTGTAATGGTTTTTCTAGGCCCGTGTGTGGATTTTGTGAGGCGCATATGCGATAATTTGCTATTGTGCTTTAAAAAATTTCTAACATTAATTAGATTAAGGATGCATTTTCGTAAAATGGTTTAAAAATGCGAATGAAATTAATTCAGCATATACCCCGATATTCCTTTAATATTAAAAGCTGCAGAAAAAAAATTATTTTGGATTATATTAACAAGAGTTCCACAGCTTCCAGCGGGAGAATAGATTTTCTGTTCTAAAACCTGGTAATGGATAATAAACAAAATTTTTTTTATTATTATTATTATTATTATTATTTTTTTTTTGGTTAAGTATCTTCATATCATCAGTGGACTTGAACCTAATTCCAAAAAATAAAAATAAAAAAAGCAGATTGTTATATCCTTATAATGTAAATATCCTGGCAAAGTTGTCTTAGATAGATTAACTGATTAGAAAATTGGCGATAGTGTGGCCATAAAATCTTGCGGGTTTTCCTCTTCAACTGAAGAATTAACACTAGGCGTTCACAGGAATTTCCGAAATTTTTTGGATATAACGCTCTACCAACAACCTCAGGTACTGTAAGCTACAAAATGTGCTCTCAGTGGGTTTTGGAACGATTGAAAAACTACTTATTGGTTATAATACATAAATGACATAGATACCGGGGAAGTCAGTGATTGTGCTGGTCATATACATTCTATTAAAATTAAGCAAATTTATAGTGTTAATTTATTATAAAAAAAATCAATGAGTGTTCGAACTCACGGGCGATGTGTTAACACCTTTTTGTTTATTTATTTTATATTAAACCCACAAAAAACAAAGAGAATGCAAAGCAACAGACAAATGTACATACATACATACATTGTTATGTTTGTACATAAGCTACATACGTTGCTGTGTTGCTATCTCATTTTTATATATGTACGTATAAGCACGTCACTATTCTCTTTGCTATGCATAAGATAAAACCGAAGATCAACATAAAACACTTTTTTAATATTACTCCAAATTAATACTCCGTATTAAAACACTTAAATCTCCGCTCGCCGATATCGGATCACCTTAATTTTTGGCCTAAACTCTTCGTCAAAACCCGCACTAGCGTTTTAATCCAAAAATTAATAAAATCTGCTTTGAATTTCCGGAGAAAATTGCGTGGGAAAATTATATGAAAATCGCCCAATAATCACTTTCAATACCGACTGCCAAGCAACGAACAAACGAACTCTTACACTTACACTTGCGTATGTATTGAAACTGATAGTTTACTGCCCTAGAGGCGCGCGTATAGATGTTAACACATCAAAAATGGTTAAACGGGTCGGAAAAAATAATATTTTCCGCTCATCTTACTCAGGTATGACCACTGCGGCTATCATATTAGCTAAGAATTTTAATTATCAAGCAGGTAGAGTAACAATATGATATTGTTATAGCCTTTTAAATAGTTATATTTCTCGAAAAGTTTGTTTTGGAATTATATTTGAACGTAATAAAAAATCCTATACTATGATGGTGTGTATTTGAAATAAAACATTCACTTTTTTTATAAAATGCATTGTGTATAAAAATATGTTCATTTTTTCATAATATATTGTATGTGTTTTCCAAATTGCTGCAGGACTAACTTTAACTTTCGTTTAACAAAAATTACAACAAAATTTTTGAATAAATTTTACAGCGTTAATTTTTAACCACTTTAAAAGATAAAGTTCAAAACAAAACCAGCATATTTTTAAAAGCAGTAGCAATAAAAACAATTTTTTTTCGTGAAAAAAAATATAGCCATTAAAATAATGAACTCTTTTTGTGCATTAAAGTGAACTCAATCAGATTATTTTAAAATTTAAGAGAACATTTTACAAAAGTGCATTATTTAGCAAAAGTAAAATAATATTAATAAAAGATAATGCAGTTGATAAGAGAACCAAATGATATTCTATATTTATTTATATGGGCGTCTATAAAAAAGTTGTTCTCAAAAGAGATGACTGTTTTATGCATTTATTTATTTTTTGTTATTTTACTGATACAAGCATTTTGATCATTAATAAAAATAGCTTATAATTTAAAAGGCTTCTGGCACATATCATCTTACTTTGTTGTTAGCTTAAGAAAATTTGTTTGAATAGCTGCAGCATGTGGTAAATTAGCATCAGTGTTCACTTATGAGTCATCTGTATTTAGCTTAAACCCATCAACATATAAACTTATATACGTAAAGTAAACACAATTGAATTTCAACACAAAATTATACAAACTTGTGTGACTTTAATTAAAGACACAGCGTCATGTATGTACAGCAACACTGTGCATGAATTCAGGGAAATTTTAGTTATTTTTTG
The DNA here is from genome assembly GCA_951800035.1 of Linnaemya tessellans. Classification (NCBI taxonomy): domain Eukaryota; kingdom Metazoa; phylum Arthropoda; class Insecta; order Diptera; family Tachinidae; genus Linnaemya; species Linnaemya tessellans. The sequence continues at coordinate 102,388,857 of OX637533.1, read as the reverse complement.
CAAACAATATAACTCGCAAACATGTACTACACAGCTCCTGCAAACTTCTTTGTAGTAAATTTTTTTTTGATGTGCAACTAATGGACCCTCTCTCTTAAAAATCATAAATTTTACTTATTGCTTCTCCAAATCTGTTGGAAATGCATTCTTGCACAATTATAAAGCTCACAGAAGATTAAAGCTTTCGTGATTAATTACATTTCATATTGGCCATAATAATATTATCACGTATCGGTAGAAAGTGGATGGTGTTGGTTGAAATAGTTAACGCGAAGACTAGCGATAGATTTTATTTAACTGCATTAATACTTGCTTTAAATGACCAAGGCACAATAATTATAATATAACAGTACCGACAGCGACTAACACTACCGTCAAATGACACTCAGTGAAGTAAAATAATACATAAAATTGCTATTACAAATTCTCCGTCTTCTTTTCTTCTTCCATTTGACCACTCAATATTTTCTCATTTAGTTATAATTCCAGCAATTGCATGAGTAGGTACGGTCCCATATGTACTGGGCCTAATTAGAAGAAAATTAAAAGTAAAATTCCAATTCCAATGTTTCAATTTTCCAATAAACTCGCAGAAGTTCACTGGAACATTCTTCTGTTTTTAATTCTACATAATAATTTTTTTATATAAAAAATTTATAATATATATATATATATATATATATATATATATATATATATATATATATATGTATATATATATATATATATATATATATATATATATATATATATATATATATAAATAAACATTTTTCGCTAACCAAACAAATCTAAGTCATGTAAAGATTTGTCCTATGAGCTGAATAAAATTAATTTAAAAATTAATTTAATAGCAATTCAATCTACATTCTAATGTTCCAGAAGCAGCAGAATATTTAAACATAAACTCATCTATATAAATAACACATATTATTCATAGAGTTATTTATTGTTCATACGTGTTTTTTTTTTTGTAACTTTAAATAAATAACAAATTAAATCATTTTACTGGAAAAGCTTTCAATTGACACTAAAAACTTAAGTTTAAAAACATGTGCATATTTGGTTTATTATAATTTTTTTTTTGCGAAAATGATAAATGACTGTAAAAGCCAACCAACACCAACAACAAAAAAAAAAACGCCATCAGCAACATCACTTTTCCACAACGCTGACAAAATGAAAAATGTTCAAAAACGATGACATTCGCAATTTTATCCCTAATATTATATGTTCATAAAGCAATTATTTTTTCGTTGATATTTTCTGGTTTCTTTTTTTTTAATTTCTATGATATTTTATTCATTCGTTGTAGTGTTAATCGAAATATTTTTTTCTGTAATCAAATTTAGCTAGAAAATGGAAAAAAGTTCAAAGTGTTAGTTCATTATAAATGGAATTTTTTTAATTGGTGTAGAATATAAAAACTATTTTGTACGTGTATTGCTTAAATAATTATTTAAAATAGATTTAAAATTTTGATAAATTACCTTAACAATATAAATATTTTAAAGTTCTAGTGGTACCGAGTTTTGTGAGATTATTATAAAAGAAGTTAATATAAATAATTATCAGTCCCGCCGGGATAACGTGCATTTTAACGTTTTGGTTTGTTTATACATCGTTCATTGTAAATTGTTTTACTGGGCAGTAAAACTACAAAATTCAATTAATATGACAAAAAAAAAACACTCTAATATGTAAATTGAATACGACACTGGCATTTAAATAATTATTTTAATGTTAAAAGCATTTGTTGCACTATATTGTTTCAAAAAATTATTTTACACATGTTCTTTGGAAATGTTTTTACAAAAGTTTGCTCCCATAGCAGTTGTTACTTTTTATACAAATTTATTAATCGAACAAATAAGTGAACATTGCACGAAAATATGAGCAAAAACTACAACGCGTTCATACAAACTGTTTCAATACAACAGTTCTTGACATTAAATACTGTTGCTGTCTGATGCTTAACAATAACAGGAAGATGAACTTTTTTTGTAAAAAACCGTTTTCAACAGTTATCATTTGAATTGGCCATTATGCTTGCATGAACATACAATAAATATTTGTATTTACATTTATTTAATAATATTTGAAACGGCTGTCAATGCTTAAGTAACTTATTGAATATAAGAAAACTTATTTAATTGTTCTTCCTATTTAAATAGCATTAGTAGGTGCTGTTGGTTGAAGTAGTAGAACACGAGACTATGAAGCGGAGGGTCGTGAGTTCGAGCCCGCGCTGAGTCATGAAATATTGTGTTGAATTCTTCTAAACAGCATTAGTGCGTGATTGTGTTAGTTGTTGCCAGCCTGTTTCAATGATGAAGGCATAGTCACTGATCACTGAACATAATTGGCAGCGACTGACACTATCATGTACTAAAAGCAGAGTAACAGCACCCTCCTTCGTCGGCCCTGTAGCAAAAATTAGCCGGCGAAGTAAGAAGTTGAAATAGCTACAAAAACAACTGTCTATCTTCTCATCTTTCCTAATCTGTCCCCTCAATACTATCCCTTCGTTTCGGCGCAATGCATTGCATATATAGGGGTCATCCCCTGAGTGCTGGTCCTACTCCTAAAAAAAAAATATATATTCTCTAATAATTTTTGTTACAAGTCAATTGTTTTATTTTTGCTTATGCTAAAATAGTAACAATTACTTGGAAAGATTTAACTATCTTTATTTCATCACTTAATTAAATAAGCATGGAAATAGAAAAAGTTATGCAGCTTAAAAAAAACAATTATTGTCTTTCTCTAGCCACTTAGTCACTTAGTCACTATTTTACCAGTTTTTTTTTTAATTTATTTTTTAATATGTAACTAGTTTTTGTGCACATTTATAAAAAAATAACTAGGTTCTAAATTGTGTTGCATTACATTAATCTTCATCATTATGTTTAAAAAATTGGGAAATCTAACATGAATTAAGATTCTATAGACTAATTGTTCGAAATTGTAATTTAAATCTCAGAAATACATGATAAATATTCCAAGGCACAATGGAAAGTCAACATTAGTTTTATTCAACTTACACAGCAGAGCAGAACAGCTGTTTTCGAAAGACGCAACCCTTTCATCATCAGTGGTCATGTGTATTGTGTTTGTCACCACTTATTAGGTGGCTTAGTTGAATGTGATAACAGTTCCTATTTACACAAATTTTATTGTGAAAAAGAATACGAGAACTGTATCAACCTGATGTTAACATGTTATTGTTATAATACCCGTGTTACCGTATGATTATTTTTTCTTCATGTCCCATTTTTCTGAATTTTTTTTTTTTGTTCCATCATACCTAAGTCAAACTTTTTTGGTTTGAATTTTATGCTTAAGTACATGTGAACGTTTTTCCAATTTATTATTGGTAGCTCAAGCCATAGCTTAAATTTGTATGTAGTAAGAATTTTTAACGAACATTCTATATTGCTATATTACATTGAATTAAGATTCTATAGGCTAATTGTTGGAAATTGTAATTTAAATCTCAGAAAGACATGATAAATATTCCAAAGCACAAAAGCAAGTCAACATCAGTTTTTGTTATTCAACTTACACAGCAGAGTTTTTTTTCAACTAGTGCTTATTTCGTGAGTGGTAGTGGTAGCTCATGTCTAATTCGACAGATAAGTAGTTTTATCCTTCCGCTGAACGAATATGGTTGACTATCCAATACGTTTTCGCTTCGCTTAGTGGGCCTGCGATCGACTTACAGAAGATGCCGATTTTGCCAAAAAAATCATCTTTGCAGTTGAAGCTCATTTTGATCTTGGCGGGTATGTAAACAAGCAAAATTGTCGCATCTGGAGCACAGAAAACCCGCACGCATACATTGAAAAGCCGACGCACCCAAAACGAGTCACTGTTTGGTGCGGATTTTGATCCAGAGGCATAATTGGGCCATTTTTCTTCGAATATGAGCAAGAAGTGGCCTTTACAGTCAACGACGATCGTTATCGGGCCATGCAGCCATTTAAATGAAATTATTTTCCATTATTAACAGGAAGGATTATACTTTCAATTAAAAAAATAAATTTGAGAAAATATTCCGTATATTTTTTATAGCATTTTCAAAAAAAAGTTATTTGGCGGACCCCATTTATGCATATGCAAATAAATTAAAACAATTAAATACCCTCCAAATATTCAAAAAGTAAATTTAAAATGTTTAACTTGGTGGGACAGAGTTGCTTTATATAATATCGTTCGTCAACGCCCACTAAAAAGGGCGGGGTTCAAAAATAGACAATATCATGTTTTCCACAGACGAACGTATGGGCATTGCTAGACCGTCTTAGACTTCACCACTGATCAAATATACTTTATGAGGTCCTATTCTCTTTGGAGGGTACTAAAACTGGATTTCGGCGCAGTCGCTCTGGCAGGGGTTGTGGGGGGACATTTCACCTTTGTCATAAAACTATCAAAATAAATTGTTAATTTTATCAACGGGCTTAAGTTTGAATCTGCAAGACTGCAAACCATTTTTTATTATTTTATTAATAAATGAATTTGTTCAAATTCTATTTTTATTAATTTATCTTAATCGTCAGGGTTGAGGAATTTCGTACTAACCAAAATATGTAATAACTTAAAAATATATGAATGTGATAACTTCTCATATTCAATTTTCGTTAAAATATTGGTTAAATAGTTGATATTCCTACTAACTGGCACCACTTGCAAAAGTGGAAAAATTGAACAAAGAACGCTGATGAGATGGCGTAGCGGCCTCGAAATCAGTACTGATCCGTTCTGCTGGTTTGGTGATTATTGAAAAATATTCTTAATATTCCAATCTTAATATAAATTAATAAAAAATAGAATTTGAACAAATTCATTTATTAATAAAATAATAAAAAATGGTTTGCAGTATTGCAGATTCGAATTTAAGCCCGTTGATAAAATTAACAATTTATATAAGAAAGTTGGACTAATAAAAATTCATACATAATAAAAATAAATGTTTGGGATAATTATATACAAAATTTAAAAAAAAATTTTATTTTGATATGGTCATTTAGGGGCAAAGGGGAAGAGGGGGTAGGGGCAAAGTAGTACCAGGTTACGTCTCAGCTTCTTCTTAGGCGAACTTTTTTCCCTCTAGCCCGATTAAGCCCATCTCCGAACTTAAGCTGTACTATGCTTCAAGATATATATGTACCAAATTTCAAGAGTGTACCTCCTTTCTTTTGTACTGAATCGTGATTTCCACAGACGGACGGACGGACGGACATGCTCAGATCGTCTTAGATTTCATCACTGATCAAGAATATATATATTTTATGGGGTCTCAGATGGATATTTCGCTGCGTTACAAACGGCATGATAAATTGAATATACCGTACATAGTCTTTTTTGGAGGGCATAAAAAAATGTAAATGCATTTGTAGTTCGCGCGAACATAAATATCTGCCTGAGCATATTGAAACAAAATTTAGATGATCTAAGCAGAGCTCATGTCATAAAGTAATGCTCTACAAATAATTTTAATAGTGACTTCAGCCACTGTTGATATTTACTACTCTATAATATATTGTTTTCAAATTTATGAATAATAAAATATACAATCATTAATATTTTTTCATATAAGTTATCATTTCGAAATTATATTAAGTAACAGTTTTCCCTAAACATTTTAAAATTTAAAATGTTACAACAAAAGCTAAAAGAGTGTATTACCCTATCCGTTAGGCACAAAACTGAATATTGATGCTATAGGACACTAAAGTTAATTTCTAAAAAAAAAAAATGCTGCATATTTTGTATTTTTTATGGAAAATTATACATTGACACAAGTGATTCTACATAGACACCTTCTGTTATAGCCTTCAAATTTTGAGCGCGAACACCTCGAGCGGTTAGCTGCATACAATATTTAAAGTGTTGTAGAAAGTTATTTTTTAAGTTACATATATAGATTGAAAATTTTTTCCAATAAAATAAGAGAAACAGTACACTTTTTGTCAATACTCAGATAATATTATTTTTTTAATTTTAGCACTTACTGGTTATTGAGAGAATGTTATCAATTGTTTACCACTGAACAGCCAAAATCCTCTAAAACAGATACGGGCGTTTCATAGCACAATTGTGCTGAGATCATTCACACGTATTCTTACCCTCTTTAATTTAGTCGTCGATGAGACAGCGACGAATGAATATCAGGCGGATGCTTACGAATTTTTTTATATTTTTTTCCAGAATATTTGTCCAGCAAACAATTCCACTTATGATGAAAAATATTTTGTCATAAACAATGCTTTCGATAACATACAATGCCTTTTATAGAATTTTTCTCTAATAACGGACTATAGTAATTCTCCTAATTTAGTAATACACTTAGTCTTATAAATTAGTCTGTGTAAAATCTTATCAAAAATATTTTGAATATGTTTCCCATATGAAAATGATCTTCCATGCCGACAAATATCAAAGCTTATTAAGTTTAATACATCCAATCGCGTATATTTTGTTTTGGCGAATATTCCAGCAAGCAACAATTCTTTTATTTATTTATTTCTTTAATGGAAAACGTAACAAATTATTGTCCTATCTTTTATAATTATTTTCATTTGACTGTTTACTTAGAAAAAGTTTTATTTTTAATTAATAATTTTACGTAATCAACGTTTTTTTCAACCTAGAAAATATTTCTAATTATGTATAAATATACAATTTTTCAAACGCTTGGATTTGTGTTTGGTGGGTAGCTCTTAAGCTCAACACATACACAATTTACCAATACATTGACGGTGCCCACCACTGCTCTAAAAGTACACTAAGTTATTGATGATGACAAATATATTACGTATGATTGTTAAGCGAATACGCATATTACTCATTCGCTCCGGGTTACTAATACAAAGTATATTACCGCACATTGCCACACAAAGATATGCTACATTTTTCAAAGTAATTTATAAATCAAGTATCCATAATATTATAGCATAAGTTCATATCACTCATTCGCACCAGGTAATATTTGCAAATTACGCAACTGTCAAAATCTCATAAAAGTATGCTACATTTTTTAAGGTTACTTAGGAGACACGTATAATAATTAAATGAATGTAAATATTAATCATTCGCACTAATTGATAATTTTTTGTATACAAAAGATGCAAATTTACTATACGCAGAAAATATAACTGCGACGAACAACGAATTTCGCCGAATGAGACGAATTTCGCAGTATAAAGCACAATAAGAAAAAAAAACTGTTATAGTAATCAAACTATAAAGTTTCTTTGACTATTACAAAAAAATAATAATAATAAATAAATAAAAATTAAACAAAGTAAAAAGAATTATGTTACATATATTATAAAATATTTTTTATGTATATATTTAAATAAAATATATAAAATTAACTCAAATGCAAGTAATAGTAAAGTAAAAAGTTGTTAAATTAAAGAAAACATTTTCAAATTAGAACGAAACATGATTTGTTAGCCGGCAAAAGATATACAAAAAAATCGATTATGTAGTTCGCGGCGCATATGAGGAATTTCGAACGAAACCATAATTGTGTGTACAGTAAAAATTCGATAATCTGGATAATTGATTGCCGACTCCAATCCAGAGTAGCGAATTTTCCGAATTACTACGCATGTATGTATGTATTTATTACAAATTATAATAATTCATTTGTCAGTCAACATCCTTTCACTCATCCCTTTACTAAGTTCTTCAACAACTTTTACTTAATCTAAAATAGATAAAGTCCTGAGTGCTCTCTTCAGTGAAGGCACTATTCTAACGATTATTGAAAGCATGCTGTGATTTTAATAAAAAAAATAAAAACGGGTGTTATTCAATCCGGACTACAGAGTTTCAATCAATCCGGTTTATAGAATAAGCAATGAGCTGCAAAATTCCGTCCGGATTACCGAATATTCCGGATTACTGGAGTCGGGATTATCGAGTTTACACTGTATTTTGATAGAGAGAAAATTTGTTTCTGATGACGAATATTCTCGGCGGAAAATTTTTCGTTTGTGCCATTTGAGTTCTTCAGTATTGTGGTGTTATATTCCATAAATGACAATAATGTCGTCATTCTTGTAAATTATTGTAATAATAGCACAATCTATTAGCAAAGAGGAATCATTTTTACAGCTCATTTTCAGCTATAACTTTAGGACAGTATTGGTCGGATCGAAATGAGATCGATTGTGCAGAGCAAGAATATTTCTTGACACACATATGAAAGCTAGGAAATTGGAATTTCATAACCAATGATTGCCGAGAAATCTTTTTCTCTGGCTTTTTAGCATATTTTTGTACTAATATTTTATTGATTTAAATATATTGTGGCAGTAAAAAACTTGTTCCATGGAAACTTTACTTAAATGCAAATAGAACTCAGTAAACATTCCATATAAAAAAATAAGAGCTGCACAGTATATGGACAAAAAACAAAGACCACAAACTAGTAACACATAAATTAGTTGAGCATTTCACTAGAGACAAACACTAAAACTGCGGGTAATAGCGCGCTAAATATGTGAACTTTTGCCAAAACATAAAAAGTTAGCAAAAATACCCCGGCATAACGATTGCCAAAATATCTTTTTTGCGCATATTGAAATAGAAAGTTCAAAAGTATTGAGAGATGGCAAAGGGCTGCATAAATATAATTAGCCCAAATTGCTATAAGGGCAAATTGTTGACTACACAAAGAGCAAATAGCGAAACAGGCGTGCTGACAACAAGATGTTGAAGCATTTTATATAAAATACATGAAATGCTTTGACGAATTTATGTTAGCAGATGTTTGTAGCCAATTTAAAATATGGAGGCAAATTCAAATAGGAGTTATGGGTGTATTTAATAATAAAAGTTCTTGCTGCCAGCTTAATTTAAAAGTGGAATTTTAAAAAACATTTTTCAGTATCCTGTTGGCTGAAGTAGTTACAACGAGACTATAAAGCCGAAAGTCCAGAGTTCGACTCCGCGCTCAATTATGAACATGGTGACGTATTCTTCTGATCTGCACTGGTCACTGAAATCAGCTGGGAGCAATTGACACTCAATTACTGAACAATAGCACCTATCTGCCTCGGCTTTGTAGCAAAAAGTATCCGATAAATTTAAAGAGTAAAATACCTACAAAAAAATCTCTATATCCTCCCTTTTTTTGATCTATATTCACAAAACGTTACTTCTCTTGTACACAGATATGAAGTGGCCAAGTCAACAATATGTGCTATTAAGAAAAATAAAAATCCGATTTTGGAAGTGACTGCAAAAAGTAAAGAAAAAGTTAAAAAGAGAACATTGAGAGAAGCTGAAATGTCGTTGGAGGAGGCGAAGCTATATCATTGGTTCGATCAACAAAAGCAAAATATTTAAACGACCAGTTGAAAGAAAAAAGTTCTATTACTGCAAGGGATCGGTGGCTGTAGAAATTTAAGCGACGATTTGGTATACGGTTTTTATAGATATCCGGTGAAAAATTATCGTCCGGAGTTTGTAGAACATTTTAAAAAAGAACTCCATTCTTTAATAGTAGAACACAATTTAATGCATGATGAAATCTACAAAGCGGACGAAACTGCTCTATTTTAGAAACTGCTTCCAGACAAAACATACGTTTTAAGAAGTGAAAAAAGTGCACCTGGAAGAAAAACCGAAAAAGCACGTCTTACATTCCTGCCCTGTACAAATGCTTCTGGTGATAGGGAAGGCAAAACGGAGGCAATCGAAGCATTCAATAAAGTTATTGCTTGGAGTGAAAGTATTATATCTGATATTAATGATATTTTGGTATTGCGCAAATCAGGGACAAGGCAAAATCTCTTGAAGCAAAACAAGTACAAAACAAGTAAAAACGTTATATTCGACCGGGTCGAATCTTAAATACCCTCCAAATATTTAGTAAGTGAATTTGAAATGTTTAACTTGGTGGGACAGAGTTCCTTTATATAATATCGTACGTCAACGCACACTAAAGGGGTCGGGGCTCAAAAATATACAATATCATGTTTTCCACAGACGAACGTATGGGCATTGCTAGACCGTCTTAGACTTCATCACAATTCTCTTTGGAGGCTATAAAAACTGTATTTTGGCGGGGTCGCTCTGGCAAGGGCTGTGGGGGAAACATTTCACCTTTGTCATAAAACTCTAAAAATAAATGCTTGGGATAATTATATACAAAATTAAAATTTCTTTTTTTTTTGATAGGGTCATTTAAAGGGCAAAGGGGGAGAGAGGGTAGGGCAGAAACAGATACACATAAAACTGTAAAAATAAATGCTTGGGATGATTATACACAAAATAAAAAAAAAATTATATTTATTTTTAATAGGGTCATTTAGCGGGCAAAGGGAGAGGAGGGTGTAGGGCAGCAACAGGCAGTCATAAAACTCTAAAGAAAAATGCTTGGGATGGTTATATACAAAATTTAAAAAAACCTTTTTTTTTTGGTAGGGTCATTTTGGTGGCAAAGGAAGAGGGGGGGGGGGGTTAGGGCAGAAATCGGCGGTCATAAAACTCTAAAGATAAATGCTTGGGATGATTATATACAAAATTTAAAAAAAAAAAAATTTTTTTTTGTAGGATCATTTAGGGGACAAAGGAAGACGTGGGGGGGGGGAGGTAGGGCAGAAATCGGTAGTCATAAAACTCTAAAGATAAATGCTTGGGATGATTATATACAAAATTTAAAAAAAAAAAATTTTTTTGTAGGGTCATTTAGGGGGAAGGGGAAGGAGGGGGTAGGGCAGAATAGTACCAGGTTTCGTCTCAGCTTCGTCATTAAAGCTTAAAAGTGTTATTTTTAAGGAATGTAGGCTTAAGTAAAACAATTTGTTAAATTTTTATGCTATTTTTGCCTATAATAACGCCCACTAAAGTGGGCGGGGTCAAAAATATTTTTATTTTATTTAATGGCTCCAAGTTTAAGGCGTTGGACCGTATTTGACATAAAAATAAATCATTTGCTTAACAAAATAACCAAAAAACTTTAAAAATTATGCTTTTTTTCTGGGTTGGTTTAGTTCTTCTTAGGGGAACTTTTTTCCCTCTTGCCCGTTTAGCCCATCTTCGAACTTAACCTGCTCTAAGCTTTAAAATATATTTATGCCAAATTTCAAGAGTCTAGCTCTTTTCGTTTGGACTGAATCGTGATTTCCACAGACGGACGGACGGACGGACATGCTCAGTTCGTCTTAGATTTCATCACTGATCAAGAATATATATACTTTATGGGGTCTGAGATGGATATTTCGATGCGTTACAAACGGAATGACAAAGTGAATATACCCTCCAAATTCTTTTTTGGAGGGTATAAAAATATAACCGACTTCTTTCATGTTCATTAATTATTAAAAAACATTAAAAATAAAAACTTAATTTAATAAAAGTCATATGAATTACTTATTTTTTATTCTCTCGATTTAGTGAACTTCTCCATTTAGTGAACAGGATCTGCTTGAATTAGTTCATATAACCGAGCGACTACTGTATATGCAAACTCCAAAAAGTTGCAATGGCTTTGATGATGACGACATTAAAATCCTCAGTGAAATCGTTGTTACAAAACCAAATAAATCAATGCTGTTTTGCTTATAAAATTCTATAATAAATTGGATTTGCTGAAAGTAATTTATTTATGAGTGCACGCTCGCAAAAATATCATTTCTGATAGAAGAAAAATGCCAAAAGACTTAAGCTTTCATTCATCTTAAATTGTATACTATCGTCTTGACAAAACAAAATTCTTCTAACTGACAGTTTAATGATTCATATATTTTTGTACCGAGCAAATTTGCATAAGTGATGGAAAAGAAAAAGTCAAAAAATATATAATTTTTTCAAAGTGAAAATGTTACTTTTATAAATTATTTTAAAAGCGTTTCTTTATATGGGGAGTTCTTAAAGGATACATAAAATTCATTAAATTATTATTCAGTTTTTACTATAACAGGTTAATGTTTTCTTAACTGCTGCGAACTACTTCAGTTTGTTTTACCATTGAAAATTTAAATGCTTCTAATTGTCCCAAAATAATTTTCCATTTTTGATTTAATATCAAGAAGGTCTTCAAATGCATTTATTTGTCCATTTGTGGTATTTGCACTTTAAGAAATTATATTCATTGCTTTAGTGCTGTTTAATATTTAAGGAAATTTAATGAACATCTTGATTGTGATATTACTTAATGCGCAATAATTATAATTAAATTTTAATTGATTTTGTTTGAAAATTGCAATACGTAAAAATATTTATGTATAAAAGCTCAATTTAAGTTTATTTTGTACGAAATGCTCTCCGCATCTTTAGGATTTAAAGCTGTCTTTAAACTGAAGTGTGCTTAAGTATTAAACTGTAGCAATTAGTTTTCACACCAAAATTTACCAATTATTAAATCGTCGACATGAAGTGATATAATTTGATATCAAATAAATTGTTATTAATAATTAATACGAACTAATTAGTTTAAATTTCTGTTGAAATTATTAATTTGTAATCAAGTTAAAATCTGTGTTGCAAAATTCATTTTCTATTAAAATTTTATTTAATAAATTTAAATATTTATTAAAGTTGAATATCAAATATTTAACAAGATATTGTAAAAGGCACGGAATCAGTAATAAATGGTTAAATGTTTTAATTCATCAGAAAACTAAGAATGAAGCATTTTTAAGTAATGAAATCTTTTTGAATTTACTATGCTAATTCCGTTCATTTTATTAAAAAAATTTTACATTCTAAAAATTGTTTTCTTTATCGTTTTTGGGGGAAATACAATGCGGAATTAATTTCGTTTCCTAACGGAATTGAAAACTGTGACATGGCAGAAATTATCTTGGCAAAAATTGACATTTACAAATACATAAAAACTAAAATATACAGATTAACTATCACCCACAAACTATGATCATCAAGTAATAGTACTGCTTACGCAGATGTTCATAATAATTTTATTGAGTCAAATTCATGATATAATAAGTTTTATTATTTACTTTAATTTCATTTTACATACACAATTACTGTGTGTTACTGTGCACCATCAGAAAAAAAAGTGGTTTTTGAGTTTATTAATGTGTATAATAATCTTACGATCAGTAAAAAAATTGTAACAGTTACTTTTGCATTGGTTCTTTTGTTAAATTATTTTGCACACGACTCTAAAAGTTAGTACTGAACTTATGAAGCGGTGAGATTTTTCTTCTCTTGTAATTAGGAGAGTAAAATCTATATCATATTAATTATCTTGTTATTTTTAATGATTAATAGATAAAGGCATAAGTAGATGTTAATGATGTTAATTTACATGATTATTACTATTGTAATACGCTACTGATAATAATTAAAGTAACTTTGATATAAAATGAGACATTTTGTAGATTCAAGTTCTTAAAAGATTTTAATAATGCAAACATATAAAAGATGTCAGAGTTTCTGCAACAAGTACTTTACTGCTGTCTGTAGAGCAAAGAAATTTTATTGTATAAAAAATTTAAAAAAAAGTATATACACGTTTCTGTTTCACGGTGTTACGAATACTTCCTTATGTAATTTAACTTAGAAGAACATAAAACCGTCTGAAGTAGTTATAGGATAGAAAGTGAGACTGTAGACCCCGGTCTCGACTATGCACTCGACCATGGGTATCGGATAGATTTATTATGATCCACGTTAGCTGTGTTAATTGTTGTATAACTGTTTTACTCTACCTATCATCGTTAACGATAAATTATATATATTTTTTTAACCGCTTGCTTTTGTAGAGTTCTAGCGAAATTATATATCTTAGTAGAAGCCAGCTACTGAGTGCCGGTATTACTAAAAGGAGTTCTTTGCATATATAAAGTTTAGTTAACTTCATTATAAAAAGACAATTTTTATTTATTTATATATATTTTTTGATGGCCTACTTTATTGTTCATTTTACGACACAAAATGTAATTAGAAAGCTAATCAGTCTTATTACAAATGACGACATCGACGTCACGTCAAGTCGACAGCTAAAAATTACTACTTCTAAGATATTGTTAATAGTAAAGGTACGGTCACACTTATCAAATATTTGCCCAAGAAAACGTAACCACTAAATACTAATGGCAAATATTTCATTCAGATACGAGGTTTTTAAGTAAAACAGTTTCATACAAAACTAATAGACAGTGTTATAAAATTTAATACTAATGGAAACTGTTTAACTCAATTAACACGTGTTTGAAATAAATGGTTTTTCATTAGTATTTAGCGGTCACGCTTTTTTGGGCAAATATTTGAGAAGTGTGACCGTACCTTAAGTAATTGTTGTCGCCAACTAGTAGAGATGTAGTAATTTTTTGCTGTCGACTTGACGTGACGTCGATGTCGTCATTCGTAATAAGACTGATTAGCTTTCTAATTAAATTTTGGTTGACCGTACCTTTACTTTTAACAATATCTTAGCATACTTTAAGGTGTATAATATTGATACAGCATATCAGTCGTAGTCAATTGTTGTCGACAAAGAATCAAGAAATGAAAATTTTTTTTTCGTGTGGATGTGAGTTCAATGTCGTCATTCGCTATAAGGCAGAAAATTTTACAAAAGAAAAATTCGAAAATTTCAATATTTAAAAACTTCAAGGAGTACTATTATCCATACAATCACATAATGAAGTTTTAAATTGACTGAAATTCTCTGCATTTCTGTGTATACGTCATATTACTTTGTAAAAATATACTAAATAAAATCGTATGCTTTATATTTATAAGATTTGAGGAAGTAACCTGATGTTTTTATTGCGAACGTAAAATAACAGCTTTATTGCATCCTCATAACTGAATGTATGCCATGCAGTTTGTACATTGTACGCAAAATGTAACTCATCTGCATACAGGACATAAATTCATGTTCTTTAATTAAAAAAAAAAAAAAAAAAACATATGCTATAATCTGATATTAAAAGAGAGTTTCGCTATACAAAACATTAAGGATTTACTTCGAATGCTATGAGCACATCTTTTAAAAGGTTGCAGTTATAATTGAAAAAACGAAAATCTAGGACCGAATTCTTATTTTATGATGAAATATTAAACGGAATTTATGGTGAACGATAAAATACAGAAGTATTGCAGCGGTGTTACATTTACTTATTTCAAAATTCTGATTAAAAAGAAAAATATTTTTTATATCATTTGAAGTAATATTGTTTTGTGGGCTGAACGTGTGTATTTGTCAGCATATCGTTGGCTCTTACAACAAATTATCAGCAGGATTGAAACTAATTTTAAAAAATTCAAAAACATTTTAGCTTTTGCCCAAATTAAAAAGTAACACATTGGGCAATTTTACAATAAAAGGGATCTGAAAATTGATCAATACAAATAAATTAGTTTGTGTTAGCAATTGGGATAGTATCTCATATATATTGCATTGAATGCTTTAGTATTAACAGATGTTTTTAGTTTTGTCTTATGACTTGCAAAACTTTGCCTTTTCTCATACGATTTTTAACTTTTTTTACACAAATCAAATGACACGTCCATTGTGGCCAATTGGCTAATCCTCCTCTACGAGAAATAATTGCTTTTCTTTCAAAAGATCCATTATATCTCTTGATGTGTGATAAGTGGCTACATCCTGTTGAAACTCCATATAATCTCTACGTCCAAATTATCAATTTTCCAAAACAAGAAGCTTCTGTATATTTCCTTGTAGCAATTTCTATTCATCGTAATTGCATTTCCATTTTCGTTTTCAAGAAAATATATGGCCAGATGATTCCTTCGGATCGCAAATTGCTATAGGATAATTCATAATAACGAAATAATAATTATAATTCGAAAAGAAATAATTCGATGGAATGACTAATTCACCTTGCCCCTAAAATTTATGACATTCAAAGTCTTTCATTTAATTCAAAGTAGTTCAATCGTGAGCTCAAGAACCTTTAATAGAAAATATAAATATTTTAAAAACGTAGATTTTTATCGAATAAAATTTGTTTGTTGTATTTTCTGGAATCTCCAATCCTATGGTTTTGTTTGTATAATTCTCAATTCATTTTTGGGAGTTTATGCATTGGGTGATCGACTTCGAGGCTCCCTACTTTTTTAAAGAAAACAACACAGAAAATTCAAATTTGAAATTGAAAGAACATTCTTTGGCATTTATTTTTTTCAAGATTATGTCTATCAAATGTTGGCCGTTGCAACGTCGCTGGTGGTTCATCCGTTGAGTCCAATTTTCGATGACTCGTTTGAGCATTTCGACTGGTAACTGGCGAATGACACGCGTCATTCACGATGACACGATGTTTTCCTCCAAGGCCTGAATCGAAGCGGGTTTGTCCGCATAAACTTTAGACTTTACATATCCCCACAGGAAAAAGTCTAACGGTGTGATACCACACAATCCTGGTGACCAATTGACCAGCTTAAAACGTGCTGACCGAAATGTTCTCTCAATAAATCCATTGATTGATGCGATGTGTGGGAAATGGCGCCGTCTTGCTGAAACCAAATGTCGCCGAGATCACGAGCTTCAATATCAGACATCAAAAAGTCGGTTATCATGGCCCGATAACGGTCGCCCATTGACGGTTACGTTCACACCCGCATCATTTTTAAAGAAATATGTACCGATGGTTCCACCGATCCACAAACCACACCAAACCGTTGTTTTTTCTCTATGAAGTGGCAGTTCTTGAATTTCTTCAGGTTGCTCCTCGTTCCAAATGCGGCAATTTTGTTTGCTTCCATACCCATTGAGCCAGAAATGGGCCTCATCGCTAAACCAAATTTGCCTCGAAAGCGTCGGATCTTCTTGGAACTTTTCAAGATAAAGTTGAACGATTTGTAATCTTTTTTCAGGCGTAAGTCTTTCCATTATGAAATGCCAAACAATACTAAACAAAAATAACATGACAGCATGAGACGACTCACACGTGATCTGTCAACAAAAGGTTATTGAAAAAAGTATCTCTACTTGACTTACCCGTTATAACCGGGAGTTTTTGTTATTTTGGAAATAGGTTAAAATCTAGTGATGATTTGGTGTAAGAACCAATGGAATGAAGGCATATAGACATATTTGACCACATAACAAACAAAAGGAACGAAAATTATAATAAAAATATTTTGTTTCTGTTTTAGAAATATTTATGTTTTCATTCTTTACATTTATATTTTATAAAATTTTTTAAACACTTGCATACCGGGTTATAATACAATATGATCGAAACATATAACAATGAGCAAATAAAGTATCTTTGTGCCCTGGAATATTTGTCATGTCTTTCTGAGTTTAAAAACAAAATTTCGAACAATTAGCCTATAGATCTTAACCCATTAACGCCCACAGCGATCTAGACTAGGTAAATCAATAAAATTTTAAATAGCAAGTAATCTAACTTGCATAAACATATTTTAATAAAAGAATACATGTATCTGCTGCAGAATAGGTCTTAGGAGTTGTTACATATACGTTACAGTGGGCAGTACCCACACTTGATTGGCCTTTTGTTGTTCAAATAAAAATCTTTTAGAAACGAAACTTAACAAAACCTTCAATTTGTTAAATGAAAGGTTTCAATTTATTAAATAAAAGTTTCCAGATTTTATCATCTAATTGTTGTTTTGAATTTTGTTGAAATTGGCACAGGCGCGACGAAAAGAATCATTATTAGCATTTACAGAACGGTAATATTTTAATGCCAAAAGTAGAAAATTGCGTGTTGGTCTAACAGGAACGTTGAAATTTAGTCGATTAAGCAGAAATTCAAAATAAATTTCGCCATGAATTAGGCCCAGGACAAATAAAGCGCTAAGCATCGATCGTCGGCTTTTTAGAGTAGGTAATCTTATTAAAGCAAGTCTGCTCTGATATGGCGGTAAGATATACGACTTCCAACCAAGACCACGAAGACAGAAAATTAAAAGCTGTTTTTGTACCGATTCAATACTATTAACATGAATATCGTAACAGCGATCCCAAACAATTAATCCATACTAAAGAATTGTTCGAAAAAGAGAAGTGTATAAAAGTTTTGTAATATAAGAATGAAGAAACTCCTTAGAATAGCGTTTCATGAATCCAAGTAGGCTTTATATACCATAATAGAGATATGATCACGAAAGTTGAGCCTATGATCCAACAGTAGGAACAGATCCAATACGGTATGAACTTTATCTATATAAAACATCAGTATCAATATAATAGGAAATATCAATCGGAATGTGACGGAAAAAAGTTATGTGTTTGCATTTCTTTATGTTTAACTCCAATAAATTAAATCTGCATCCTTGATGAAAATTCCGGAAGTCAGCACCCAGTAAATTATGTCTATTAACACATTAACGCCCACAGCGATCTAGACTAGGTAAATCAATAAAATTTTAAATAGCAAGTAATCTAACTTGCATAATCATATTTTAATAAAAAAAACATGTATCTGCTCCAGAATAGGTCTTGAGAGCTGTTACATATACGTTACAGTGGGCAGTATCAACACTTGATTGGCCTTTTGTTGTTCAAATAAAAATCACATATTTTACAAACGAAACTTAACAAAAACTTCAATTTATTAAATGAAAGATTTCAATTTATTATATATAAGTTTCCAGATTTTACCATCTAATTGATGTTTTGAATTATCAATAAAATGTATATGCCGAAATATTCTTTCAAACCGATTTCTACGCATAGAATCGGAAACTAGTTCATTTTTCAGATCGCTTTCGGTTGACCAACAATATCTCTTTGAAGAAGCTGAGGCATAACCTGTAACAATCAAGATACCAAGAAGAACTCGCATTCATTCACTGATATTTTTGGGTTATCTTGTCCACAATATACTGCATAGCTGTTACTTTCATTGCACAACATTTGCACCAACTCATCGTCGATAAACTTCTCAAATTGCACGTGCGGTGGCAAATTAGCGCAATCAGAAAAATTATATTCAGGGAATATACGCTGACAGCATACATCATCATCTTCTATCCACTTCTTCGCTTCCTTAGCTAATGGTTTGACACACTTTGGTTTTTTAGATTTGAATGTCCTTGCTGTTTTTGCAGAGCCTGAGGCCGAGTCAAACTGCTGCAAATGAGGAATCTTAGTAGAGGTCTTTAACTTAATTACTATTGCTTTTCTCTTAGAAGGATCTACATCTGATTGCACACTACATGGTGTGGTTGAAATAGACCTAATATCGATATCTAAATTAGTGGAAGAATTATTCATAACATCTTCTCTTGTATTTCGGGGTTCACCCCCAAATGTTCCTTCCGTGCGAATTGTTACTTCTCAAGGTTGTATAAAAAGAGCTTTGGGAAAATTATGCAGAAGTCCACTGCCATCTTCATCTCCAGGATCTTCATCAGACGGTAAATAGTCTGCACTGGGTGGCTCTATGACCACTTTTTCAATCACATCTCCCTGGCTTTCTTCTCACATAAGCTCCTCAATATATTGGGTGGCTTCTACTAATGTCAAAGCGCTTATCTATAAAAAAAAATACTCTTAAATGTATATCTAATCCAAAATATGTTGATAATTATTCATTTTTGTAACTGAAAAACAGTCGTTCAAAAATAGCTGAGTTCCGCCCAGCGTTGCAAATACGTAACACCTGACTTTTTCCTGTCTAGCGTACACTCTAAACCTAATTTTTTTTATTCTTACACTTGAATAATAAAATTTTATATGTTTTCTATATGTTTGCATATATTAATTTTCTGTAAAATAATTAATTTATATATAAATAGTTAAACATCTTACCTTCTTCGTGTCGTCATATCTGTTATTTTTCAAGCTTTCAAATTACACACATTACAAAACAACCTTTTGCCAACACAACAAGAGCAGAACTAAATTCTTAATGATTAGTAGCTGAATACTGAACATAAATACACAAAATAGACGTAAATAGGCATTTGGATATTGTTTAGTTATTTCAAAGCATATGTAACAGTGGGCGCTAATGGGTTAATTGAATTTAAAATAGCGATATGAATGTTCGTTAAAAATACTTACTAAAATACAAATGTAAGCTGTGGCTTGAGTTAACAATTAAAAATGAACAACGTTCACATGTACTTAAGTATAAAAGAATTCAAACCAAAAAGGTTTGCCTTAGGTAGAATCGGGCAAAAAATTCCAAAAAATGGGACATGAAGAAAATAGTCATACGGCAACACGGGTATTAAAAACAAATATGTGTTAATATCAGTTTGATACAGTTCTCGTATGCAATTTCCTAATATAATTTGTTTAAATAAGAACCGTTATCATATTCAACGAAGACACCTAATAAGTGGTGACAAACACAATACACATGAGAAATAATGATGAAAGCGTTGCGGCTTTTGAAAACAGCTGTTCTGCTCTGCTGATTAAGTTGACTAACTAAAAACTGAGGTTGACTTTCCTTTGTGCCTTGGAATAGATATTATGTCTTTCTGACAATTTTTAACAATTAGCCTATAGATCTTAATTGAATTTAAGTACTTTTCTAATTCCACGAGAAGTTTTTCCAATTAAACTAAATTACTGAAAGTAAAAAAAAAAATTTCCATCAAGTATTCATAAAACCCGTGTTTTACCGGGCTCGCAAAAGAGTTAGTATTTTGTTGCTAAAAATATAAACCAGTTGTGCAAAGAACGCAAGCCAAGTATGGTCTTCATGGATGTTGCATAACTCGTAGTATAATATAAATGCCATGAATATAAATATTGTTTTGCGTGGGTCTCTTTGTGCAATAGTTGCTTTCAATTAAACTCACATATAACAACTTTTGTGGTTGTGTAACTGCGTCCCTAATCTTTTACCGCAACTGTTATTATTATTGTAATAAAAATGCAGCTATTGTTATTATATCATATATAGCACATTCAATGAAGTGGTTGTTGATTGCATTTTACTATGAACATTTTCTGTTTGTTTAATGTCTGCGGTTTGTTTGCTCGTTGGCCTCATAATAAAGTATGTAATATGAGCAAAAATGCACTAAGACTATTTCTAGTGCTCACTCGAGTTTCACGTTTTACAGCGGAAGCTGTATAACAACGCAAAGCAATTCAAATCAATTGATATTGTGGAAGGGAAACACATAGAGAAAAGAGTAGATTTATAGGAAGCTGGTATATTTCTACAATACCAAGAACTATATATTATTAATGGCTTTTAAATCAAATACACTTACTTCCTACTAAAATATAATCACCCTAAAATGATATGAAATTAGGTGTAAAATGAATTGGGCTATTCAAAACTTAGACATTAAATATATTTTTATCTGAATAAACGTCAATTCATCTGCTTTAAAATCAATCTGGGAAATTTTAGGTATAATTGCTAAGTTTTTACTTAGTGTTTGCAAGTAGGCTCGGTCCTCTTGCCAATCATACAATCTCTGAAAAAATATATTTTATTGTGTTTAAAGAAAAAAGAAAACAATAAATAATTAAATTTAAAGAAAAAATACATAAATTATGTATGAATTTTTATTAGTCCAACTTTCTTATGTCAATTGTTAATTTTAATAAAAATTCATACATAATTTAAAACATTGCGGGGGCACGCGCACTTGTTCATTGTAAATTGACAACTAAATTCAATTACTTGAACACACATAAAAAGTTATCAGCAGCCGATGGCTCTGGAAAAAGCGAAAGAGATACATGGAATATTGGGAATATTAATCGTCAGGGTTGGGGAATTTCGTACTAACCAAAAAGGTAATAACTTAAAAATATGAATGTGGGAACTTCTCATATTCAATTTTCGTTAAAATATTGGTTAAATAGTTGATATTCCCACTAACTAGTACCACTTGCAAAACGTGGAAATATTGAACAAAGAACGCTGATGAGATGGCGTAGCGTCCTCGAAATCAGTACTGATCCGTTCTGCTGGTTTGATGATTATTGAAAATATTCTTAATATTCCAATCTTAATATAAATAATAAACAGAATTTGAACAAATTCATTTATTAATAAATAATTATAAAAAAAATCATTTACAGTCATGCAGATTCGAACTTAAGCCCGTTGAAAAAATTAACAAAAAATAAATAAATTAAAAGAAACCATTTATGTGTTATTGCAGTTAATAAAAGTTTCGTGCAATCAATGAAAAAAATATATTACAACTTTTTTAAAAGCCTTTTCAGTTACAATAAGTTTTAATATTTTTTTTAATGCGGTACTAAAATTATTTCCACATAATTACATTTATTATATATTTCGGAAAACTGCCACTTCTTATGAATTAGCAATAAAAAAGACTTTCAAAAAGAAACTTTCCTATTTTTAATACTCCAAACAATAAATGATGTATTACGAAAGGTTGCAAGAAAAAAAAACATCTTCGTCCTTGTCTTTTCTCCTTTTCTAACTCATTGTAAATATTTCTTTTTATTTTCAACAGTTTGAACAAATATTTTCTAGAGACGACCAAGACTTTCTGTTCTTGAAGAAAACTTGTCAACAATTTATGACACTTTATTTTACTTTTAACCGTTCTATGTCCATGTGTGCATTTTACCATAAAAATAGAAGGCTGTTGGTTGTTTTCTCAAGCGTTCAATTTCTTGCATATTTTTTTCGTTTTGTCTCTCTTTCCATCTCCTACAAAGATCTTTAATTTAGGTTAAAAAGTCGTTGAAAGAAATTATAGAAAGGAATATATTTTGCTGTATTTTATGTTCATTTAAGTTTAAAATGCAATCAAAGTTTTTCTTTATATACGTTTCATATCCTTCTTTCATGGATCTTCTTTAATCCATTTATAGTGTTTCAGCTGTGTTTATTCTCTATTCTTGTGAAGTTGTGGTATTTGTGTTTGACTATTTAGCTAATGTAATTGGTTTATATAAGCCAGACAGCAGTGAAAAGTGTCTTAAGTGATTATGATTGGTATGTTGGTTTACCTTAATAGCGATATATGATATTATCAAAATTATAATGATAATGAAGAAATAAAAGGGTAAATTTCTGATGATTAATGTCTTTTAGAATGTTTTAAGGACCTTAAGTTTGAACAAGAATATAAGAGTTTTAACCTTTGTCTTGTTGAAACATTGCCTGTTGACATGGTAAATTTTGTCTTTCGATAACATCCACTTTAAGCACATAACGCACATTAAGTAAATGACTATGGGATACAGATACCGAAATACTTAAAATTCGTGCCGTTCAAACATTATGTGCATCACAAATATTTAGGAAGAAGAAAAAAGTGCTTCAGTTATTAAGAAAATCTATAATAATCAGGATTATTTATTTTTTCTAATATTAGAGATAAAGCCCCAACCATTTAAGTATTTAAAAAAAATCTGTATACGTTTTCCAATTTCGAATTGTTACATTATTTGTGGGTGCTGTTGGCTGAAGTAGTAGAACACGAGACTATGAAGCGGAGGGTCGTGAGTTCGAGCCCGCGCTGAGTCATGAAATATTGTGTTGAATTCTTCTAAAACAGCATTAGTGCGTGGTTGTGTTAGTTGTTGCCAGCCTGTTTCAATGATGAAGGCATAGTCACTGATCACTGAACATAATTGGCAGCGACCGTCACTATCATGTACTAAAAAGCAGAGTAACAGCACCCAGCTTCGTCGGCCCTGTAGCAAAAATTAGCCAGCGAAGTAACAGGTGGAAATAGCTACAAAAAAACTATCCTCTCATCTTTCCTAATCTGTCTCCTCAATACTATTCCCGCGTTTTCAGTTCCGGCGCAATGCATTGCTTATATAGGGGTCATCCCCTGAGTGCTGGTCCAAGATAAAAAATAAAATGCTGAGCTCCTACATTAAAAATAAATATATAAATCTTTGTATTTGTGTAAAAGATATTCCGCAAAATAAATTTTCAAAGTATCAGTGCACAGACGCTGACAAGTGACTGAGACCGTATGTCGGCGATGTTGTTAGTCCGTGTTTTATCCGTAAATGACTGTACAGCATCTATGCCTTCACATAGAAAGCAGCAACGTTAGACTAGGTTAGTTTAGGCTGAAGAAAGGAACGTAAGCAAATCTGTCCCAATCCGTTCAGGATTACACTTAGGCCTCATAGGCCTGTTGTGCGCTCTATTATGAAGAATTCCCATACTATTATAGAGAGCCTCCATCAAAAACTATGGAAACCTCCGAATTTGATTACGTTAAGGACCTAGTTTCCTCAATGTTTCTTCTTAAGTCTCTCTAATTAGAAACCCTAAGAAAGTCCATCTCCTGTATAATCTCCTGAATAAATGTTTGTCTCCTGACTTGACTAAAAGCTGGACAGTAGCACAAGTAATGGTCAAGTGTTTAGTCATCTTCCTGACAAGCCCTGCATGTTATATCGTCAACGATACCCATGCATGGCAGGTGATTCCTTAACTCTGTATGTTTTTTAAATTAACCAGTCTCCGTAGTGCTGGTCTTATTAATCTTCGGATTTCCTTTGTCATGTTACCTTTTGGGTTTCTTCTTAGAATTCTAGTCACCCTACCTACGGTAGAGTGCTGCCAATCTCTTGTATGTAATTCTATAGCTCATTGCTTTAGTTCGTTTTTAAAAACTTGAAATGGCTTAGAATTCTTTAGTGTGATGTTAGTCATTAAAGCTCCCATCCTTGCTACCCTATCTGCCTCAATATTTCCCGGTATTCCTTGATGTCCTGGAATCCATATCAATTATATCGATGCTTTCGCAATGCGCGTATGAGTTTATCTCATTCTTGCGTTGTAATACACACCGAGATTGAACCGCATGATTTCTTAGGGCCTGGATGACATTTCTACTATCCGTGAATATAAGAAACGGTAGTCTGTTATCAATTCCCTTCAACCATTTTCTACCTTCCATAATAGCCGTGATCTCAGTCTGAAATACTGTGTTATGATCCGGCAGGCGGAAGTATTTACGAACGTCACGACCCATGTCATAGAATCCGATCGGTCGCCAATCTTCGACCTGTCCCTGTATAGGATAGTTATGGGGTTCGTTGTAGCAACGTAGTTAACCACGGAAAATTTCTCAGTAGCTCTGTAATTGTATAAAATAATGCAATAGAACAGTTATCTGAGGATTTGAAATTAAATGGTGCGAGTGAGACGCAAAAGTCTCGAAAGAGAGTAAACTATCAGTGGTCTGACTGCACTTAAAAAATAATTGCACTTAAAAAATAATTACTGGTGACTGGCTCAGAACTGTTTTGCGACTAAATAAATAAATGTATAATTTTGTTTTTGTGGCTTAACTCCGGTATTCATAAAATTTAAAATGAGTTTGAAATGTATTTTAATCAAATTTTTTCATACAAAATTTACTTAAAACAGATTTCAAATACGTTTTATTTTTTTATAATTATGTTTAATAACGTACACTTATTAATTAGTTTTTGCATGACATTAAATTGCTCATACTCCCCCACTGCTCTAATTACACATGCAAATTTTTTCCTATTTTAATTAATTTAATAATCCTGTACCACATTCTTAAATTTATTTTTTTGATGTGTTAACATCTATACGCGCGCCTCTAGGGCAGTAAACTATCAGTTTCAATACATACGCAAGTGTAAGTGTAAGAGTTTGTTTGTTTGTTGTTGTTGCTTGGCAGTCGGTATTGAAAGTGATTATTGGGCGATTTTCATATAATTTTCCCACGCGATTTTCTCCGAAAATTCATAGCCGATTTTATTCATTTTTGAATTAAAACGCTAGTGCGGGTTTCGACGAAGAGTTTAGGCCAAAAATTAAGGCGATCCGATATCGGCGAGCGGAGACTTAAGTGTTTTAATTGGGAGTATTAATTTGGAGTAATATTAAAAAAGTGTTTTATGTTGATCTTCGGTTTTGTCTTATGCATAGCAAAGAGAATGGTGACGTGGTTATACGTACATATATAAAAATGAGATAGCAAGACAGCAACGTATGTAGCTTATGTACAAACATAACAATGTATGTATGTACATTTATCTGTTGCTTTGCATTCTCTTTGTTTTTTGTGGGTTTAATATAAAATAAATAAACAAAAAGGTGTTAACACATCGCCCGTGAGTTCGAACACTCATTAATTTTTTTTTTTATTTCAGTATCATTTTCATAAGTCATACACATGCTTATATTGGTTTTTTATATGGATAATGATAACAATTGATAATTGCTAATAATCAAATAGGATTATAATAATGCAACAAACTTATTTCTGTTTGTACTATTCTTACAAGTTTTGCGAATATCGCAATAATGAAAAGTACAATATTCAAGTTGCACCATTAGCACCTTCTTTAATACATTAAACAAAAAGTTATAATAACATTACGTGCACTTTTATGCATCCTTTACTTTAATTTCGATTAATTGCCCGTTATTCTTCTTACGAATTGTAATTTTTCCCATTTCTCTTTTGTTTAACTGAATGTAATTAAGAACATGCCTGTAATTGTATTTTAGTCATTTAACACTAATTTGCTTGCATTATTGAATTTCACTCGACTACGAATGGTTAAATCAATTTCATTATTTTATATTGTGCGCGCGCATAACGCATGAAGTTATCAAAATTTGGTTAAGGGTACAATTGCATGTCCTACAGACTGAAACAATAATGGTGAATATATTAATGGTGACTGATATTATCAAAAGAAAAAAAATCAATTCTCAATCTTATTATTCTAACAGTCCAACCTAAATTACGACGCAAATCGCAACGTAATTTAAGAAATATAGATGAACACGCTAAATTGATCTAAAAGTAGCTAAAGTTACATCACTTAACACTTCAGCAATGTAAACAAGAGTGCTTTTGCAACAAACTTCACTTCTTTACGCGCTGTCAAAATTGGATTTTCCAATTGCAAAGCATTGACGCTGCGTTATTCCGGTTGGTCTAATACATTTTGTATGGGCATGAGAAATTTTGACAGCCAGACAACGCTTTGCGTCGTAATTTAGGTTGGTCTGTAAGAATTCTCAGCGCTATATCTTATACAAAAATGACAAAATTAGAAAATATTAGTCTGTACAATATATTGATTAAAATTCAAAATTTTATATCATATTTTTTCTTATAAAACTCAACAAAAATTTAGAAAAACAGTTCTTAGTCAGCCAACATCAAGTCTCATTGGCAATTATTTTTCAAGTGCAGCCACATCACTGATCGTTTACTCTTTTTTTGGGGAGTATTTTTTTTTTATTTTTATCTTGGACCAGCACTCAGGAGATGACCCCTATATATGCAATGCATTACGCCGAAACTGAAAACGAGGGGATAGTATTGAGGGGACAGATTAGGAAAGATGAGAAGATAGACATTTTTTTTGTAGCCTTTTCCACCTTTTTACTTCGCCAGCTAATTTTTGCTACAGGGCCGACGAAGGTGGGTGCTGTTGCTCTGCTTTTTTTAGTACATGATAGTGTCGGTCGCCGCCAATTATGTTCAGTGACCAGTGACTATGCCTTCATCATTGATACAGGCTGGCAACAACTAACACAATCACGCACTAATGCTGATCAGAAGAATTCAACAGCAGAGGCGAGTTTTGCATCTCACTCACACTAGTTAATTTCAACACCACAGATAACTGTATAGTTCTTACGGTTCTCTTAAGGAATTATTAGGTAAAGGCATAAGTCGTGTACAGTCTGTCACAGAAACACATAAAAATATGTTTAAAAAATATCACCCACATATGATTCAAGGTACTCCGTCGGCATCTCCATACCAATTCTTTGCGAACTAATTTTCAAATACAATAAAATACTTAGCAAAAGTATGTACAAATAGAATGAGCAGGTAAAGATTAAAGAGAATACATAAATCGAAGTTTTTAATTTTTTTTTTTTCAAATAGAGTGTATAACTTCTACGCGCACTATGAGGAATGAAACAAAAACATGGAATAACAATGTACATTAGTATTGATTCCATAATAATTTTATTTCCAAAATCGTATCTAATTGTTGGATGTCATGTTTGTGCTATTATATGAAGTTACACAAATTGACCCAAAAGACCTTTTCTATACAAATTTTATATAGTAAACTTCTACAGGCTGTCCAAAGGGAAGGTATTTTGGTAAACATTAGTCTTGACTGTTCATATTTGGCAGTCGTGAAGTAGACACGTGGCAAATTTATTATGGAAAAATATTCGATAAACCAACATGTTTTAGTCGTTAAAACATTTTATCAAAATCAATCATCGATTACTGTGACGATGAGAAAGTTACGTGAAATTTTTGGGAGAAACAACGTGCCAACCAAACGCACTATTTAGCGTATAGTAAATGATTTCGAAGAAAGAGGGTCTGTAGGTGATAGGCCCAAGCAAGGACCACAATGTACTGCAAGATGTACTGCTGTTCAAGATAATGTCCAAAACAATCCATAAACTTCAATTCGACGCCGTGCTTGGTCTTCAAAGAACAACTTTTGCACAAGGATTTGCATTTGTTTCCATTTAAGATTCAGTTGACACAAGAGCTTCTTCCACAAGACCATTTACGCCGCCGTACATATGCCAATAGGATGTTACAGCTCGCCCATGACAACCCCGATTTTCATGAAAAAATCATAACGAGTGACCAGGCACATTTTCTTTTGAATGGATATGGTAATAAAGAGAATAGTTAGTTGTGGGCAATGGAAAACCCTCGAAATATTCATCAGTCACCTTTGCATCCATTAAAAGTGACAGACAGTCTGGTGTGCAATTTGGCCAGGAGGAATCATTCTGCACCTTATTTCTTTAAAAACGAAAACGGCGTATCGATAACTGTGAATGAGGAGCGATATCGTGACATAATTGAAAACTTTTTAACGCCACAACTGCATGCTTTGGGCTTTTTTTTTTAGGAGTAGGACCAGCACTTAGGGGATGACCCCTATATATGCAATGCATTGCGCCGGAACTGAAAACGAGGGGATAGTATTGAGGGGACAGATTAGGAAAGATGAGAAGATAGACAGTTGTTTTTGTAGCTATTTCAACCTTTTACTTCGCCGGCTAATTTTTGCTACAGGGCCGACGAAGGTGGGTGCTGTTACTCTGCTTTTAGTACATGATAGTGTCGGTCGCTGCCAAATATGTTCAGTGACCAGTGACTATGCCTTCATCATTGAAACAGGCTGGCAATTAACATGTGGTATCACCAAGACGGTGCCACATCGCATACAGCAGGGTTTTTCTGCGAGACCTCTTTCCACAACAAGTTATTTCAAAAAATGGTGATATTGATTGGCCTCCACGGTCGCCTGATTTGACTGCTCCGGACTTCTTTTTGTGGGGTTATCTGAAAGGCAAAGTTTATGCAAACAAAACAGAAACGCGTGAAATGTGTGAGGATGTAATGAAAAATGTGCTCAAAAGGGTTCGCATTTGTGTGGCCAACAGGGGCGGACATTTATCTGATATTGTATTCCATACATAATTGCCGACATTAACAAAAACATTTATCAATTTAAGATCCATTCTCTTTCATTTAACTATTATAAACAAACAAAGTAGTATACCTTCCCGGCGGACACCTTGTATTCTATTTTAAACACACCAAGCAGTTATAAGCTTTTACGAAATTGCCCATTCACCCAACTAACAATCGCATTATAAAGTAGTCATATGGATTCTGATGATAAAAACGTGGAAACTATTTGCAGCTTGTAATGATTTTTATTATGCCAACAGTAAATTAAGTAATTATCCCTGCAATAAAAGTGAAAATTTCAATTCAATTGTCAAATACTGAAATATTAAACTAAATCATTCTGAGTAAATGTTTGAGCAATTTTATATTTTACTAATATCACAAATATCGGACGAATCCCGTTTAGTAAATTTATTTTTATATATATTTCATAGGTTTTCCTTATAAAAATTGTTTTTATACCCTTCAAAAAAGAGTTGGAGGGTATATTCACTTTGTCAGTCCGTTTGTAATGCAGCGAAATATCCATCTGAGACCGCATAAAGTATATATATTCCTGATCAGTGATCTAAGACGATTCAGTCCAAACGGAGAGAGCCAGACTCTTGAAATTTGGTATAAATATATCCTGAGAGATATCACATGTCAAGTTCGTAAATGGGCTGAATCGGGCAAGAGGGAAAAAATTTCCCCTAAGAAGAACTAAACCAACCTCTAAAAAACAACATAATTTTTAAAGTTTTTTTTTTGTAATTTGTTTAAGCAAATAATGTATTTTTATGTCAAAGAAGGTCCAACGCGTTAAAATAAAATTAAAAAAATTAGTTTTTGACCCCGTCCCTATTAGTGGACGTTATTATATGCAAAAATAGTGTAAAAATTTAACAAATTGTTTTACTTAAGCCTACATTCCTTAAAAATGAAATTTTTAAGCCTTAAGCCTAGTCTTCTGTTTAAAATTTCATGTGAAATTCTGAAAGAACCCATACAAAAAAATATTCAATCGAAATATTTGTGGAAAAATTTTGCTAAACTAGTACTCTATTTTAATTATCAAAATCACGTGAAATATAAATGTTATTTATTTCGTACGATAATATTTTTAAACTAAAAATTTTTTCATTAAAAATGAAAAACATAATTTCAATTAAAAAGGAAAAAAAACTGAAACGGAAATAGCTGATGTTGCGCAACATTTTCCACAAATTCAAACGGAGTACTAGGCTTTAATGACGAAGTTGCGACGTAACCTTATACTCCTCTGCCCTACCTCCACCTTCTCCTCTGCTCCCCAAATGACCCTGTAAAAAAAATTTTATAAATTTTATATATAGGGTGTGCAATCTAACGTTTTTTTTTCAACTAGTGCTTATTTCGTGAATGGTAACACTTAGTTCATGTCTGATTTGTAAGGTAATTAGTTTTATCCTTCCGCTGAACGAAAATGGTTTACCATCCAATGCGTTTTCGATTCGCTATGTGGGCCTGGGATCGCCTTACAGAAGATGCCGATTTTTCCAAAAAAAATTCTCTTTTCAGATGAAGTTTATTTTGATCTTGGCGGGTATGTAAACAAGCAAAATTGTCGCATCTGGGGCACAGAAAACACGCACGCATACATTGAAAAGCCGACGCACCCAAAACGAGTCACTGTTTGGTGCGGATTTTGGTCCAGAGGCATAATTCGGCCATTTTTCTTCGAAAATGAGCAAAGAGTGGCCGTTACAGTCAATGGCCATCGTTATCGGGCCATGTAGCCATTTAAATGAAATTATTTTCCATTATTAACCGGAAGAATTGTACTTTCAAATAAAAAAAGAAATTTGAGAAAATATTCAGTATTTTTTTATAGCATTTAAATAAAAAAGTTATTTGGCGGACCCTATATAATTATTCGGAAGATTTATTTTTGAAGTTTTATGGCAAGGGTGAAATATCACCCCCCACGGCCATTGCAAGAGAGACTCCTACAAAATACAGTTTTAATACTCTTAAAAAATAATTGGACCCCATAAAGTATACATATATATTCTTGATCAGTGATGAAGTCTGAGACGATCAATGCCCATACGTTCGTCTGTGGAAAATATGATATAGTCTATTTTTTGGACCCCGCCCTTTTAGTGGACGTTGACGTACGATATTATATGCAAAGTATTAAACAATTTGTTTTCCTTAAGCCTTTAAGAAGTTGAGATGTTCTCTGATCTTGCAGAGGTGAAACGTCTTCTCCACGGCTGTTCCCGGAATGACTCTGTCAAAATAGAGACTTAAAATTGGGTACAGAGATGTCTCAAAGGAACTTTGCCCCACCGAGTTAAACATTTTAAATTTACTTACTAAATATTTGGAGGGTATTTAAGATTCGACCCGGTCGAAT
Organism: Linnaemya tessellans; assembly: GCA_951800035.1. Lineage (NCBI taxonomy): Eukaryota > Metazoa > Arthropoda > Insecta > Diptera > Tachinidae > Linnaemya > Linnaemya tessellans. Next base: position 102,357,095 of record OX637533.1, on the reverse strand, counting down.
ATAACCTTTTTACTTGGTTTTTTAATTAAACATGAATACCAAACCTACAAAGAAAATTAAACTTCTTCATTTCTAATATTAAAGCAATTAAAGCTGTTTTCGTAGTTTTGCACAAACCAACAGTGTTGGTTAGAAAAAAATCGTGGATAGAAAGAAAAATACAATTCCTTATATCCTTACTTGAGTTTGTTAGTATCCTAATAATTTGTTTCCCCATAATATTTCTTATAGGTGAAAAAGGCCAGTTTACCTTACGTACAGCACACATAAATATCAGACTTCTATTCTTTAACCTCTGAATTAATTGTGTATGGCCACTAAAAAGTCTCTAATGACCTCTGAGTGATTTTGTTTGTTTGCTGGCAGCCCTTGTAATCTAATCTTATCTGTGATTTCATAGATAATATCCCAAAAACTGAAATATATAAGAAGAACATTAACAAGATTCAAAAATATATAAAAATTTGTTCTTGACTTTCTTACAAGTCTTAAAAAATTTAGAACACTAAAATAGTCTTAACATAGAGTCTACAACTGCGATTAACTCTGACATAATATTGGGTGTTTTTTATTGAGGTATAGAACTTTAAGTTGGCATCACTTTTTTAACTGGCGGCCATTTTGTCAGCTGTCAAGTGATTAATATTTAGTTTGGTTTGCCATTTCATCATGAACAGGTTGACAAAAGAACAACGCTTGCAAATCGTGCAAATTTATTTCGAAAGTAATGGTTCAGTTCGCGAAGTTTACCGCAAGCTCCGTCCATTTTATGGTCGACATAATCGTCCATCAGAGCAATTAATTCGGTTAAACATGGATCGTTTTCGCACTACGTTTACTCTATGTGATAATACGCATCCGCAGAGACGTCGAACAGTGCACACCGAAGAAACAATTGCCGCTGTAGAGCAAAGTGTTGAAGAGGACCCGAATGAATCGATTCGCCACCGTGCACAGCAATTGGAGCTTTGTCCATCAACTTTATGGAAGATTTTGCGCAAATGAATGTGGATGAGTTGTGGTTCCAACAAGACGGTGCTACATGCCACACAGCGCACGTCACAATCGATTTATTGAAGGAAACATTCGATGAGCGCATAATTTCGCGGAATGGACCTGTCAATTGGCCACCAAGATCGTGTGATTTGACGCCATTGGATTATTTTCTTTGGGGATATGTGAAGTCGCTCGTCTACGCCAACAAACCAGAAACGTTAGGGGACTTGGAAGCCAACATTCGTGGCGCTATTGCCAACATACAGCCCCATATGCTCGAAAAAGTGGTTGAAAATTGGACCTGTAGAATTGGATTTATTCGAGCCAGCCGCGGCGGCCACATGCCCGAAATCATATTTAAACATTAATGGCATAAAATTATCCTTCCAATAAAGCCAAATTGATGGACATTAAAACGATTTTCTTGTGTTTTATTTCAATTCGAAGTTCTATACCTTTAAAAAAAAACACCCTGTATTTGAAAGAACATCGGCAGAATGAGAGAACGGATTTCTTCATCTTAATCTTAATGTTTGCCAAGGGGAATACTACTCTCATAAGAATTCATAATTCATTGGCAGCCGTGGAGAGAGTGTTTATAATTTGTGAAGAAATTTGATAAAATTATTGGTGTTTATTGTTTGCAGAGTGAACTAAATTGTAAAATAATTGTGTCACAATTGTAAAATCAGCATTCACAAACAACTAAAGATTTTCAATGGCGACTTTTTATACACAAATACAAATGCATGTGCTTATTTGACAGTTCATCTCATAAGATTGTTGTTATAGGATTTCTTATAACAACGCTCTCATAAAAAATCTTATAAGATTGAGATAAATAACACTAATTTGAAGTCAACACGTAACACAATTCGCTCTGCGATTGAATTTGACGCTCTCATCTTACATATTATGTTACGTGTAGACCCTATGTAAGATATATAAAAGTTTGTATTTTGCATTCCTTATGGAGGCAGGATATGTTGGTGCTTAAACCATAATTTTATGTTTCATTCTCAGATATAAATAAGTTTTGTTTCTTCCCTCAAACTTCTAAATTCTTTCGATTTCAATCCATGTCCTATACTTAATAAGGTATAAAAGAATATTTGATTGCCACTGTAAACGAAATATTGATGCCAGTAAAACCCTCATAAACAAATAAATTTTAAGGGAAATTTGCACATGTGTTCCACACTAAATAGATTGTTGCAAATATACAAGGTTGAGACGAAATTGTTAACAAATGCTGCAGTGTTTAATGACTCATAAGGGCTTGAGCTTTTTGGGAGCGGGGGCTAAAGTTGTTATTAGTTTTGCTAATATTGAAAACTAACAACATCTATGGTGCAATTCTATTTGTCATTACACTCACTGTCAGTGAGTGTTGTGCTATAAAGGATTAAGACATTCAATATGGATTTGAAATAGAAAGGTAACTTTGACAAGGAAACACTACAAATAAAGGGACACAAAATGCACTTGATTACTTGATGCCTTTAGTGGTAAATTGTTGTAAAACCAATAAATTTACAAACATTTTATATGGCGTTGCTAAGGTTTGAATAAATTAAATATGTTTTACGTACTAAATAAATTAAATATGTTTTACTACTCTAAATTTTTCGATTTACAAAGAAGATATTTATTAGATTAACTTGAGTAAAAATTTTGTTGCATGTGCAAAAAAATATTATTTCACACTTAAAAGAATAGTCAAGTTATTTGCAGTTGAATTAGTTTCTTTAAATATTCACAATATATTGGATTTTGTTTTTATTGACTACGGAGTGAGAGATTATAATTTAAGTTTTTGTGAATCAAATTTTAATTGAAATTTAATATTTCTTGGCACTCATCTTATACACAATTCATGTGCCTACACGTGTATTCTTTTCTTAACAGCCTAGAATAGGTTTAAAATTTATTTAACCTTGAATATTTTTAAGCTATAATATCCTTCAAAACTTATTTTTATGGCTTATTTTTACTACTAAACGAATTTTTTAAACCGCCATAGAAAAAAATACACAAAAACCATATAAACTTTTTAAGCCGCCATCATTAAAAAACAATTTTCTTTTCATTTTCATACAGAGAAAAACTAAGAATATATTTCCAAATTTAATAAAATGCTTTTATTTCGAATCACAAACAGATGTAAAATGTATTTTGTAGAGTTTAAATTGTATAGAAATGAATAAAATAGAAACATGAATTTATTGTGGAAAACATAACCTTTTTCATTTTTAAATCTGTGCAAAGATATAAAAGTCAAATATGACAAACGAATTTGCCAAAGCATAATCTTTCCATGAACAACCAAATAAGCTATTATTAATCCGGAAATACAGCATTTAAAAGAACTTAAATAAACACGAATAACAGTTTTCCTTTAATTGAAAACTCAGGATATATGAAAAAATTGAAAAGTATGTTGGCAAGTCTCGATCATTTCGGATTTAAAGGGGTCAATTGTGGCCGCTTAATCAGCCTAAATTAGAGACTTCACAAGACTGCAATGGACATAACTGAGAAGTGTAAAATTGCATCAAGATGTTAGCAGTCGACATACGACATCCTAAGAAAACTGCATTTTGCGATACATATATATTTAAAAGAAAATAAATTAAATAAGATAACACATTAGTTAGGGAACATTAACACTGGCCTAATTTCTTAAAACAAAAATGGTGAATTTTTCTGCATGGAATGGAGTCTGTAGCATCGGTTGTAGGTTAGCTTCACTCTATATAAAGCATTTTTATACTCTTCAAAAATGAGTTGGTGCGTATATTCACTTTGACGTTCCGTTTGAAACACACCGAAATATGCATCTGTGACCCCATAAAGTATATATTTTCTTAATCAGCGATGAAATCTAAACTAAAGGAGCCAGGCTCTTGAAATTTGGAATATATATCTGGAAGGATAGCACAAGTCAAGTTCGTAAATGGGCTGAATCGGGTCGGAGAGAAAAAAGTTCCCCTAAGAAGAACTAAACTAACCTCCAAAAAGCACCATAATTTTTAAAGTTTTTTTGTTTGTAATTTTGTTAAGCAACTGATATAATTTTATGTCAAAGAAGGTTCAAAGCATTGAACTTGCAGCCATAAAATAAAATAAAAATAATCTTTGGACCCCGCCCCTTTAGTGGTCGTTATTACATGCAAAAATAGTGTGAAAATTTGGCAAATTGTTTTACTTAGGCCTACATTAATAACATTTTTAAGCTTAAATGACGAAGCTGAGACGTAACCTGATACTCCTCTGCCCTACCCCTCCTCCCCCAGTGCCACTAAGTGACCCTTTAAAAAAAATTTTAAATTAATTTTGCATTTAATTATCCCAAACATATATTTTTAGAGTTTTATGGGAAAGGTAAAATGTCTCCCCCACACCCCTTACCAGAACGACCCCGAGAAAGTACAGTTTTAATACCCTCCAAAAAGAATTGGACCCCATAAAGTATATATACATATTCTTGATCAGTGATGTAATCTAAGACGGTCTAGCAATGCCCATACGCCGTGGAAAACATAATACAATCTATTTTTGGACACCGCCCCCTTTAGTGGGTATTGATGTACGATATTATAATATTCAACAATTTGTATTCCTTAACTCTATAAGAAGCTGAGATGTTCTCTGATATAGCGGAGATGAAACATCTCCCCCAAGGCCCTTGCCGGAATGACTCTGTCGAAAGAGAGATTTAAAATTGGGTACAGAGATGTCTTAAAGGAACTCTGTCCCACCAGGTTGAACATTTTAAATTTACTTACTAAATATTTGGGGGGTATTTAAGATTCGACCCAGTCGAATATAACGTTCTTACTTGTTATATATTAGAGTGTCACAGCACCCGAGCAAAACTTGCAAATTGTTGAAATTTTTAGTCAAAATAATTGTTATATTCGTCAAACTCATCGTGCACTTCTTCCATTTTAATCGTCCTTTAGAGCGGATAATTCGAGGAATAACTATATATAAGTTTAATGTCAGCTCATGTCCGGAGGACCTCATCCGACGATGCTCTCAATATAGTGTAAAATTGAGTGTCCACCAACACCTCTGTTGCGACTCAGGGGTCCCACCTAAGCGACTCTTGGTCGTCCAGCTGGCAATTTCTAGTACATGGTAGTGTGATAATCCATGCACTAACAAATTGCTAGAGTAATCGATCCTATCTGGAAGATCTTTTTTACTTTGAGACACGAATGTACCAACACAATACATAGATTTTTCTGCCATCAGCCGGACCGAAACCCAACAAAAAGGTCGGTCATCAGTCCTTATCTGATAAATCTTCCAATAATTGGTGTAAACTTCAACCAACACGTGTACTACCGAAGGAGATCCCGCGATACCTGTTTAGATTACTGGTGAAGCCTCGAAAGCCAAATCAGTGCAGGTGCTATAAACTTTCTATTGACTTCAGTTTCTGTTTTACATAAACTTATGTGTCCTTGTCTCTGTTGGTTCTTACTGAGACTCGTAGGCGAAGCTACTTCTTTTAGATTTTTATATACACATTCGATCCACTATTATTTAGAGATTGTGCAGCAGCATATACATTTTAAGGAGCTACCTGCAAAAGTAATGTCTGAAAGGCATAGTAACCCCTCGAAAGCCAACCATTATAGATTTTAACTTTCTATTGACTTTTGATTTTTAACTAGAATCTAGGCATCCTTGTGCCTGCTTTCTTATATTAAACTTTCCTAGGTGACAGGTTGGCCCCCACTACTTTAGGTCTTCCTACAGTAGTCCAGCTAAGTTTCCTACTGGAACCTGCACCGCGTCCTATTCTGTAACTAAGCAGGCACATATAAGATTTATGGGTTACCAGCAAAAATTATGTTTGAGAAAACTGTGTAACCTCCGAGAGAAAAACCGGTATAGCTTTTCAGCTCTGTATTGATTTCGGCACTCTTACGGCATCTAGGCGTCCTTAGATCTTCTTCCTTACATCAGACTAAATGGAAACGATCCTCCGCCTAATTTCTATGCGTGGCTTTGGATGTGTTTCAGAGTGAAGGGCAGCTCCTACTACAGTTATCGTACTAGGACGATATACTATTTAGTAGAGGTGACCCTCCAACTTTTAAATTTCTTATATGTCCTCCTGTTGCATTGTTATTGCAGAGATTGGCCAGGTAACATATTAGTGTTATGGGTAAGCAGCAAAAGCCACGTCTGTAAAAACTCCATAACGCTTTCCCCGGATCTGTGCTGAAACAAGGTCTGACATAATAACCAATCTCCCGAACTGCACGTTGGATTTTCGAATTACAATAGATTGTTTTCGGAGCACATTTACTGTTAATGATAATGTGCATTCCGTGAGACGCCGAAAAGTGCGCACTGAAGAAACTGTAGCCGCTGCACAGCAAAGCATTGAACATGATCCTAATCAATTAATTCGTCGCCATTCGTACCAACTGGGGTTGCGTCATTCCACTTTATGGAACATTTTTTTAGTTGTTGAAAATTTTTTTTTTTTTTAGGAGTAGGACCAGCACTCAGGGGATGACCCCTACATATGCAATGCATTGCGCCGGAACTGAAAACGAGGGGAAAGTTTAAGGGGACAGATAAGGAAAGATGAGAAGATAGACAGTTTTTTTGTAGCTATTTGAACCTTTTACTTCGAGGGCTAATTTTTGCTACAGGGCCGACGAATGTGGGTGCTGTTACTCTGCTTTTAGTACATGATAGTGTCAGTCGCTGCCAATTATGTTCAGTGATCAGTGACTATGCCTTCATCACTGAAAACAGGCTGGCAACAACTAACACAACCACGAACAAATGCTGATCAGAAGAATTCAACACAATATTTTCATGACTCAGCGCGGGCTCGAACTCACGACCCTCCGCTTCATAGTCTCGTGTTCTACTACTTCAGCCAACAGCACCCACTTGGTGTCCCAGATTGTGCCTTCTACGCTCCGTCCGGGGCGGCCTCAAGACAGAAATCGTGATTATATATTAATTTCATAAAATTTTCTTGCTAATAAAGCCCGTTTTATTGATAGAAAAAATATATTTCCTTGTTTTATTATGATTTAAATTTGTGCCAGTCTATAAAAAAACACCCTATATATGCAGTAATTTTGCTATTGAACAAATTCTTTAAGGCAAATATGAGACGTATGACTAAACATTACTTCAGCAATCCATTTTTAAGGATATACCACATTATAACGACTATAACGGTCAAAGAGTGAGTTAGTACCAGAGTTTGGGGAGACATTTGCACTCTTTCGTGATTAAAAACCTAAGGCAAGTTTTCTCTAGGATATATTTCATTAAATAGTGTTGACATTTTGCATTTTTTTATTAAAATGTATATCATATTTAATTCTGAGGCAGTCATGATTCAAATTTCTAGGAATAAATATTGTATTTCACATACAAGTTACTCCATAACAAAATCCTGCCTGACCTACTGTTTTAGTCCTTATTTTCCTTACTTTAACACACGTTCTTGTCATAAGACGGAATGTTGTAGGCATTTATTTGAACACAAGGAAAGAGAAAATATGCCCACATGTCTTACCCTTTTATATTTCATATGTAAATTTGTATTATTTTGTTTAATTGTAAGTGTGTTGGTTCAGTACACTTCTTAATTTAAGTGTTGAAGATGCCATGATATTGAAGTAGTAGGCGTACATAATGCTTCTTCTCTCCTCTCTGAAATGCTAAAAGGTGTTTTCATGTTTGCTTTACATAATTGTATATTAAGATTTACAAAATCTTAATAGGTTATGTTAATATTGTTGCTGTTGTAAGATGTGCCTTCAAAAGTAATATATATGATTACAAGTACAATTGTGCTTAAGAATTAAGAGTGTCAAAAATTAATATGGATATATTGTTTGCAAATTTGTAATGGTTACTTAAGAAGGCATTAAATGTGTTAAGTAAAGAAGATGTAGATCTAGTTGAGAATAGAACATGATAATAATTTTCAAATGTGAGCAGCATTAATATCCTTATTGATACCACTGCACTAATCAGTTTATAGTCCACTGTATAAGTAGTGTTCCTGGCAGAGCTTATCCCGTAGGTTATAACAAATTAATAAATGATATTTTGTTATTAATATTAATACCTTGTTTTTACATATTTTGAAGCAAAAAATAATAAGCAGATTTGCAAATGCAAATCTTTGGGGCAACAAAGCCAAAAAAGAAATTTTGTACATAAGAAAATATTATTCAAATATACGAGAAAATTATGATTATTGAAATATTTCATATCAGCACATTCAATTCCAACTTCTATGTGAACTCATATGCATCCATTAATTAGAAAAGCATCAGAGCCTTGTAACTACAATTATGATTAATTAAACCATTCTTTACCTTTAATAAAACAACATTTGCCTTAACTCACAGCTTTAAAGGATACAAAAGCGTATCAGTTTTTGTTAGTGTTCGTATCACAATAGCAAGCAGCATCTTAAATAACTTACATTTTTTAAGAGAAAAACATTTCTTGATTTTTATTTTTAAGTTAAAGCAGGAAAAAAAAACAAGAAAATATTTTAACATTATGTGAAAACTAAAACTGAGTTAAAGTCTTCTCCACAGCATTCGTGCAGTAACCAAAATCATTCTCAGTTTGTTCAGCCATCAGTTGTGCCTTGCAAGCAGTTTTGCTTTTGCCACCACAGTTTTTATCACTATCCAAGTTATGTGAACTGCAATTTGTGCATACGTGTACTTATTGATTCTTAAAATTTTTTTCTTTCTTTCTTTCTTTTTTTTTTCTTCTAGAGCGCACAGAATTTATGGCGAAACTGAAACTGATAAAGTAATTTTATTGATTCATTTTTATATGCGTCTTTTACACTAATCATTCACGGGTAAGTTCAAAATGCAAAGCGCAGTAATGCTGACTACTTATATTAATGGATTTTTGTAATCGCAGCATCTCTACACGATTACAAAGATGCTCGTGCAAATAAGTATTTTATTTCCGAAACCAATCTCATGTGTTTAAGATTTATTATAAGGACGAGCGAATCTACATTTATTTCCATTCGATTGTGATAAGAATTTTTAATAGTACAGAATTTAACATTTTATAAAGTTTCATGGCAATGAGGATATGTGAATTGAAAGTTATATAAACTTCAATTTGTGTAAAATATAAAGGCACAACGTTCAGAAAGTATTTCTACTCAGAAGAGACATTTTTAACATTAGCTTCAGTCTTGTAAAAGTGTGTACTATTCGAACAAAATTTTCATCAGTAGCTAAACGATAAATATATTCGTTATGACCAAAAGAGATATTTAGTATATATTAGGGCTTCTAGTCTTTTTTCTATGATCGTCACTGTCCGTCCCTATCTTTATCTTTAGATTATTAACGACAACAACTGCCTGTAGTAAGAATTTTAAGGAACATTTTATATTGCTACATTAAATTGAATTAAGATTCTATAGGCTAATTGTTCGAAATTTTTAATTTAAATCTCAGAAAGACATGATAAATATTCCAAGGCACAAAGGCAAGTCAACATCAGTTTTTGTTATTCAACTTACACAGCAGAGCAGAACAGCTGTTTTCGAAAGACGCAACCCTTTCCTCATCAGTGCGCATGTGTATTGTGTTTGTCACCACTTATTAGGTGGCCTAGTTGAATGTGATAACAGTTCCTATTTACACAAATTTTATTGTGAAAAAGAATACGAGAACTGTATCAAACTGATGTTAACATGTTATTGTTATAATACCCGTGTTACCGTTTTGATTATTTTTCTTCATGTCCCATTTTTCTGAATTTTTTGTACCATCATACCTAAGTCAAACTTTTTTGGTTTGAATTTTATACTTAAGTAAGGTTAGGTTAGGTTAGGTTGAAAAGAGGGGCATAAGCATCCCAATCCGTCCTGGATTACACTTAGGCTTCACAGGCCTGTTGTGCGCTCTATAATAAGGAGCTCCCATTAAACATTAATATTGAAATAGCGCCTTTAAATATTTATGTTTTTTTAAAGTGAAATTTTAAAAACATGCTCTTCGCAGTATTAGAAAATAAATAATAAAATGAAGTAAATTTAATAATAATATAATTGCAGATATAAAAAATATATATATAATAATTAGTGCGTTTTGTTTGTTATGTGGTCAAGTATGTTTACATGTCTGCATTTCATTGGTTCTTACACCAAATCATCAGTAGACTTTAACCTAATTCCAAAATAACAAAACCTCTCAGCTTATACATAAACTCCCACAAATGAATTGAGAATTACACAAGCAAAACCATAGGATTTGAAATTCCAGAAAACACAACAAAGAAATTTTATTCTTTATAAATAAATAATTATAATAAAAGCTTATCATAGCCGTAGAGGGAAGAGAGCCTGGCACCAGACAGGTAATGGGACTGATTTCCAGGGACTGGTAACTGGTGCAAATTCCAGCACTTTCTATGAAGCAACCATGTACCTTTAAGGTTGTCAGTTTTGTTTTGTCCTTTTTATTCCACTTTTAAGTATATTTTAATGAAAATTGGTAACCTGTGTGTATGTATTAAAATTCAAAATCAACAGAAATAATTAAACGGTAACACGGGTATAAAAACAATAACATGTTAACATCAGGTTGATACACTTCTCGGATTCTTTTTCACAATAAAATTTGTGTAAATAGGAACTGTTTTCACATTCAACTAAGCCACCTAATAACTGAGGATAAACACAATACACATGAGCACTGATGATGAAGGTGTTGCGGCTTTCGAAAACAGGCGTTCTGCTCTGCTGTGTAAGTTGAATAAAACTGATGTTGACTTTCCTTTGTGCCTTGGAATATTTATCATGTCTTTCTGAGATTTAAAAAAACAAATTTCGAACAATTAGCCTATGAATCTTAATTCAATTTAATATAACAAATATTTTATTTGAAATTAAAATATGATAAAATATCTTTTTAGCAAATTTGTGCTTAAAAAAAAACTTGCAAAAGCTATAAACCGTACGATATGGCATGGCATAAAGAATTATTGTTAGCCCTCTTATTAAAGTTTTCTAATACATCCCGTCGTCAACTGCCTTAGGTTTTTGCTTTGTAGGACCAGCTGTCAGGGGATGACTCCAACATATGCAGTATTTTGTCGGCACTAGAAAGGAGCAGATCGTATTGAGAAGACAGATCACTAAATATGACAAGATATAGATATTGTTTGTAAGTAATTTAACCTTTTAATTAGGCGGCTAATTTTTTCTACAGGCCCGATAGAGGAGGGCGCTGTTACATTATAGTGTCAATCGTTGCCATTTCTCAATAATCAATTTTAAACTTTTTTGTGGGAATTCTTCTGAACAGCATTATTGCGTGGTTGTGTTAGTTGTTACAAGTCCGTTTCAATGATGAAGGCATAGTCACTGATCACTAAACATAATTGGCAGCGACTGACACTACCATGTACTAAAAAGCAGAGTAACAGCACCCTCCTTCGTGGGTCCAGTATCAAAAAATTAGTCGGCGAAGTAAAAAGGTTAAAATAGCTACAAAAAAACTATCCTCTCATCTTTCCTAATCTGTCCCCTCAATACTATCCCCTCGTTTTCAGTTCCGGCGCAATGCATTGCATATATAGGGGTCATCCCCTGAGTGCTGGTCCAAGATAAAAAAAAAAACTTTTTTGTAAATTTGCCACTAATAAAATTAAAAAATTAGTGTTAAACAAGAAATTCCCAAATATATAAAATAAGTGGCTAATTCTGTTTAGTGATCAGTGAAACAGGCCGACAACAACTAACACAACCATGCCCTAATGCTAATCCGAAAAATTCGCCACCATATTCATGACAAAATGCGCAGTCGAATTTGGTACTTTCGGCTTCATAGTCTCATGTTAACTATTCCAGCACCAAAGGCTTGTTCGACTGAATATACAAAAAGTACAATTTCGTAAAAATTTATAAATAGTACGAACTTTTATAACGTAATGAAATAAAGTGCCCAACTAAAATAATTATATATTAAATTGAATTAAGATTCATAGGCTAATTGTTCGAAATTTGTTTTTAAATCTCAGAAAGACATGATAAATATTCCAAGGCACAAAGGAAAGTCAACATCAGTTTTTGTTATTCAACTTACACAGCAGAGCGGAACAACTGTTTTCGAAAGACGCAACCCTTTCATCATCAGTGCTCATGTGTATTGTGTTTGTCACCACTTATGAGGTGGCTTAGTTGAATGTGATAACAGTTCCTATTTACACAAATTTTATTGTGAAAAAGAATACGAGAACTGTATCAACCTGATTGTTATAAATTGTCCAATTTCTTGTATGAAGGACTCTTGACTCACATTAAACTAGTTTAGAGCTTCTTTGATATGCTGCACCACTGTGCAACGTCAACAGATAATATATCGACAGGACAACATCAACATAAACATGTAATGGCTTTAAGAGTACTTTAAGGTTAACAAGCACAAATTGCTGTTGTTTGTGATACGACTGTTATTTGCATTTAACCTTCAGTGCCAAAAAAGGCTAAGGTATGTGTTTGAGAAAGTTCATTTTGTAAAACTATAAATCTTGGTTTTTCGACACTAGAATCTACAATGGTAAAATTGAAACCTCATGTATGAATGTTTGCCTTTATGTAAACTATACCTGGTGCTAATGCTAAATTACTGAAAGCACAGGAATATATGGAAGAGAGTATCGCAAAAGAATTGTTATTAAAAAAATTTTTTGTGAGTTAGTGTGAGGGTACATTTTAAAAATAAGCAGACTGACTAAATAAAAAAAGTTCTTTTCTCGAAAAAAAAGAAGAATACAAAAAAAAAATTACACACAATTTTGTTTTAAAATGCTCTTTTCGTTTAATATAGCAAAAATATTCAAACTTGATAGGACAGTAAATTTAATTTTTTTCTCTATATCCCATCATAATTCAAAATATGTCATGTAACATATATAATTTTTTCTGATATGTGATTCTTAAAATAAAATTTTCAAACTGCTCATTATATTATCTCATGGGATTTCTTTCACACTGATTCCTACATTAAGTCGTTAGTTAACATTTTGCTTTACTTTTAGAAAGAATTTATGTCTACCACCATCATCTTTATCCTTACCAATATCACATACGAGTACAACCATTTTTCCGTGTTGCTTTCATAAACTTTTCTAGCATTATGTTTATGCTGTCTATCACTTTAGCACAATTGGCATTCAACAATCTATTGCGATTGCATTATGTGAATCATGATTGTTAAGCAATAGATTGTTAGAAGACCTCTCAACCCTTCAATAGCTTAATAGACGTGTAGTAATAGAGCAAAGAATACAATTTTATTGAACAAACGTACAAGTTGCTTGGCTTTGAGCCATTGTAAATGGTTTTGTTAGGTGATATTTGTAAGTTTCTTAAAGATGCTAAAAGTATTTTCATAAATCATGACACCACTATGCTACCGACAATCATTAGTTGTCAAAGGACTCGCTCAGAGATTTATTATGGCGATATAAATGCATAATCTTAATTGAAAAGTTAAGAAGAGAGATTTCTTCAAAGGATTATTAAATAAAGATATAAGAGCAAGGGAACCAGAGCTACAAATTTGATTTAATCGTTTCTTATCCATTAAACTAAAACTCCCGGTAGAATGGCATACAGGGGCTAAAGAGTATATTCACACATTTTTTATAAGTACGAGGGTGGCTTAATAAGTCTGTGAAAAATTCATTTTATTTTTCCTTTGAGTTCTATGCACGTAGTCTAATGTTTCTCAAATGTGTTTATCCCTTCCGAAAATACGGTGTATTGAGGTTATCAAAATATGCATTTTTCATTAGAGTCAAGGGTGTTTCTGCCGATGCATTTCATCAAGTTTGGGAACAAGAAATACTCACTCTCGACTAAATCTGGAGAATAGGGCGGATGAGATAGGTATTTGTAGACCAATTCATAGATTTTTGCCATTAAAACTGCTTGAATGCTAGGCAAACTCGGCACCTGTCCTACGGAGAACTTGCTCATACCCAAGTGATCATTCAAAATTGAGACCACTGGACCATGTGAGCTTCCAAAAACTCTCTAAGACCATACCATGAAGTTTTTTAATTTGAACACTATCATACAAAAAGCTTACAACTTTTCGAAGTAATATAAAAAATGTCTAATTTATTTTTTTTTTTTTAGGAGTAGGACCAGCACTCAGGGGATAACCCCTACATATGCAGTGCATTGCGCTGGAACTAGGAAAATAGATTTTGGGAAGGAGGATAAAGGGAGTTTATTTTTAAATATTGTTGTTGACTGAAGTAGTAGAACACTAGACTATGAAACGGCGGGTCTTGAATTCAACGCCGCGTTGAGTCATGAAATACTGTGTTGAATTGTTCTGATCAGCATTAGTGAATGGTTGTGTTAGTTGTTGCCAGACTTTTTCAATGATAAAGGCATAGCACTGGTCACGCCACATAATTGGCAGCGACTGACACTATCATGCAGTAAAAGCAAAGTAACAGAACCCTCCCTCGTCGGTCCTGTAGCAAAAAATAGCCGGCAAAGTAAAATGTTTGAAACAGCTACAAAAAATTCTCTATCTCCTCATCTTTCTTCGTCTGTCCCCTCAATACTATTAGAAATTCTAGTTCAGGCGCAATGCACTGCATATGTAGCGGTCATCCGAGATAGAAAAATAGTCTTAAAACTTTTCGAAGTAATTTAAAAAATGTCTAATATATTTTTAAATACATATTATAGAAGTCATTATTATATTCTGATATTTTTAAGCTTAAGGTCTCTTCCCTACAAGAACACTACCGAACATTTGACTAGTTATTTGTTTGATAGTGCTGAGGGCTTAATACCTTATTGCCTATAAACTTGTTATCATTTTCTTAAGGGCAATATGAAAAAACTGGTGTATACAAATGTATACATGTGAGCTTGCATCTCTGTCGTACTTATTAATTCTGCCGCCATTAGAAAATATTGCTCACCTGCTCACTCTAGTGCTTTTTTGTATCAGTATGTATCAGTATGTAGACACATCCCAGCTAGCCTTTTCAATCGCTGAAGAGTCTACTGCGAATCTTATGCAGAGCGTTTTTAATCGTCGACGAGCGCATTTTTTAATCGTGGAAGATACAGCGTACGGGAGAAACTGTTACATGTAGATGATTCGTCTGCGAGATTCTTCCACAACGCAGCGAAAGACGCTTGTATTAATTGTAGATAGAATCACTGAAGATTTATTTACAGATTATCTTACAAATCTTTTATTAAGAACATGAAGAATCGTCTGGGGCTCATGCAGAGATTATTTTACAACTTCTGAATTGCTCTTCATGTTATTATTATATAAGTCATTGAAAGAGTCATAAAAGGATCATTTGATGATAATTTGTCGAACCCGGCAATGCTCCTACCGAGCTGTTCGTTTTGCAAGCTATGTATTAAGAAATCAATTTTAGTTGTTGTATTACAAATTAATTAATAAAAACACTTCTCGTTTATTGAATATAAAGTACTTTATAAAAAAATTAGCATAGAATATATCATGAAACGAAAAAAATTAATAAAGAATACAAAAAATTAATTCAAACTATATAACAGCCTCCTTATATTGAAAAATAAGGGAAGTTATTTTGTTTGATTTTTCTTTGTTAAACGTCTTTCGTGGCGGTCCTTAGCATGTACGAAGTGTTGCTGCAAAGTTCTGTTAATAATAGTATCATCACAATTTGCGAATTTGGAATGACACAGATCTATAAAAAACAAAAATTAATCAAAAATAACACACATTTAATTTATACTTTCCTTTACAAGTTTTTTTATTTTATTTTCTTAAATCAATGTTTAGTAATAAACAAATAATATCTTAAGATATCTTAAGAAACGAATTTGATTCTTAAAAAACCACTTTACACAACCGGCACGGGTCTTAATCAAAACATTAATGCAAATATCAACGAACATAAGAAGAATAAATAAAAATCCTAACGGTTAATTGCATGAAAATAAAAACAATAACAAAAATATTTTGGCAAAAAATCGTCGATTAAACATTGCAAGATTAAAAACCAATCCTTTCAAAGAAAGATACATCTTCAAAAGATTATCAGAAATATATTTAAAGTATTGTATATAAATCTTTGCCAGATTAAACGGCGAGCGTGCCTAAAAACTTAAAATAAACAATAGAATAAACATCGTTTTGTTATTGTAACTCGTGAAATAATCATCAGGAGTTTCGTTTGGGAATTGTATTTTAGTCACAATCGTCTATTAAACAGCTATTGGCTAGCTGGGATATGTCTCATCAGTTGTTTGCTCAGTATGTAGACACATATGTCTCATCAGTTGTTTGCTCAGTACTGAAGAATCAAATGACTACTCAAACCTGACAACTCTGTTATGTTTTGTTTATATTCCTCATTGAAAATAAAAAAACATTTTATCAAAATATATTAAGAATTTTATATTTAAATAATTATAAAACAAATAAATAGTATCTTACAAACTAATATATTACAGTTAAAATCTAGTTCTTGTACCCGTACTTTATGTCTGTGGCCGTACAATGTCGTGCTGCAAAGGAATGAAAATGGCTAAAATGAACAAAAAACAAACACCATTAATTAATCCAACAAGTTTTACCTGCAATGATATTATTTAACTTCACCTTAATTTTTTGAGTTTTTGATGAGCATCTTGGACTGTCCTTTGTTCACCTGGATTGTGAGTTCTTCACTGACACTCCACTCTCCCGGAAACATTTTGGAAATCAGTAATGGCTGTAAAAATAACTTATTATTGCAATTGCTGTATGTAGCTTTATATAATATACTTACATGTCATACTGAATTCACTAAAGGTTCAGGATTTCTTGCTTGATCTTAAATAATTATTTATATGTTCTCAAATAATTATTTATATGTTTTATTTCTTTTCTATAAGAAAATATGATATGAAAACAAATTAAAATCAAAAAGTATTGTCAAAAATTCGACAAATGTCAGTCTCATGTTCAAGTGTGTTAGTGAAAATGTTTTGTGTGTATTAGTTTCAGTCATTCATTTCTTGTGGGGTTTATTTTAATTTAATTCTTAATTTCAATATAATAATAATTAAAAAGAGGTCAAGAAACTAGAAGAATTTTTATTATAGAAATCAAAAACGTACAGGAAAGATACACATGAGTACTGATAATGAAAATGTAGCGGGTTTCGAGTCTCGTCTGGTGTGTAATTTGGATAATTAAAACTTTTCTTTGTGTCGTGGAATATTTATCATGTATTTTACAACTTCGAATGAATTTTCGAACAATTAGTCCATCAATATTAATTGAATATATATACGTTCTATACAAAATAGTAACAAACTGCAATATAACTTAAAAAATTATTCTCGCAATGATTCAGGCTGTAATGACTTTTATGTCATGTATAATTTTGGACCGATGCCGTAATTTACTGCTTGTGCATTTGGTATAGGAACCAGTTGTAATTCGATTCGAAGGCTTAACATTTGAAATAAAAACAATATATTAAGAATATAAATATTTTGACTTTATTTCATGCTCACTCTTAATGTTTAATAAACATTTTCAAGACAAAATTGCTTTATTAAGTTTATGCTTTTATAAAGACAATTCTTTATAATAAACAAACATGAAATTGTTTTTCTTAAAAAAAACTATTTCATGACATCAAAGGTGAAATATTTCAATTAAAGCCAATGGTGCTGTTGTCTATTAAAATTGAGAAATTAGAAGTATGCAAGAGGTCCAAGAGTTTCTCAGTAAATGCCAATACACAAACAAACAGAAACCATATTAAAATTGCTTGGAAATATGACTTATTAGTGTAAGTAAAAGCATACACATACTTACACATACATACGTACCTCAATTTATAGCACAAGTTAAGTTCTATATATTTGTCAAGACAACATAGAGCACTTGCTTCCAACTTGTTTAATCATTTGGAAATTATTTCAACCAAGCGAAACACAACTGCAACAATAATATTTTATGCATGATATCTACTACTCATATGAATTATCTATGTTTTGCGGTAATTCGTGGTATTGATGTTCAGAATCTCAAGCTATACGCAGTTCTATAAATAAACAGCAAAACTTTAATGAACTCAAAGGAATCACACTTTCTACGAACTACACAATTTTGTATGTAACATGTGACTACAGTTCATGGTATTGTGTGCGTTGTATTTGCAGCTCCTGAAAGGAAAGTGTGATACGAAATATTTCTCATGAGTTCACATGAAGAAGAGTTAATGAACATTTTGGCATGAAATATAAGGAAAGTTTTTAAGGTATAGCTTATGGTTAAATTTTAAATTACAGCACTGAAATTTGTTAAATTTTTGTACTCATAATTGGCGTTCACTATTTCGGCATCTTACGGGGCAGCTTCATCAATAATGAACTTTTAATATTTATTATTAATAGGAGAGTTATTTAAGAAATTAAATAAAAAGGTAGTAATAAAAAAAATTATTATTATTATATAAAGCCCTTTTCAAATTGCAGTACAAGTCCTAGCATGTTTATAAGATTTTTTAAAAGAGAAATCAAATTAAAATAGCTGCGGTATGAAAAGGGCTCAAAGAAAAACATTTAAAACACCTAAATGAGTTTCGAACATTTATCTTAAATAATTTGTTCATTGTACTTATATATTGGCGAATTAAATTTATCTAAACAAATTTATTTTTATACACCATTCAGCGAAAAATTGGAAGTCACTTTTAGGCAACTAAATTTTCTCTACTGATACTTTGATCAGCAGTGGCCAATGAAAAATAGCAAAGACAAAAATTTTGTTCTTTAATTTTTTTTTGTCAATTGCTTGTAAAGGGTGTTTTTATAATAGCTTGCCGATTTGAAATTTAAATAAAACACATGCCAAATTATAAAATGGCAAACAAAAATTTTTTATTTGGTAGATAATTTCTTGTCATTTAACATTTAAATATAATTTCGGGCATATGGCCACCATGACTATTTTGCACAAAAGTCTTTCTGGAGGTCCAATTTTCGACCACCTTTTTAAATATTTGAGGGCGTATTTCAGCAATGACACGTTGAATACTGGTTTCCAAAGCGTCAATCGTTGCTGGTTTATCCACGTAAACCAATGATTTCAGGTATCCCCACAAAAAATAATCGAGTGGCGTCAAATCACACGAACGCGGAGGCCAATTCACCGGTCCATTTCTCGAAATAATGTTGTCGTTGAAATGTTCTTTCAATAAGGCCATTGTTTCGCCCGCAGTATGACAAGTGGCACCATCCTGTTGAAACCACATTTCGTTTACATCCATATCTTGAAGTTTTGGCACCAAAAATTCATTGATCATGATTCTGTATAGATTTCCATTCACGGTAACGCGTCGTCCTTCCTCATTTTTAAAGAAATAAGGACCGATGATTCCACCAGCCCTTAGACCGCACGAAACAGTACATTTATCGGGATGCATAGGTAATTCTTGAACGGCGTGTGGATTATCTTTGATCCAAATACGGCAATTGTGCTTGTTGACATATCCATTCAACCAAAAATGCACCTCATCACTGAAGAGAATTTTGCGGTAAAAAAGCGGATAAACATTTTTAATTGAACACTGTTTTTGAAAATAAATTTCCACGATTTGGAAGCGTTGTTCTGGAGTTAACCTGTTCATGATGATTTGCCAAACAATACTGAGTAGAGACGTCACTTTAAACTGTCAAAACAGCTGTCAGAAAACAAAGTGATTCGTATAAAAAAAAAAGAACTTCATAAAAAACACCCTTTATAAACTTCCAATAGTTAGATTTAAAATTTTTAAACAATAATGAAAACATACCCTAAAACACGTTTAAAAATTCTCTAATATTCTATATTCTCATCTTTCTTCATCTGTTCTCTTAATACCATTTTATCTGTTCTAGTTTTGGCACAGGACACTGCATATGTAGTGATAGTCCCCTGAGTGCTGGCCATAAAAAAGTGTGTATTTTCGATTTATCACAAAACGATTATTAACAATATCCAGATTATTGATAACGACATTATTTTACTTATACAAAGTAAAAAATATTATTAGTTGAACTTCGCACTCAGTCATGAATATAGTGTTGAATTTTTCTCATCTGCATAAGTGAACGAAGGCATTACTTGTTGGCAGCGATTGACACTATCATGTCATTAGAGTGAAAAATACATTTGATTTCAATAATTTATAAAGACAATGTAAATTTTTAATAGTTATTTGTGGTTAAAATTTCTTATGCGCTTAAAATGGCTTACAAAAATTAAATTTATTTAACATTGGGGACATTATATCGGCTTGACTGAAAACGCGTCAAAAAACAGATGCTCTTGCCATGACAGCGCAATGATAGATTCATTGGAAATGGTGCAGATTTTTGCTATTGACGATTCAGAAGTTCAGTCTTATTGACTTCTATGACAGCTCAGTTTTTACTGGGATATTTTATAAGGATATCAAAAAAGGATATCTACATCATTCAATAACGTTTGTTTTAATATATTGAAATACTTTACTTAAACTGCAATAAGTAATTCCCAAAATATTTAATTAAGAACTTATTTTTGTGTGTAAATTTGTATATGCATGCGTAAGTATGTTTGTATTTTATAATTTTCTTTTGTATCTTGGAAAAGATTTTCGTCGTAATTGAATGGCAGTAAATGCATATAATATTCAACATTCATATATATTATATGTACATATGATAATATGCGCTCTTGAATGTAAATACAACAGAAAAATATATGGCAGCGAAAATTATTTCTTGTTGATTCTGTAATTTTTATCAAACAAAATAAGTAAGCAAAATGCCGCAATTGTCAATTGCCAAGAGTATTTGTGAACATGTAGCCTCAAGCAAACCATTTTCTTTTTTAATTTTGGGTTTATGGCAAAATATAAAAACAAAGATGACTTGAAGACTCTTCTATAAGTTTTAACATTTTGTTTTATTTTACTTTTTATACCCTCCAAAAAAGAATTTGGAGGGTATATTCACTTTGTCATTCCGTTTGTAACGCATCGAAATATCCATCTCAGACCCCATAAAGTATATATATTCTTGATCAGTGATGAAATCTAAGACGATCTGAGAATGTCCGTCCGTCCGTCCGTCTGTGGAAATCACGATTCTGTCCAAACGCTAGACTCTTGAAATTTGGCATGAATTTATTTTAAAACCAAGAGCAGGTTAAGTTCGAAGATGGGCTAAATCGGGCAAGAGGGAAAAAAGTTCCCCTAAGAAGAACTAAACCAACCCAGAAAAAAACAAGATACTTTTTAAAGTTTTTTGGTTATTTTGTTAAGCAAATGATATATTTTTATGTCAAATACGGTCCAACGCCTTAAACTTGGAGCCATAGAATAAAACAAAAATATTTTTTGACCCCGTCCACTTTAGTGGGCGTTATTACAGGCAAAAATGGCATAAACATTTAACAAATTGTTTTACTTAAGCCTACATTCCTTAAAAATAACATTTTTAAGCTTTAATGACGAAGCTGAGACGAAACCTGGTACTTCGCTGCCCTACCCCCTCCTTCCCCTTCGCCCCTAAATGACCCTACCAAAAAAAAATTTTTTTAATTTTGTATATAATCATCCCAAGCATTTATCTTTGGAGTTTTATGACTGCCGATTTCTGCCCTACCCCCTCCTCTTCCTTTGCCACCAAATGACCCTACCAAAAAAAAAATTTTTTTTAAAATTTTGTATATAATCATCCTAAGCATTTATCTTTAGAGTTTTATGACTGCCTGTTGCTGCCCTACCCCTCCTCCCCCTTTATCCGTTAAATGACCCTATTAAAAAAAAGAAATTTTAATTTTGTATATAATTATCCCAAGCATTTATTTTTAGAGTTTTATGACAAAGGTGAAATATTTCCCCCACAGCCCTTGCCAGAGCGACCCCGCCAGAAAACAGTTTTTATACCCTCCAAAGAGAATTGGACCCTAGTATAGTAAATATGTATATTCTTGATTAGTGATGAAGTTTAAGACGGTCTAACAATGCCCAAACGTTCGCCTGTGGAAAGCATGATATTGTCTATTTTTAAACCCGCCCCCTTCAGTAGGCGTTGACGTACGATATTATATAAAGGAACTCTGTTCCACCAAGTTAAACATTTTAAATTCACTTACTAAATATTTGGAGGGTATTTAAGATTCGACCTGGTCGAATATAACGTTTTTACTTGTTATTTTTAGTTTTATTAAAAAGTTTTTTTTTGTCAAAAAAGCCATATGAAGCAGAGTTTTATTTGAATTGCATATTTTTAGGATGCATATAAAACTTGACTTGTGCTTTAGTGGATTATATATATTTTTAAATTGGGCTTAAGTGTAATAATTTTTTAATTTAATATCATATTTAAACCAACCCACAGCATATAGATTTAAAGACGCATAACAATCGATGTTAGTATTATTTATAGTAGTTATCCAATTCTCAAATCGAAAATTTTTTAACCATATATATGTCATAGCAGTTCTTTCTTTACCAAGAAGCAATGGTATTTAATCTTAACTTATGTATATGCTTGTGTGCTTTAGACGATTTTATATTCTTATAGCCAGTTTTTACTTATATTATTTTTGTTATAAGCAAACTACAAAAATTCCTATATCTACAAATTTTTTTTTGCTAACCAATGCAATGTTTTATAAAATGATAAATGGCCGTAACGTAACACACAGCAAAACAATACTTTCGTCAACGCTGTTTCACACTGAAAGATGAAAAATGTTCAAAAATGTTGACACTTATAACGCTGCAAACAGTTTTTCTAAGAATTTTAGCAGTTTTTTTTGGTGTATTTATGTTTGAAGGCAGCCAGTTGCAGAGATAAATTGTTAGAAACAAAATCTTGATCACGAAAACAAAAAAACAAAACAAATATTTAAGTATTAAATATTTTACTTAATAGCTATCAGAAAATATCTGTTTAATAAATTCAAAATATTAAGTTCATATTCATCCAGTTGTGTTAGAATTTCATGAATTTAAAGATGATATAATTGCATGCTAATAAATTTGTAGCTTTTCAAGAGAACATTCTAATTTTTAGTAGAACTGAAAGATTTTGTATTTGCTATGAAATTGTTATTTGACATTTTGTCACAATTTTATTTTAAATGAAATTTATTTGTTGATAGTTTTGGTCTATAAAAAGTCTACTGATGATTTGGTAAAGCACCAATGAAACGCAAATAGACATTGCTTAACCATCAACAAATAAATTTCATTTAAGATTTTGTTTTTGATAATTAATTTTTTGTATATTATTCGACCTTATTTTTGACTAAAATTCTTAATTCTTATCTTCAGGCTCTAGGTCTAAGAATTGAAAATAAAACTCCGTTTTTTATATTTTATTTTCTTATTCGTTTATATATTTTCTTTCAATATTTCAAACACCTTCGGTGTTCTTCTTCAGGAAAAAACTGGAAAACAAATTGGTTATCACAACATTTAGTATCACAAAAATAATATAATTTAATTTAAGTAACAAAAATTATTTTCTTTAGGCCTAATTCATAAAAAATATTTCATGCTTATAACCGTCTTATTTGACAATTATCCCATAGAAATATGTCAAATAACGATGTTATAAGCATGAAATATTTTTTATGAATTAGGCCTTTTATGTTTAAAAATTATAAAAGTCAAAAAGTTTGTATAAAAAATACTTTGCAAAGTAAATTTGAAAAAAATTGGTGCACAGATGCTGACAGGAGGCTGACACCATATGTTGGCAATGTTGTTAGCCCGTATTTTATCCGTCACTGTGACTGACTCTACACGACCTATGCCTTCACATAGGAAGCAGCAACTTAATTAATCACGGAAAATTTCTCAGAAGAACTATAAATCTAAATAGTTATCTGAGGTCAAGAATGATAAAATAAAGATTACGCCAACAAGCTGAAATACAAATACTTTTCTGCGCATGAGGGAACTCTGACGTCACTCAACATGTGTTCTGATTGGCTAATAAAATTCAGCTGGAGAACTATTATGTTATTGTAAAAACAGGACAGTGGGGCAAATTGCGAGTTTTCAAATTAAATTTGCTTGATAATATAGAATTTTAAAACGTTATTTTATTTTTCATGTTTTTTTATTTGAAATTGTTAATTTATAGTTATTTAATATAAATATTGAACCCAATTGCTAATAATTTTTCTTTTTTCCCCATTCAAAACAAATTTTTTTGCATGCAATATATCAGCCATAACTTCCTTTGAGCTTCATCTCTTGGAAAACTATAAAATGACACAGCTTTTTGAAAACAAAAAAAAAAAATTTTGATAACAATATTACATTTTAACACAATTATATCTCACTTGTTTTTTTGCTGTTATTTTGTTTGCAATTTCCCACTGCACATTTCATGCTTGCTCTTTTTATTCTCTTTTCTCTTTAATTTAGGTTTTTTGTTTAGAGTTTATGAGCTTTAAAAATCAAGTTTTAATAAGTTTTTTACATTTTAAGTTATTTAATAGTTATTTTAATATGTTTATTTTAAAATGTAACACAATTTATTATAAAATATAACACAATCTTGCACTTTTATAAATCCGATTTAATTTGTTTGTTGGAAATCTCTCTTAGTAAACTGGAAATCTCTCTAAATAAATTGTTTGAAGAGTTGCCAAATATAGCATAAAATATTAATTTGGTACGAGAAAGTATTAGTTTTGCATATGATAAACATTTGGCAATCTCTTCGAGGGAACAAATACGTCATCAAACGGTAAATCATGCGCAAGGCGTAGTCTTTATTTAATCATTCTTGATCTGAGGTATTAAAATTGCCGACTGCGAGTAAGACGCAAAACTCTCGAGAGAGATTAAACGCTCAGTGGTCTGGCTGCACTTAAAAAATAATTACCAACGACACTTAATGTTGACAGACTCTGAGCTGCTTTGCAACTGTAACATTTAAAGTTATTAAGGGCTTCTGTAAATTTCGTAATATACAAGGAGTTCTAACAAGTAATCATACAAATAATGAGAACAGACACTTCAACTGTCCTGGTGCAAAAGCTAGCCGGCAAAATAAATGGTTAAAAAAGCCACAAACAATTTTTTATTCTCTCATCTTCCTTCATCTATATTCTTAAGACAATCCCCTCTTTTCTAGTACCGGCGCTATGCAGTGCATATGTAAGGCCTATCCCCTGAGTCTTGGACCTACTTAAAAAAAATTAAGATTGGCTTCGAATATGAGTACATTTAGACTTCGAAATCTTATACTTCGTTTTGTGAAACTCCCTTTTTCAATTATTGTTTTGCACTTAATAATTTTTTATCTTGGACCAGCACTCAGGGGATGACCACTACATATGCAATGCATTGCGTCGGAACTGAAAACGAAAGGATAGTATTGAGGGGACAGATAAGGAAAGATGAGAATACAGAGAATTTTTTGTAGCTGTTTCACCCTATTTACTTCGCCAGCTCAGTCGCAAAGCAGCTCTGAGTCAGTCAACCTCAAGCCTCGTTGGCAATTAAGTGCAGCCAGACCACTGATTGTTTACTCTCTTTCGAGAGTTTTGCGTCACACTCGCACTAGTGAATTTCAACACCTCAGATAACTGTATAGTTTTACAGTTCTTCTGAGGAATATTCCGTGGTTAACTACGTTGCTACTTCCTATGTGAAGGCATAGGTCGTGTACAGTCAGTCACAGTAACGGAAGAAAATACGGGTTAATATCATCGCCGGCATATGGTCTGAGTCACCCCGTCGGCATCTGTGCACCAAATACTTTGCAAATTTACTTTGTAAAGTATTTCATTCAAACAAACAAACAAACTTCGCCAGCTAATTTTTTCCTACAGAGTAAAGGAAGCTGTTCCTTAAATTTTTAGTACATGATAGTGTAAAACGCAGTCAGTAATTGTTCAGTGACCAGTGCTATGCCTTCATCACTAAAACAATCTGGCAACATCTAACACAAGCAATACTACTGATCAGAAGAATTCAACACAATATTCCCCAGTGAAGAGCATTTTCATCTGAATGGCTACAAACTATCAAATTTGTTATTCGAAAAATTCTCATGAAATTCCAGAGAACAAATGCAGATCTCTGTGAAAGATTCATGGAAATTCATATAAAGAATAATTAACTAAATTTTTTTAAGTATAAGCTATTATGCAGAAATTCTGATTAAATTTTTAAGAAAAAGCAAATCCCTATAAAACAGTAATTAAGAAATCAATTTGTTACAAAAAAAACAGTATTTATTACGTTATTGCTTTATTCTATTGATGAACTAAATAATTAAATGAAAAATAGATGGAGTTTTGAATTCTAGAAATCACATGATACACTTAAGCTTGTCGCTTTTTGATTCTTTATAAATTTGCACTTAAGATTTTTCTTGACAAATAATAAAAAAAACATTCATTTGATCTTATGAACAATTTTTGCTAGTCTAACAATAAAAGTGAACGAGGCAAGGAAATAGTCCAAACCAAATAGAAAGTGTTAACAGAAATTCAATTTAAAATGAATTGCATCAAAGTGATATTGATTTTAAATCTTAGTAATAGTACTTCATAGGAATGTACATTTATATATGTGTGTATGCATGTTTGTATGTATACATGTATGTATGTAAGTGTGTGTATACAAAACAAAACAAAAATACCTAAAGTGTATCAGTTGTTATTAAGACTTTGTAATGCATTTCCCGTAAAAGGTTTCATTTGGAAAAGAAATATTTTGAAATATTAAAAGAATATATGCGTCTGTACACAGCAGTTGTCTGCTGCCGTTTTACAGCAGTAGATAAAAACATAATGAAAACTCTAAATTTTCGAGCTAGGGTTTTACTATATGAGAGCAGCGATATGTACTATTGGCGCAGTAGTTTCGGCTGCTAAATGAATAAATAACATTCATTTTTCATTTTCCATTGATAACATATGGAAATATTCACCCCTATCATGAATAATTTTTCCCTCGAAATTTTTCCCTTTTCCCTAAAATTGCAATCATGAAAAATTCCCCGTGAGTGATTTCACGCTAAAATTAAATTCCCCTGATCGTGAATGATTTTTTTCCCGCGAATTTTTTCCCTTTTCCCTTTAATTTATTCCTTTATTTTTTGGTGGAGAATAGAGCAGAAACTGTAAGTATTTTCTATTATAATTCGAATATTATAGTTTGCAAATTTTATTTTAGTGGCAAGACCCGTTAATAAGACGCAAACTTATATATTTTGCAACAAATCAATTATCTGCGTCTTTGTAAAACTTGTTGCTCCAATTCTAAAGATTAACAGCAGTATTCACAAAAAAATAAAGTAGACTTGATCAACACTTTAAAATAAATTCTGTATGAAATTTTGACTTTAAAGCACACTTGAAGTACGCATTAATTTTTTTTGTGAATACAGCATTAAGGATATTATTAATTTGTTTTGTCTGGTTTTCAAAATGTGTCCAAATTATTTGACTATTAATTATTTAGCCATACTTTATTTAATTTTTTTTTTTTTAATTATTGCATAAACTTAAATTTTTCAACTCAAATTCTTTAATTTTTCATGTTCTTTTTGGCTTCTTCTCTTTTTTTGCTTTCACTGAGAACTGATAGCGGGAAAAATTTCTCACGGGAGATTCACGATACCATTTTTCCCTTCGAGGGGAATAAAAATTTCATGTGAACAAAAATTCCCCATGTTATTCACGATAGGGGTGATTTTAAGGTGCTCTTGGCTGAAGCAGTTAACACAAGACTAATAATCCAAAAAATCCCGAATTCGACACCGCCTTCTGTCATGAATATGGAGTCGAATGCTTCTGATCATAATTAGTGCATTAGTGTTGTTGTCGGCTTGTTTCAGTGATGAAGGCAAAGCACTGATTACTGAACATAATTGGCAGGGTTGACACCATCATATACTAAAGAGCAGAGGAACAGCAGCCTCCTTCCCCGGCCCTGGAGCAAAAAATTAGCCGCCGAGGTAAAAGGTTAAAATAACTGCAAAGAAATTCTCTATCAACTCATATTTCTTCGTTTGCCCTCTCAATATTATCCCATCTTTTCTAGTTCCGGCGCAATGCACTGCATATGTAGTGGGCCTAACTCCTGAGTGTTGGTCTTATTAAAAAAAAATCAATGAGTGTTCTAACTCACGGGCGATGTGTTAACACCTTTTTGTTTATTTATTTTATATTAAACCCACAAAAAACAAAGAGAATGCAAAGCAACAGACAAATGTACATACATACTTACATTGTTATGTTTGTACATAAGCTACATACGTTGCTGTCTTGCTATCTCATTTTTATATATGTACGTATAACCACGTCACTATTCTCTTTGCTATGCATAAGACAAAACCGAAGATCAACATAAAACACTTTTTTAATATTACTCCAAATTAATACTCCGAACTAAAACACTTAAATCTCCGCTCGCCGATATCGGATCGCCTTAATTTTTGGCCTAAGCTCTTCGTCGAAACCCGCACTAGCGTTTTAATCCAAAAATTAATAAAATCGGCTATGAATTTCCGGAGAAAATCGCGTGGGAAAATTATATGAAAATCGCCCAATAATCACTTTCAATACCGACTGCCAAGCAACGAACAAACAAAGTCTTACACTTACACTTGCGTATGTATTGAAACTGGTAGTTAACTGCCCTAGAGGTGCGGGTATAGATGTTAACACATCAAAAAAATTATTAGTTTTAAGTCCTTCTAATTGGTAAGTTTAAGGACCGGCCTGATTTAAAACTGAAAAATTTTTTAGTTTTATAAAAAAAATTTCTGTGATTATAAATTTTCCCTATATTCCATACAAGTTTAGAACTTTTAGAAACAAAATTATATACAATACCCACTCAGTTACCCTATTCGTGTAATCCGTTATATAAATCCAATTCCATAAGGTTATAATAAAATTTTCATGCTTAAAAAACAACACCTTCTCGTAAGTCTTAAAAAAAATGTCTGCCTGCTTTCAATACACATAAAGTGCTTTAAATTATTTATGATTTTCATGGAAAGCAAAATATAATCTCAAGTACAAGTAGTTTTATTTATAGCATTTCTTCTTTTGCTATCGTTTGGTTTTTATTAAAAACTTTGTGAAAAACACTAAATATTTCGCAACTTCTTGTATTAGTTGTTCGGAAATAAAACTTTTACTCGCCTTTTTTGCATACATCCGTAATTCCTGTTGCATATGTTGCCACAATATCAACATTCAAGAATACATATATAATGAAAGTTCAATACGCTCTTGGCTACAAGCAACATTTTGGTTCCGTTTGTGAAGTTAAGCAGAATTATAAATAGCAACTGCAATCGATACAACTTACGAATGTTGACAAACTGAAATTTTGATTTAATAACCAAAATGCAATTCAATTCTGTGCAAAAGTAAATAATTAACCATCAACGGTTAGCAACTCCACTGGAACAACAATCGTTAGATAACCTGGCTACATCCTTTCGACTACACGCACTCACGATATTACAACCGCAAGTTGCATGATTAAAAATGTCATATGTACATATATGTTACAGGCTGCTGTGTTGTTAGATGACAACAACAAAAAAAAACAGTTGCTTGCTATATGCAAGAAATTGTATGCAACTGCCTACAGTTTGGCTAAGTAAATATTTTTTGCTGGCAGGTCTCATATGTCTACATACATTTTCGTCACAAAAAATATTTTTCAATTTACTTTGTCTCGAGTTCCATTTTCAATACGTGAAGGAGACTAAATTATTCTTGTATACGTTTTTAAGTTGGATGTTTTGATTGATTCTTTTATAAGTTTTTAAGTTGCTTAATATGAAATTGTACAACCCTGATGATTACTTATCTAAATTCTTAATTTTTTCTTTGCTCTTTTCCCAGAGCAGCCATCTAAAGTTCACACACTGCTTTTTTATGTCCACGCAATTGAACATAAACAAGTTGAGTGCTCTGTTTGTGTTAAACAGGAGTATCTATTTCATTATTCAAACTTCAGATAGAGAGTAGAATAATTTTCACAAATTATTCTACTCTTAACAAAAATGTTGAATTTAAAACAAATTCGCAAATATTTAGCAAGAACTAATATATGAACTCGCGGTTTTTAAGTTTAGCCTTAATAAGTAAAGCAAATACCAAAAATTGATTTATAGCTAAATTTTAATGCTGATCCATAGTAAGAATCTATCTGATCTCCTCATTATATAAACTACCTACATCCCACCGAAAATGGAATACAACTCTCATATTTGGCCCGGTGCTTCAAAGACTATTATTTTAGAGTTCCTCGACCACGTATAAGAGAGAGGGAGAGAGTGGAGAGGCTTACAGGTGACAGTGGGTTGGACAGCTAGAGCAGCGCCGTTATGTGGTTTGTGTTTCACTGTTTTATCGATACTACAACGGAATGTGCTCTAGTGACATAAGCGAGCGTTAATTTTTGCGAGCTACCGCTCTTCAAGCACAGCACATTCTTTTGTGGTTAAGTTGCCAGTGAACCACACCACGCATTGCATACAGAGGACTCGTTCTATGGCCGTACGGTTCGTATGTGGAACAAACTTTCTGCAAAGGTCTCTCCTGCCACTTTTAACTTGGGGCAGTTCAAATCGAACACTCACAAACACTACTCCCTCTATCCTCCCTTCCATAACTAACTTTCTTATTCCTGACAAAATGTATTGTATGTGTAGGGATCATTACCTGCAAACTTCCAGTAAAGGAGTGCTCCAGGAAAAAAAGTAAAAAGGTTATATAGGTATACGACAGCTTCGAATCTTAAATACCCTCCAAATATTTAGTAAGTAAATTTAAAATGTTTAACTTGGTGGGACAGAGTTCCCTTGAGACATCTCTGTACCCAATTTTAAATCTCTATTTTGACAGAGTCATTCCGGGAAGGCCCGGGGGGGAGACGTTTAACCTCTTCAAGATCAGAGAACACATCAGCTTCTTACTGGCTTAAGGAATACAAATTATTCAATATTTACACTATTATTGCATACAGTATCGTACGTCAACGCCCACTAAAGGGGGTGGGTTCCAAAAATAGACTATATCATAATATTCCATATTCCACTCTCAAAAAAAATTAATAAATAGAATGCAATCACGTTCATTCATTAAAAATAAAAATAAATAAAAAAATAATTTGCAGTTTCGCAGATTTGAACCTATAGCCTGTTGGGAAATTAACATCCTGTAATACAATAGACTATATCATGTTTTCCACAGACGGCCATAGAGGCTATTGCTAGATCGTTTTAGGCTTCATCACTAATCAAGAATATATACTTTATATACTTTATGGGGTCTAACTCTATTTTGACGGGGTCAAGGGCCGTGGAGGAGACATTTCACCTTTGCCATAAAACTAAAAATTAATGTTTGGGATAAGTAAGTGTAAAATTAATTTTTAATTTTTTTTTTTTATTGATAGGGTAATTTAGTTGGCAAAGGGGAGGAGGGGGTAGGGCAGAGGAGTACATCTAAGCTTCTTCATTAAAGCTTAAAAATGTTATTTTCAAGGAATGTAAGCTTAAGAAAATCAATTTGTTAAATTTTTACACTATTTTGCATATAATAACGCCCACTAAAGGTGGCGAAGTCCAAAAATTAATATTTTTTGGATTTTTGACCCAAAGTTTAATGCGTTGGACGTTCTTTGACATAAAAATATTTCATTTGCTTAACAAAATTAAAAAAAAAAAACTTTAAAAACCATGTTGTTTTTTAGAGGTTCTTAGGGGTACTTTTTTCGCTTTTGTCCGATTCAGCCCATCTCCAAACTTAACCTGTGCTATCCTTCAAGATATATTTATGCCAAATTTCAAGAGTGTGGCTCTTTTCGTTTGTACCGAATCGTAATGTCCACAAATGGACGGACGGACGGACATGCTTAGATCGTTTTAGTTTTCATCACTGATCAAGAATATATACAATTTATTTGGTCTCAGATGGATATTTCGGTGAGTTACACACGGACTGACAGAGTGAATATACCCTCTATATTATTATTTTCATCATCTTATTCAGAATCTATAGAGAGAAGCCAATAATAATTTATTAATTTGCTTGTTATATGAAATCATCAGTAGACGTCAATTTAATTCTGTTAAATTTCAAAAGTTCTTAGATTGAGGACAAAGTTTCCAGGAGTTTTAGAAAAATGCATAGACTGCTAATTCAGGAATCTAACTGCCCTTAAGCTGTATTGTATCTATTACAGATTTATTATACATTTAAGTAAAATTTTTGGAAAAATTTTTTTATGAAATTTTTACTTAAAAATTGTTCGACATCTTTTTGTTTGAAATCCAGAAAGACATGATAAATATTCCAAGTCACAAAGAAAGTCAACATCACTTTTTAGTTATTCAACTTACACAGCAGAGCAGAACAGCTGTTTTCGAAAGCCGCTACGCTTTCATCATCAGTGCTCATGTGTATTGTGTTTGTCACCACTTATTAGGTGGCTTCGTTGAATATGATAACAGTTCTTATTTAAACAAATTTTATTAGGAAATTTCATACGAGAACTGTATCACAGGAATCGATATGAATTCTTTGGAAAATGAAAGGGAGAGTAACAGACTAATAATTAAAGATCAAGATCAAATTCTTAATACGATTGGAACTTACTTCGAATCAGTTCATTCTTATAAAGAAATTGAATATGAAAACTCTAATCAGATGGACGTTGATAGATTCTTTCGCACATTTTTGGAAAGAAAAAATGAGTATGAAAGGCAAAAATCAACGATTACTACATTTAGTGCATTCAAAAAAGCCAATGATTTAGAAGAACATTATTTTGTAACCAGAGATTCAATCCTTTATATTTTTCACAATATTCGGAAAAAACTCTCCTCTGGCATAGATAACATCCCTAATTTTATATTAAAAAATGTCCCAAATGAAATTGTTTTCGAATACTGCACACTCTTTAACAACATATTAAACAACTCATACTTTCCGCATGCGTGGAAAACAGCTTTAATAGTAGTTCTGCCAAAAAAAGATAAAGATAAAAGCAACCTTAAAAATTTACGTCCGATAAGTCTTCTTCCAAACATTAGTAAAGTATTCGAAATGTGTATGTACAATAATTTAATTAAGCACTGCAAAGATAAAAATTTAGTAGATGACCGACAGTTCGGATTTAAATTTCAGCATTCTACTGTTCATGCGGCTCATTTTTTGGTTTCGAATATTAATTGGAATTGGAACAAATCTCTATATACTGGTGCTTGTCTTATAGATTTTGAAAAGGCATTTGACAATATATGGATTCCAGGATTAATATACAAACTTATAAAATATGAAATGCCCTTCCACCAGATTACTTTGATTCATAACATGCTTAATAATAAAAACTTTCTTATATCTAATAATAATCAAATAAGTAAAAAAAATACACTATAGTAAGTGGACTTCAACAAGGAACTGTAACCGCTCCACTACTTTTCAATTTATTTCTTCTAGATTTACTAAAACAATTTGAAAATAACATTGTTGCATTTGCCGATGACATAATAATTTTTCATTCAGATGACAAAATTACGAAAATTAATGGAAAATTGCAGGACTTGTTTCATATTGTAGAAAAATACTCCAGGGATTGGAAAATGAAAATAAATATTGGTAAATGCGAAACTGTTCTCTTTCGTCCACCTGTTGGAAAGTGTAATTATAATATAAGAAAGCACTGGAAGGAATTTGAAGTTAAATCAGAATCTAACATTGATATAGCAAACAAACAGGTGGTTAAATATTTAGGCATTCACCTTGATAAATTTCTGTATTTCAACAAACATATAGATTTACAAATTATAAAGGCAAAAAAAGCATTTTTTATGTACAAAAACCTATTTTATTCTAAATATATATGCCCTTCTGTTAAAATAATTTTATACCAATCTTTAATTAGACCCATATTAACTTATGGCTGCCAAATTTGGTACAATATTTCACCATTATACATGGAAAAGATGCGAGTTTTCGAAAGGAAATGTCTAAGAGCATGCACTTCTCTCCATAGATCACCTACTTCCAATTTTAAAATGTACATTTCTAACAAGAAGCTCTATGATGCTTCAAAAATAAGTAGAATAGATAATTTTATAATCCATTTAATAAGAAATCATATATTAAAGACTTTTGAATGTAAGGTGAATAACCTTGTTATGGCACCCTACTATATTAACGAAGAATATATTGAGGAAATTCGAAAAAATGGGTTTGTGCCACCGGAAGCATTTTTGTACCTTGATAGTCAAAGATATATTCAAAATGATATCGGCATTCCGGTGTTATATCACATTAATAGGCGAGCCAATGTTAAAGTCATAAATAGCAAGCATCTCACAGATGTCAATAAAAGATATGACACAAGTCTCTATGCAAGGGACAAGAATATACTGCCGAATTTGAACAAAAATAGATACTGGTGGCTAGACCAATATGGCAGCTAATTTTTTGTGTGTTTCTTTTACTCTTTACTAACTTTATTTTTTTTAGCCTTGTATTATTAAAGTGGTTTTTTTCAGTTGTTTTTCCTGCATTAATGTTTCATATCAATGTATACAAACTTGTATTGTTAAACGTATAAGTAACTTATCAATATCTAAAAAAAAAGATCTAAGATTTTCATAATACTACAGTACTAGAGTGCTCGAATACGGGACAGTGTACATACTATATTGTTTATTATACTGTTTGTTTATTTATAGTCTAAGTTATAATAAAGATTTCTTGCCAAAATAAACGTAAAAAAAAAAAAACATTATGTTTTATGATTATTTTCTTCCATCATACGTAAACCAGACTTTTATCATATTGTTATATAACAAAGACTTTATTCTTAAAAAAATTATAAACTTTTTATCTTATAAGCAGCAATTATATTTTATGAATTACACCTTTAACGTCTAATTTATAAAACATTTTTTTATGTTTTACTCTGCATCTTTGACAAATTTTCTATCACATCCTATAAAAAGGTTTTAAGCTAAAAACATGTTTTATAATTCAGGCCTTAAAGTTTGTACAATTTCCTTTCTAAAAAGGTATTAGCCAAATAATTTCTGCTCACATTTTTCTATGCATTTCTTTTTTATGCTCCTTTTTCAGTTTCTTTTCTATTCAACAGAATTTTGAAATAATTAAACTTAGCGTTAATTGTATCATTATTTCGCTGGTAGTTAGTTAAATGTTGGTTAGAAATGTTTAACAATAAGGTTGCTGTTTAATTGTATTAAACATCTATTATGTGGAAAATATTAAAGAAAAACTTTCTTGTGAAAGACAAAAAAAAAATATTAATTAATTAATATAAGCAGTAAATTGAATTTATTTATAACACTAAGATAAATTTATACATTTTATAATTAATATTTTTTTTAACCGATAAAAAATTAACAATTTTTTTTAACAGTAAAATAAGGGATTATACTCTAATATAATTGTGCACACATTGATGGAGCTACCAGAAGAAATGAACTTTCTGTTAACTCAAATTCAGCTGAATGCATATTCAACGTTGACAACCATGGCAAGCATAATTAGTTCATGAAAGTGATCTAATCTCATTTAATAAATTTAAACTTGTTACGTTTTCATAAAATCTGTTACCTGCAGTTATTTCACTGCTTTTATATAATATGATGTTTAAATGAGAATTAAAAGTTTCAACAAATTTATCCTAATCCATGTTGTCATATAAAAGAACAAAATTTTAAAACACTTTCTTTATCATAGACCTGAGTAGTAAAGTTTTGCGAAGCTAGTTTTCAACATTTGCGAAAATTTGTCATTAAGCACCCAAAAACTTTCGCCGTACTATACATGAGCATAATTTATATGAACAGTATAAAGTAGGGAATAGAAATTCAAGAGCAACAACAACAAATATTCTAAAGAAAAATATGCAAACACGAAAGTTTTTATTTCGCTTA
This sequence comes from Linnaemya tessellans, assembly GCA_951800035.1. NCBI lineage: Eukaryota > Metazoa > Arthropoda > Insecta > Diptera > Tachinidae > Linnaemya > Linnaemya tessellans. The sequence goes on along the minus strand of OX637533.1, from coordinate 102,321,073 downwards.
TGTGCTGTAAAAAACTCATCACCTTCAAAAGTTTAAAAAAGGGTACTCGTTTCCAAAAGAATATAATATATAAAAAATTTCAAAGCTGTGATTAGACTTAATGTATATATCTTTGGTTGCATTTTGCAATTTACATAGTTTATTCCATTAAAAAAAAAAATCATAACCTTACGCCCTTATGTTTTGGAATACCCTTAGCTACGAAGCAGATTAAACAAGCAAAAGTTTGAGCAAAATTTGTATAATGTTTCATATATATTTGTTTTTTAAATATATACATATATACATATATATATATATATATATATATATATATATATATATTTATTTAATTATTTTCTTTTTTGCCTTTGTAACTATAGCTCATTTCAACATTTAACATGTTAAACTTTTTAAGTTTAAATTAATTCAACTACATGGTGCAGAATTTCTTGTTTAATAAAAGTGTTCAGTTAAGCAAAAATTAAAAATTACAAGAATTTATATTCGCTTATACGAGATTTTCGATTAAAATGTAAAAATGTCGTGTAAAACAACAAATATCCAAATAAATAAAATTAACTATAAACAATGCGAAGGCCAGCGCAAAAAGAGCAAAATGTTGTCAACACTGCAAATAATTGCTGTTGTTGTTTTCTTTGTTTCTTAGGGCACTGCTACACGTTCAGTATATATTGTGATATTTGGATCACGATCCATTTTAATGGATTGATGGATCACGAGCATATGCTACATGTTCAATATTTATCGCGTCAGTATTTACGTTATTTTTGAGCTGTGCGGATCATTTATTAAAAAAATGTCGCGAGAAAACCAAAAAATAAAGCTTTAGTCGTCAAGTCCCACAAATCCGGCAATGCCTCCAAATTAAAAATGAAGTCTTTCAAAATAATTTTTTCGGTCGTCAATTCCGATTCCACCGACAGAACCCACCCGCTTTCGCTATCTTCTGCCATTACCCTTTTAAAACAAACTTTACACAAATGTAATCAACTTTTTTAATTTTTATTTGTTACATTTTTCGCTCTGCGTCTTTATTTTATTTATTTCGTTTTACTTCTTATTAACCCTTAATAGCCTGATGTTTTCTTTTGGCCGAAAAAAAAATCAGTGTTATAAAACTTGCAATTCTAAACATATTTTACTCTACAACCTTCTTCGCAATTTCTATTTACCTGAAAATTTTAACATATACCTGGTTGGTTCCTAGCGGGACCAGTAGGCTATTAAGGGTTAATGTATCGCGATATAACGTAAAAATGCTACACGTTCAATATTATCACCCGATCCGCGATCCACGATCTGAATTTCATATTTTAGGCGATTCGTTTTTTTTTTAGGAGCAGGACCAGCACTCAGGGGATGGCCCCTATATATGCAATGCATTGCGCCGGAACTGAAAACGAGGGGATAGTATTGAGGGGACAGACTAGGAAAGATGAGAAGATAGACAGTTTTTTTTTGTAGCTATTTCAACCTTTTACTTCGCCGGCTAATTATTGCTACAGGGCCGACGAAGGTGGGTGCTGTTACTCTGCTTTTTTTTTAGTACATGATGGTGTCAGTCGCTGCCAATTATGTTCAGTGACCACTGACTATGCCTTTATCATTGAAACAGGCTGGCAACAACTAACACAACCATGAACTAATGCTGATCATAAGAATTCAATACAATATTTCATGACTCAGTGCGGCCTTGAACTCAGGACCCTCCGCTTCATAGTCTCGTGTTGGCTGAAGTCAATAGTACCCACATTCTGCGATATGGATCGCGATCCATCAATACTGCATGCTACACGTTCAATAAATATCGCGATACTGTATCGCGTTCAATATATATTGAACGTGTAGCAGTGCTCTTACACCTACGATGAGAGTTGGAAAAAAGCCCGCCAGTTATACAGGGTGGCGAATGAGCGAATGAGCTATATGGTTTAAATGGTTTATGACTTTTATATTTATGCGATTATTATACTCTTTTTTTATATACGGTATATTATTGGGGAATTTTTAGCAATTAGCTTTGAAAAATTATAATCTGTACGTGATGTCCATTTCCTGCTCTTTTTAATTAACCGAGAATAGCTGCAAAGACGTTTAATCTCCTTGTAATAAAATCGAACGGAGTCTTAGATGGGAATCGAATCCACGGCCTTGTCATTAGTGGGCTATTACACTTATCACAGTCTACCGGGACACTAATTTTACATAATGTAGCTTTCTGCACAATGGCTGTGTGCCTACAAATTTGCATACATATATAACTCTTACGCATTGTATTTTTCATTATTTGTATCTCAACCTCTAACGTTGTTTTCGTACGTGTTCATGATGCGTATACCTGGTAATTTGTTTTAATTTCCCTTAACACGAAAATCAACAGCAATACAAAACATTAAGCAAACAGAAAGCGAAGAGAGTTTGTAAGAGGCTAACACTTTGCACTCAGGTAATTGTTTGTTTCAAAGTACTAATTTAATGACAATTTATATCATAATGAATATAATTTCCTTTATGTGCGCTTTTTTTTATTTTATTAGACAAGATTTTGAGAAACTTCAGTCATAAAAATAATAAGAGTTGTTTTGTTCTATAACACATAAAAGATGCTTTATAAAAGTCATGAATGGTTTTAAAAATACATACAGTAATCCCTCAATTGAAGTAGTTTCCTGGAAAATTCTTAAATAAACTGCAGCATATATAAGAAAACTTTTTATAATAGATTGAAGAAACTAAAAATTTCTTTTACAATAAATTGAAGTGATTTTTAATATTTTATAAATATTTGTAATACGATTAATAAAATTCCAATTCGTATGTAGTAAGAATTTTAACGAACATTTTATATTGCTATATTAAATTGAATTAAGATTCTATAGGCTAATTGTTCGAAATTTTTAATTTTGAATTTCAGAAAGACATGATAAATATTCCAAGGCACAAAGGCAAGTCAACATCAGTTTTTGTTATTCAACTTACACAGCAGAGCAGAACAGCTGTTTTTGAAAGACGCAAACCTTTCATCATCAGTGCTCATGTGTATTGTGTTTGTCACTAGTTATTAGGTGGCTTAGCTGAATGTGATAACAGTTCCTATTTACACAAATTTTATTGTGAAAAAGGATACGAGAACTGTATCAAGCTGATGTTAACATGTTATTGTTATAATACCCGTGTTACCGTTTGATTATTGTATCAGCTTGATACAGTTCTCGCATTCTTTTTCACAATAAAATTTGTGTAAATAGGAACTGTTATCACATTCAACTAAGCCACCTAATAAGTGGTGACAAACACAATACACATGAGCACTGATGATGAAAGGGTTGCGTCTTTCGAAAACAGCTGTTCTGCTCTGCTGTGTAAGTTGAATAACAAAAATCTGATGTTGACTTGCCTTTGTGCCTTGGAATATTTATCATGTCTTTTTGAGATTTAAATTAAAATTTCGAACAATTAGCCTATAGAATCTTAATTCAATTTAATATATTAAAATTTCAATTCATTTTATTGTGATAATTTTTTAAAATTTTAAGCCGCAAGCTCAACTTACTACAGAAATTGAAATGCCAAACTTGTTTCTGGTATATGCTTGTTTTACGTCTCTGAAATATTAAGCATTCATGTGATTGAGATCCTGGGAACATTAATTCATATAATTTTTGTTGATAAATAGTAGTTTATATGACAACCGAAAAAAAAAATTCATTGCCGATTTTATAATCTATAAAGTACGAATATCAGCCCCATATAATTCAGGGCACAGCTGGACGGTTTTTAAAGGACAATTTGGCACGTTTAGGGAATGCTTTATAACATTTTAGTGAAAACTAAAATTTCGGCAAAATGGCAAAAAGCAATTCTGGCAAAAATATGTTAAACTCATAGAAATTTCTAAATTCTGTTCTGTTTTTGAAGGATATAGAACAATATTTACTATTATACTCTCCAAAAAAGAAATGGAGGGTATATTCACTTTGTCATTCCGTTTGTAATGCAGCAAAATATTCATCTGAGACCTTATAAAGTATATATATATATATATATATATATATATATATATATATATATATATATATTTATATATATATATATATATATATATATATATATATATTTATATATATATATATATATATATATATATATATATATATATATATATATATATATATATATGAAGTTTTTCTATTTAACACATTCTTGTCACAATACTAATATATAAATGAAATTTATTTGAAGGTGTAGAAAAATAAAATACATTCGTATCGAACATACTTTATTTGTTGGTTTTGTTTTGTATGAGTTGCAAGCCTATGTTCTTGTTCTGTTGTTATTTTTGAAAATAGTTTGTTATTTACAAGTTGTGAATTCTCAAATGGTTTTCGGAAGTATATGCATAAGATAAGAGGTTTTTAACTTTTCAAAACTGTGGTTAAAGTCTACTGACGATTTGGTAAAGCACCAATGAAATGCATATAGACATTGCTTAACCACCAACAAATAAATTTCATTTATATATATATATATATATATATATATATATATATATATATATATATATAAATATATATATATATATATATGCATATATATATATATATATATATATATATATATATATTCTTGATTAGGGATGAAATCTAAGACGATCTGAACATGTCCGTCCGTCTGTGGAAATCACGATTCAGACCAAACGAAAAAAACCTGACTCTTGAAATTTGGTAAAAAATATATCTTGAACGATAGCACAAGTCAAGTTCGTAAATGGGCTGAATCGGGCCAGAGGGAAAAAAGTTGCCCTAAGACGATCTAAACCATCCTCTAAAAAACAACATACTTTTTAAAGTTTTTTTGTGACTTTGTTAGCAGATGGTATATTTTTCAGTCAGAGAAGGTTCAAAGCATTGAACTTGCAGCCATAATATAAAAACAAAATAGTATTTGGACCCCGCCCCTTTAGTGGTCATTATTACATGCACAAGCAGTGTAAAAATTGGCAAATTGTTTTACTTAGGCCTACATTAATAAAATTTTTAAAGTACTCCTCTGCCCTACCCCCTCCTCGCTCTTTGCCCCTAAATAACCCTGTCCATGGATCCGTCTGTGGAAAACATGGTATAGTCTATTTTTGGACCCTGCCCCCTTTAGTGGTCGTTGACGTACGATATTATATGCAAAAATAGTGTAAATATTGAACAATTTGTATTCCTTAACCCTATAAGAATCTGAGATCTTCTCTGATCTTGCAGAGTTGAAATGTTTCCCCTACAGCCCTTCCCGCAATGACTTTCTCAAAATAGAGATTTAAAATTGTGTACAGAGATGTCTTAAGAGAACTCTGTCCCACCAAGTTAAACATTTTATATTTACTTACTAAATATTTGCAGGGTATTTAAGATTCCACCTTGTTGAATATAACGTTTATACTTGTTATATATTTTTGCTTAGAAATGTCGCTGAATAACTATGAGATCTTGAAGATTTTAAAAAAGGAGAAAAGCACTTGGTTATTATACTGGATCCAGGATATTTGTATATAAATTAAGTCACAAATTAATGTGACTTAAGCATATAATTTCAAGTACTTAATATTTGCACCATATTACAGCAGAAATTTACTTTGGGTTTCCTTTAAATGTTTATTACTGGAGTACCTATTTAACTTAAAATTCAATGAAGCCAAAATTTTAGCAATGAAATTCACATCTGCAAATTAATACTACAAACGATTCGAAAGGATTTAGATTAATAATATCTTGCAGGCTTTGAACGGACCAAAGATTAATATAAAGATTTTTGTAAACCTTAATAAATATGTTAAAAAGAGAATTTAATGTTGGTGCTAATCTTTCAAAATGTAGATAAACTTTTTAAATGTATATAAACATTTATGTATATTTATATAAATTTAAATATAAACATATAGTAAGACAAACTTATTAAAACTGCTTATATTAGTTGCAGTAACGTTGGATGGTTTATGAAAGAAATAACATTAATATGGAATTATACTCTCCTTAAAAATGTTAAGGACTTGTCTGCTATGGTTAACAGCATAAAACACTTATTTGCTGTTTTCAGATGCTGGAGAAATTTGTTTTGTGGAAACAATTTTCCACTTAAAAATAAGAGAGCATCGTTGAAAATCACACAATTGTATACAACTGTTATTGTGGATTATAGTATGTCCTTGAACAGCTGCTGTGTGGATGCTGTTCATAACATTCGAATATGGGCATGAATGAAACACGAATAAAATTTCTACAAATCATACACCAAACACTTTTACTTAAGAACGCAGCAACATCACAAAAGGAAATTTTATTATGAGTATAAACGGAGATAGACGTTCAATCAGATGATGTTGCAAGTGTTTTTAGAAAACGTTAGTACTTAACGGTAACTCAATGCGTAAACAACTGTCGAAACGGAATATTTATTTTAAAAATAAATTAAAAATCTTTTGTTTTTTTTGTGCATTAAATAGAATTGTTGTCGTTGGCAAAACGGTGTAATATTGTAATATAACAAAAAGAAATATAAATAATTAAAAAGCAATAAACTACAAAATTGTGTGCATGTAAATAAAGAAGAAGCAAAAATAAATTTGCAAAGTTGACACATGCATGTGCGTTAAGTTCTGAAAAGCCACTTGTCCTCCATTTGTGTTTTAGTACATGCCGGTCATTTGGTCAAAAATCACACCGATAACATAAGTGTTAAGCTTATAGTGGCAAAAAAATGTTGAGTGTTCAGAAGTCATATGTAGTAGGATTACACACACACACTCGTATGTATATAAACCACAACTATTGCAGCAAATATATCAGCACATGGTGTTAGAAATTTGAAAGAAACAGTGAAAGTAAAAACAGATGTACGTGGTAACTCATATATAATTTATATCCTACGAATAAAATATATATATTTTTTTATCAAGACAAATTCAAAAGAGTCTAATAAAAGGATAATATGTGTGTATGTATGTGTTTACATATACATATGCAAAGCGAAAGAATGTACTTTTTATTCTCTTGGACCAAGGGAACACCAACTTGTGAAACATGTTATATATATATAAGATATATTGATTTATAATTTGACCGGATCTGTTAGTAATTTGTATAAAAATTTAATTAAAACTTATTTATAGCCTTAGGTAGCATATTTTCTAATAAAATAACCTTCTTCTATAGTAGAAATTATATTTATTTCAATATTCTGTTATATCCTTTTAATTTCCTTCTCCTCTCAAAAACGAAACGTTAGACAGCTTAAGTTGTTTTTAGCTGCTCATTCGGATAAAAGATTTTCAAACGAAGGAACAAGTATTAAATTGAATTAAGACTTATAGGCTAATTGTTTGGATTCCTTTTTCTTTTTAAATTCAGAAATACATGATAAATATTCCAAGGCACAAAGGAAAGTCAACATTAGTTTTTGATGTGTTAACATCTATACGCGCTCCTCTAGGGCAGTAAACTATCAGTTTCAATACATACGCAAGTGTAAGTGTAAGACTTTGTTTGTTTGTTGTTGTTGCTTGGCAGTCGGTATTGAAAGTGATTATTGGGCGATTTTCATATAATTTTCCCACGCGATTTTCTCCGGAATTTCATAGCCGATTTTATTAATTTTTGGATTAAAACGCTAGTGCGGGTTTTGACAAAGAGTTTAGGCCAAAAATTAGGGCGATCCGATATCGGCGAGCGGAGATTTAAGTGTTTTAATTCGGAGTATTAATTTGGAGTAATATTAAAAAAGTGTTTTATGTTGATCTTCGGTTTTGTCTTATGCATAGCAAAGAGAATAGTGACGTGGTTATACGTACATATATAAAAATGAGATAGCAAGACAGCAACGTATGTAGCTTATGTACAAACATAACAATGTATGTATGTACGCTTGTCTGTTTTGCATTCTCTTTGTTTTTTGTGGGTTTAATATAAAATAAATAAACAAAAAGGTGTTAACACATCGCTCGTGAGTTCGAACACTCATTGATTTTTTTAGTAATTCAACTTACACAGCAGAGCAGAACAGCTGTTTTCGAAAGCCGCGACGCTTTCATCATCAGTGCTCATGTGTATTGTGTTTGTCACCACTTATTAGGTGGTTAAGTTGAATGTGATAACAGTTCTTATTTAAACAAATTTTATTAGGAAATTGCATACGAGAACTGCATCAAGCTGATTAGTAACACTTTTTTATTTTAATAACCGTGTTGCCATTTGATGTCCCATTTTTCTGAATTTTTTGTTCCATTATACCTAAGCCAAACATTTTTTGGTTTGAAGCAATTTTTTGTTTTCATATTACAAAAATTAATTTATTTGCAATAACTAGGAAGGATCTGGTCATAAGAGCCGGTCTTCCAATGTTGCCGTGTATGCAAAATTTATCGTTTGCTTTGAAATATATTGAGCGAGCGAAAAGATTAACATATAATTGCAAATGTTATCTCTGCTGTTATAATTGACATGTAGAAAACAGGGTTATGCTGTTTCAAGTAAAGGAGTTGCTTTAAATTTATTATATGTAAAAAAGAATTAGACGATTCCATAAAAACTGCAGAGGTTTTGTACGATTCAGGTTTTATATGGTTTATCCGCCATTTCTGTAATTATTTCAGGCGATTGCATACCGAAACAGAATTGATTCCATATTTTGATTCCTAAAAAAAAAAAACGGGAATATAAATTATTTTTGAAGATGAATTCTTTTTAATATCATTTGCTAATTCCGCACTTAATGTTGAAAATGATTTCATTTATTTAAGTTTTTCGCTTTCTGAATAGTCAAAATAATAAATTAATTCCGTTTCGAAGCGGAATGGTTCCTTAATTGTTTTACAAATCATATATGCATTTCCGTAAAGCTTAAAATCTTTTTTGAAGAAATATAAAGAGGGCATTTTAAGTGGACGGTTTTTCAACCTTATAGTTTAACCCATCCAACCAGATGCATTTCATTTTTTGTATTATTCAATAATATCGTCAGTATGTCTGTCCTATTCGAAGATGGCAACTGTTGGGAAAAATCAAACGAGTTTTGATATTCATTGTAAAACCCAAAAAAAAAAAGAAATGCAATATACCATGAAAAGTGTTGGCAATATTGTAAAATATTTTTATTCCCTACAAGAACACTACGGAACATTTGACTAGTTATTTGTTTGATAGTGCTGACGGCTTATTACCTCATTGCCTATACAAAACTTGCTATCATTTTCTTAAGGGCAATATGAAAAAACTAATGTATACAATTGTATACATGTGAGCTTGCATCTCTGTCGTACTTATTAATTCTGCCGCCATTAGAAAATATTGCTCACCTGCTCACTCTAGTGCTTTTTTGTATCAGTATGTAGACACATATGACTTATCAGTTGATTGCTCAGTACTGTTGAATCAAATGACTACTCAAACCTGACAATTCTATTGTTTTGTTTATATTCTTCAAGGAATAATAAAAAAATCAATCATCAAATTTAAAGCGCAATTGTTTATTTAAATAATAATAATAAAAGTTAATAATATTTTTCATACACTAATATTTTTACAATATTTTTACAAAATAACTCTTAAGATCTACAACTTCTTATACTTATATTGTGTGCTGCTGCAAAATGGATCAGAAAGCCTAAAATGAACAAAAAAAAAACAAATAAAACAACATCTAATAAGTTTTACCCACTAGTTTATATTATTTAACTTTACCTCAATTTTTTAGTTTTTGTGAGCATCTTGTAGAGCATTGGGTTCGTCCGTTGTCCACTTGGGTGGTGAATTACTTCACTCGTCCGAAAGCACTGCATATTACTAATATAAGTAAAAATATTTCAATTTACGAGTAAATCAACGGTTTTTTTCTTAATGTTAATTGTATAAGCTTTATTTATTTTCTATAAAAAAATATTAGATGCAAACTGAAATTAAAAACAAAAAGTATTGTCAAATGTCAGCCGTATGTTCAAATGTTTTAGTGAAAATGTTTTGTATGTATTAGTTTCAGTCACTCATTTCTTGTAGGGTTGTTTTGTTCACTTTTTATTAAAAAATTTTATTTGAAACTATAATGAGACTTTTTGCACAATAGAGGCCAAAATAAAAACAACACAACAAATAGCATATACAACAAAATTTTAATAATGGATGGACCGCTTTAACCCTGGAATATCATACTTCGTCGTTTCGACGACTCATGTTTACGTTTTGTATATCTCTTCCTCTATTTGTATATATCAATACCTGATTTTTCGTATAGCACTAGCCGCTGATATGGCCTTGCTATGCGCGCAGCTATAGCTCTCTACGTATTGGGCAAGTTTTATTTTTTTGCATATGTATCATTGAAACCATGGCTTATACAAAATATAATTTTGTTAAATCATAGACTGACACTTTTGAAAACAAGTTCCTTTAATTACTCAATAGCCCAATTCACAATCCTGTGCAAATGGTCTTGCATTATAGCATTTGCAAATTGAGAGAGTATTTGAGAGCATTTTCAATATATTTTGTTGGAGTAGAGTACAATTATTTTGCTCGTCCTACGATGCTAGACTACTTGCTCGAGATTGTGAACTGGGCTAATATGTTAATTTTCAAATGCAAACAAATTTAAACGATTTTGTAAACTATTTTTATAAATTCCCATGTCATGTTTTAAAAAATCAACCAAATGAAGTAAAGCTATAAAACGCGCTTTTATGGCAAAATTAATAATAAAAAAATAGTTTATGTTTACTATTTTTATTAACATACAAAACAAATAATTGAAAGAAATAAGTTTCATTTATTTAGTTGTTGCCGGTCTTATTTCATTGACTTTCGAATATCTCCGTCGTCGATTCGACGAACTATGACGCTTATGCCACAAAAATATGTATGATATGTATGATATTCTAGGGTTAAACATAAACACGGTCATTATCAAAGTACTCTGATTACACTACTTCACAAAATTTCAACAAAGTCGTGACCAAATGAATCTGACACTTGATCTGTATGTAAAATTGCTCACTGAATCCGAATATGAAATCAAAATGGTCAAAAGTAGAACAGTTAACAGTTAGAGATATTGCGTAATAACCGTTTTTTTCGTTTTCTAAAAAGGTTATGTCACTATAGTGAACGTACCTTTAAAACAGCTTGGCGGATTTTGAAAGTCTTTTTTGCCGTTGAAAGACAATAAAATGATCAAAACAATCACGGGACGCTTGCAAAAATTGGTTAAGAATTTAGAGTTTTACAGTTGACCAAAGCTTGAACTTCACGAAAATATTAATGATTTTTTGAAATTTTGCTGTTTTCAACTTCTTTTTTTTAAACCAAACAATAACTTTTTCTTTAGTTTCATCACTTAGGAGATTAATTTATTTCAATACAAATATTACGGGTCCAATAAGAATCAGATCGGTGCAAAAATCACAGAGTTATAGAAGATTAATTAAATTATCCCATTTTAAGATTTTTATAAAATTAAAAAAATGCATGTAGGTATAAATTGCATTATTAATAATTAATATTAAAAATGACTTAGAACTGTTGAATTGCTTTACCTATTGTAATTATTTTCTGCCTCTCGCACAAGGAACCAACAATAGTCGCCTAGCATCACCTCATCATACACCCCTTGGTACCGACGTTCCATTTCTTGTATTTGTTGCTCACCATGTTCGTCACTTTCATCGCCGAGGTTATTTGGGAATAAATTTAAGTGCGAATGCAGAAGGTGTATTTTTAAAGACATATTAACTCCTTTTTAAGTAAGATATAAAAATGAGTGTTAAGTAAAATTCTTCAACGAAAAAACGATTTAAAAACCTTACCAATTTTCTCATAGTTTTTTAGCAAATCACGAATGATGTCTTCATAGTTTGGATCCCTGAAATTGCGCAAAAAGCCTGATACAACCAAACCAAATGATCTCCATGCCTTTAACTCATCTTCGGACAAAATCGAACCAAATGTTGAATCCTTGAGTACGCATTTCGTTCTTGTTAACAAATATCACGCTTTCTTAATTTTTTTTTTCGCAAAATTAAAATTTTTTAATATATAAAATGTTTGTTTTTCCTTTGGGCACTTGATTTAAAAATAGCGAAAAGTGGCTAAATTCACTTAATCTTCTGTAGCTTTGTCACTTCTGCACCAATCTGGATCATGTTGGACGCAAAATATTCCCACTTAAATATACTAATACGCTATGTAAAAATACATACAAATTTTTAATTGTTCGGTTTAAAAAATATTGATTGAAAAGGGCGAAATTGCTAAAAATTATCAAATTTTTCATGGAATCCGAAGTTTTTTCCACCATTACTCTGTCATTTCATGACCGATCTTAACAAACAACCAATGGTTATTTTAGTAATTTTATTGTCTTTCATCGGAAGGAAAGAAACGTCCGAACCGACGGAAATTTTTGAAAATATATTATTTTAAGTGCCTTCATCTTTTTTAAAAACACAAAAAACGGTTATTTTGCAATATCTCGAAAACTGTTCTACTTTTGACCATTCTGACTTCATATTTGGATTCAGCGGACAATTTTACATATAGATTAGGTGTAATACAATTACAATGACAAGATTCATTCGATTGATATTTTCATCAATTAACTTTCGACTATTTAATTTTCTAATATCTCAGTTAATAGGAATAATCATCGTCGAGTGAAATCATTATGAAACCACAAACATATTGACTATGAATGTGAATAGATTTTAATTAAATTAGTCAATAATCATTAATATATGCGAGTAATTTTATTAGCCAAAGAAAGCAGTAAAAACTCACAATATTTTATATAAAACCTCTTTAACTTAGTACCTCAATACAACAAATGAATGCTTTCCCCTTCAAATAGCAAATAAACAAGCATATACTTGCAAAACGATAGTACTAAAAAGAAATTATCTGCCTTCGTTGAAATAATTTTTTATATTTCTATACTATAAAGAGAGAAAAAATAATAAACAAGATAACAAATACTTGTTAATATTAAATAAACTTTAAAACAGCACACAAAATACATAAACAAATTTTATTGTTCATGCTCCCACAGACATAGAACCGCATTTGCTTACGACTACCACTCTTGTATCAAGTAGTTTAACCTAATTTTTTAATATTTTACGCCTTCTAAATTTATCCTTTGCAGCATGAGAATAAAATTTTACATCTTGCAAATGAAAGTTCATGTTCAGAATAATAAAATTTTAGCTTTCATCTCTTGAGCATTTTTTGAAAGTGTTACAAAAGTTTTTATTTGCATTTTTAGATGATTAAAAATTACTTTAAACTACATTAAAAGACCGAATATTTTACTTCTTATTGTATTAATTATACTAACCTACTATTAATAGGAAGGCAAACTAGAAAAATAAAAAGAAAATGTAAATATTTTTTTTAAATATACAGGGTGGCACAAAAGTAATCAGCCTATCAGAAAATGGCGCAAAAATAACCTTCCGATATTTTTTGGCTGTAATTTAAAAAATAAATTAAAAACTTTGATTCTTCTTGTGGATTATTTTTATTTGGTCTTTTAATTTTTTACATGAAGTTTACAGTTGATTGTCATTTGTCGCAAAATTTATAGCTGATATTAGGATTACTTCTGCGCCACCCTGTATATATAAAAAAAATATTTACATTTTCTTTTTATTTTTCCTGTCTACATCTTTAAGTAAAGTGTAAAATAAAAATATAATATAAGCAATTTTGTGTTGAAATTAATTTCTGGAAATTATTATTTAACACTTAATTTTAATTTAATGAGAATATTTTTCTTAAATTAATACGAAAAAAAAAATAAAATTAATAATTTAAGAGGTTTCCTCTGCTCATTTCACTAGCACTACTGCAGACCTTTAGTGTATCCGTTAAGCTTCTTCTCTTAGAAAAACTTCGTGCGTGTTAGGAGGGCTATTTAATAATTCCTTGAATATTTCAATAAATTGTTTTCGCATATAAGCGTTTTATTTTGCAACATAATCTTTTATAAAGGTACATTTAGTACATAGTTTTTTTTAAATTTTTTTATTCCTTCCAAAGAATTTTCATTCGTCCCAAAATCTCCTACCATTCAGACTTTTCTTCAGTTGTGCCAAAATTAAACAGTCACAGGAGACTAAATCTGGAGAATATGCTGGATGGGATAAGAGTTTTAAAAACAATATAAAGATTTTTGGCATACTGTCATACATCGTCTTGATCGCGGCACCCATCTCGTCAATTGCTTTTTCATGTCTAAATATTTATAGAAAATGTGAATTCGTTCAGTTTAAATGCCTATAGCCTCAGCCATCTCAAGATTATGCGATAATATTCCCAGGAAATTCAAAAAGTCGGTATAAAATTTGGAGTCATAAAATGAAACGTCTAAATCATAAAAATTATCATGACTTTCTTAATTGAAAAATTTCTATACACAATATGACAAATAATCACAAAATATTTTTTATGAATAAGTCCTTAAGAAATTATATTTGTTGATGGTTAAGCAATGTCTATATCGTTAGCTGAAAGGCAATAGGGCGTAACTAACAAAAATTAAAAAATCTACTTTTTAATTGATTATCATTGTCATGAAAATACATGCCTCGACAAAATTGTACACTCCTGCGATCAAATATGGCACTTGTATTAACGAAAAATAAAAGAGCGTAACATGTTAATGGTTTTCATTTTAGAAAGTTTTTTGCTTCTCCTGACAAATTTTATTTTTGTTAGTTACGCCCTTTTGCAGTTCAGCTAACGATAAGTATTTCATTGTTGCTTTACCAAATCATCAGTAGACCTTAACCATAGTTTTGAAAAGTTAAAATAGAAAAATAGCATTATGACAATATGTCAAATAAAACTAAATTTCATAACTGTCCTTAAGAAGTTTAAAAAAATTCAAATTTAATATATAAGCCAAAATAATCGCTCATCATTTCATTTGAAGAAGAAGAGACAAAAAACACAAATTTCTCTTCCCAAATTAATTACAGTGATGACAATTAATGAATGTTTATTTTTGGAAAGTTTTCTTATTTTTATCCTTTTTTATATGCTGGAAATCACAAAAATTTAATAAAGAACCTGCTAATATAGTTTTTGCTGTTGTTTAAAAACAAGTTGGAAATAATATAACAAAATTATACGTGATTTTACTACAACAATCTCTAAATAAGTATAAAGTATTAATTTAATATCATATCAAATAAATTTCTTTCACACTACAAACATTTACTTTCAATTTTCGCAAGGAATATATCCTTCATCACAACTCCTACTTTAGCGATTTTCTGTAACTTATCTTTTTAAACAAAACTATCAACAACAGTTTTCCAGAAATATATGCGGCACCGACAATAAAAATGCCATTGAAAAATCTTGTTAAGAAGTGTTTAGAAAAACAACTTTTTCAACTTAAAAAAAACGCATAGCAAAAAAACGAAATTGAGTCAACAGTTGTAGCATTCGTTGCAAAGCATTAAAACATAAATTTGAAATGTGTTGCTAGCGAAAAGTAAATGGCTTTTGTTACGTACAGATCATTTTATCTTTGCGAGATAAGTTGAAAGCGACAGCCACAACAAAAAATACAACGCGAAAATACAGAAAATATAAATAGCAGACAAATAAAAGGCATATGCACTTTAGAAACCACCAACAGGATAATAATACAACATTTGATATATAAGAGGCTTTAGAACTAAACTCGCTTTAGTTTCGATAGTTAGGGCTTACACTGGAATTGAAGCATATATGTGACAGCGCATAGAGAAAGGGACCTAAGGGTAAAAAACATAAATTTTCACTTATTTTTGATGTGGACAACATCTGAGCACCGAATGAGACCGATCCCATGCCCCGAAAGTGTTCCCTCCCAGAAATATGCGCGTTTTATGAAGTGATGCTACACCAAAGATACACGTATTTAAATCTTTAAAATGGCTCTCCTGAACAAAACCGGTTTTTATCCTTAGGTCCCTTTCTATTTTGCGCGTCACATGTACTAAAATATATCGAAGACATGGGCTACCAAAGGAGTATTTGAACTAGCCACTGATATCATAACAACAAATTTATACAACGCTCTTTACGTCACGAGCTAAGCCAGGATCTAAATGTACGTGCGTTTCTAAAGGTAACATCTAAGATCGCTGTAGTAAAACGCGCTGAATCTTAAATACCCTCCAAATAGAAACAGCATGGCTGATCTGCCTTTTTATCAGCATAAAAGCGCGTAACGTGAATTTTGCGGTTAATATTTTATACCTACATTTACAAAAAAAAAACTTTAAAATTCTTAGTACAACCTTTTTACCCCTAGTCCGATTTAGCCCATTTACAAACTCTATGCGTGCTATCATTCTGTACCAAATTTCAATTCTCTAGCATTTTCCTTTTAGACTGTATCGTTATTTTCCACAGACGTGAATGACGGACGGACGTTGCCAGATCGCCTTAGGTTAGCTTAGGCTAGGTTGAAAAGAGGGGCATAAGCATCCCAATCCGTCCAGGATTACACTTAGGCCTCATAGGCCTGCTGTGTGCTCTATAATAAGGAGTTCCCATTCTACTGTAGCGAACCTTCACCGATACCATGGAAACCTCTGAGGTTGATTACGTTAAGAACCTAGTTTCTTCAATGTACTTCCTTAAGTCTTTCCAATTAGAGCCCCTAAGAAATTCCATATCCTGTATAATCTCTTGATTAAATGTTTGTCTTCTGACTTGGCTAAAAGCTGGACAGTAGCACAAGTAGTGCTCCAGTGTCTCGTCCTCTTCCTGGCAGGTCCTGCATGTTATATCGCCAACGATACCCATTCGTGCCAGGTGAGTCCTTAACTCTGTATGTCCTGTTATTAAATAAACCAACCTCCGTAGTATTGGCCTACTCAATGTTAGGACCTCCTTTGTCCTCCTACCATCTGGGTCCCCCCATAGAATTCTAGTCACCCTACCTATAGTAGAGTGCTGCCAATGTCTTGTATGCAATTTTATAGCCAATCACTTTAGTTCGTTCTTAAAAACCTGAAATGGCTTCGGACTATCCAGTGTGATGTTCGCCATTAATGCTCCCATGGGAGCCAGATCGCCTTAGCTTTCATCACTGATCAGGAATATATTTTGGAATCTTAGAGGGATAATTCGCTGCGTTACATATGGAATGACAAAATGAATATACCCTCTAATTGATTTTTGGAGGGTATAAATATGGATCAAGACTAAAAACAACTAAAAACTACTTAAATGTAAAAGTTTCAAAATAAAGGGTGGTTAAATTTTAAGCGCCGATGTTGATTTTGAATAACACACAAATTATTTAGGAAACTATTGTAATTTCTTTTTATAATGATAATATTGGTATGGTTTAATTATGTATGGAACAAAATATCGGTCAAATGGCAGCCGCGACTTCGGCGACACACCTCCATCCGATAGTCCAAACTTTCGATGACGCTGACGCATAATTGAGGTTCTATACCGTTCATGTGCCGAATTATCTCATCCTTTAGCTTTTGAATTGCTGCTGGTTTATCCACGTACAACTTTTATTTCAAATAATCCCAAAGAAAGAAGTCCAACGGTTTCAAATCACATGATCTTGGCGGCCAATTGGTATGGCCTCGACGTGAGATAACACGGCCATTGAATTTGTCGCGCAAAAGAGGTAGCCATTGTTTCGTTAGTTTTGTGGCAAGTGGCGCCGCCACATATCGCTCACGTCTATATCTTCCAATTCGAGCCACACAAAGTTCGTTATCATCTCACGTTAGCGAACACCATTCATTCATAACTGCCTGACCGGCCTCATTTTGGAAAAAATACGGCCCGATGATGCCGCCAGCCCATACAGTCACTCTTCGTGGATGCATTAGTTTTTGGATTATCATTCGCCCAAATGATTCAAGTCTGCTTATTGACGACTCCACTGAGGTGAAAATGTGACTCATCACTGAAGATGATATTCTTTGAAAATGGATCATCCACTGTTGCCATTTCTTGCCACCATTCTGACCATTTACGAGGCTTGGAATGATCAAGAGGCTTTAGTTCTTGCGTCAATTGCACCTTGTAAGCGTGCCAATTAAATTCTTTATGCATAATGTTCATCAATGACAAGCGTGAGAGGTGCAATTGTTAGGCACGACGACGAGCAAAGGTGGGCAGCTCTGCAGCCACACTATCGCGAACAGCAGCAATATTTTCTGCAGTACGAGCATGCACTGGTGTTTTCACATGTCCTACAGACCCGGTTTGCTAAAATTTTTGCACGATTTTTTCGATTGTACGCACATTTGGACGATTAAATCACGAAGTGCACGATATGCATTTTGATTTGAACGCCCATTTTCATAATAAGCCTGAATAACTTTAACGCGTTGCTCGATTGTGTATATTTTCATGGTTCAAATTGAGTTAGTCTGAAATTGAAAAGTAACAAATGAAATGCAGAAAAAAACTTGACATTCAACATTGGCCCTTACATTTTAACCGCCCCTTATTTAAAGTTTCCAAGAAACTAATTCAACTGTTCATAACTGGCAGCGAATAACACGGTCGTATACTGAAGAGCATAGGAACAGTATCCTATTTCGACGGCTTTGTAGCAAAAAATTAGTCTTCGAAGTAAAAAGTTTCAAATAGCTACAAAATATTTTTTGTCTTTTCATCTTTCTTCATCTGTTCCCTCAATACCATACCTTCATTTCTAGTTCCGGCACAATGCATTGCATATTTAGAGGTCATGCCCTGAGTGCTCCTCCGAGTTAAAAAAAAAAAACTTATTTTCCAAAATGTTACTAACGGATTTACGGTAGTAATATTTAAATTAAGTTTACCAGACTTAAGGTAAAATTATATCCTCATAAAAAATTTCTGAAATATAAAAATTCTATAACAAAAATTATTAAATTTCATTTAATAAACACATTCATTAATAATCCCTTATAATAAGCAACGCAATAACCAAACACTCAATAGACCCATTAACGTATCGGTTGCAAAAGGACTGATACTTTCGTACACAGTCTTGTTTACTACAGTTTTTGGCCGAAGACAAAAAATATATATAAAAAAAGTTGATTTTGTAAGATGTCAAGTTTTTACACATCCTAAGATCTCAACACATTTACGGTTTCATGTTACAATCCCTTTTATTGTTTTGTTTTTCTACTTTTTGCTAATAGCAACAAGAAAATAATCTAAAAGTTGATGAGGCACAAAGAGTTTTGCTGCATTTGTAATCTAATTTTAACATGAAACATGTACTTTTTAATATGTTTATTGAAGAAAATAAATTAACAAAACACTTGAATATATTTTTAAATTTTTCAATAATATTTTTAATCTAACTTTTTCGTGTAATACTAAATGATGAAAAACTCTAGTTCGGCTTAAGGTCCGTTCACAAATAAAAACAAATCAATTTCTTTAAAACGTTGTTTTTATTATTTGTCTCTTCCAATATTTCGGTTAACTTCATTAACCATTATCAAGGAATCTAACAAAATACAAATATAATAGAACATATACCAAAAAAATTTTTATAAATTGTGACAACAATGTGTTAAATAAAAAAACTTAATAAAAAAATTTTTATATATCAAACACTAATATCTGTATGTAACTTATTTTAATTAAATATATATAAAAAAAACATAAACAATGTCCTACCTCTATGTTGTTTACTTATCGAGTAATTATTGTTTCTCTTATTTATGTTTATTAATTATGTATCGATATAGCTGAGCGCACTTGTCTGTATCTGTCTTGTAATTTAGGCATTTGTTTGTTGGTACATTGATAATGTGTATCATTTGCAATATAAATCCTTTTTTGTAATTTTTCTCCTCTTGTAATATTCTCACATTGTCATAGTCCGGTTTATGACCACTTACTGCACAGTGGGCAGCGAGTGCAGTTTTTTGCTCAATAGATTTATTGTTGTGTTTTATATCAGATTTGTGTGATGATATTCTTGTTTTTAGTTGTGTCTTTGTCGTACCGATGTACGTTTTGTTGCATGTACTCTGATCATTGCCACTACAATTGATCTGATAAATTAGGTTCGATTTATCTTCTTTTGGTAAAGTGTCTTTCGTTTTACTAAATATTTTCTTTAAGGAGTTATTTGTTTTCTTAGATAGTTGATATTTATTATTGTCATATATGTCAGTGTTTTTAATTCTCTCTGATAGACCCGGTATGTAAGTAACTTGTTTGTATATTTTCCCATTGTTGTCATTGTTTAATATTTTTTCCCGTTTAGATGTAACGTATCTTATGAGTTCCTTTATCGTCTTATATGGATAGTCATTCTTTTGTAGAATATTTACGATTTTTCGTTTATTTTCTTCATGAAATATGTTGTCGCTGATATCAAGGACCCTTTTAATAAAGTTGGTAGCTGTATTAATTATAAAGCGCCTAGGACGCTTGGAATGAAAATTTATTAATCTATTTGATGACGTGGGCTTTTGGTACCAATTTACCTTCAGTAAATTGTTGTCTCTCTTAATTTGTACAGTCTAGGTATGGTATCTGATTGTCCTTTTCCAGTTCTATTGTAAATTTTATTTGGTTATTGTATTCATTTAATTTAGCCAATGTGTCCTCTACCCTATCTTTTTTCACTATGGCGAATATATCATCAACGTACTTGGTCAATAATCTAGGTCTAATATCCATTTTGTCCAATGTTTCTTCCAAAAGTTCCTCCATTATTATGTCTGCTACGACAGGTGAGATTGGGGATCCCATGGGCATTCCTTTCCGTTGTTCATATGTTTTTCCATCAAATTTAAAATATCTCGTTTCTTTTCTACTAAATTTAATTTTATAATTCCCTGACGTGCATATATATTCCTACTTTTGTAACTATTATATATTTTTATATTGGACAAAATGTAAAAACAAATTAAAAAAATGCAAGGACATCGCGTCTAAATCGTAACAAAAAAATGTATGAGGGATGCGAGACAAAGATATTGCGAAATTTAATTATATGAATGCCATAAATTGTTTAACAAGGCCAGGTACTGCATAAACAATTTTCAATAGTCTTTGCTTTAATACATTTACCTATTATTTTTCTTCAGAAGTTCGTGCAACTTCTGGCCAAGAGTCACGTGATGGGAGAACAAAAACATATTATTAAATTGTATATTGAAATTTCTGTTGTAGTATTATTAAAGCAAAATGTAGAAAAAACTTCCTTGTACTTTTTTTTGTTTTTCTTTTAAATGTTATTGTATTCATGTCATAACATCGTGACAATGTCTACAGCCGCTGTTGCTTGTTTTGTCGTAATTTATTTGGCTTCTGTACTCTCACCACATCTTGTAAGTGCAAATTCTTCATTCATTTATAAATTTTATATTATTCGTTACTGATCTCAGAATAAGTACACACATACGCATACACTTGTAACAACGATGGTAATATTAAGGATTTTATGTATTTTTCGAAAATTTCTAAGAATATTAGAAAATCATATCATTCAGATACTAAAACATTTCTAGGGGTTGATTTTTTAAAATCGGATATTATCAGACTTAATTTCTGTTATTTCTTTTATAATTTATCGTAAGGATTTTGTACTTTAAGCCCAAAGTAATAAATAAGTTTTTTTGTTTTATAAAAATATCTTCATATCAGCAAGAATTCGGATCACCACGAAAATATATATATATATATATATATATATATATATATATATTTTGAATATATTTTAAATAATCCTTTTGTAACTGTTTGCCAAGGCAATATAAAAAATAGGACTCTTAATTGTGCACAACAATTAACTACTTCTGATGGCCTGTAACTACTCTCTAAGGCCTTGAATATATCAAGAGGCTGTTATACAATTTCAATTGCTGAAGAAAAGAAATACAGAAGTATTTTATTATTGATATTGTCTTGAAGTGACCTTGACAAATAATTAGGGAATAAGAGGCAATATTTAGTTTTAAAAATAATGTAAATTTAACAAACAAATGCTGGAGATATTTTTCCAAAAAAAAAAAAAAAAAAAAAAAAAAATATATATATATATATATATATATATATATATATATATGAAATAAATTGTTGTTTGCTTTTATTGACCTTTTCTTATATATGTATGTATTTTAGAATGATTGAGCTCGAGGTCGTTTTTGTAAAAATCGTTATAATTTTTCTATTTTATTCGATATTTCGTCAACAATTTGTTGACATCATCAGGAATAACAATCGAAAATTAAAATTTTCTGTACAAATAAATATTTCAAAACCAATTTATACAGAAAATTTTAATTTTCGATTGTTATTCCTGATGATGTCAACAAATTGTTGACGAAATATCGAATAAAATAGAAAAATTATAACGATTTTTACAAAAACGACCTCGAGCTCAATCATTCTAAAATACATATATGAAATAAATCTATAATCTTCAACAATTCCAGAAAAACTAAAAATTAAATATTATTGAAACATTATAACAACAAATTTTATCATAAAATCTTTAATAAATTTTCACTGGCACAGAAATGAAGGGTGTGGAAAAACCGACTTAATCGAATCTTGTTTACGTTAAAAGTTTTCCCAAAAAAAAAAATTTTTTTATTTATAAATAATTTTTTCAGTTTTCTTCTTTCGCATTGTGTTTCTGAATTTTTTTTTTTTTGTGTTTCGCACTTGTTTTATCTGTTGATGTTTCTCTCATGCCTTGCACATTGAAGGAAAAAATAAAAGAAAAATACTGACAAAAAAGTTAAAATCTTAACGACGTATCTGCACATGGTGTCATGTAGTTGAAATTAATCTTTAAGTGATTTTGTTATAAAATAAGCAACAGTAATTGAAATTTGAATTTACAAGAAGCTCAAGATAATCATAAAATGTAATTGTATATGTAAAATGTTATAATTTGGTTTTTGTATAACTGAAGGCGACTCGAAAAGTCGGCCACATAATAAACGTCTGTTAATTTTTTTAAACAATATTAATTATTATCTTGGCACTTTACCATCAAGTATTTTGAATATTAGCAGTTGAAGCCGTGCAATATTTGCATGAGTTTTAATATTTCATCCAATAGAATACGTGTTTTTGTTTAATAGGATATTTGATTTCACTGTCACTTTGCTATTCCTGTTATAAGTTCAGGCTAAATACTCCACTAACTTTAATTATTATTTAAAATGCTTTATTGGAACATTGATCTTTATGTTTTCTTATAGAAAACTGAAAATAATTTAAAATGCCGGCCACGTTGGCATATAACTTTGAGCTTTATTGCCATTCAGAGTAAAACTAGGACACAAAAATAGTTAAACCACATTCTGTCAAAGTTTCTAATTATTATTTTAAAAATAATTTTATTTAATTAACTGATTTTTAATGATATCTAGAATGTTTTAAAATAGTAGCACCACCACAAACATATCGAGCCTTTGCTGCAATAGATTTGGAAAATATGACATGCATAAAAAAACATGTTCTGCACAGGCATGCATTTATGCTTATCCTAGAGAATTGTAGGAACAAAAACATCTCTGTGAATTACACTGACTTCCAGGGAAATCGAAATCTGTAAACACATTTTTGTCAGTACTGGATTTTTTTTTAATTATGACCCTATTGCAGTAAAGGCTCGATATGTTTCTTATGGAAACTACACTTAAACTATTGAAATCACATACAGCAGCCCATTGCAATTCTATGCAGCCTACATTAAGGCACTACTTCGATATAAATCGAGGTTATTTAAAAGAACATTTCCTTTTTAAAATTTACTTTTTGTTGCTTAAGATTTGTTGGAGGTTATGGAACGATATTATTTCCCTGTATAACAACAAAACATTTTCAAAATATATTTAATATTAACTTTTATCTCGAAATGGCACTCAGGATTTTTACCAGAGCCACAGAAAGGAACGAAAAAAATTTCTAAAAGACAGATGCCGAAATACAAGAATAAGTGAAAGTTTTAGTAGCCATTTGGTTTATTCCTTTTATTCCTTCGAAAAGTAAATACCGACGGGCGGAGGAAAAATGCTCCATGTGGCGAAAGGACCGAAGTAATTTTTTATTGAATATTGACGAATAATAATACGCCCATAAGAACAACAACTACGAGGACACATATGGTACAAGAGGAGTTTAGTAAAATTTTTCAAAATTGTAATATACAGAATTACTACACCAGTAAATATCTGTTTCCAATATCTTAATATGGTCCTAAAAGAACTACCTTGTTTACATTTCTGAGGTTACTACTTCACTCCCAAACACATGTTTTAAATGCTATTCAGTAAATCTGGTGGCAAAGTCGTATAATTAATCAGTCCAGGGCCCAATTTTCCATACAATTTAAATACAAATTTCGATCGATATTGAATTCCGTCATTTGGCCACAGCTTTTTTCTGGAAATTTCCTGGCGGATATACATACGTGTATCATATGCATAAGGGTGTTTGTACGTGGGCGGATTGATATTGAAATTACCTAAGTAGAAAAACAAACATTTTTTTTATTCAAAAACCATTTACTTCTCAACATAGTCTCCTTTTAGCTCAATACACTTAATAAGACGATATTCCAACTTTCTTATACCATCTGAATAATACGATTTTGGGAATCCCTCAAAATAAGCGTTAGTTTCGGTAATCACTTCTTCTTTTGAGATTAATCTTTTCCCTGCGAGCCATTTTTTTAGGTTTGGAAACAGGAAAAAGTCACTAGGAGCTAAATCTGGATTATAGGGTCCAATTCGAAGTGTATTTCACGTAATTTTAGCATCGTATCTAATGCTGTGTGAACTGGTGCGTTGTCTTGTAGAAAGAGCACTTTTTTCTTCTTTAAATCTGGTCGTTTTTTGTTGATTGCATCAATCAATTGATCCAATAATGCACGATAATACTTTCCTGTTGTTGTGGATCTTTTTTCAAGATAATCGATGAGCAATATTCCGTATGCATCCCAAAATACAGTGGCCATAACCTTGCCAGCCGATTTCACTGTCTTCGCCTTCTTTGGAGTACTTTCACCAGCTTTTTGGTTTCAGGTATGTAGTGGTGAACCCACGATTCATCAAGGCCAAAAATCAACAGGATTACGCTTTATCATGTCCAAACAGCGCTGTGAAGTGATCTGTCGAACTCGTTTTTGTTCGACACCGAGCAAACGCGGCACCCATCTTGCCGATTGCTTTTTCATATGCAAATGTTCAAGCAAAATGTTGAACACACGTTCATATGATATGTTTACCATTTCAACAATCTCACGTAACTTGACTCGGCGATCATTCATAACGATATCGAGGATTTTCTTGATATTTCCTCTTTTGGCCTTCCTGTTGATGGTATTGTTGCAGTGCTTGTTCGGCTGCGTTTAAATTCAGCAATCCAATATTTTACCATGTAATCTGAGGGAGCATACTCACCGTAATGTTTATCAAGCTTTTCTTTTGTCTCTTTCGCCGTTTTCCCTTTAAAAAATAATAGTTTTTAATCACTGCACGAAATTAAGTTTTTTTTTAATTTTTTAAGAAACACAAAAGTTGCTTACTTCAAACGACTACAACAAATAAACTAATCGATGAATTTGGGTGAAATTTTAACAGCTGACGTTTGACAGATCGCAATTTCTAGAAAAAGAAAAGTTGTTGTGTTTGTGCTGCCATCTACCGCTAGGTAGCTTCAATATCATGCCGCCCTCGTATCTTCATAGCAAAGTAATCGATGTATGTTTAAAACTTTCTGGCATAAAAAATTTAACTTAATATTTAATATGTAAAATGTGCAAAAGTGCAATAAATTAGCATTAATTCAGTAAACTAAAATAAAAAACAAAACTTTTTATTTTATAAAATGCATAAATAATGTTTTTCGTTTTACGTTTAGTGTTTTGCATGCAACAATTTGTGGAGCAGAAACACTTATGAGTTCATGCCATTAAAAGTTGTTACTAAGATGTTTGTTCTATAAGCGGAACTATGGCAAACATTAACATAAGGCAGATTTAAGTCTAGCATAACGCCTGCGACACTTATATATTTTCGACTTTTTATAATGTGGGTGCTGTTGGCTGAAGTAGTAGAACACGAGACTATGAAGCGGAGGGTCGTGAGTTCGAGCCCGCGCTGAGCCATGAAATATTGTGTTGACTTCTTCTGGTCAGCATTAGTGCGTGGTTGTGTTAGTTGTTGCCAGCCTGTTTCAATGATGAAGGCATAGTCACTGGTCACTGAACATAATTGGCAGCGACTGACACCATCGTGTACTTAAAAAGCAGAGTAACAACACCCACCTTCGTCGGTCCTGTAGCAAAAATTAGCCGGCGAAGTAAAAGGTTGAAATAGCTACAAAAAAAAAAAAAAAAAAAAAAAACTGTCTATCTTCTCATCTTTCCTAATCTGTACCCTCAATACTATCCCCTCGTTTTCAGTTCCGGCGCAATGCATTGCATATATAGGGTTCATCCCCTGAGTGCTGGTCCTACTCTTACAAAAAAAAATAAAAAATTACAAAAGTCCTATCTTTGATATGAGTCGAAAAGTACATACATATATGATAATAGTAAATATGTATCGTTAATTTGGTCTTTATATAAACTGCTTTTTTTTAATTTTTATAATAATTTTATTATGCTATAAACACAACTTGGACGAACGACGAATTTTTCGTAACGAATATTTGTCGTTGGAAATAAAACAAATATCGTTGGTTTAACATAAAAATGGCCTAACTCCATTTTTTTTTACTTTACAGCGGAACGAGAAAACTTAGTAAAATTCGTAAAATTTCCGTCACAAGATATGTTTTAATGCAATTTTTTAATGAAAAGATGCAACACATTTTGTTGAAAAGCCATCCATCTAAATTTTTTTTGTATCATAAATTTTACGAATTTCATTAAGTATTTTTCTTTTCTCCTGCAAAGTAACAAAAAATGGAGCTAAGCCTTTTTTATATTAAGCGATATATGTACGTGAAAATACACACAATATATACGTGAGACGAAATACGTCGTGTACAATGAACTTTGCTATAGGTTTATTTCTATTTTTTAAGCGGGCGAAGGACGAAAAAATCAATATTAGGTGACCAGGTTTTAAAATACTTAAAATGATTTCTTATGAAAAATATATTTTATTATTGTATTATTATATGTAGCTCGGAAATATTTAGACCACACTAAACACTCGTTTTCCAACGCACAAAATCTACCTTTCGGATGTGTGTTTTTTTCTATTAATTTTTAACACTTTATTTAATATAGTCTTCCTTCCCGTTGCTTTCTTTTTGATATGGTCACCTCATCAGCTGTTGAATCAAAAGAATATTTTATTTGCATAAAAAACATTTCTTAGAAAATGATTTCAATAACTAATTCCTTGTGCTAAAAAGAACTCTACCAAAGTATTTATTGAGAATATGTAGCAAAATGAATGTCTGTACAATTCGGCATCAAAATATTACAAATATTTTTACCAAATTTACAATTTGTTTTGTTCGTTATATACATTTTTATTTTTGCACATATAATAAACAAGTTTGTTCGTCTTTGTCGTGCTTCGTACAACGAATTTATAGGGCGAATTTTTACCAACGAATTCGTCGTATTTAACGAAATTCGTTGTTTGCCCCAGTTGTGTTTCTAACATTAAGCTTAGCATTTTTTTCATTTTCTGCAATCTGAAAATTATTCTTATTTAGAGTATATTTTATAATTCCCAAAGGGCCGATTTGAACTTAAGATGATATATAAAAAAATTCTTAGCTTAACTTCTAATAATAAAATTTTTTATTATTTATCATATAGTAAAGACTTCCAAATATTACATCAGATTAGGTCAGTTCTCATTTATGTAGTCATCAACTAGATAAACTATAGCTTATATAAAGGATTATCCATTTCAAGCATATCAGGTGTTCAATATCTGTCATCTAAAATACAACAGCAAAAAGATTTTCTATTTAGGATTATGAATCGTTTAACAATCGCAGAACCTATGAAAATGTTTTAAATTTACTATAAATTCGATTGCTCAAACGTGGAGGCTTCCTTCTCAATTCGACGAGAACAAAAAACCATAAAAAAAGTAATATTTTTTTTTAATTTTAAAAAAATTTTCCAAAATATGTAATAGATAATTTTTTAAATTATTTTTAATAATAATTGATATCCTGAAGTCAATATGCAGAGCATAATATTGTCTGGTGTAAAATACTTCAGCCAACAGCACCCTCAAAAAACATTAAAAGTGTTTAAAGTTATTTTATAAAAATTTTACCTCAAGCTCATTATTAAAGAATATAATTGAAATTCGAAAGGTCGAAAAATATCAATCAAATATATTTTTTCCTTGCTAAAAATATAGATTTATTTGCAAAACTGATTTTCTCTGATGATCGAACTTCTTTATTTCACAAACTATTTTCGTTTTTTAATTAATGTGACATCCAGTAAAATTTCCTTGGAATTTTAGCAAATTTCTAAATAATTATATGCTGACGCAGTGATTCTGTTTATATGAATCCCTATTCAATGTGAAAGGCATTTAAACGTCATCACTGCCAAACACAATTTTTTCACTTTAATACTTTTGTGTGTTTTTGTGTGTGTAAATACGTTGGCTGTTGCTTTTGCTGCTTGCCTGCTTTTATTACAGTTGCTGCAACATTTGCCAGTAGCTTGTCTAGTGCTTATGCAAATTCTTTATTTAAAAATAAACAAACTGAAATAAGTAAAACATTTGGTAGCGTCAGCTACGAGTATTGTTGCACATATAAAGACATATTTATGTTAAAAAACGTAAGGCAGTAGCATTAAAGGACAAACGAAAATTCATTTAAAGCAACTTGCTTGTTCAAGTTGCTTTAATTGTGGGTAATTAATGTTAAATTATTTTTTAAGTGCTTAATTTATGCTTTTCTTTTTAAGAAAGTTTAAGTACAAATTTACACAAATTAGTTTCAATTTGCATTATATTTGGCCGCAAAATAAGCGGTCCTCAATGTGGGTTGGGTTTTTTTTAAACAAACGTTGTTTTTCGACTAAAAATCAACAACAACTATATTTTATAATACTTAAGTTTAAAAACGTACTATTTGGTGCTATTCTTGAATCAAGCTTTGGGTTCTTATTCTGAGTGTTCTTAAACGCCGCGATACGGGTCTTCTAATTTAGCCTCTATTTTGACCCCTCACTCTCAGAATCGAGCTAACTTTTGCTAACCTGAAATTCTTCCACAGTGTTATTGGAACGAAGTTCTTTATGGGACGATGCGGAGGGGTATCTTAACCGGGAGAAAACGTCCGTAACGTAAAACGTTTTGTTTCGAAATCAATGTTTAAGACGTATGAGTAATACGATTCCATACAAGCAAATATTAATCATACGCAGCCGTGCCGTGTCAGAATTCAATTTAAGTTTTTGTTGGGAACAGAATTGATTCTGTATTTTGTTGGTCGGCGAAAAAAAAATCATAATAAAAAATGTATACCCAAATAATTATTCAGGCACAGGTCTCTAGCAATAATTTGGCTTTTACAGATTTAAAAAATATTAATTAGTTCACGACTTATAGCCAAAAAACCATATAAACAATATGCTGAAAATCGGCATTTGACTGCAAAGTTCGAAGGTGGATTAAAAAAAATGCAATCTAACATAAACAAACGCCGCGATACGATCTTCTAATTCAGCCTCCCTTTTCACTCCTCATTCTCAGAATCGACCTAACTTTTGCTAACCTGAATATGTTCCACAGTGTAATCGTAAGAAAATAATATATTTCGTAGCAACCATAAA
This sequence comes from Linnaemya tessellans, assembly GCA_951800035.1. NCBI lineage: Eukaryota > Metazoa > Arthropoda > Insecta > Diptera > Tachinidae > Linnaemya > Linnaemya tessellans. The sequence goes on along the minus strand of OX637533.1, from coordinate 102,291,256 downwards.
TAAAATTGCACAGAAATTATTATCCATATCAATTTCATCTATTGAAGAAAATCATATTTTGTCCAAAACTAAAATTAATGATTTTATTTATCAAAACCGTTATATACATATTATATGCGTCAGATTCATCTTAAGTCTTCCAAAAGGCAACCTATACTTCCAAGTAATTCTTAATGTAAAACTACGTGGCCATGTGTTACAGCATGTGTACGTACGCATCATTGGTTTATGATGTCTCTGCAAAAATGTATTAAATTTGTTTTTCGTTTCGTTTTATTTTGACAAATAAGGGTCGCTCTTCTTATGAATATTTCTCTGTGCGGCTTAAAAATATATCAACATATAATATTTCATAGACAACACACACACACACACAGTTGTTGTTGTACCTTAAGTATTACATTGTACATTTATGTAAACATACAAAAAGTAATTTTTCGCTCTTGTTTTGTATTTATATGCAACAATTTAGATGAATGTACATATGACTATGTTTATGATTATCGTAGTCATATAATTTTTTATGAATATTATACACAAGGTTATTGAACATCTTACAGACAGAAATAATAATTATTCATTATAATTCGTACGTGAAAAAAGAATACGTAGAATACGTTTGTGGAGTATGTAGAGGCTGAGATTTTTATAGAGTAATATTTAAGGACTGGTTTCTCAAGCAAATATATGTTGTAGAGGTTCTGTGTTCTTTGTTTTAATCTTAATCCAAGACTTGACAAATATTTTTTCTAAATGTCTTATACAGGGTGGGAAAATTTGAGATTAGGAAGTAAATTGGATGTGAAATGATAAAATGTCAAGAATTGAGCTGTCATCCTTTGACACTTATTTAACAAAAATGAGGGAAAGTCAGCCGATAATTGGTCGTGGGGAACGTTTGTGAATTGACTGCTTGAAAAACTGAATAAGAACAGTACATTTATCCTTAGCGATGAGTCCCATTTGCAATTGGGCGGTTGTATAAAGAAAGAAAGGTGTCACATATGGGGCTTACAAAATCCACAAACAGTCCTCGAAAAACCATAAAACCCAAAGAAAGTAACCATATAGTGCGGTTTGTGGTCAGGCTACATCATCAACCCGTATTTGTTCAAAAGTATACTCCCTACTATAGCATGATAACCGATATTTTGTGGCCACGATTTGCTAATGTTGACATCAGTGACCTTTGGTTTCAGCAAGACGATGCCACAAGCCACAGAACTGGCCCACCTACCGAGATATTGCATGACAAATTTTTGGCGTGAATAAATTTTGGCACCCTGAAAGATAAAGTGCGGTGCTGCATTGACTCGAAAAGCGAATTATTATTGCAAAATGTGATACAAAATTTTGTGAAAAGAGGGAATATCTGCCCACGTACCAGTAGTGGGCATTTGCCCGACACCATGGTTAGGTTAGAGGGCCGTTGTCCCTGACGGGACAATCCATTTTGGTCCGTCAATTCGGTCTCTTTGTGATGCCCTTAAGCAGAGGACCTCCTAAGGGATGTCCTCCGCCGTTTCAAACCATCCTATACCCCTGAGGAAGGATGATACCCCTGAAAGCTCCATGTTTGCCAGGCTGCTCTTAGTCTGACAGGAATCGGGATCCCAGCGCCGCTACCCTTGCATTATCAGGGGCAGGACACTGACACAGAAGATGGAGGATGCCCGACACCATATTTTATTATTAATTTCCATTTTTCTACTTAAGATTGGTGTCAATCAAAATGGATTTAAAAAAAAAAATTATGATTTTACGTCAATTTTCTTCCTAACCTCAAATTTGCACACGCTTTATATCAAACCTATTCAAGACGGTTTCTTACAGTTTGGCTTATTAGAATCCAACTTTTTATTCTTGTGGAGTTTATAAATTTCTCATTATTTGGAGTTCATGACATTCACAATTGTTTGCTAAAGATAGGCAACGATAGTTCTCACTCAACTTTAAAAAGGCCCATACTTAATAATGCATTTATGAAGTAAATATTGATGCAGACACAAAATATAAGAGTTCACCCCCCCCCCCCTGATTGCCTTTACGTGCCTAAGAAGTTGATGGTCAGTTGATGGTCACTTGATGGTGCAGTCCTGCAATGGATAGATTGCCAATCAAAGAAAGACGCTGCAAACATCGGTGTTTACTCTAGTTATATCTGGTACTTAACTAATAATTGTCGACTTCTATTTTTTTGCAAAGTGGCCTTAGACACTCACACACGATGGGCGGTGCTGTCTCAGTATTTTCCAGGCATACCCAGCAAGTGTTATCCGGTGCGATTGCAGTTTCCATGATATGTATTTAATGCTGCCAATTTCTCTATTATAACTAAGAATATTATTAGCTTTCCTGTCAACGGACTAATCGAAAACCGTGCGCGAGCATGCCTACTTGTTTTCTAACTTTCTTGACGTTTGAAATTCAACCTGTAATCATGCTATACTCCTCTACTATCCTGATTTTTGGTCCTCGAAACTTCACACCAGATTCTTATTTTTTGAATTCATCTGCTACTTCGTTTCTCCTAATGACCATGTGCACGTTGGTCCGCTTCAGTGTTACATGATTCAGTACAAATATCGCTAAAGCGATTATTGCAAATGTACCAAAGAAAAATAGGTCTGGCAAAATAAACAACTGAAAAGGAATCGCTGGTAAAAGTATGACTAATCCATATCGCTCCAGTATAAACAAGGGTCCATCGAAGAAACTTAATCCTGCTCTGGAAAGTCTCAGGGGATGTAACTAAACATACAAAATATGTTAAGCTTAGTTTTCCCTATAGTTAGTTCTATTTATATATCCTACTTTAATAATAATTAATTTTATAAAGCCGAATGTTTGTGATTGTGGATGTGTGGATGTTTGTTCCTCTTTCACGCAAAAACTACTAAATGGATTTTAATGAAACTTTACAATAATTTAGCTTATACATCAGAATAACACATAGGCTATAATTTTTAAAGATATTGTGTAAATTATCCAAAATATAACGATAAGTGTCAAATAAGTGGGAAAAAATTCTACAAACGGCGACATGTTTTGGCATGCGCCGCAAATATCGTTAAAGTTACACATATATAATTTTGACAGTATATTACGGGATATCTTGGGGGTAAAATAGGCTAAATTTATTTTTGATATCTCAAGTAGGTGTGGCACATAGAGGGATTTCTTCATACATCCCATGGCATTTCATGGCAAAAAGTATAACGAGCGGTCGTAGAACGCTGAAATTTCGCACAGATCCTTTGATAAACTCAGTCATGATATATAATTTAAGTTTTATAAAAGATGAGCACGCCCACCGCATACCGCCCTTATAACCTGAAAATATTTTTTTTTATGCCAATGTTTGTTTCTTCACCAAAAGTTACGAAACTTGGGACAAGTTATCATTATTATGAAGTTGACATATCAGGAAAGTATCATAGAAATAGGCCACGTCCATCGCACCGCGCCCATATAATCCGAAAATATTTAAATACTTAAATAAAAAAATAAAACTTAAGTAAAGAAATAAAAATAAAAATATTTATACTGTTGGCTGAAGTAGTAGAACACGAGACTATGAAGCGGACGGCCGTGAGTTCGAGCCCGCGCTGAGTCATGAAAAATTGTGTTGAATTCTTCTGTTCAGCATTAGTGCGTGGTTGTGTTAGTTGTTGCCAGCCTGTTTCAATGATGAAGGCACAGTCACTGGTCACTGAACATAATTGACAGAGACTGACACTATCATGTACTAAAAACAGAGTAACAGCACGCGCCTTCGTCGGCCCTGTAGCAAAAATTAGCCGGCGAAGTAAAAGGTTGAAATAGCTACAAAAAAATAAACTGTCTGTCTTCTCATCTTTCCTAGTCTGTCCCCTCAATACTATTCCCTCGTTTTCAGTTCCGGCGCAATGCATTGCATATGTAGGGGTCATCCCCTGAGTGCTGGTCCTACTCCTAAAAAAAAAAAACAGTTTTTAATTTTCTAGAAGGTCTTGGGGAAGCCGGCCAACGTCGGGTCCAAGTATCTAGTCTCTATATATTTGTATTTAAATACTCGTATGTCCTGTTACATTCAGGATAACATAAAAATATCTGAAAACGTTTCACATAATATTCTTATAAATATTTTTCAGTTGGGATATTCCTTTTTTTTCTCATGCAGTCAATATTATATTTTTCGTCATGGTGATTATTATTGTACTCGTATATGCCAAAGTTGCATAAAATGTAAATATATAAGTATAAATTGAATATTTAAGTTGCATGAAACCTTCTCGAAAAACATATAAAAATAATATATAAAAAACATACCATTTTATGTGAAATTGATGTTATACTTCCACTTGAGTTTGAATATAAAAATAATCTTTTTCAAGTGTTGTTACATTGTATATTTGTAGTGTCATCATATGTGTGCTCATGTAAAAAAACACTAATTCGTAAAATCACCAACCATAAATATTATGCCGCCGCTACCACCATTACCATAGATTCGCCGCATGAATTTTTATTATCACTTATTTGTTGTAGCACAACTGAATATAAAAAATATAAATAAATTCAAAGCAAATGATATAAATATATGGCATGTATATATCTACTTTTGTGTAAGCGTATGTAAATATAATTGATAATAAATTGGATTTTTTTTATTAATGAAATTCTTTTAGATAACATTTATTATAAACTTATAGTATTTATTGAAAGGAATTAGTTCCTATGCCACATCTCTAGTAGATTATTTAGCTAAATTCTTGGGAAACAATTTAGTTAGGGTAAAATTATATATCAAACTAAGGGGAAATACTTACGCCAGACGCAAATCTATCAGAAATTTTTGACTATATAGTTAGAATAAATAGATTCTTAGAAGCTATCATATATGAGATTTAGCCTTATACTAAAACACACAGAGAATAAAATTCAGTTGGAAATAATTTAATCACATTAACATATTTTTTGTGTATCTATATGTATATTTGAAATGCACAGCAAGATTATGGATTTATTAATTTGCTGGCGAATCATATTTTCCACCTTGTTAATTTTATGCCATAACAATTTATTGTTCTTTGGAATAAACATAAATCTGTAGACCAAGTGTACACTAAAATAGTTGTATGCATGCATGTATGATGTGTGTGCATAGACTCATACGTATGAATGATTTCAATATCACTCATACGCTCGTATGTATGAAATATGCAGCAAACCACTTCATATGGCCTGTTGGATTTTATTTTTAGTTTTTCTGCTATTTGTTTGCTTTTATTATTATTATTTTCAAACTCTCATTTTTTTCAATACAAGAACCACTTCGTGCCTGTCTGAACCATTACAAGCTAAAATATTGCCATTTACCACCACAATGCGATACTTGATATTTGCCACGAACAGCAATATAAATAAATATATATATATATATATATATATATATATATATATATATATATATATATATATATATATATATATATATATGTATATACACATTGTCTGTTATAAAATTTATGTGTATGCATATGTAGGCATGCATATTAAGTTTTCATAATTTCCACTAGTTATTCTGTTGATTTTATTGTGTTCAAATTGCATTTGTTTGTATTTTCAAGAGAAGTATTTAAATATTTCGCAAAACAAATATGTGGCTGAAATATGCCAATCATCGGAAATTGGCAGTTTGTGCTGTATGTAGTTGTTGCTATTTTCAGTTATATCTTATAACTACAAATTGAAGTGAAAGAAATGAAAAATAACTGTAATGGTAATGTAATAATTGAAAAAAGAACTACATGCGAGTTCAACTTTTATTAATGTTAATAAAATGTGGGTATATTTGAGGTCAGGAAGTAAAATGGCAAATAAATTTTGTTTTTAAATTCAGTTTTATTGCTACCACTCCAAAGTAGAAATGTGTGAATAAATAATGGAGTATGATATCAGGAATATGTCCACCTCTAACACCTCGGCAGTCGTCCGCTCTTTCCACAATAGTTTTAACCATATTTTGCAACAAAGTTTCGCTTTTCTCATCAATGCAGCGACAAATTTCAGCGCGTTAGCTGTTTGCGGTTTGTTCATGTAAACTTAGTCTTTCAAATGGCCCTAGAGAAAATAATATAGTGGCTTTAAATCGCAAGAACGAGGTGGCCAATTAACATCACCAAATCGAGAAATCACGCTACTGGGAAATTGTTCATGCAATATAATAATTATTTAGCCGACTGTTTAGATGAAACAAAAGAACACTGATGTCAAGTCATTAGCCAATTGTAGTCACAAAATATCGGTTATCATGGTTTGATAGCCCGGTGATGGCGTTTCCTTGCTCATTTTCGAAAAAATACCGGCCGAAGATGTCGCCTGACCACAAACCGCATCATACGGACACTTTCTTTGGAAGTGTTGTTTTTTTGGACTATTGTTTGTAGACTTTGTAAGCCCCATGTGCTGCAATTTTGTTTTTTTACATAAGTGCCTAATTGGAAAATGGCCGCATTACTAAAAAGGATTTTGTTGAAAAATAAGTTGTTTTCGATCAGTTTTTTAAACAGTCACAAACATTCGACACAACAATATTCAAGCCCGGCTTTAATTCATAAAAATTTTCCAACTTTTTATTAAATAAGTGTCAAAAGATGCCAGCTCAAGTCTTGACATATTAACATTTGATAGGCAATTTACTTCCCAACCTCAAATTTGTCTACGCTGTATAAAGTTGAATGAATGTTTAATATCTCCAGTCTGGCTTTCGGTGAAGATTCCATTAAGATTGTTACACTTTTGATTTTTGACTGAATATGCAGAATATTTCTTTAAAAAAAAAAACTTATCAGTATGTAAGTATTTATTTTTTATACTAAATTCAATTAAGATTTATAGCCTAATTGTTCGAAGTTCCTGTTTTTTTAACCCATTATCGCCCAAATGAAAACCATGCACAATTTTAATAATTTAATTTTTAATATCAGTTTTAAAGTACTTCTCTTAAAATATTATAAAAGAAAAAAAAAAACGGAAAAAAAATGCAAAGTTGTGTTTTTAGGGGTGTACTAAGTTTAGTACAATGGGCGCTTAGGAGTGGTATTTTGCAAAACTTTCTCTTTCTAAACAGTGTTTTCAAACATTTATCACATGATGTTTTCACTCGATTTGAGCATACAACACATCTAAGTTGGCTCGTTATTTTTTGAGGGTTGTGGCCATTATTTTTTCTGGGTTCAACTTCGAGTCTGGAAGATGTATGCCTAGATTTATTGTCCTTCTTTTCGCTAAGATATGTTCGTGCTATATGTCTGCGAAACCATAACTGATCAACACGATTTTCAGGGTTTGCAATGCAGTATAATCTCCATGCGTTTGAAATAGTCATGTCCACTACGTAAGTAAACAACACCCAACACCACTTCTTACCTTTCACTGTAATTCGGTACATTCCTATACTCTGAGCCATTTGATCTACCTCTCCCATGCCTTTATTGTAACTTTAGAAAACATGAGGTACGGCTGCATCTACTTTTAGTTTCTTCGTAGAACACCATTTTTTAATTTTTCCCATAGGCTCTAAAGTATCGAAAATCGTTGCAATCGTGCAAGTATTGTCGTCTTTCCACATAACCATTAGAATTTCGTTTACCATATCAAAAATTTGGTCATATTCAACTCTAGGCTTTTTACGCATATCCTTTGCTGGAATCAATGGACACCGTTTTGTTGTATTTTCGGGCAAGATTCCAGTAGCTCTGTGTCCAAGGCTCATGAGGTCTAAAAGGTCATAGTTCGTAGAGAAATTATCAAAGTAAACAGGATGTTCTTCTTGTTTTGTTTGCGCTTTTGCCAGTAAACCCTTTACAAGGCGAGAGCCGAGAGGACATGGTAACCTCGGAAGTTTTTCCACAGTATACATACATCGAATGTGTTACAATAACCATCGAATCTTCTATATTCATCTTCACTATCTTCGTTAATTATATCATGTATTGTTTTTATACCCTCCAAAAAAGAATTTGGAGGGTATATTCACTTTGTCATTCCGTTTGTAACGCATCGAAATATCCATCTCAGACCCCATAAAGTATATATATTCTTGATCAGTGATGAAATCTAAGACGAACTGAGCATGTCCGTCCGTCCGTCCGTCTGTGGAAATCACGATTCAGTCCAAACGAAAAGAGCTAGACTCTTGAAATTTGGCACAAATATATTTCGAAGCTTTGAGCAGGTTAAGTTCGAAGATGGGCTAAATCGGGCAAGAGGGAAAAAAGTTCCCCTAAAAAGAACTAAACCAACCCAGAAAAAACAACATAATTTTTAAAGTTTTTTTGGTTATTTTGTTAAGCAAATGATATAAGTATTTTTATGTCAAATACTGTCCAACGCCTTAGACTTGGAGCCATTAAATAAAATAAAAATATTTTTTGACCCCGCTTCGTTTCGTTGTTATAAGCAAAAATAGCATAAAAATTTAACAAATTGTTTTACTTAATTCCAAAAGACATGATAGATATTCCAAGGCCCAAAGGAAAGTCAACATCAGGTTTTAGTTATTCAATTTACACAGCAGAGCAGAACAGCTGTTTTCGAAAGCCGCAACGCTTTCATCATCAGTATATGTCACCACTTATTAGGTGGCTTAGTTGAATATGATAACAGTTCTTATTTATAAAATATATTATTATTTAGGACAACGTTGAATGCCAAATAATAAATCAATATAATCAAAAGTAGTCATACAAAAAAATTTCTAAAATTTTTATTTAACAGAAATCACTAGCACTTATATGGTTGAATAAAACGTTTAGCTCTATATTATGTTTACCCCTGAGCTCCTTTGAGCACCAGGCTGTTTATCTACTGCTTTCATACTCACACTTATTCTCAATAAGAATAAATAAAAAGTTTCGTGAAAGTGATTCACAGCACACGCCTGGGAAATTTGGCATAAAAATGGAAATATTTCTTCAGTTTCAAAAGAAGTAGCCTGATAACAATAAAATTCATGCATGATAGCACATATTTATTATATACAATAAAAATTCTATCCTCTCAAATTTCGCCAGATATTTATTAGTACAATGCCGGCACAATGTATTGTATAATTACAGGTCATCTGTTGAGTGCCGGCCGTATACATAAAAATAAGATTTGATAAAAATTAAAGTTTATGAAAGGGCTACATTTTAAAAGTGACCTTACATTTGAGATTGTGCTCAAAGTGGGCTTGAATATAATACTTATATTAAAGATATCCAGATTTTCCTTTAACATATTCCCTTAAATATAATAAAAATGGGTTCTGTTTAAGCAATAAATGTGTGCTATGCATGTATGTGGTAAAGAATCCTAATACAATCTGTGGAAATCTATGCTCTTTAATGTTTTTCCAATAAGGACATAAAATATATTTTTTATCCTTACCTTAAGAAAACCCTTTTTGCACTGCAATAAACTTTTATTTTCAAATAAATTCAAAAACTACAGTATAATGAAAGGTCTTATCTAACATAAAAATTTAAGTGACAAGAAAATATCCCATATAAAATCGTTAGCTTTAAGTAACATTTCACTAAATCCATAACATATTTTCTACACAAGGGCGTGTATAAGAATCGACAATTGACTTGTTTCTTTTGCTACAGTTTCTGTGTAAATAAAAATGATTTTCTGCTCTATTGATACTTGTGTGCTTATAACTTGAACAACAAACATTTAAACGAGTATTGAAGATGCAATAAATCACAGATGTGGCAAAGTTGTGCGTAACTTTATTATTGATCCTATGGGAAAATTTTAATAGTTTATTAATGTGTAGTACGGTGCCTTATTTTGTTAAGCCCTCAAATCATTTTCTTGTGTAAATACATTGTTGACTGTATGTGAAAATTTCAATAAATTTAGGTCAGCCACTCAATTTATACGCTGCTGCAGCATTGTGACTTTAACAATATCGTTTGCGCCACAAGCAGGCAGCATCTTTTGTTATTCCTCTTTATAACAAAAAAAAATATGCCTCCAGTATTTAATAATTTTGTTTTCATCATCTATATAATTTTTTATAGATAAAAATATTTACGCAAATCACTTGATATGATATATAAGGACTTGAACAACAAGAAATTTTGCTTTTAAAAATCAAAAAAAAAAAATTTTATATAGGGCGAATATCATTCATTATAAATGTTTGTAAGAAAAATTTTAATTAAAAAATGGTTTTAAAATAGGCCTCCTTCATTCAAACAACCAAATAAAAATGAAGATCAGAATATTCGATCACTTATTTATGGCTGAGCTGAATACGGATTAGAACTCATAGCCATCAGCCTTACATTTAGTTAATGCTTTACCTATTCCTGCCAACATCAGTCATGTCACATCACAACATGTTAGAATGTAACTGACCGATTTTGCACATACATATTAAAATTATTTCCCTTTGGGAATTTATACCCAAATAACAATAAAAAAGTGAAAGTTGTTTTTGTTTTCAACATAAAATGCTAAAAGGGAAAGTTTTGTTTTATAAATAAAAAAACATCAGGCATTAAATTCAACTATTTGGTTTGTATACAATTGATTGTTGTCTGTTGTAAATAGTTGACTAGTATTTTTCATTATTCGAAATATAAAAGGGTTAATTATTTTTATATAAAACATTGTTTACTCCGATATTTCCCCACCTCTTTGTTTGAAAGGGGCGAAATATCGAAATAAACAAAGTTTTTTTTTTTAAATAATTGACCTCTTGCTTAAAAAAAAATTAAAAATTGGAATGGCTACACATATGCCACCATAGACAAATGGTGGCCCAGGGAGTCCTTTATAGCGCAGAAAAAGTATTATATCTGAGATAATTTTGGAATTCTAATATCCAAAAAATTGGCTTGAGAGGAATGGTGGCCATTATGGAAAAACAGGTATGGGTACACATATGCCCGCTGAATTAATAACAGAATTTTTTATCAAATCTTGATTACAAAAACATTTGGGGCCAAATTACAGCATTCGATATCGACGTAAATTTCAATATGTTGGGTGCAGTTGGCTGAAGTAATAGAACATGAGACTATGAAGCGGAGGGTCCTGAGTTCGAGCCCGCACTGAGTCATGAAATATTGTGTTGAATTCTTCTGATCAGCATTAGTGCGTGGTTGTGTTAGTTGTTGCCAGCCTGTTTCAATGATGAAGGCATAGTCACTGATCACTGAACATAATTGGCAGGGACTGACACTATCATGTACTAAAAGCAGAGTAGCAGCACCCACCTTCGTCGGCCCTGTAGCAAAAATGAGCCGGCGAAGTAAAAAAGGTTGAAATAGCTAAAAAAAAACTGTCGATCGTCTCATCTTTCCTAATCTGTCCCCTCAATACTATCCCCTCGTTTTCAGTTCCCGCGCAATGCATGGCATATGTAGGGGTCATCCCCTGAGTGCTGGTCCAACTCCTAAAAAAAAAATGGTCCTAGTTGTGCAATGCATGCAGGCGGAACTTTGAAAAGAGGCGATACTGTGGAGAGGATAGATGCGGAAAGATGAGGATAACATATTTTGTTGCAGACATTTTATTCTTTAATTCGCCGGCAAAGTACCAACGAAGTATGTTACAGTAATATGCTCTTTATTACACGACAATGCCAAGCAATATCACTGATATTCAGGTAAATAGGAGAATAATAACTACAAATTCGATGTGATAGTCATCACTGAGTGCGCAATCGAACCCCTGATCTTCGAATTCGTTGTCTATTCGTTAACTACTCTAACCAAAAGCAATATCAGCGATGAAGTCCGTGCATAATGAATAAAGGAAAATTTTTGAGAACGATTTTTTAGTTTAATCTGTAACTGATAACCAAAAATTTTGCATCTTACAAGTTCTATTTTATTTATTTTTTATCTTGGACCAGCACTCAGGGGATGACCCCTACATATGCCATGCATTGCGCCGCAACTGAAAACGAGGGGATAGTATTGAGGGGACAGATTAGGAAAGATGAGAAGATAGACAGTTTTTTTTGTAGCTATTTCAATCTTTTTTACTTCGCCGGCTAATTTTTGCTACAGGGCCGACGAAGGTGGGTGCTGTTACTCTGCTTTTAGTACCTGATAGTGTCCGTCGCTGCCAGTTATGTTCAGTGATCAGTGACTATGCTTTCATCATTGAAACAGGCTGGCAACAACTAACACAACCACGCACTAATGCTGATCAGAAGAATTCAACACAATATTTCATGACTCAGCGCGGGCTCGGAGTCACGACCCTCCGCTTCATAGTCTCGTGTGCTACTACTTCAACCAACAGCACCCACTTTGCTGCATTGATGCTGCACAATTTGAATTAGCTCAGGAAAGGTGGTTCAGAGAATCCACTTGTGAGATATCGAGGGTTTTATGGCACCGCCTAGACTCTAAGAGGACAAAGGATCTTCTGAATTTCGCAAAAGGTCATCTACGCAGTGTAGTGGCCAAACTTCCATGGGTCTCCTCTATAATGACTACTGCTACAGTTACAATGACGAGGAGGAGGAGGAAATCATTTCACACTTCCTCTGCCTCTGTCATGCTCTGGAGGAGCAGCGCCTACAGTCCGTCTATGGGCAAAACACATTTTAGAGACATTTCAGAGATATCAAGTATAGAACTGAAAAACCTGAGTCTCTTTATCAGGAGCAGCGGCTGGTTCGACAGCTGACTCCCCTGAGACATGCGTGCACGACCAAAATTCTCGTCTTAATACTTCTCCCTTCTTCTTACTTATCCTTCCTTAATCCCATTTCTGACTATCCTTTCCTTCTTCTTTCCCTATCTCACACACACATCTTCCTTTTCTATAGAGGTAGTACAAGAGGATCAAATTAATTGAACCCAAGTGGGCTGGACTCTATTTTTCCTCTTGCCAGCAATTTGTTAACCTAAGCTAACATTGGCCATTTCCCTCTGTCAGTGCAGAAATACATGTAAAATCTCTGAAACTGAAAAACTTACACATCAATCTAATAACAGAAGTTGAAAATAGTTGCTATTTTTTAATTAATTATTTTGTTAGTTATAAAAAACTCCTTCATTTATATATAAAATAAAAAGTGCTAAAAGATAACTACGTAAAAAAAATTAAAAATCACATGTACGAGTATAATCGACTTTCCCTATTGCTTCCTAATTTAAATTAGTTTTCTATTCTGTTTACTCTTAAAGAAACTATTACAAAAACAACTATTTATATGCTTAACCCCAGTAAATATTTCGATTGCTTGTTGTACTCCTGTGATGCCAAAATAAACTTAATCATTTTAACACCAAAAATATCTGTAAGCTGCCTTTGATAGCTTTCACATGATATCAGTTGTAACATATTTATCTTCTTTTTCCATTTATGCATGCATATGAATCATTCTACGTTGCTTAAGGTACAATGTAACTGTCCATTGAAATGATATAGAAAACTCTTTCAGTGTACTGACACGCCAGACATGTTACTACACTATAAGATAAATTATTTTTGTTGTGTGAGGAAAAACAAAATCGGAAAATAAAATCTTTAGGGGATTAAGGCTGATACATCTTTGCTTTCTAGCTTTAACAAAATTGAATGGCAATTTTAAATATATGAATGTATGTGTGAACTTGTATGAATGTGCATAAAATTCATCGACTGATCAGAAAAAAAAAAAGGAGGAAAAGATGCCTTCTGTAAGGCCTCTGTACTGCTTATTTTGAACGTACAAGGTCACCTCGTTCCAATTCATATTCATATCTTTTTTATACCCGTTGCCATGACGGAGCAGGCTCTACATTCTCGCTTCAGTGTCATGGCTCTTAGAAAGCCTGAAAGAGAACAGTCAAAAGGTCTTACAGTATGATGTAGTAAAAGGCCTTCAAATGATTGCAGAGTAACAGCACCCACCTTCGCCGGCCCTGTAGCAAAAATTAGCCGGCGAAGTAAAAGGTTGAAATAGCTACAAAAAAAACTGTCTATCTTCTCATCTTTCCTAATCTGTCCCCTCAATACTATCCCCTCGTTTTCAGTTCCGGCGCAATGCATTGCATATATAGGGGTCATCCCCTGAGTGCTGGTCCTACTCCTAAAAAAAAAGGCCTGCTAATATATGTGGTGCTGTATGCATGTATACATATTAAAGAAAAAAAGTAAAATTTTTTAATTTTTAAGAAATTAAAAAATCAAAAAGAATTATTAAATTCAATTAATATTAAGGTTAAGATTTGTTTAAATTCAGAAATATATTCCAAGGCACAAACGAAAGTCAACAACAGTTTTTAATTGTCCAACAGAGAAGAACAGCTCCAAATTGCTACATTTTCATCATCAGTACTCATGTGTTTCATGCTTTTCTGAATTTAAACAAATATCCTATAAATTGAATTTAATACAACAATAATAATAATCTCTACCTTTTTATAGACCTATGTTATGGAGAGAGCAGACTAATCATATTGATGATTGTTATTTTTGCTGTACAAATGTAAAAGGTTTTAATGCTAAAAATAAAAATAAGATAGTCTACGCAAATGTACCCTCAGTTACACGTCCGATTCCACACGGTCCAGAAATCCCAGTGCCTCTTCCAATCTCAATATCTGATCTTAGTTCAACATCATCAGAACAAAATTTACAGCGTCAAGATTCGAATGAATTTTATGAGCCAATCTTGAATCAACCACAGAAATTCACTCAAGGCGAATTGAATGATTTAGAAAGAGATTTAAACCTTTCTAAAGAATCTGCTCAAATTCTTGGGTCTAGACTTCATGCAAAACACTTGTTAGCTCCTGATACTCAGTCAGCAGTCAGGATACACAAAATTTCCTTGTTTTTTGTGTGAGTGGGACAGTAGAGCGCGAGAAAAGCACTACGTACAAAAAGAATGGAATCCCCGTAAAAATCTCACACCTGGAACCAAAAATGTTATACAGAAAAATTTAATTGATCCTAAGAAAATTTTATTACCTCCGCTTCATATTAAACTTGGTATGATGAAACAGTTTGTTAAGGCATTGGATAAAAACAATGCTAGTTTCCAATATTTATCTTAAAAAATTTCCAAGGTTATCTGATGCTAAAATAAAAGAAGTAGTGTTTGATGGACCACAAATCAGATCTTTAATGTCTGATGAAAAATTTGTTGCAACAATGAATGCTACTGAATGCTACTGAATTAGATCTTGGTGGTTATAGTGAAGAACAGGGAGAAAGGTTTCATCAAGACATAAAAACTATGGAAACAAGGTACCAAGGTCGATGGAATGTGAATATGATGGCTGATTACTGTTGGTCACTGAAACGTGACATTACCGATGATATTCATAAAAAAATAACACTCACACGAAGCTTTGTCACTAAACGTAAAAGATGTGACTCCAAATAGTCCTACAGTTATATTTATACTTGATATTTTGTTAATAAATATTTAAATATATGTACTTATAATAAAATTATTGATTTTTTCTTAAAATTTTAAAATAAACGCTTATTTCTTTTTTTAATAAAACTTGATGTGATGGGGTAAATCTGTAAGTATTTTTGTGTTTAGAATCCTATAATTTGGTGAAATTTTTCGGTCAAATTCAAACAACGTTCAAAAAGTTTTCATTTGTCGGCCGGTGTAATTTATGTAATTCAAGAAAAAATTTTTAGTTTAAAAATGCTTTATTTAATTAATTTAATAATTCATTTAAATACGTGTAATAGTTTTTGCGGATGTATTGGAAGTCTGCTATGATCAACATATTACTTTTCTCTTTGATCTTCTAATAGAAGCGAAGATAGAATGTATTTATTCTCTGTCTCCTTCTAATGGAAGGGAAGGTTGAATTTATATAGAATATTTTACGTGATAGGGTCGAAGTATTGTTTAAGAATTGCATAATAAGGAATTGAATCAAATATATGCCCAAGCAGGCCTTTAACAAGGCCTGAAGGCAGAAGGTTTTCTATGTTTTCCCACTAGGGATTTAATTATTTCAGAGTCACATACACATACATATTTGCAGTTTTCTATTTTTGGTTCTTTTATGTATGTAATCGTGTTAAGTTGTTTTTTATTTGCAACAGCTGCTGTCTATATTCGTTAGCAGCGTTTTTGAAATTGTGTGGTTTATATGTAAATTATTTAGCAAAACTTTTTTATTTATTATCCTTGTTGTCACTTTTTCTAGTACAATTTTCATGCTGAATATTTTATGCTAAACTTTTCTAACCGTTGGTTGTTTTTTTTTTTTTTGTTTTTTTTTTGCTCTTATGTGGTCGTATGCAAATTGAAAAGCAAACAAGTTTTGAAACCAATAAACAAATTTTCTTACTCCTGCACTAATATCTTTTCCAAAGATGTATTAGTTTCACAAGCTTGCGAAAGTTTGCTCATTCATCAAGTGGTAAAGGCGAATAATAACAAATAAAAATATACTTAACACCATAACTTATAGATCGAATTTTTGTTTATATGGAAGATTATGGCTGACAAATGTGTTACTTAGTTGATTTTTTGAGCCCGTTTCATTTTTAAAATTATTTTTACTAGCTATAAACAAATAAACATAGAGATTTATAAACAAATATTTTCTATTTCTATTGTATTTTATTATTGAGTTAAAACTTTAAGCATAAACTCTTCTGTAGTCCACAGTGCACGTCATACATAAACCAAGTTAAAGATTTAAAAATTATTAAGAAGAAAGTAACTTATTCAAAAACAGCAAATTGTATAATTTCATAAAAGTTTAATTCTTTTTTTTATAAAATAAAATTTTTCTAATTTGTTTTAAACACTGATTTATTTTTATTGACCTTATCAGTTTATTGTAATATTAATCAAGCTTGTGGTCGTTTTATATAAAATTGTATTTCGTCTAATTTTTATTCAATATTTCGTCAACAGCTTGTTAACATCTTCATCCTGAGGAGTTTCATTCTGATGTTAAGAAGCTGTTAACGAAATATTGAATAAAAATTAGACGAAATAAAATTTTATAAAAAAACTTTTTGTGTTAAACAATAAGTTCCCAAATATATAAAATTAGCCGGCGAAGTAAAAAAGGTTGAAATAGCTACAAAAACAACTGCCTATCTTCTCATCTATCCTAATCTGTCCCCTCAATACCCCTCGTTTTCAGTTCCGGCGCAATGCATTGCATATATAGGGGTCATCCCCTAAGTGCTGAACCAAGATAAAAAAAAAACAAAAAAAAAAAAAATAAGTTTGACTTAGGTATGATGGGACAAAAAATTCAGAAAAATGGGACATGTTGAAAAATAATCAAACGGTAACACGGGTATTATAACAATAACATGTTAACATCAGGTTGATACAGTTCTCGTATCCTTTTTCACAATAAAATTTGTGTAAATAGGAACTGTTATCACATTCAACTAAGCCACCTAATAAGTGGTGACAAACACAATACACATGAGCACTGATGATGAAAGGGTTGCGTCTTTCGAAAACAGCTGTTCTGCTCTGCTGTGTAAGTTGAATAAAACTGATGTTGACTTTCCTTTGTGCCTTGGAATATTTATCATGTCTTTCTGAGATTTAAAAACAAATTTCGAACAATTAGCCTATGAATCTTAATTCAATTTAAAAAAAAATTAATTTTTTCAGACTCAAGTTCAAATCTGCAATCTGCAAATTTTTTTTAGAACCCGATTAAATTCAAAGTCCTTTATTAAGACCGGAATATTCGGAATATTTTTATAACCATCCAACTAGCACAACGGCTCAGTACTGGTTTCTAGGCCGCTACCCCAGGTGCATAAAGTTGAACAAAGAACACTGATGAGATGGAGCAGCGGTCTCTATATCAGTACTGATAACACTGTGCCCAAGTATTAGGACTACTTTATTTTTTCAGTTTTCCGTGTCATTGCTTTGCTTACTTTGGTGGCCTTTCTGACCTCCCCTATTAAATTTCGGTTTTTTGTTAATGTCGTATTCAAGTCTTTTTAAACATTTTCGTTGTTTTAAATATTTTTCCGGTTTGTTTCACTTTAATAGCAAATATATTTGTATTACTTTTTCGTTAGATTGAAAAATATATTCCTCATTATTTCGTGTCTTATATGATATATAACCCGAACATTTATTTTATATACTCTTTGTATTGCTTTTTTTGGAAATCTCAATAAGTTCAAGCTTGGGAGTTTCCCAGGCTGTTGTACAAACATTATTCGCTTTAAGCCAGTTACAAATTGTTTGTCTGTTATTTCATGTGTATTATTTTACTTATAATGCTTATTGTCTTTGTTAGTGGTGTTGGAGTATACAAGGCTTTTATACTGACATTGTTACCCTCTGCAACATATTTTTATGTTTTTTCGCTTATTAGATAACAATTTGAAATGAAAGAAAATTCCTAATTGGACTGTAATACTATATCGAATATTTTTATTTAAGCTTTAATTTTTATTTTATTTTTACTTTACAGATTACTGAAGCTTTAAGCTAAAAACATGTGGACAAGCAAACAAGGCGTAACAGCAATTAACCCAGAGATTGTAACTCTTATGATAAAACTTCCTTTAAAGAAACATTTCTTGCCGTTTGAAACGACTCACATACAATTTGTGTTCTATTCCCTTTAACTTATAAAGTGCTCAAAATTAAATAAGAAGCCAGCATGAATTAATAAATGAATTGTTGTCGACGTATATTTAAGGAAAAATAACTTAAAGCCAAAAATATGTTCAAAAGAATTACGCAACTACTACAAGTTAAGAATATGGAAAACATAATTGACATTCGATTACGTGCCAAGTGAAATGGTGATAAAATTCAACCAAATTACGTGCTGTCATATAACAAATTTGTAATACAAAATTGCTCAAATAAAAAATATATCTCATCGCCAGTCACCCCACTTCGAACACCGTCAGCCAGCTCACAACTTTCTATAATACACAGTTAATGTAACGGAAACACAAACGTGCTTAAAGTTTATACCAACCAGAGATTGCTGGAAACTTTGTGTACTTTCGCTTCAAACTTGCGAAATAAAATTTGACTATCGGACTCCAGCATCAAAACAAACAAAAAATAATTGTAATTTGTTCGAAAACAAAAAAAAAAACTTCACACGGCATGCCAATATAGTAAAATGGTCGCTAGCCTGTAACTTGCACACACATCCATCACCAAAAAAAAAAAAAAAAGTCTAAAATCATTTCGTTATAAGAATCCACCAGCTGTAAGCAAACAGTCCAACGTATTTTTCTTTCATACATTTTCTATATCTTTTTTGTTCTTTTTTGGCATCTAACTCAAATTTCACATAGTTCTTGATATCCAAATGTACCATAAAAGTGCGAGCATTTTGACCAAAACGTGACACATGGCTATGTACTATTATGCCAGTAAAATATCAGCCATTGCTTGTGGTACACGTTGTAGACAAACGGTTTTACAAAAATCTCGTGGTCAACGTGATCGCGATAAAAGTCATCATAAGCAACACCACCATCATCATTCTACGCACCCACATAATCATAGTCGCTCACATAACGGTTCGTACGGTGCCGGTGATTGTACAACAGATACCGATGATGAATTGGACATCGATGGCAATTGCATTCGTATGCAAACACGTAGTGATAAAGATGAATTCAATGGTAGTGTTATGGCTGCGGATGGCCGCATTTATGTTACTAATACAAACGATAATGGCACGGCGGAAACATCGGTGTCCACGCTGGTGGTTAGTGCAAACGGTGAGCTCAGCAATAGCAGTACGAATATTAACAACGATGGTATTCGTTATAGAAGACGGCATAGTGAGCAATTGGATGCATACGATATGGAGCTCGGGTTTCACAAATACGAGGTGAGCATTATCTATAAGAAGTGTAATAGAAATATAAAAACAAAGTTTAAATATATTCTGAGTTTAAAAATAAGTCATAATAGAAGATATATAGCCATGGTATCGTATAGGAAGGTGTTGCCTCATATAATTGTTGCTTTACAAGAGAAGGCAAAAACTTATCAGAAACTGTATTTATCGTGTTAGAAATTTTAATAATCAATTGCTTATAAAACAGTTGTATTTGATGCTCATACACCAAATTTTGTGACGTGATGTAATTGTGTCGAATGTATTACGGCAAAATATTATAGAAGAATTAAAATAAATAGCTTTTTTTTGTCTATAAACTGAAATAAACTATTGTGTTACTAATATGTCACATATTGCCCAACAGCCATTAATTTATTTAATAGAAAGCGCGTTTTTTAGATCGCCATAAGACCACATCAACGCGTGCAAATTGTTGCAATTTATCAAAATAATTCTTCTATTCGTCAAACTCATCCTGCACTTCTTCCATTTTATGGCGTACATAATCGTGCTTCAGAGCGGGTTATTCGAAGAATTTCGGACCACATTTACTGTTACTAAAGATGTCCTATTTAATCAATTCTTCGCCGTTCTCAGCCACTGGAGTTGTGTCCTTCCACTTTATGCAAGATTTTTTTTTAGTTGTTGAAAATTGGTGTTCCAGATTGCACCTTCAGTGCGCCAGCCGTGGCAGCGACATGACAGAAATCATATTTAAACATTAATTTCATAAAATATAACAAATTTGCAATGAAGCCCGTTTTATTGATATTAAAAATATATTTTCTTGTTTTATTATGATTTAAAATTGTGTCATTCTGTTAAAAAAAACTCTATATATAATTCAAAAATCTTTGTCACAAAAAAGTATATAAAAAAATTTAAATAAATATATAAATAAATAAATAATAAATCGAATCTTAAATACCCTCCAAATATTTAGTAAGTAAAACTAAAATGTTTAACTTGGTGAGACAGAGTTCCTTTAAGACATCCCTGTACCCAATTTTTAATCTCTATTTTGAGAGAGTCATTCCGGGAAGGGCCGTGGGAGAGACGCTTCACCTGTGCAAGGTCAGAGAACATCTCAGCTTCTTATAGGCTTAAGGAATACAAATTGTTCAATATTTAAACTATTTTTGCACATAATATCGTACGTCAATGCCCACTAAAGGGGCGGGGTCCAAAAATAGACTATATCATGTTTTCCACAGACGAACGTTAGATAGTCTTAGACTTCATCACAGATCAAGAATATATATATACTTTATGGGGTCCAATTCTCTTTGGAAGGTATTAAACCTGTATTTTAGCGGTGTCGCTCTGTCATTGGCTGTGGGGGAGACATTTCACCATTGTCATAAAACTCTAAAAATTTTCAACATTAATAGTTTATAGTAAAAATCAATTTTTCAACATTAACAAATTATAATGAACAATTTTATAACAAATTGGTTTGTACCCAGCCAGCATTTTTGGAAATTTTTAATCGAATTCGAGTCTTTTTTGATTCTTATGCGCGATTAAAAAGCTAGAATATGCGCTCATTTTCTGATCATAAAAGATACTTTTGTCGGGAGAAAAAAGTGACTACCCGCGACTCTTCTTAAAATGTCATTTATGAGTCATTTTCTATATTAGTTTAGAGTCATTTTCGACCCTTTTACTAGCACTTTTATGATTAATTTCGAATCGTTTTCTGATCATTTATTAGTCTTAATTAACTTCATTTATGATTCTTTTTCGAGTCGTTTAGGAGTCCTTTTATAGTCATTTATCGGTCATGTTTGTATTATCTTGGACTCTTTTTTAAGTCATTTAAGCAGTGTTTAATCATCTATCACTTTTCAAACGCCTGCATGATCTGTTTTTGATTGCTATACATATTGTTATTGTATTTTAAATTGAACTCATTTTACTCATTGGCGCGAATAATTTTTGAGTCCTTTTTTAATCGTGTAACCGACTAATAAGTTTTTGATCACCAAAAGTAATCTAAAAAGACTCAGCAAGGTGATTTTTGTAAAAACAATCTTCCAAATGCTAGCAGGGGTATAGAAAAATGGTTTTGAAACATGACATAAATTGTTAATGTTGAAAAATGTTGTATATGTTGTTGTATATGAAAAACAAATATTTTGAATAATATATTATGTCATGTTTCAAAACCATTTTTCCTTAAAATTTTAATAATTTTTACCTCCTGAAGATGTTAATAAGCTGTTAACAAGATATTGAATAAAAATAAGACGAAATAAAATTTTATAAAAAACGACCATAAGCTTGATTAATATTACAATGGAACTATAACATTCTCAGTCCCTCCCTTTATGGCACTTATATATAAAATATTAGTACGTAAGTTTTATGCTGACGGAAAGTTTTTTTTACTAAATATTTGGAGAGTATTTAAGATGCAACCCGGTCGAATATAAAGTTTTTACTTGTTTATATCTCACTTCTACAACAACTAATATTTTTCTTGAATGAAGAAAAAAAGAATTGACATAATTTTTATGATCTTATATGTTATAACATCTAATAATCTATACAGTACTTATATTTACATACATTTTTATATATTCTTGTTATTTTTTCTTTAAACAATATTTGATTAGTTCAATTTGTTGGCAAGTATTTGTCGATAAATGCTTTTATCTAAACAAATTGTTCACATATTATCAACATTAATTCCAATTGTTTATTTCTCAATACAAAACATAAGTGTGTGTGTGTGTGTAAAAACATGGATACTCCCACTTACGATGTATGAAGCAAAAGACACGTCATTACTTGTAATTTGTAAAATATTTAAAGTATAAAAGAATTTATGTAAATTCTTTCATCTAATATTTTATAAATGCATATACATATAATGTGTATATGTATGTGTAATCAACAAACTCCTTCAAGATTACTTTGAAAAATGTTTATGTGCAGTTTCTTGCAGCTTGTGAAATTTATACACCATGACTGGCTATAAAATAAAATAAAATACTATATAATTTTATGTTTTTATTTTTGTACAAAAATGAACATGAACTTCCATAAAATTACCAAGACTAGAGTGTCCCCTTACAACTATTTTTGCAAATCTTTTATGGAAGAATGCGTCAAATAAAGTTTTTTTTTGGGGGGAAAAAAGTAACCCTAAAAAGAATCACTTTGAATTTTTAAAATTGTTTGGTTGGAAAAAGAGCGCATTTGAATTGAAATCTAGTGTTAAACAACATTTCCCATATACAAATTTTATTTAAAATTTATTTTAGCTACTAAAATATTTATGTGTCTTGAATCATGCTTATCTATGAATGTGCATGACACACCACTGACTGGTGATATCCCTTTTTTAACTCGAATGAGCACTCAGGAGATGATCCATGATGCAGTGCATTGCGCCGGAACTAGAAAGGAGAATAGTATTGAGACGACAGATGAAGAGAGACAGAAGATAGAAAATTTTTCCGTAACTATTTCAAACGTTTACTTCGCCGGCTAATATTTTTGCTACAGGGCCAACGAAGGAGGATGCTGTTCTTCTGCTCTTTAGTACATCCCAGTTTTGTACAGTGACCAGGGCTATGCCTTCACTAAAACAGTCTGACAACAACCAACACTATTATGTCATCTATATTAGATATTAGATGACTCCAACTAAAAATGTGAAAGGTTTATAAAGGGTGTTTTTTATGAAGTTTTTTTTATGCGAATCACTCTGTTGTCTGACAGCTGTTTTGACAGTTTAAAGTGACGTCTCTACTCAGTATTGTTTGGCAAATCATCATGAACAGATTAACTCCAGAACAACGCTTCCAAATCGTGGAAATTTATTTTCAAAAACAGTGTTCAATTAAAAATGTTTATCCGCTTTTTTACCGCAAAATTCTCTTCAGTGATGAGGCGCATTTTTGGTTGAATGGATATGTCAACAAGCAAAATTGCCATATTTGGAGCAAAGATGATCCACACGCCGTTCAAGAATTACCAATGCGTCCCGATAAATGTACTGTTTGGTGCGGTCTATGGGCTGGTGGAATCATCGGTCCTTATTTCTTTAAATAAGGAATGGAAATCGATACAGAATCATGATCAATGAATTTTTGGTGCCAAAACTTCAAGATATGGATGTAAACGAAATGTGGTTTCAACAGGATGGTGCCACTTGTCATACTGCGGGCGAAACAATGGACTTATTGAAAGAACATTTCAACGACAACAATATTTCGAGAAATGGGGCGGTGAATTGGCCTTCGCGTTCGTGTGATTTGACGCCACTCGATTATTTTTTGTGGGGATACCTGAAATCATTGGTTTACGTGGATAAACCAGCAACGATTGACGCTTTGGAAACCAGTATTCAACGTGTCATTGCTGAAATGCGCCCTCAAATGCTTGAAAAGATGGTCGAAAATTGGTCCTCCAGAATGACGTTTGTGCAAAATAGTCGAGGTGTCCATATGCCCGAAATTATATTTAAATGTTAAATGACAAGAAATTATCTACCAAATAAAAAAATTTTTTTGGCCGTTTCATAATTTGGTATGTGTTTTATTTAAATTTCAAATTAGCAAGCTCTTATAAAAACACCCTTTACCACAACTATGATTTGTATGCATTCATATTTAAACAACACATAACCTCAATTGTAACAAAAATATTTATCCTTATAATTACATTTTTAGTTGCAGCATTTTACAAAATAGTTCATATTTCATTATCGCTTATATATTAATTAAGCTTGCAATATGATTATAGACATTTCTTAACTGCGTTTTTGTGTGATTTTTTGTTAAAACATTTTCAATAAATTTATTAATTTTTTATAAAAATATTTATTTGCTAATGTGTAATTTAATATATACGGCAGAATTAATTCATTTATATGCATCCATTAATTACACTATGCCTGCAATATTGTAGTGGGTGGTGTTGGCTGAAGTTGTAGAACACGAGACTATGATGCGGAGGGTCTTGAATTCAACCCCGTGCTGAGTCAAGAAATATTGTGTTGAATTGTTCTGATCAGCATTAGTGCATGGTTGTGTTAGTTGTTGCCAGCCTGCTCTCAGTGATTAAGGCAGTGGCACAGAGTAACAGCACCCTACTTCGTCGATCCTGTAGCTAAATATTAGTCGCGAAGAAAAAAAAGGTTGAAATAGCTGCAAACAAAAATCTACCTTCTCATCTTTCTTTATCTGTCCTCTCAATACTATCCCCTACCTTTTATTTCCGGCGCAATACACTGGGATATGTAGAGGCCATTCCCTGAGTGCTGGTCCAAGATAAAAAGAAAAAATATTATGATAAGTATTTTAAAAGAATATGAAACTTAAAAAAAGCTTATGTAAAGGGGTTTCTTGTTAGAGTAACAAGTTACGATCATAATAAAACAATAAAATATATTTTTAATTTCAATATATATTGCAAAGAAAATTTTATGAAATTAATGTTTAAATATGATTTTTTGCCATGCGGCCGCCACTGCTGGCGCATAGAAGACCCAATCGGTAGCACCAATTTTCACCAACTAAAAAAAAAGAGGACCATAAAATGGAAGGACACAACCACAGTTCCGGAGAACGGTGACGCATTGATTGATTGGGATCATCTTCAATGCTTTGCTGTACAGCGGCCACAGTTTCTTCAGTGCGCACTGTTCGGTATCTCACGGGATGCACATAATTAAGTATCATTAAATTTGGCCCGAGAACGATCTATTGTTCTTCGAATTAGCCGCTTTGAAGGACAATTATTTACGCCATAATATGGTCATCCACAATTAGTTTGACAAATGGATCAATTATTTTGATTAAAAATTTCAACAATTTGCACGCGTTGCTCTGGTGTTGTGACACTATAAATAAGAATATCTAAAGCTTAAGAGTTGGAGTTTTGTTATTTTTATAGGATCTTGCAAAAATAGTCTTTCATATATTTTTACGCTTCTATTCACATATATAATTAATTTCGCAATTATCATAAGAAACTAGTCAAAAAATGCAGCCAATAGTTGTTTACACTGCAGTAAAATGGGCTTCTTTATATTAATATCATGAAAAAATATTTTGGTTCTATTCCTTCAAATTGCCTGACTGATATTCAATAAGTAAAATATATACGATTTTCATGTATTTATTCTGCTTTTTATGTTTTTATAATTAACATACAACCATTTTTTCATTATTTTTTAAATTGTGACCTACAGGAGATGACCCCTATTCCTGCTACGCATATTCCTATATTCAACCATAAGAATGAGGGCACGGCTCTGAGAGTGTAAATGCTAAAAGTTGGAAAGTTGAAATTTATTTTAAACTTTTTATTTATTATTTTGCTGAGACACTGAATTTTTTACACTACCAAAATATGACAAAGATATTTGTACATTATTGTTCTAGTCGTTGTCGGTAGATAGTGTACAGTGGCCAGTAATATGCTTGCGTCATCTGGACAGGCTGATGAAAATCAACGCAAGCACTCACTAACTTAGATTAGAAAAAATGCAATCCCACAGTAATCAATTGGCTTCTTGGTATCGAATCCCAGACGTTCGGTTCGTAAGCCAAGTTTTAACAACTGCTGCCAACATTATATTGAAAATTATTGATTCGTTACTCATATGATTTTTAAAAAATGAATGCCTTACTTTTTATAGGAAGTGGTGAACGTTTCTTTTCTTGAAAAACAATGAAGAACTCATTACAGCAGAACAACAAATATTAATATTTAGTATATTTATATATGATGCCCCTGAATTCTGGGGTATCATATATGCAGGGTTTCCACGGGGAAGGTATACTACTTTGTTTGTTTATAATATTTGATTAAATGAAAGAGAATGGATCTTATATTGATAAATGTTTTATCAGATTAATGTCCGCCTCTATTAGCCTTACGAGCCATTTTGAACACATTTTTCATTACATTCCCACACATTTCAAGCGGTATTTCATTAATTTCATCACGAATATTTTGTTTGAGCTGCTCAAGCGTTTCTGGTTTGTTTGCATAAACCGTTTTAGATATCCCCACAAAAAGAAGTCCGGAGCAGTCAAATTAGGCGACCGTGGAGGCCAATCAATATCACCATTTCTTGAAATAACTTGTTGTGGAAAGAGGTCTCGCAGCAGCGTTGCCAAATGTGCAGATTTATCTGCATTTGACAGTTTTTCTAAGCATTGAGCAGTTTTGCAGTTTTTTTCTTTAAAAACCAGTTTTTCTGTAAATTGTGCAGTTTTTGCAGTTTTTACATTTTACTGTTTTACTCTTAATTTTGTTATTTTAATTACAATTTCTGAAACCATAATTTTACCCCATTTGCTTAATATAACAGTGGCAAGGTTAAACTATACTTTTTTATACGAGTATGTAATTATCACATACATCTTTTTGCACCCCTGACCACAAAGCAAGTTGAATTTTACCAAGGTGTACATATATTGCAGGTGGGAGCACGAGCTCACATGCCTAACCTGATAAAACGTCAAACTTGGTAGTGTCGTTTAACGATTTTTGCAACTGTTAAGGTAGTTTCTACAATAAGTGTTCTATTTTTGTAGAAATGGTTGTACCTGTTAGATAGATATGCCTTGTGTTTTTCTATGTACATACAAACAAATTTAAATGTTTAATTATTGGTTCCAATATAAATATGAGAACGACATCGACTTGTCGAGATTCTGGAACAGGCAGTATTATATCTGAATAATAATGAACTCTTTTTGTTTATTTAAACCCTATATACCTATATATTTTTTATTAAAATGAATTGCTTTGTTATATGTAGATGTATATCATATTTAATTTGTTGTGTTATGTTTTTGTTTTAATAAAAAAATATGAAAAAAACTATATATTTTTGTGAATTTTTTATGTGCAGTTTTTTTACGTGAAAACCAGTTTTTTTTTTTAAGTTGCAGTTTTTTTTTGAAAAAGTTATGGCAACGCTGTCTCGCAGTAGTTCCATTGTAATCAAGCCCTAAGCATGCAGTTGTGGCGTTGAATATGTTTCAATCTTAACACGATATCGCTCCCTTTTCACAATTAAGGCCGAGACACATAGAATCCGTCATACCTTATACGTCGCCTTATTCAACTGACATTAACGTACTGACGGAAAATGCTGGCACAATGAGTACTTTGTTGACGGATATTAAATCAATTGTATGTTCCCCATTTTATTTATTTATGTTAAATTTATATATTTTATAAAATTTTTTTGTATATTATTTAATTTTTCCTGAACACACAATACAAAAAAATTGTTTAAAACAATTTGAAAAGCTCATCGATTTCTGTCAAAGTATTCAACGTGCGTCAAAAGTTAAAAGTTGGCCAACTTTCATACCTTGCTTTGACGCAGAAGTACTGGATGGGACGGGACAACTCACATAAGAAAGCATGTATTTCAACTCAGCTGTCAGTTGAAAAAGGCGACGTATAACGTATGACGGATTCTATGTGTCTCGGCCTTTACCGTTACGGCGTTTTCAATATTAAAAAAGTAAAGTCCAATGATTCCTCCCGACCAAATAGCACACCAGACTGTCACTTGTAATGGATGCAAAGGTGGCTGATGAATAATTTGAAGGTTTTCCATTGCCCAGAACCGACTATTCTGTTTATAAATAGTGCGTTTTCTTGACACGCTATTTCTCCCAAAAATGTCACGTAACTTTCTCATCGTCACAGTAATCGCTGATTGATTTTAATAAAATGTTTTAACTATTAAAACACGTTGGTTTATGGAATATATTTCCATAATAAATTTTCCACGTGTCTATTTCATGACTGCCAAATATGAACTGTCAAAACTAATGTTTACCAAAATGGCGGCAAAACAATATAGTATGCCTTTCCGGCGCACACCCTGTACTAATATAAGGCATTAAAGAAAGTCTTGCATTAGTAATATCTTAAAACTCAAACTTCATCGTGCGATTATTCTGCTGTACGAAAAATGCAAAGGGAAACTCTTGTGTCTTGCAATAAGTTTCCATTTATGTTTATTATTAAGAATAAATATCAATCAGCTTTTATAGTCTAAAAAAAATAGTTTTATGTAGATTTTCTTTTGGAATATTGCAATATTTATATCAGCACTTTTCTAGGATTTTTATACACTCGTATGAGAATTTTATTTCTAGCTGCATAAGTATATTTAAATGCCACATATAAAATATTATAAATGCTATCTACTTTCTGTTTTTGAATAGTCAATATGAAAGATGGTGCTGGTCCAAGAAAACAAATTTAAATATTTTTTGTTACAAGAGTGAGATATTATTTTCTTTTTTTATATATTAGAAAATTTTAATAGCACTATTAAAATTAAAGCAAATCGTTTTACAATTACAAATAAATATTTTTGCCGTGGTCTCAAATTATATGAAAATTTATTTTGTAGTAAATTTTCCATCTGTGTAAATTCATATTTACTTTCTAAACAAATACACATATAATGGGTGATTCAAGTAGAGATAATTTTTTCAATAGCCATTTTTTGACAGATCACGTGTGAGTCGTGTCATGCTGTCATGCTATTGTTGTTTAGTATTGTTTGGCATTTCATAATGGAAATAGTTTCGCTGGAACAACGTTTACAAATCGTTGAACTTTATTACGAAAATTCACGTTCTGTGAGGCATGTGTTTCGTGCACTTCACTAAAGTTATGGTCAACATGTGGGTGTGGGTGCTGTTGGCTGAAGTAGTAGAACACGAAACTATGAAGCGGAGGGTCGTGAGTTCGAGCCCGCGCTGAGTCATGAAATATTGTGTTGAATTCTTCTGAACAGCATTAGTGCGTGGTTGTGTTAGTTGTTGCCAGCCTGTTTCAATGATGAAGGCATAGTCACTGATCACTGAACATAATTGGCAGCGACTGAAACTATCATGTACTAAAAGAAGAGTTATAGCACCCACCTTCGTCGGCCCTGAAGCAAAAATTAGTCGGCGAAGTAAAAAAGGTTGAAATAGCTACAAAAAAACTGTCTATCTTCTCATCTTTCCTAATCTCAATACTATCCGCTAGTTTTCAATTCCGGCGCAAGGCATTGCATATATGGGCATTTCCAGAAAAAAGACCACCTTGATCGAAAAATTAAAAGTTAACAAACAGATTTTTTCCTAATGTATTATAAAAGAGAAACTTCTAAAATAAATTAAATTTAGGAGCTCAAAGCTTTCTTTTGTTGGGATGGTGAAATACTGAGCTACAAGTTTGAAGTTCCCGTTTTTGTAAGTGTTTCTTAACTTCAAGGGCATTTTCTCTTTATAATTAACATTCCTAAAAGCAATTTCATAATAATACTCTTAATGCAAAACTGTTGCTACAAACATATATAATCATAAAACAAATGCAAAAAATAAATTTAGTATTTTGTAGTTTTTATATAATTTTCTAATATTTATGTCTTTTTCGCATTTTTTTAACATAATAAAATAAAGTGGAAATTTTAGTAATGTAACGCCAGTAACGTAACGCCAGACCAATTTTCATAAAAGAAAAAAACGGCAAAAAGATTTGTTCAATTTATAACTTGGAAAATAAATGTATATTGGTCCAAAACCTATAAAAAAAATTTGATTAAAAATACTTGCCCAATTCGCAGAGTTCAACAATTTTGTTATCAAAGTCAAATCGCACTTCCGTTTTTTGTAACGTAACGCCAGGTCACTTTTTGGAGTATATCTTGAAATTCTTAGGCTCAACTATTTCCATTTTTTGGCTGAATATAGAGCTATCCAATCACTTCTCTAATGTGAGAAAAAAACTTTTTTAAATTCTGGTTTTTAACGTTTTTTTTTCAACATATCGTCGTACAAAAGTAACGTAACGCCAAAATGGAAATGCCCATATAGGGGTCATCCCCTGAGTGCTGGTCCAAGATAAAAAAAAACATAATCGGCCTACTGAGCCTACTATTCGCAACACCATCACCCATTTTAAGACCCAGCATTCATTATTTGATAATATTCGACCGGATAGACCACGTCCAGCACGCGGCCGTAGCTGACAGTGTACACGATGACCGTGGAGAGTCGATTGGGTGCCGTACGCAGCAACTCGAACATGATAACAGACTATTTGATGCAAGAAATTGAAGCTCGTAATCACGGCGACATTTGGTTTCAGCAAGACGGCTCTACTTCCCACACACCGCATAAATCAATGGATTTATTGAGGGAACATTTCGGTGAGCACATAATTTCACGGTTTGGGCTGGTCAAGATCGTGTGATATCACACCGTTAGACTTTTTCCTGTGGGGATATGTAAAGTCTAAAGTTTATGCGGACAAACCCGCTTCGATTCAGGCCTTGGAGGAAAACATCAGGCGTGTCATTCGCCAGTTACCAGTCGAAATGCTCGAACGAGTCATCGAAAATTGGACTCAACGGATGGACTATCTGCGACGTAGCAACGGCCAACATTTGATAGACATAATCTTTAAAAAAATAAATGCCAAATAATGTTCCTTCAAATGATAATAAACATTCACCATTAAATTTGAATTTTCTGAGTTTTTTTCTTTCAAAAAGTAGGGAACCTCGAAATGGATCACCCATTATAAAAATGAGTTTGTCCTTTTTTTTGGGTGTAAGTTCCTTGAAGGAGCCGAAAATGCTGAACCGAACATTTTAGATTCTAAGAAATGCCTTGATTACGAAAGGAAAATCAAATAGGCTAATTTTTTTCTAACTATTGGGAGGTGAAGGGGTCCATCCACATATGTAGCAATTACTAATATTGCTGTGTCTTTTACAAACCACATAGCATGTGAATTAGAATAGCTATATAGCATTTAATTGAGCCAATATAAATCACTAAATATTGGAAGAAAAGTTCCAACACTCACTCTTTTTTATAAGGACATTAAGTAGCGTATGAATTTTCAACATTATTTAAAACTATTTATCTTTCAAATCAAAGAAATTTCTACAAAATATTAATTGCCTTGCTCATGACACTTTTCTATCAACGACTTGCAAAAGTTTGGCAAAATCTTTTTCTACAATAAAACTTATTTTGTAAGTTTCTTAAGTAAGTTTTTGACAAGTGATTATAAATAAGGCCGCCTAATTGCTTCAAAAAAGTCTAAGATTGCTAATTTCCACAAAATGTTTAAAGCTATTGTTTTTAAAAAATATATGCAAAAGAAAATTTAACTAGTTCACATTTTTAGTGCCTGCATTTTAGCCTGCATTTGTTATTTAAAGTTAAGGAAATGTAATTGTTCAGTTAATAAAAACTAAAACTCAGCCCTAAAATACAAAAATAAAAGAGGACATTGTGTTGCAGGACACATGCTTAGATCACAGTATATTTGCAATAACAATTTTACTTCTTCCCTTTCTTGAGCAGCAAATACGGAAATGAGAATTTTCATTATAATAGCCTTAACATACAAAAGGACATGAATGCAACTGTTGGCAGTGCCGTTTCCAAAAAAAAGCACACAAACACATGCAGCAACTAGGACATGCTATACTAATATATTATACATTTCTGAACAGACTATAGAAATCCTATCATTACATGTAAATAGTGGTAGCAGTAAAGCTCCCAAATGCAGAATAGAAATCTTCTTAAGATAAAATTGAAAATTTGACTCAACCACACATAAATACACATATACATGTACAGCATAAATGAATGTTATAAAGATAAGAAGACAGGCCAATTTACAAGAACATGTCAATGACGACAAAACCACAAATTTTATACTGTGGAACTTCTTTTTATCACTACACATGTACTCATGCAGTTTTTGTTGCCACAGATATTATCATGTTGCCTGTAGTGTTAGTCTTACGAATGGTAATTCTATTCCATAGATAAGAAAGAAAAAAAAACATTCCTTTTTGCACACTGAGTTTGCTTAACAAATTTACGAAAATATATAGATGAATGTCTCTTTTTAATCTGTTGAACAAACATCTTGTAAATCTTATCCAATTTTAAATTTTATTCAATTAATTTTTAAATCTATATTAAACAATTCAATTTTCCCTTTTTTCCTTTACTTATTTATTATGTTGTTTTCTTTTAGGTTTCTGCAGCAAACACAACAAAAAATTCCCTTAATGGCTACAGTGTGGGTTACACAAATTTGGCCAATAGTGATTTAGTACAGTACGATGTGCCCAAGAATACCTACAAGCGTAGCCAATGCGATGTCAATTTTGAGGTTAGTAAATATAAATACAAGAAATCTTTATGATCAATTTTCTGCACATAAGATATTCCAAGAATATTCAAAGTGGTAGAAATTCAGAAACTTACTGCAAACCAAAGTCTGGATAATATTGCACAGAATATTATATTAATTTGAAAAAGTGTTGAAATGGAAGGAATTGAAACTTTAGTTATTTACAGACTGTCAGGCTGACTTGTAGAAATTCCTTTGCGGGCAGCAATACAAAAAAATTAGTCAAAACAATTTGAAAAATTTACTGCTGTCGGTCAAAGTATTCAATGTACGTCAAAAAAAATAACAGTTGATCAGCTTTGACACAGAAGTACTGCATGTGACAACTCATATAAGAAAGCATGTATATCAAATCTGTTTATTTTTTAGGAGTAGGACCAGCGCTCAGGGAATGACCTCTATATATGCAATGCATTGCGCCGGAACTGAAAAGGAGGGGATAGTATTGAGGGGACAACAGATGAGAAGATAGAGATTTTTCTTGTAGCAATTTGAACCTTTTTGCTTCCCCGGTTAATTTTTTGCTAAATGGACGACGAAGGAGGGTGCCGTTTATTTGCTGTTCAGTACATGACAGTCTCAGTCGCTGCCAGTTATTGTTCAGTGATCAGGACTATGCCATCATCACTAAAACAGCCTGACAACAACTAACACAATCATGAATTAATGCTGGTTAGAAGAATTCGGCACAATATTCATGACTGAGCGCGAGGTTGAACTCAGGACCCTCCGCTTCAGAGTCACGTGTTTAACTAATTCAGCCAACAGCACCGTGTTTAACTACTTCAGCCAACAGATTCTACGTGTCTCGGTCTTTAGAGTTTGTTTCCTTCTAACTGAACGAGACAAATGTAACCACTAACTTCGCTTTTTTTTGATAAGTGAACTATTTTACTAAATTTTAATCCACAGCAGGCAGGAAATTAAAATGGTATAAATTTTAACCTTTTACACAGTCGCAAAACAGCCCTGAATCGTTCAACATCAAGCCCCGTTGGCAATTATTTTTTAGGTGCAGCCAGAAAACTGATCGTTTACTCTCACTCGAGAGTTTTGCGTTTCACTCGCACTAGTTAATTTCAACGCCTCAAATAACTGTTTAGATTTACAGTTCTTTTCAGTAATATTCTGTGGTTAACTACGTGGCTGCTTCTTAAGTGAAGGCATAAGTCGCATAGAGTCACTCACTGTAGCGGATAAAATACGGTATAACAACATAGTCGACACATGGTCTCAGTCACCATATTTACATACTAAAAGTAAAACAGCTTCAATAAATTTTCTAACTTTCCATATTTCCTTATCCTGAATATTAATCCTACCAAAAATTTTTATTCCATAAAACACTAGTTGAAAGAAAAACTTGAAATTACCAATATTTTTAAATCAATTAGTTAGCAAAAAAGTAAACAAAAAACAGAAATAAATATTTGATTATAAAACTTTATCTGCCCAAGTGTCCACAATATTTTTTTTTATTAATTATTTACGAATTTCATGCCATAGAAACAAATAAAAGTAATTGCTAGATTATTCGCAATTTATACAGGATTTTTGTTTAATACAGGAAAACAAATTTAAATATTTGTATATATCACATTAAAAAACAACAAACAATGGTATTAACAAGATTTGTTGGTTTTTTTTTAGATTGTTTGATTTTTTTTTCCACAGAGTATGAAAACGTTTACAGTGGGGCATATATCGTCGCAGGAAATTCCCCAACCCTGCCGATTATTATTCCAAATAGTCCATGCTTCTCTTTCCTTTAATAATATGATGTGGTATATTTTTCTATTGCAGTTGCAATAGAAATTATTGTTATTAGTTTTATCTCCTCAGATTTTTGCATTTAATTAAATCTGCCTGCTTGTAACGTATTTGATAATTTGCTTGCTTCTGTTTCATTTTCAGAGTTCGGTACTGGGTGCCGGTGGTATAATGTACATAAATGGTAAAATAGTTTCTGGCCCACTGGAATCTCTTGTTGATGTTTTAGTGCCAAAAAATATTATAGATTTGGATAAGGTAAGCATAAAATTTATCAACCGTTCTTAATTTGTATAAACAACTTATCCCTGTACTGAATATTTCTGGAAATTAAAAAAAAAACTGGGCTTACTTTAACAATGTAGCTGTTAATCTATTTGATAATTTTGATCCCTTACAATATATATAGTGTGATTTTTTAAGTGTAGCTTTTTTTTAAATATAATAAAACCCTCAATTTTACATTATATGTAGAACATTTTTATTAGAATCCATAAATTGGTCTTTGCCATTTACTTTATAAAAATATTTACTTTATAAAAATATTTTCATGTGATGCCAACTCAAAGTTGTACCACTCTATAAAAAAACACCCTTTATAAACATCTCAAAACTTCCTCTTATTATTATATATATATATATATATATATATATATATATATATATATGTATATTTATATATATATATATATATATATATATATATATATATATATACATATATATATATATATATATATATATATATATATATATATATATATATACATATATATATATATATATATATATATATATATATATATATATGACCTTCTCCGAAAAGGTGTAAAAATGAAGTTTTGAGAAAAACGCATTTAAAGTTTCATAACGCATTATCACTCTGAACACACTTTCAGCTGGGAGATGCGATTTTTTGACACACTAGGTCCCTTTTCTTGGAGAAGGTCACATATATAGGTAAAAAAATTTTACCTTAGTATAAAATGCATATATTTATTGTAATGCAATAGCAATAAGAAATCCACTGATAGTAAATAAAAATACACTACAATACAATACAATACAATTCAATACAATACAATAATTAACTGAAGATGACTTTGATGAAACATCCGTTGAACTTTGCAAAGGTGAAGGCGAAGATCTTTGCGCAAGATGTTCAACTGTACCGTGATCATCGAATATGTCTATTAAATCATGCGTTTACTAAATAATTTTTAAAATATGATAGCTTACTTATTGACATTTCATTATTTGGCAGCAAATTTACTTTCTAACCTAAAATGTGCGCATCTACTTAAATATTTTTCATATTCATATTTAAGAGCTTCTTTGCCACTTAATATAACACAATTGTCGTTGTACATATTAAGCTATTGTTATTTTATAATTTAGTAAGATAGAAGAAGCTCATCGGTGACAGTAGGGTAGCCAACTCTATTGACTCACTGGAGCATCGACGCAACGTGGGGTGTGTTTCACTGTTCTACCGATAGTACAACGGAATGTGTTCTGGTGAAATAAGGGAGCTTGTGCCTGATAACCGTTTATTTCTGCGAGCTACCCGCTCTTCACATAGGGCACATCCTTTTGTGGTTGAGTTGTCAGTGAATCGCACCACACATTACATTATTAATTAATTATGAAAAATGTATTATTATAAGCGTAAACTATTAATAAAGTCATTGAATAATTAATTAATTCAGCTATTCGTTTGTAACACAAAGCTGCTTAATTGAATACCTGAATAGCCATTAAAAAAATTGTGCATATTTAGTAAACACATGTGTACCTCTTTAATTAAGAGATGACTAAGAAACTGATCTAGGGCCTAAACGAAAATCGCTCCAAATTAGTTGTGTACTGTGATGCACTCTAAAATGCAAAGTTGTTTCTTTGTAAAGGTAGCTAGTCACCAACAAATCTTTGTGTTTCATAATTGAAATATATTCTAAATAACATGGCCAATAAGTAAATTTACTGCTACATAAATTGTATGCTAAACACCCTAGACTTCATTGGCCAACCTTATGTGGGCTTACTTAATATGAGTTTCTTGGATTTGAAATTAGGAAAGCAGTGTCACATATTTCCATCATCTCTCCATAATGGTCAGCCTTTAAAATCAACTTATTTTGCATTTCAAATTAGTCATTATAATGTAGCATAATTGATGGGGAAAATACCTAAAGGCCAGGAAAGGACCATAAGAGACATTCAATTTTATTTTTCCCCAGAAGTTTCATATTTTAAGTTTCCTAAACAAAAAGCAACAAATTAATAATTAACACTTTAACACTTTGGGCTAAAAAAAAGGACACACCATATTGAGGGTCATTATAAAAATTAAATTGGTAATTATGCCACAATGTGTGTGTGTGTGTGTGTGTGTGTGTAAATTATTAAATGGAGTTTTTTGGTGCGGTTGGGGTTTTTGATTATGATTTTAGGTATATGTGGTAATATTAAATAGAGTTTGTTGATATAGATATGAATATAATATGTAGTTGTTAGCACTTGTGTACTTTCGAGGATTTTCCTTTTAGTTTTAACAGTTTTTGTTCAGTTGGAAGCCAGTTTATGTACTAGTTTGTGTGTTGCATGCTTTTGCAGGACTTTGTGTTCTTTTGGTAAATGTGTGATATAGAAAATTTTGCTAAATGTGTATTGCGTCTGTACATATTTACTTATATAAGAATGTTTATATTAAAAGCTGGCATCTGTTGTGCTGTTTGTTGTTTTCGTTCTTTGTTTTTTTTTTTTTTTTGGCATAAGTTCATGTAGTAAATATTTTTTTTTGTATGGTTTTCATTGTATAAAATTTATGTTTTACTATTTGTGCTGTTTTGAGTTCTCACAGCTTTGCTCTTATTATAATTTTTGGGGTTCTTGTGGCAAAATATTTTAAAGTTTATCTCCATTTAAGCACAATTACCCATAAAATGTTTTTATTTTTTGTATATTAAATGTTTTTACAGTTCTGTTGATTTAATTTGAAGAGATATTCATTAAATATTTTAAAAGAAATTCTGAACAACAATTTTCTTTAAACTTTAAG
Source organism: Linnaemya tessellans (assembly GCA_951800035.1). NCBI lineage: Eukaryota > Metazoa > Arthropoda > Insecta > Diptera > Tachinidae > Linnaemya > Linnaemya tessellans. The sequence continues at coordinate 102,253,375 of OX637533.1, read as the reverse complement.
TGATACTGCCACATGGTCACTGTCAATGTTTTTCAAATTAAAACAAATAAATTTTAGTTAACAAGTTTGCAATCCATTTTCATAACATTTGCAGAGTTTAAGACAAATTCCTGATCGTGAGATAGTTTTGTTAAGCTAAAATGCTGTCTGCTGCTTTTTACACCCCATAAAGAAGGAGTGGGAGTATATTTAGTTTGTCATTCCGTTTGCAAGGCAGCGAAATGTCCATCTCAGACCCCATAAAATACACTCGTATATATTCTTGATCAGTGAAAAAATCTAAGACGATCTAAGCATGTCCGCCCGTCTGTGGAAATCACGATTCAGTCCACACGAAAAAAGCCAGACTCCTGAAATTTGGTATAAATATATCTTAAAAATAGCACGGGTCAATTTCATAAATGGGCTGAATCGGGCCAAAGGGAAAAAAATTTCCTTTAAGAAGAACTAAACCAACCTCTAAAAAACAACAAAAGCTCTTTTTGTAATTTTGTCAAGCAAATTATATATTTTTATTTCATTTTTATGTTGGACCGCGTTAAATTTGGAGCCATACAATAAAAATAATAAACTTTTGGACACCGCCCCTTTAGTGGGCGTTATTATATGCAAATATAATGTAAAAATTTAACAAATTGTTTTACTTACACCTGCATGCCTTAAAAATCAAATTTTTAAGCTTTAATGACGAAGCTGAGACGTAACCTGGTACTCCTTTGTCCTACCCCCTTCTCCGCCTTTGCCGCCTAAATGATCGACCCTATCAAAAAAAAAAAATATTAAAAATAAATTTTACATTTAATTATCCCCAACATTTATTTTTACAGTTTTATGGCAAAGGTGAAATATCTTCCCCACCGGCCCTTATCAGATGAATCCCGACAAAATACAGTTTTAATAATTTCCAAAAAGAAATGGACCCCATAAAGTATATATATTCTTGATCAGTCTATGAAGTCTAAGACGATCTAGCAATTCCCATACGTCCGTCTATGGAAAACATGATATAGTCCATTTTTTGGACCCCGCCCCCTTTATTGGGCGTTTACGTACGATATTATATGCCAAAATAGTGTAAACATTGAACAATTTGTATTCCTCAATCCTATAAGAAGCTGAGATGTTCTCTAATCTTGCCGAGGTGAAATGTCTCATTCAAGGCCTTCCTCGGAATGAGATTTAAATGTCTTAAAGGAACTCTGTAGCAGCAAGTTAAAAGTTGTATATCTACTTACTAAGTATTTGGAGGGTATTTAAGATTCGACCCGGTCGAATATGACGTTTTTACTTGTTCAGGATTAATTAGTAATTAATTCCTGCGTACAATTACATTAACACAAACATGATGTACAAATTTGTTCGTAATTGTAGGAAAAAAAGAATTCTGTTTTTTTCAAATTTAAGAATTAAAACTTATATATATATATACATATATGCATAGGCATATATGCCAGGTATTGTCCAATGTTAATTTTAATAATAAAAACTATTATAATCGACAACAAAACAGCCCCACATTAATTTCAATGCTTGATATGAAATCAAGGTTATTGAGAAAAGGACATTTTAGTAATAAAACTAATATGTTTGTTTGTTTCCAAAGTTGTGCAAGGGAACATTTTAAAATTTTCATTAAATTACTTGAAATATGGCCAAAAAGTTTGTTATGGTACTGGAAACTGAAGGAGATATGGAGAAGGTTGTAAATGTTTGAGGAAAGTTTTACGACTTTTTTTTATTTATTTGTGATGTTATTTCACAAAAACATGTTTATGATTGAACATAAGCGTGTACATAAATGTAAATATAAATTTTTTTACAGCACATTTTTTTCTAGTTTTATTGATCAATTTGCACTATTTACTTTATAGGCATTTTTAGTATAATATTTTTTAAAGATTTTATTTATTGAAATGTTTTTTTTTTTTGTTTGTTTTGATGGCAAATAAATTGAAAACAAAATAATAAAAATAATAATTGAAATGATAGTGAGTTTAAAAATATAAATGCCACTATAATATTTTATAAATCGGCGTTCATTTGGAGAACAAATATCTATATTATTTGATCACAAGAAGTATTCTGTGTAGTTTCGAATTACTTTATTTGTAAAATCAGGTATTTTTGTATGTGCATCATTTTAAAATTTATATTTAAATGACTTCCTTAAATTTGTATACTTTATCCTTAATATTGCATATACAGAATTTCATTACCCTTGTTTCGAAACAACAAAGTTTCTATGTCCTTAACAACTAATAAAGTTTTCCATATTTGAATGTAGTGCAAAGAAAATCAAAATATATTATTAGCTATTTAGTGCAAATAAAAAGTAATTTGGAATCCCACAGACCGGCAAAATATATCATGCAGCTTTTTTTCCCATTATACAGAATGGGTAAATTTAAGGCTAGTTATTAAATTGGCTGTCAAATGACGAAATGTCAATAAATGAGCTTTCATCTTTTAAAAACTATTTAGTAAAAAGTTGGAACATTTTAACGCATTCTTAAACAAAATATTTCAATTCTGCAAATTTTGGGTATCACTTTGTAAAATTCGAGGAGTTTTTTATCGTAATCGGGCTCCTCCTGCAACAGTTGTGCATAATTGATTAGCCAAATTCATGGATCACGGTACTGTTACTGCTACTGCTCGTAGTAGCCGTAGTAATGCAACTAAGGCCGCTGTACAGCAAAGTGAAACGGAGGTCGTGAGTTCGAGCCCGCTCTGAGTCATGAAATATTGTGTTGAATTCTTCTGATTAGCATTAGTGCGTGGTTGTGTTAGTTGTTGCCAGCCTGTTTCAATGATGAAGGCATAGTCACTGGTCAATGAACATAATTGGCAGCGACTGACACTATCATGTACTAAAAAGCAGAGTAACAGCACCCACCTTCGTCGGCCCTGTAGCAAAAATTAGCCGGCGAAGTAAAAGGTTGAAATAGCTACAAAAAAACTGTCTATCTTCTCATCTTTCCTAATCTGTCTCCTCAATACTATCCCTCAGTTCCGGCGCAATGCATTGCATATATAGGGGTCATCCCCTGAGTGCTGGTCCTACTCCTAAAAAAAAAAAAAAAAATTATCTGTAGTGATTAGGCCCATTTTCAATTTTATGGGTGTAAGAGGGTCACAAAATCTATATACAAAGACTCCTCAAAAAACCATTACAGCCAAAGGAATCAATGACCCATATTTTTCCCAAAATTAGCAAAGAAACTCCATCATCTTGAATTCTCTGCTCTACCATGATAACCGTTTTTTTGTGGCCACAATTGGCATCACTGATCTTTGATTTCAGCAATACGGCGCCACAAGCCACATATCCTTCCAAACAATTCTTTTATTGCGTGAGAAATTTACCTGCCGCGTAATTTCACGATTTGCTGCTCTAAATTGTCCGCCTCGTTCTCTTGATTTAGAGCCGCTGAATTCTTTTTTTTATGTATGAATTTCTATTTTATTAGTTGAACTTTCTTATATATGTAAATTATATTACAGGATGTTAATATTTTCATTAGGCTCTACGTTCAAATCTGCGAAACTGCAAATTTTTTTTATTTTTATTTAATAAATGAATGTTTTAAAATTCCTTTTATTTATGTTCAATTATTTGAACATAAATGACAAAAATCTTTAGATATCAGCAACCGATGGCTCTGGAAAAAGCGAAAGAGATACAGTCGACTTTTGATAATTTGAAACTGAAGGGACCAGAGAAAAAGTTCAAATAATCGAGTTTTCATTTTAACGAGACTTCAAAATATCGACAGAGAGAGACAGAAAAAAATTCAAATTAACAAGAGAAACTACTGCAAACGATTTAAATTTCTTTCAAAAACAGAAACAAAATCACATTAGGAGTTCAAATTAAGGAATTTAGAATAACCGAACTTCAAATTATAGAACGTTGGCGAGCAAGATGTCATTTTTGTAGCACATCGCAAAAAACTAAAATAAATGGTTGTTTTATTTATTTTATATTTTGCATAGAACACAGCAAAATATAAAAATAATTCAAATTATAGAGCGTAGAACCAAAAAATTCAAATTATAGCGAGTCGGCGATCAAAATGCCATTCAAATAATTTCAAATTATTGAGGGGACCAAATTACATAGATATTTTTCAATGTATTGAGTGTTTTTCAAGGGACTTGGAAAACACTCCAAATTACTGCGAGATTCAAATTAACGAGTTTCAAATTATCAAGAGACGACTGTACATGGAATATTGGAAATATTAATTGTCAGGGTTGGGGAATTTCATACTAACCAAGGAGTAATAACTTAAAAATATGACTGTAGGAACTTCTCATATTCAATTTTCGTTAAAAACATTGGTTACATAGTTGATATTCCTACTAACTAGCACCACTTGCAAAAGTGAAAAAATTTAACAAAGAACGCTGATGAGATGGCGTAGCGGCCTCGAAATCAGTACCGATCCGTTCTGCTGGTTTGATGATTATGGGAAATATTCTTAATATTCCACGTTTATTATAAATAAATAGAATTTGAACAAATTCATTTTTTAATTAAAGATAAAAAATAATTTGCAGTTTCGCAGATTTGAACTTAGAGCCTATTGAAAAAATTATTTTTTTAAGTGAACAAACCATAAATAACAGACATTCTGAAAGATGAAATTCGGCGCTGCACTGATGAAATAAGCTCAGCTTTATTGCAAAATGTGGTTCGAAATTTTGTGAAAAGTGCTAGAGACTAGGGATAGATTTGCCCGCTATCATATTCCATCACTAATTCCCATATTTCTATTTGACAGTGGTAACAATAAAACTGAGTGTGTGTCCTAGTCTCAAAATTGCCCACCATTTATTAGATATTACTCGATTATCCTTAAAAAATTGTTCATAGGTCTTTACTTTATAGCATTCAGTAAGTCTTTAATAAAAAATTGTGTAATAAAATGAACTTTAAAATGGCAATAAAACTACTTAAAATATCCTACAAAAATATTTGTTAAAGGGATAAAATTGTCCACTATAATATGTCGCTTAAAATTCTTTTAAAAGTCTCAAAACATTACAAAGGCCAACAACATTCAGCGAATATAATAGCAATACGTAAAAACTTAATTTTCCAACTGAAATTAAGTCTCTAACGCATTGCAAGTTCCTACTGGCTTATGACCTTCACAGTGCATTCGAAGTGTTTAAGTATTGGTCCCCTCTATACAAATGAGCCATTAACAGCAACTTGTTATGGAATTTTTTTTTTTGTGTAGGGCAGTTTAATTATATGATTAAGGCAAACCTACTGTCATGTGATTTTCAGTAATGCTCGATGTTTCTGTTTTTATTTCACTTTCAGGAATTTATTTTTTCATTTTTGCTATCGTCGCGTTTATATTTACGACCCCATGAGTTATTGGGCAAACTATTATCCTCAGTACCTGATAGTGAATCATTAGAATCATTGGTAGCATTATTAGCTGAATGGACAAATAAGTTTCCCTACGATTATCGCGATGAACGGATGATGAGTCATGTTAAACATATCGTTGCCAGGTGAGTTGAACGGAAATGGAAAAGCCAAAATTGTCACGAGCCCATAAATACAATTTCCTTACACAGCATGTATGTGTGCTTACTTGGGCAGTTGCAGTAGGATATTAAACAACATATATACATAAACAAAATAAAAAAATATATTTGTAATATATGCATATGTAAGTGTGTATGTGTGGATATATATTCTTCATGGCATTTGACAATATTATTGTTTTGTTTATAATTGGTTTGGCTGCTCTTTAGCATTGTTAAATCGTTTAGCATAAAAATTGCTCACATACATACTTATATGTGTGTGTGTGTGTATGATTTGCATATGTTAGTTTGTAGATATTTATTATTTGATTTTAATTTAACTGTCATACACAGATGTTCCAACACACATTTAGAAGCAATTGTTTCGGAAATATTGAGTGCCTTGTTAAAACGTTTGACTGATTTGGAAAGACACGAAGAAGAATTACGCTCCTGTCAAACTTCAAATAGTTTAATGGCAACAACAATAACAAGCGCATTAGTGCAAAAGGTAAATGAGAAAGTTGCAAATTACTTTTGATTGTTTAGTTCGAAAGTAATTATATAACAATTTGGATTTTGTTTCATCCACAATGACTGATTGTGCATGTGTATATGTATATGTGTGTGTGTGTGTGTACACATAAAGAATGACTAATTGTTTATCTTTCTAGGCTGATGCTAAACTATTTGAATGTCCTACATCGACACAATATGCTCAAATTTTATGTCGCATAGAAAAGAAGTTGGCGAAACATATTGGACCAGAAGAGTTTGTTCAGTGCAGCAGCAATGTGTTATTAGATAAACAGGTGAGTTCTTTTTTGGTTTTTTTTTTTTTTATGTGTTAACATCTATACGCGCCCCTCTAGGGCAGTAAACTATCAGTTTCAATACATACGCAAGTGTAAGTGTAAGAGTTTGTTTGTTCGTTGCTTGGCAGTCGGTATTGAAAGTGATTATTGGGCGATTTTCATATAATTTTCCCACGCGATTTTCTCCGGAAATTCATTGCCGATTTTATTAATTTTTGGATTAAAACGCTAGTGCGGGTTTTGACGAAGAGTTTAGGCCAAAAATAAAGGCGATCCGATATCGGCGAGCGGAGATTTAAGTGTTTTAATTCGGAGTATTAATTTGGAGTAATATTAACAAAGTGTTTTGTGTTGATCTTCGGTTTTGTCTTATGCATAGCAAAGAGAATAGTGACGTGGTTATACGTGCATATATAAAAATGAGGTAGCAAGACAGCAACGTATGTAGCTTATGTACAAACATAACAATGTATGTATGTACATTTGTCTGTTGCTTTGCATTCTCTTTGTTTTTTGTGGGTTTAATATAAAATAAATAAACAAAAAGGTGTTAACACATCGCCCGTGAGTTCGAACACTCATTGATTTTTTTGCATACCATATCGATCTAAATTTCAATAAAATTAAAAAGAAAATTTCGATCGTTACCGAATGCCGTATTGCTTTGCTTGCAAGCCAACCACACAATCTTAAAATAATGAATTTAAAAAGGGAGAGAAAAACTGATAAAAAAAATTAAATTCGTATAGACATTTCCAAAACTACGGTTTCAAGGATTTTAAATATATAGACTGCAAATTGGTTTATATATTTCACAGAATCCTCTCTCGTTCGGAAATGGAAATGAAAAAAATTTTCGAAATGATTTTTTTAAATATCAGTAGCTAATTCCGTTCATGATATTATAAATGATATCACTCCGAAAAAAAAGGTTCCGTCTGCTGTTTTCTGAGGAAAGCACATAACAAAATCAATTTCATTTCGCAACTAAATTGAAGTCTATAACCTGCCTGATAAATTAACTATAGTGCAGTAACTCAAAACATTTATTTTAGCAATTAGAACTATAATTTACAAAATAAAAATACGTAATGTGGTTAAATTTTGTGATATAAAGTTTTGCCAATTATTCATATTCATTTTAAAAGAAACCTATTCAATGTACAAGCCAAAAGAGAAAGCAGACTAGATTAGTTTCATTTTAAATATTATGTTTTATACTTAATCCCTTGATTATATCATCTGAGGTAGTAAAATATTCATAAATAATTATTTTTTAATATATATCAGCCTTTGCAGATGAGTGACTAGATAATGTAACATTGAAATATACATTAAAATATATAAATTTGCATAAAAAGTCTTTTGTTTGTAATACATGTGCAGAAGACTGTACATAATATATGAATAAAATAAATTTTTCTACTAAAATATTTCAACAACCACAATTGCAAGCCTAAAGTAAATGTTGAATAAAACTACAAGGACAATAGACAATATATTAATTAACAATTGCAACATTATTATTATTATTATTATTATTGTTGTTTGCTTATACCCACAATTCATTAACAATTGTTTACACAACTATTCCATCTATTTTATTTCAAATAAAAAATGTATGCCACAAAAATATAGAAAAAATGGGACCAACCATCATCCTCCGGTGGACCACCAGGCGTACAGGATCCCAAAAAGACATGTAATTTGGAAACATATCTTGATTGGTCAGCACGTTTACGTTTATTTGTATGCAACGAAATACTACAGGTAAAAAAATAAAAAATTCATATGAAAAGAACAATAATCTGCAAGTATAAAATAAAATAAGAAAAAATAATGAAAAAAAAATATATAATGAAGTAAACGAGAAATGAAGAAACTGAAAGACTGAAACTAAATTAAGTAAATAAATTGTATGCCCATAAAAGTTATTTCCTCTGCAGAAGGTAAAACCGGAAAAAAAGAAAATAAATGTCAGTAGTGTGTTCATTACACAACAGAAGCAGATGTCGTTGTATCTGTGGGAGTTTTGCATAAGTGGAAAAGTAACATATACGAGTGGCAAGCTACACATCGAGATAATCAACGACGTTTCTCTCATGCAGCATAAAAAATTAAGTAAATAATGGCCACATAAATTATTTAGCAATTTTTAATATTTAAATAAATGTGTATCTTTTTAATGAATTCGAATGAAAAAAAATAATAATTCGATGGTAAAAATTATCGTAAAGCTAAAAGCAAGAAATGTGCATATATGAGTGATGAGTGTTATAAGAGTCTCTTAAACTATTCCTTTTGTACAAGGAAAACTTTATTTAAAAAGAAGCTGCTGTTGTAATTTCATTGTACTGTAACCATTTCTGTTTAAAAAAAGAAAGGTTTCCAGAACTTTAAGTTATGAACAGGGACAAAGAGCTTTTTTTTTAATTTTGCAAAAAAAAAAAAAAAACTCACATTGTACAAAATAGGCAAAGAATCAAACTTTCATCAGTAAATTTTGTTTTATTATCATATACTTAAATGTAGTTTTAGCTGGCCGAAAATTCATAAGAAATATATTTAAAAAATTTTTTTTGTAATTTTATTCGCCTTATTCAACTTCTGAAAGTGAAGTGAGCACATCACGTCTTGCAAGTAACATTCAAGTGCCTCAGATTCTTAATACGTTGCTTAAGGTACGTTCACACTTATCAAATATTTGCCCCGAAAAGCGTAACCACTAAATACTAATGAAAAATACTTTTGTTCAGATACGTGTTCATTCATTAAAACAGTTTCATTCAAAACTAGTAGACAGTATCAGGAATCCAATATCATTTCAAACTATTTAACTCAATAAATACTTTTTTGAATTAAATAGTTTTTTATTAGTGTTTAGTGGTTACGCTTTTTTGGTCAAATATTTGATAAGTGTGAACGTACCTTTACACACTACACTCGATATAATCTCCTCACTTTTTATACTACCTTCATTACAGAGGAAAATTCTTTTTTGGCCGATAGGTCAGCATGTGATATAACCTACCAGAAACCTCAACTCGAATATATATTAGCACTACTATCTCTATTCTTCTTTATGTATTTAATATTCTTAGCTCAGGCGCTATATACGACAGATGTAGGGATCATAACCGTAGTGCTTTTCCTAGCAAAGAGAATAGTATTGAATTGTTGATATGAAATGTTTAGCCGTTTTAGTGCTTCTGAGGATGAGTATTTCATGGCAGATGATTTTTTTTCAACACGATTTTCTTAAAAAAAGGAAAAGCTATCGCAAAAAATACTTTAACTTAAAAAAATATTATAAAAAAAATTATGCAAATAAACTGTTTTAAGATACATATTGGAGAAAATTAAATCCAAGCTGATATGTCAAAAACGGAATTTCAAATGCAAAACAGAAATCTAAAATAGAAAATCAAAACCACAAGAAACCAGTGCTGTTGGCTGAAGTAGTAGAACACGGGACTATGAAGCGGAGAGTCGTGAGTTCGAGCCCGTGCTGAGTCATGCAATATTGTGTTGAGTTTTTCTGATCAGCATTAGTGTAAGGTTGTGTTAGTTGTTGCCAGCCTGTTTCAATGATGAAGGCATAGTCATTGGCCACTGAACATAATTGGCAGCGACTGACACCATCATGTACTAAAAAGAGCAGAGTAACAGCACCCACCTTCGTCGGCCCTGTAGTAAAAATTAGCCGGCGAAGTAAGAGGTTGAAATAGCTAAAAAAAAAAAAAAAAAAAAAAAAACTGCCTATCTTCTCATCTTTCCTAATCTGTACCTTCAATACTATCCCCTCGTTTTCACTTCTGGCGCAATTCATTGCATATATGTATAGGGGTCATTCCCTGAGTGCTGGTCCTACTCCTAAAAAAAAAAAAAAAAATTTTCTGTGCACTTTTTTTTATATAGAAATACATACATTTTAAAAAACTTTCCAATTTGTACCTATAAAAGTGTTTATTCCTTAAAATGCAGCTGCAAGCATTCACGCGAAATTTATCGACTGCAAACTTCGCGTAGTGTAGACTAAAGTTCAAATTAATTCTGTGATATCCATAAATGGTAATGCAGTTCGAAACAATCCAATGGGTAACACTGTATTCTGTTATACTTGCCGTAACCACATCCATGGAAACCAAATGCATTTCCATTTTAGGTTATGACACTACGATTATGGTGTTATGGATGCGACATGTCTTATGTAAACTTAATGCTCTGAATCAAAAAAACTTTAAACATTATTATCAGTCTATTAAAATCAACAGGACGTATGAGCAATAATTAAACTGAATCAATAGTAATAATACGCCTCCAGTATTAATGCCACATAACAGCTAAGTTGTACATCTATGTAGCATACTTTTAAGTGCCATTTAATTTACTTGTTTAAATTTAAATAATTGCAAAAGTATATTATTCATCTTTAACTAATCATATGATTAATTAATTTAAAAATATATTATTTGTGATTAATTAGTTAATTGATGAGCCCTGAACTTTAAAAATGCCAGCATATTTTTTTTTTTTAGGAGGAGTAGGACCAGCACTCAGGGGATGACCCCTACATATGGAATACATTGCGCCGGAACTTAAAACGAGGAGATAGTAATGAGGGGACAGATTAGGAAAGATGAGACGATAGACAGTTTTTTTTTGTAGCTATTTCAACCTTTTTTACTTCGCAGGCTAATGTTTGCTACAGGGCCGACGAAGGTGGGTGCTGTTACTCTGCTTTTAGTACATGATAGTGTCAGTCGCTGCCAGTTATGTTCAGTGACCAGTGACTATGCCTTCATCATTGAAACAGGCTGGCAACAACTAACACAACCACGCACTAATGCTGATCAGAAGAATTCAACTCAATATTTCATAACTCAGCTCGGGCTCGAATTCAGGACCCTCCGCTTCATGGTCTCGTGTTCTACTACTTCAGCCAACAGCATTCTAAAGTAATCTGTACCAAGAAAAACTAAAAAAAATCCCTAAACATCAATTTAATTAAACCGAGAAAATGGCGAAATTGTGCTTCAACCCCCCTATTGCTTACCAAGAAAACAAATTTTTTTTTTCTTACATTATCTTTTCATATAACGTTACCAAAAAATACTTCGAAAAATTTTGTAGTAATATTACACGATCTACTTTGGTCTTGATAATCTCTCCAGTAAAACTGTTAATATATTCATACTGTGCACACAATTCTGTCATTTATGTATGTAATTGAAATTGAATGAAGAATGAAGTGGACTTATGTAAGAGTAGCTACTTGCTTAAGTCATTTATACGAGTATAGTAGACTGTTTGACTATTTGAAAACTCATTTTCAATAGTACAACATCCGTTTCCTTCAACATCTTTTACAGAACAACTTTGGCCATCAACAATTCTCATCAGTAATTTCTGCTTATTTTATTTCATAAATTATTAAAAAGAGAAAATTTCTAAAACTTTGTCAACACATGGCCATTCTGGAATGAATGTTTGTTGAGTTCATTGAAACTTGATGGCCTGTAGGCACGTAAAATAACCAAATAGAAAAGAAAAATAAGTAGGTAAATTTTATTTTGCCAGAACCAGTTAAAGTTCGAAGTCCTTTATTAAAATTTTTAACAAATTTAAGGATGTATTTTTCGTTATACTTTAGGCTATTTTTCAATTAAAATTCCTTACGAACGTGTCTATTTATTGCCATTTAGTTTCACTAAGTTCACCAGAACATACACAATTTTGTACGGAATTATAAATTGAAATAGTAGGAAGAATAGTAGTGCTACAATGTGAAACATGATACATATATTTAAAGTTTTCTTGTTAACAAATTTAGGAATATTGCTTTAAAGTATTATGCTAATGGGATGTCATTGATAAAATTTTGCAATAAATTTTGTTTGAAACAAATACTATTACCAAAACTTATCTGATAATTGCAAGAGTTTACATTTAAGTAATTTCTAAATGGAAAATAGAAATATTTTCCTTTGGAGAGCTAAAACCAATAAATCTTTTAAAATCATTAGTAAATACTCCTGTCCTAATTATCTAGCTCTTATATCAAACATTATATTTACAATATTACAATTGCTTTAATTACTCACAAGTTTTCTCCTTATTTACCCTTTCAAGTGCGGTGACATACAAGAACGTAGCAGATGTGTTGAACTCTGGAGTGGAGTGGCACAATATTGCTTGTTGGTTGGCAATTACAATAGTGCAACCGCTATATTAGAAACATTGGAATCACCGCCAATAGCACGCCTGAAAATCACGGTAAGTAAAACAAAAATGCAACCTTTAAACCCAATCAACTAGAAAATCAGCCATTTGCATCTAAAACGGGAAACAAAAAATATGCATGTGAATGTTGTTCGTATATCAATGCAAAACAAACAGCAAAAAAAAAGAGAAGACTTGTGCAAACATGTATTGTGTGCTTAGCAAATTACAAAACGTGTTTGTTAGCAGCAAAATATTTTCGCACATCTACATTTACATGCATGCAAATTGTAGCGATAATTAGGAATTGTCTTAAGTATGATCAGGAAACGTGATTCAAATTAGTTTGTCATTGTAACAGCGTGGCGAAGAGCAAAAGCATTTCATCGTTTCTTGTTTTCAGCACCTGGATTTGTGCCTATTAAATATTAGTGCTTTTTGTTTCTTGTGTGGTCAAGTATGTCTGCATTTCATTGTAGACCTTAAACTAATTCCAAATTAACAAACAAAAAACACTTATATTTAATAGATTGATTGAAACCATACGACGAGTAGGCGATAATAAAAACTTTTTGTTTCTTCTTTTTGTTGATTAGTGGCTTATTCCATTTAGAGTTGGTATTAAGAAATTTTTGTTTTACTGGAACTTAAATCGGAGTATTCAAACCACTAGCAACTGTCTTCTTGCCACATTTATTTTTGTTAGGATTAACCCTAGTATACGCTATTACGTACAAGAGTAACTTTAGTGTTTTTAACAAAACAAAAATTATTAAAATTAATAATCTACAAGCTTTTTGAGATCCATGCTTTTAATCTTCCTGATTTAAGAAATTAATTTAAATATTTCTATATTAAATTCAATTAAGATTGATGGGCTAATTGTTCGAATTCAAACCAAAAAAAGTTTAGCTTATGTATATTGGAAAAAAAAATCAGAAAAATGGGATATGCATAACGTAAATACGACTTTATTAAATAAAAATATGCTACTATCGGTTTGATAGATTTCTCGTATGCAATTTCCTAATAAAATTTATACAAATAAAAGCTATTGTCATATTCAACTAAGCCATTTAATAAGTGGTGGTAAACAAAGTACACATGAGTACTGATGATGAAAGTGTAGCGGCTTTCGGAAACAGCTGTTCTGCTCTTCTGTGTAAGCTGAACAAATATAAACTGATCTTGACTTTCTTTTGTGCCTTGAACTAGTTATCATATCTCTCTGAAATTAAAAAAATTTTCGAATTTTCTAATAAATTTTATAGGTTAATTGTTTTATGGTATAAAATATAATATAATATAATTATATTGTTGTCACAATACTATTATATATAAATGAAATTTATTTCTATATGCATTTCATTGGTGCTTTACCAAATCGTCAGTAGACTTTAACTTTTCAAAACTGTGGTTAAAATCTACTGACGATTTGGTAAAGCACCAATGAAATGCATATAGACATTGCTTAACCACCAACAAATAAATTTCATTTATATATATAATATATATATTTAACAGCTTATTAGTCTTGATTTACGTAAATTCGTTAAGTTTTTGATGAGAAATTTTCTTTTATTAAACAACAAGTGTCATTAGATATGTATAAGACAAAATGTTCACAAGATACAAGAAAATAATTGGGATTACAAACATCTACAAAATACAAGTAAAAACTTTATATTCGACCGGGTCGAATCTTAAATAGCCTCCAAATATTTAGTAAGTAAATATAAAACGTTTAACTTGGTGGGACAGAGTTCCTTTAAGACATCTCTGTACCCAGTCTTAAAGCTCTATTTTCACAGAATGATTTCGGGAATAGCCGTGGGGGAGACGTTTCACCTCTGCATGTCAGCTTTTTACAAGCTTAAGGAGTACACATTTTTCAAAATTTACACTATTTTTATACCCTCCAAAAAAGAATTTGGGTATATTCACTTTGTCATTCCGTTTGTAACGCATCGAAATATCCATCTCAGACCACATAAAGTATATATATTCTTGATCAGTGATGAAATCTAAGACGAACTGAGCATGTCCGTCCGTCCGTCCGTCTGTGGAAATCACTATTCAGTCCAAACGAAAAGAGCTAGACTCTTGAAATTTGGCACAAATATATTTTAAAACTTAGAGCAGGTTAAGTTCGAAGATGGGCTAAATCGGGCAAGAGGGAAAAAAGTTCCTCTAAGAAGAACTAAACCAACCCAGAAAAAACAACATAATTTTTAAAGTTTTTTGGTTATTTTGTTAAGCAAATGATATATTTTTATGTCAAATACGGTCCAACGCCTTAAACTTGGAGCCATTAAATAAAATAAAAATATTTTTTGACCCCGCCCACTTCAGTGGGCGTTATTATAGGCAAAAATAGCATAAAAATTTAACAAATTGTTTTACTTAAGCCTTCATTCCTTAAAAATAACACTTTTAAGCTTTAATGACGAAGCTGAGACGAAACCTGGTACTACTCTGCCCTACCCCCTCCTTCCCCTTCGCCACCTAAATGACCCTACCAAAAAACAAAAGTTTGTTTTTAAATTTTGTATATAATCATCCCAAGCATTTATCTTTAGAGTTTTATGACTGCCTGTTGCTGCCCTACCCCTTCTCCCCCTTTGCCCGCTAAATGACCCTATCAAAAAAAAGAAATTTTAATTTTGTATATAATTATCCCAAGCATTTATTTTTAGAGTTTAATGACAAAGGTGAAATGTTTCCCCCACAGCCCTTGCCAGAGCGACCCCGCCAAAATACAGTTTTTATAGCCTCCAAAGAGAATTGTGATGAAGTCTAAGACGGTCTAGCAATGCCCATACGTTCGTCTGTGGAAAACATGATATTGCATATTTTTGAACCCCGCCCCCTTTAGTGGGCGTTGACGTACGATATTATATAAAGGAACTCTGTCCCTCCAAGTTAAACATTTCAAATTCACTTACTAAATATTTGGAGGGTATTTAAGATTCGACCCGGTCGGATATAACGTTTTTACTTGTTTCATATAATATCGTACGTCAACGCGCACTAAAGGGGGTGGGTTCCAAAAATAGACTATATCATGTTTTCCACTGACGGACGTAGAGGCTATTGCTAGATCGTCTTAGACTTCATCGCTGATCAAGAATATATGTATGTATATACTTTATGGGGTCTAATTCTCTTTGGAGGGTATTAAAACTGTATTTTGTCGAGGCCTCTCTGGCAAGGGCTGTGGGGGAGGCATTTCACCTTTGCCATAAAATTTCAAAAAAAAAAATGTTTGGGATAGTTAAGTGTAAAATTTATTTTTAATTATTATTTTTTTTTATAGAGTTATAAAGGGGGTGAAGAGGGTAGGGCAGGTTACGTCTCAGCTTAAACTGATATTTTTAAGGAATGTAGGCTGAATTAAAATAATTTGTTACATTTTTACACTATTTTTGCATATAATAACGCCCACTAATAGGGGAGAGGTCCAAAAATTCTTTTATTTTTATTTTATGGCTCTAAGTTTAAAGCGTTGGACTATCCTGGACATCAAAATATATCATTTGCTTTAAAAATTATGTTATTTTTTAGAGGTTTGTTTAATTTTTTCTAAGGGAACTTTTTCCTCTCTTGTCCGATTCAGCACATTAACGAACTTGACCTATGCTATCCTTCAATATCTATTTATACAAAATTTCAAGAGTCTAGCTCTTTTCGTTTGGTCTGAATCGTGATTTCCATAAACGGACGGATGGACTGACGGACGGACATGCTTGGATCGTCTGAGTTTTCGTCATTGATCAAGAATATATATACTTTATGGGGTCTTAGATGGATATTTCGGTGCGTTACAATTGGAATAAGAAAGAGAATATACCCTCCACTCTTTTTTTGGATACATAAAAAAAAGGAATTCCTTTGCTCATATATAATTACTTAACGAGCTGAAATTGAACTCTCCTAATCATGTGAAGAGTCCACTATCGCTTTCCAAATTTTACTTTTATTTAAAGTTTTCCAACGAAATGTAATACAGGACTGCTAAAAATAATCAATAAAATATATACCAAAAATTACACTCCGAAGTATACCCTATAACAATTTCTATAGACAGCATGGTCGGCATTTTGCTAACAATAATTAATGGTGTCAGTACATGATTTTTCTCTCTATATAGTAATCGTAATGCAGCTCTTGAGTACCATTATATATGGTATCATTGCTGGACTCTTCATATTGTTTCATTATAACAGAATCAAGTGGAGTACAACAACTATGCGTTCAATGTAATGAAAGGCTTTTCAATCCGACTATGAATTATTGAAAAAAATATATATATTTACATACAGAGCGAAGGTAAAAAGTTTTCAGTTGTTAATAAAACTGAAATTTTTGAAAATATTGCCAAACATTAGACGCAGTAAGAAATCAATTCATTAGTGGAAAAAAGATGCGATACGTTAGCCACGATAGCTTGACCTTAATTAGTGGATTTCTTTACTATTTAAAATATACATCATTAGCGGTCCGTCCTCTATGAGAAGTTTTAATTGATTTATACTCGTAAAAGCTGGAATTTTAAAACAAAAATATGCATACATTTCTTACATACATACATACATATATACATACATACATACATACATACATACATACATACATACATACATACATACGCGTACATCCTTTATAGTACTCCCAGTTTGTGAGTCCTCCTATTTGTGGCTATTTTCTTGAGCTAAGGATATCTATACCCATGGGAACGAACTAATGAAATGTACAGCAACTGTTTGCTTATTTGTATGCAACTAACCATTTGCTATACAATGTTAAAACGTCCTTTTATGAAAACCAACAAAATGCCAAATTTGCTATCCAATTCCAACAGTTAATTTAAAAAAATAGACGAGCACAGCCAAGCATACACAACACAGCTAACAAAAAAACAAAAAAGAAGCATAGAGTAGTGAACACAATCCACAAACTGAAACCATGGCCTAGTAAAGCCATGTTTGTGTTAATCACAAGCCAAGAAAGAAAAGCAAACGAACAGAAATTTATTTCAACGAAAAATAACAAAAACAGCTCGTACAATGTAACAAGTAGAAAAGCTTCTTGCACAGTTTTACTGCACTTTCATTCCATGCACACACAAGCGTTCGCACGTATATGATATCTAATAATAAGCACAGTATTTTAAAACAAAACGTAGTGTTGGGTGAAAGGAAATATTCAAAAGCCATACAACGCTGGTCTTGCTTGACCTTAAAACCAGGGCGAAAAACTAAGTCAGACGGCAAAAATAAATAGTTTTTCAGTTTAGTTGTTATATGTGACTATTGTGATAAAAAATTAAATTTTTAAGAACTTTCTGATCATCTACACATTAATTACTCGTAATATTAAATAATTTAAATGTTTTGCTACTTGCGGAAGTGAACCCTTCAATAATTTTTTGTACTACAGATCGTGGGATATTTTAACCCTGGAATATCATACTTCGTCGTTTCGACGACTCATGTTTACGTTTTGTATATCTCTTCCTCTATTTGTATATATCAATACCTGATTTTTCGTATAGCACTAGCCGCTGATATGGCCTTGCTGTGCGCGCAGCTATAGCTCTCTATGTATTGGGCAAGTTTTATTTTTTTGCATATGTATCATTGAAACCATGGCTTATACAAAATATAATTTTGTTAAATCATAGACTGACACTTTTGAAAACAAGTTCCTTTAATTACTCAATATGTTAATTTTCAAATGCAAACAAATTTAATCGATTATGTAAACTATTTTTATAAATTCCCATGTCATGTTTTAAAAAATCAACCAAATGAAGTAAAGCTATGAAACGCGCTTTTATGGCAAATTAATAATAAAAAATAGTTTATGTTTACTTTTTTTATTAACATACAAAACAAATAATTGAAAGAAATAAATTTCATTTATTTAGTTGTTGCCGGTCTTCTTTCATTGACTTTCGAATATCTCCGTCGTCGATTCGACGAACTATGACGTTTACGCCACAAAAATATGTATGATATTCTAGGGTTAAAGAAATTAAGATATACTCCTAACTGTAGTTAGAAGTCTTAATCCAAAGGTAGCAACCTCATTCAATCTCACGAGGATCCTTCGTTGGCCTTGTCGCAAAATATTATGCCGCGAAGTAAACTTTAAAATAGCCACAACAAATTCTCCATCTACTCATCTTTCTTCATATGTCCTCTCAGTGCTATTATCTCCTTTCAACTTACGGCGCAACACATTGCATGTAGGGGTCATCCCCTGGATGATGTTCCTATTAAAAATTATACACAAAACTTATAGTAACAGAACCTGACACAGAAGATCAATTTTGTATCATATTACCGGTGTCTGGACAATATATTTTATCTCTAGACTTTAGTACTTTTAAATCAAATTTAATTATATATATTTTTTCGAAGAACATTGAAAAATCCCCAGACTGCGCAAGAATATTTTCATGATGATATTTTACCAAATACAAATCATCACTTTGAACAGTCTGTATGTTGACGCTGGTCATTTTTTAATCAGTTTGACTTATTTGTGGGTGCTGTTGGCTGAAGTAGTAGAACACAAGACTATGAAGCGGAGGGTCGTGAGTTCGAGCCCGTGCTGAGTCATAAAATATTGTGTTCAATTCTTCTGATCAGCATTAGTGCGTGGTTGTGTTTGTTGTTGCCAGCCTGTTTCAATGATGAAGGCATAGTCACTGATCACTGAACATAATTTGCGGCGACTGACACTATCATGTACTAAAAAGCAGAGTAACAGGACCCACCTTCGTTGGCCCTGTTGCAAAAATTAGCCGACGAAGTAAAAGGTTGAAATGCTACAAAAACAACTGTCTATCTTCTCATCTTTCCTAATCTGTTCCCTCAATACTATCCCCTCGTTTTCAGTTCCGGCGCAATGCATTGCATATATATAGGGGTCATCCCCTGAGTGCTGGTCCAAGATAAAAAAAAATAAAAAAAAATACTACTTAATCTGTTTTATTGCCATTTATTTGATTTACAAGTATTATATGAAATAATTTAGTTACCCATAATGTTTTGTTCGTTGTGTGGTCGAGTGTGTCTACATGCCTGCATTTCATTGGTTCCTACACCAAATCATCAGTGAAGTAATTTCGGATTTAGGTTAAAGTTTACTGATGATTTGATGTAAGAATCTAAAAATGTTAAATAATTTCCATGTGGTTGTAAAGGAAAATAGAGAAGTACGAATCGCCAAAGCAAAGCATTAAATGTATTTCCCATGATGTCACTCCTTGTCGTCCTGCCGTATAATTTTAAACAAAAAGAAATTGTAACATTTTGATTTTGTTTCTTATATGATTATGCGATAGAAGGATATTGAATGACATCGTGGGACAGACCATACAACTGAAAGTCCATATATTCACTAAAAGTTTTTATATTGAGTGTAAAGAACATCTTCAGTATTTTCGACAATTATTTAAAAATCACAGCTATCTAACCACTTCGGTAAAAAAAAATTTCTGGAATTTAATCATTTCACTGCTTTTCTTGCCATTTTTTTAAGTTTCTTTTTCTTAACGCAGATTTTCACGATTTCTCTTCTGATTTGGACAAGTAAAAAGACATCATACCGCATTGCCTTTTTATACCCTCCAAAAAAGAATTGGGAGGGTATATTCACTTTGTCATTCCATTTGTAACGCAGCGAAATATTCATCTGAGACCCCATAAAGTATATATATTCTTGATCAGTGATAAAATCTAAAACTATCTGAGCATGTCCGTCCGTCTCTGGAAATCACGATACAGTCCAAACGAAAAGAGCCACATTCTTGAAATTTGGTATAAATATATCTTAAAAAATAGCACCGGTCGAGTTTGTAAACGTTCAGAATCGGGCCAGAGAGAAAAAAGTTTCGCTCAGAAAATCTAAACCAACCTCTAAAATAAACAAAATACTTTTTAAAGTAGTTTTTTCGTAATTTTATTGAGCAAATGCGTTAAGTTTGGAGCCATAAAATAAAAAATTATTCATTTTTGGTGGGCGTTATTATATGCAAAAATAGTATAAAAATTTATCAAATTGTTTTATTTAAGCCTATATTCCTTAAAAATAAAATGTTTAAATGTAGTAAGAATTTTAACGAACATTTTATATTGCTATATTAAATTGAATTAAGATTCTATAGGCTAATTGTTCGAAATTTTTAATTTAAATCTCAGAAAGACATGATAAATATTCCAAGGCACAAAGGCAAGTCAACATCAGTTTTTGTTATCCAACTTACACAGAAGAGCAGAACAGCTGTTTTCGAAAGACGCAACCCTTTCATCATCAGTGCTCATGTGTATTGTGTTTGTCAGCACTTATTAGGTGGCTTAGTTGAATGTGATAACAGTTCCTATTTACACAAATTTTATTGTGAAAAAGAATACGAGAACTGTGTCAACCTGATGTTAACATGTTATTGTTATAATACCCGTGTTACCGTTTGATTATTTTTCTTCATGTCCCATTTTTCTGAATTTTTTTTTTTTTAATGTTTAAGCTTTGATGACGAAGCTGAGACGTAACTTCATACTCCTCTGCCCTATCCCCCTCCTCTCCCTCCCCCCTGCCCCAAATGACCCCATCAAAAAAAAATTATTAAAAAATAAATTTTACATTTAATTATGCCAAACATTTATTTTTAGAGTTTTATGGCAAAGGTGAAATGTTTCCCCCACGGCCCTTGCCAGAGCGACCCTGACAAAATACAGTTTTAATACCCTCTAAAAAGAATAAGATCGCATAAAGTATATATATCCCTGATCAATGATGAAGTCTAAGACGATCTAGCAATGCCCATATGTCCGTCTGTGGAAAACATGATATAGTCTATTTTTGGACCCCGCCCCCTTTAGTGGGCGTTAACGTACGATATTATATGCAAATATAAAGCAAATATTGAAAATTTGTATTCCTTAAGCTGAGATGTTCTCTGATCTTGCAGAGGTGAAACATCTCCCCCACGGCCCTTCCCGGAATGACTCTCTCAAAATAGAGATTTAAAATTGGATACAGAAATGTCTTAAAGGAACTCTGTCTTATCAAGTTAAACATTTTAAATTTACTTACCAAATATTTGGAGGGTATTCAAGATTCGACTCGGTCGAATATAACGTTTTTACTTGTTTGTTATTTATTTTAGACTTTCTGCCCGTTTATCAGAAAAAATTTTTGTTGGCCGTAAACATATGTACGCACCATATACATATCTACATAAAAACATATAAAAAATGCATGTGTGTACATGTATGTGTGTCATATAAAATGTCATATAAAATTCTTTTCATCCATTGGAAAATAATAAAATAAATCAGTTGCACATTGTCATTGCTTGACATCCCAGCTGCTTTATTTTTTCCGTTTATCTCTACGCTTAATTGACAGCTTTGTCAATAACAGTAAAACCATGCATTCTCATTATGGCCTTTGACCTAAAATTTAACAAACGCAAAAAAAAATTCAATTAGTAAATGGCTCTTGGCATAAACAAGTAAAACAAAAACTTTCCTATATGTACTTGAATGGCAAAAATTGATGCACTTTTTTATTGTAACATCCAGTGCAACACTAAAATGCAATTAGAAGAGATTGATTTCAGCCGAAAGTATTTTTGATAAAAAAAATATTGTTTTGCTTAACCCTAATCATACCGACATTAAATATTGCAAATCCTACCAACGTGTGTCTCTGAGACACACATGTGAAAATTTTGAAGAAAAAGCTTTAATTAATTAAAAACAAATAAGTTTGTACGACATTTTTTATTAAACACATTGTTTGCATACAAAAGTTTTTATATCATGTTCATTACAAACATTATTATTATTTTTTTTTGACAGTATTGTTTAACTATACACCTTTTTTTGAGATCACACATATATCATCCTTTGGCTTTATTTTTTGAACAATAAGTAACATTTGGTGAAGCTTCTTCCTGAAGAACTTGCTGCATGCACCGAACTATAGGCCGTTGTAATTTATTTCGTGACCTTTGACGTATTTGGAGAGCAATAAGTGCTTCGGCAACTCTTATGTGTCTAGGACATACATGATCAAGCTTCTCTTGCCCTATAACGCGTTATAGGAAAGCAAGAAAAAAACAAATTCTGCTTACGCAGCAAACAAATATGTATACGAAAGAAAAAAAAGTTGTTTCTCTCGCTCTCCTTAGGTTTTGGCTTCTCTTTAACATAGAGCAGGGATGGATAACAAGTATTTTTCAATTTTATCTATATTTTGAATTAAGGTGCTTGTTGCTACTATTCGTATGTTTTGCATTTATAATTGTATTTATTGTATATTTTTATTTATTAGTATCGAACTGATGAAAATTTTATTTACTTTGTAAACTCGTTTACAATAAATGTTTATTTCAAATATATATATATATATATATATATATATATATATATATATATATATATATATATATACCTATACTTAGTAGCTCATCCAGATCTATATGGCCTGGGTACTCTTTTGTTCTTGCGTACTTTGCTTAGAGTTATTTTCATGGTAGAAATTGCAGTTTCACTATTATATGTGGTACCAAACATTGAATACAGTTTTTAGATTTCTGTCTTCAGTCTGATAAACAGAAAGTGATTCAAAAGCATTTCCATCTCTGTTAAAAGTAAGCAGAGGTTTTTCTCTGCGCCATACACAAGCGCAACTGTGTTTATGTAGTAGTGCACATCACTGGTCTAGGAGACACTTGTCGGTAGTTTATGTTGTATTTTTTTTTGTTTTGACTAAAGCCTAGTACTCTGTTTGAATATGTGAAAAATGTTGCGCAACATCAGTTATTTCAGTTTCAGTTTTTTTTTTCCTTTTTAATTGAAATTATGTTTTCCATTTTCAATGAGAAAATTTTTAGTTTCAAAAAATTATCGTACGAAATAAATAACATTCATATTATTTCACATGTTTTTTTATAATTTAAGCCTAGTACTCTGTTCAAAATTTCATGTGAAATTCTGATAAAACCCATACAAAAAATATTCAATCGAAATATTTGTGGAAAAATTTTGCTAAACTAGTACTCTGTTTTAATCACGAAAAACATGTGAAATAATATGAATGTTATTTATTTCGTACCAAATTTTTTTGAAACTAAAAATTTTCTCATAGAAAATGGAAAAAATAATTTCAATTAAAAAAGAAAAAAACTGCAGCTGAAATAACTGATATTGCGCAATATTTTCCACAAATTCAAACAGAGTACTAGGCTTAAAACAGAGTACTAGTTTCTTTCCATTAATACATATTTCGATATCCACAAATATTTCGATTGAATATTTTTTGTATGGGCTCTGTCAGAATTTCATATGAAATTTTAAATTTACAAAATTATTGTATTCTGATATTTTTAAGCATAAGGTCTCTTTATTTTAGATTAATTTTTAATTTCAATATTTTGTCACTCCTTTGTGTGACTTCTTTAGGAACTGAATTATTTTATTTGATATTAAAAAATATTTTGTTTATGAAACAACATATTTTTTTATATTAAATTGAATTAAGATTCTATAGGCTAATTGTTATAAATTTTAATTTAAATCTCAGAAAGACATGATAAATATTCCAAGGCACATAGGCAAGTCAACATCAGTTTTTGTTATTCAACTTACACAACAGAGCAGAACAGCTGTTTTCGAAAGACGCAACTCTTTCATCATCAGTGCTGTTTTAAGTATAAAATTCAAACCAAAAAAGTTTGACTTAGGTATGATGGAACAAAAAATTCAGAAAAATGGGACATGAAGAAAAATAATCAAACGGTAACAAGGGTATTATAACAATAACATGTTAACATCAGCTTGATACAGTTCTCGTATCCTTTTTCACAATAAAATTTGTGTAAATAGGAACTGTTATCACACTCAACTTAGCCACCTAACAAGTGGTGATAAACACAATACACATGAGCACTGATGATGAAAGGGTTGCGTCTTTCGAAAACAGCTGTTCTGCTCTGCTGTTTAAGTTGAATAACAATAAACTGATGTTGACTTGCCTTTGTGCCTTGGAATATTTATCATGTCTTTCTGAGATTTAAATTAAAAATTTCGAACAATTAGCCTATAGAATCTTAATTCAATTTAATATATCAATATAAAAATGTTCGTTAAAATTCTTACTACATAAAAATTTATTTTTTTGTTAAACTATACAAAACAAATGTAAAACAAAAGTCAAGAAAATATTCGGCATATCTCAACCAAACATATGCCGAATATTTTGGTTACTACACGGAATTAAACATCAAAATGTGTCTCACAGACACATGTTGGTAAGATTAGGCTTAAGTGGGTTGTACATTTTTGGACATTGAGGCAGTGCATCTAAATTTGAATTCGTTAGTGACGGAGAGTAGAGACCAGCACAGTGGTCCTTAAGTAATCTTAATTATTGTAAATATTTAGTAATGCAAAAGCGGGGTAATAGAATTGTACATCTACTCTAGGAGAATCATCACTATTCTACATCGTAAAAATTTTTTCGAATTATTGTTGAAATCTGAATATAGTCGATTCTACTTATAGCAAATGTTGCATGTTTATTTATTTGACATATTCCCATGGATACAATTTTATCAGATAAACCCTATTACAAGTCACAATTTTCCAAACTTGCTAAATACTTCCATGGCAATGGGATAGTCTAAGAAAGTACAACTACAAAAGGAGTTTAAAAAAATTGCTTAATGAAATTTTCAACTGAAAATCGATTATTCTGAGTTATAAATTTACGGCAGAATTTAAAGAAAACCCAATTAATTGGTAGTTTATAACCCAAGTTTCTCGTGATGGAGACATACAACAAAAAGTTGCAACTTAATTGCTCCATTTTCCTTCTCATCTTGTTAGTAGCAATTCCATTACTAATTTATCTATGTAAATTTGAAATTTAACATATACTTTTTTATCTAGAGTATTATGCGTTTCTACTTCACAGAATAATCTTTTTAAAAGCTTTATTATTCTCGATGAAAAGTTTGCAATACTGACGTTGTATGAGTGCTTGTGAAATAATTTGTTTTATGTTAACGGCAAAGAAAAAAAACATAAACATTAAAAAGTGACAAGAAACGCACCTTTTTCTCTAATGGATTTTACCTAATTGCATTCTTTTAACAGAATACTTGTAGAAAAAAAACATAAAGACATGAAAGGAAATCTTCTTTTTCTTCCATGAATATTAAACGAAAATGATTTTTGCCTTTCGCTTCTATAAAGAAGAAAAAAATAAACTGTAAGCTAAAATGCAAATAAAGTGAAAAAAAAATCTCTCACCAACATCTTTTAATTGTATTTTACACTCGATTTTCTTTTCTCTATGTATTTAAATTCTATGAATTAATACAATTATTCGAAGTAGTATTTCACAGCAGTAGAAAGCAGCTCCTGAACCACTAAATAGATTTACAGCTATTTGATTTCTTGCTGTGAAATTGAGCTTGAAACGAGAATTTAATTAATTTTTTCCAAACATTAAGACTGTTTGAGACTTTAGGATTAAAAATATGTTTTACAATATCAACTACAGCACACAAATGCAAAGGATGTTGTACATGCAAAATATAATGATTACGTTTTCTGGTTAGTCCCTTACAATTTCCTTTAATGCATTGATATATTCACAATATATTTAATTAATAACCCATTGTGGCCTGTACAAAATATATAAAATATTTTCAAAATAACATAAACTAATTGTGGTAGAGAGAACAAAAATGATGCATGAATATTGACGTTTTTAAGTATTACTTCTTCATATTATTTTAGGTAGACTTGTTTCACAAAGGGATATTCTTAATTTTTATATACTAACTAGCAGCCCCGTTCGGCATTGCTCGGCTAGTTATTTGGGTGGAAATTGGTTTAATTGCGTTTACACCTTTTTATATTTTATAGTTATATAATATTTTTTGCTTTAAATAAGAAGGCATATATATTAATTGAAATTAAAATTGACTATAAAATCAATGCTTAAGATCCGAGTGCTCAAGAAGTGAAGAAAGTTATATATCGTCACAGAAAATGTGAAACGAAAAAAAATTTAAAGTCGAATTTTTTTGTAGTAAGAATTCTAACGAACATTTTATATTGCTATATTAAATTGAGTTAAGATTTTTATAGGCTAATTGTTCGAAATTTATAATTTAAATCTCAGAAAGACATGATAAATATTCCAAGGCACAAATGCAAGTCAACATCAGTTTTTGTTATTCAACTTACACAGCAGAGCAGAACAGCTGTTTTCGAAAGACGCAACCCTTTCATCATCAGTGCTCATGTGTATTGTGTTTGTCACCACTTATTAGGTGGCTTAGTTGAATGTGATAACAGTTTTTATTTAAACATATTTTATTGTGAAAAAGAATACGAGAACTGTATCAACCTGATGTTAACATGTTATTGTTATAATACCCGTGTTACCGTTTGATTATTTTTCATTATTTTTCTGAATTTTTTGTTCCATCATACCCAAGTCAAACTTTTTTGGTTTGAATTTTATACTTAAAACAACACTGATGATGAAAGGGTTGCGTCTTTCGAAAACAGCTGTTCTGCTCTGCTGTGTAAGTTGAATAACAATAAGCTGATGTTGACTTGCCTTTGTGCCTTGGAATATTTATCATGTCTTTCTGAGATTTAAATTAAAAATTTCGAACAATTAGCCTATAAAAATTTTAATTCAATTTAATGTCGAATTTTTTTGTTGTGTCAGGTCGATAAGATCATAATAAATCTCTCTGATACTTTAGTCTCAGTTGCCTTCTCAATAATCCTTTCAATTTGATAGCCATATCGTGTAGTATATAAAAAGTAGTCGTATGACCATTTTGGGGCGTGTCTCATAAAGTGTTTGAAGATATTTCATTAAATTTTTCGTTCCCACTTCCAAAACTTCTTAAATTTGGTACCCATGTCATGGGGTTGGTCCACCTTCTTGGCAGACCTTTCGTTCTCAAAAATCTCTTTCATTTTATACCCATATAAAGGGGGTGGAAAAAAGTAGCGCTCCGCTATTTTGAAGCGTCCCCCATATTGTTTTTGAAATAATTTTATTGTGTTTTAGTTTTTCTTTTCAAAAATCGCTTTGATTTGATAACCTTATCATGTGGGTGAATAAAAAGGAGTGGCTCACTTCTTTGGGGTATCCGGCATTTTGGTATCCTATGTCCGTCTCCTGGTTCTAAACTACATTCCCACCAATTTGCAACCAAATCGGTTAAGTCATTCTTGAATTGTAAATAGTGTAACCAACACGACTTTCTTTTATATATACAGATTGTATTTTGGCACTTTTAGTTAAACACTAAGGGCCATTATTACAACTTAACGATAAAGTTCCCAATAGTTAACCTTAACATTAGCTAACGTGAACGATAAAGTGACCTTTAAAGTTTTTCCATTATTACAACTGTCAGATAAAAAAAAAAAATTAAATTTATATATTGTGGCAACATTGCGGTGGATACCGACTACTATTAGTGATTTTAAAAAAGCGTAGTGGCAACGATTTACTTTTGTTTATTTCTTAAATTGAAAACGTTATTATATTTTCTGTGTGTTAAATTATTTTGCTACTTGTGTTAAGTGCTTTTGTTGTTTGCGTAAATTGTGTTATTGAAAATAATGTCGAAACTAAATAATACGACTGAATCGGAAAGAAAGCGAAAAATATGTTCTAAATTATTTAAATAAAATAAACGTTGTCTATTGTCCATTTTTAGGTTGAAAAGTTAGAATTATTTAATTTGACATAAAAATGTTGTTAAAGTTACCATATTTTCAGAAGAAAATATGGCAGCTTCATTTGCTTAAAGTTAACTTTGAAAGTTATCATGAGGATCAACCTCCTGTTAGCTTATCAGTTACCATTAAGGTTAATTTTTACTTGTAATAATCAAATAAAATTTATCTGCCAGATAGCATCCTATTGTTAACTATTTGTAAGTTGTAATAATGGCCCTAAGAGAGGCATTTTACCTAAAAAAGTCTGCAATGTTTTTCTTCTTTTTCTTAATTTATTCTCTCCTAAATAGTTCAGGCGCAATGCACTGTGTGGACTTGGGTCGAATTCGATATTATTTTCATAATTTGAGAGAAAAACCTATTATCAAATGGATGTAACTTAAACGGGTTTGATCATAGACTTTTGTCCAAAATGAACAAAAAGAACGAGTTTGACCAAAATCGAATGCACTGCTTATGTAGGTGCAACCTTTATATACTGGTCTTGTTTAAAAATAAAATCCTCAGGGACTACTTAAACATGCAGAATTAAATCGAGAATAAGTGAAAACATAAATTGTGTTTAAGAGTTAGTACGGCACAGAACCATAGTTTCCTACGCAATCTTCTAAAAGTACTTTTATTGATTGTTTGCTGTTTCTATATTTAAGCAAAACAAGTTGTGTGTTAGATATCGTCGAAATTTTTTACTCATTTGAAAGACCTATTGATGGCATTATATGTGAATTATTATGTCCTTCAAATGTTTGACACAACTTCTCCCGCATGGAGTATATCCCAAATGTCCATGACTCTAGCGCATAAATCAGGCTAAATTTAATGTTTGGCATGGACTATGTTGGCTTTAAGGAACACTGTGTTTTGCACATTATTCGCAGCAACATTATACCACAAATTTAAGAAAAGCCCATAAGAAAAAGTCGAAAGAGGGCGAATCGCTCGATCTTGGTAGCCAGCTCCCATCACCTTTACATGACATTGCAATACACTCAAAACATCCAATGTGGCATTAACTGAGTGGTACATCATGCAACTTAGGCCTAAAAAAATTTAAAAAGCTCTTACCCATAGCGGTCGGCGTTGACAGACATGGCCTGACCAATGTCGTTGTCAAAGAAATATGAATCGTTTAAGCCGCTGGCCTAAAATCTACATCAATCAGTGACATTGTCATAATGCATTGGACGCTCTTGGCGTTGATATCATACCACATTCGAAAATTTTGTTTAAGGATGTAACCTTGCATCCACAACGGGCCACTTCGCTGAAGCTAATTTTTCGCACTGATCTTGGCACGAACAGAACAGCCATTTGGATAAGACAATTAAATTAAAATTTGTCCCTATCGGAAAATCCTTTATAAAGCATATGACTTATTTAATATCGATATGAGTCTCTATCTAACAGTTTTTTGTTTGTTTTTGTTCTAGGGTGTAACAATCGCTTGCGGCTTTTGCCATTAATTATTCATGGTTCTTACCATGTTCGTTGATACTGATTTAATTGTTTAAAAACAAAGAACTCTTATATTCTTTTCAGTGGTTTATTAATTTATTCCATACCAACGACATGAAACTCTATCTGTCATATATTCTTTGACAGTTTCATAAATTTAATCTCTATCATTATATGAATACGTTGTTTATATGTGTATGTTCGTATAACCATAGCAACAATAAAAACTTAAATAAATAAATGAAATAATGACATTAACCAA
Organism: Linnaemya tessellans; assembly: GCA_951800035.1. Taxonomy (NCBI): domain Eukaryota; kingdom Metazoa; phylum Arthropoda; class Insecta; order Diptera; family Tachinidae; genus Linnaemya; species Linnaemya tessellans. Next base: position 102,223,271 of record OX637533.1, on the reverse strand, counting down.
AATTAATAGTCATTTGTATTAAAAATTGATCCATATCACGTTACAAAAAAATATATATATTCGTATAAAATAAAAAATTATTCATTTATATAAAATAACATTTCATGCATATTAATGAGAAATTTATTATGTGAAAGGCTCCTTGTTGTTTAAAGTAACAAAGGAGTAGACATATTTAAGACAAAACAACAAACAAACAAACAAAAATCTTGAGACGCCTTTATGAATGTGTTAATAGTCTTTCTCATAAATAATAATTTCTTAATACTATTTACAATGTGCCGCCCTTTAAAAACAAAACAATACAAAACAAAATATGATAAAGAGTTTTTCTACAATACGAAGATAACAATGATATGATTTGACATAAAATAAGATGAATAGGACGTTAGTGGCAATGACTGGGATGAAATCATAAGCAAAAGTGTTACTAGTGTACAAAAAAAAAACTTCAATGAGTTTATTTTGGTTTCTTGCAATTCTCTTCATGCTCTTAATCTCCTCCTTCCATTTAAAGAGAGGTTTCATAACCACACTTCCATAAATGTCAGGAGAACAAAGTGCCATGAATGGAACTGTCTGGAGTTAAAAGGACAAAGTTTGTGTGTTTGAAATATTGAGAAATCTATAAGATAAGCATAGAAATAGATTTTTATCGCTCAAAAACGTTAATAAAAATGATGTATATATTTAAAGTCAGACAAATTCATTCATCAAATAAATGAAGTCAACCATTACGACCGCTAAATTTTCAAATTGGCTTTTTATATTATGGAAAAGTATATAAATAAATTTAGAGAAAAATTATATTGTAGTTTAATATTTAAATTTATTTAACTATGAAAGAAAGAATGATCAGGGCTTTATGCTTAATAATATATGGCTCAAAAAGTACAGGGTGGTGCAGAATGAACTATACGGTTTAAATAGTTTATAACTTTTTTATTTATGGGATCAATCTGGAACACCACTTTTCAACAAATAAAAAAATCTTCCATAAAGTGGAAGGACGCAAGCCCAGTTGCTGAGAACGGCGATGCATTGATTGATTAGGAACATCTTCAATGCTTTCGTGTACAGCGGCTACAGCTTCTTCAGTGCGCACTGTTCGGCGTCTCACGGCATGCACATTATCAGTAACAGTAATTGTGGTCGGAACACGATCTATTGTTCTTCCAATTATCCGCTCTAAAGGACGTTTAAAATGGAAGAAAAGCACGATGAGTTTGACGAATAGAACAATTATTTCGATTAAAAATTTCAACATTTGCACGCGTTGCTCTGGTGTTGTGACACTCTAAAAAACACGGTTTCAATATCATATATTTTCACATAAAATCACACAATCTTTCAAAATCTGATTAAAAAGTATGGAATATATTTTAAAAAAAATATTATTGCAAAAAAGCGCTTCACATGGGGATTATTTATTTTTTCTTCTTAAAAGTTTTACATGAAAAGGTGGAAAATATTAGGCGTCTCGTAAAAGTCGATATAATAAAATCGACTCAAACTAAGATTTGAAAAGCCTTTATTGCCATTTCTTTAAGCCATTATGAAGCCATTAACGATGATGCATAAATAAATAAAAACAAAATCTGAAAAATAGCCAGAAAAACTTCCCAATGTAAAAATGTTAACTATTTGAGAAATACTATAATGTATTCCACGAAATTTGTATGTAACATGCAGTTGAAATATAAATTTTTTAATTATTGTATTAAAATCTAGTTAAATTTACAGGTTATATTATAAATACATTTAGTTAGGTTGCTAATAGAAGTTTGGTGTTTTCAATATACGATATTAATTTTAACTTTTCATATAATGGCTCTGGTATTTTCCTTAAAAAAAAAAAAACATTTACAGTGGAGTAAATTGCAACTGACATGCCAACAATTAGATTGTATGCAGCGTCATGCTGAAGGCCATGGGAATTTGTGGCATAAACAGGCAATCGTCTTAAATGAAAATCATCACCAACAACAACTTAATGAACAGCAGCGGCAACAAAAACAACAGCAAATGCTACAACAAAAGACTGATACAAGCACAACATTAGCAAACCAACTTATATTATCAACATCGTCATCAACAGCAACAAACGTTACAGCATTAACAGATACAACAACGACCACAACAACAACGACAGCGGAAGTGGAAGTCGACACGGAAACATCATCAACAGTGTTAAGTGCGGTTTCTCATGAAGAATCGGCAGCAACACTATACGGTTCATCAATACTTAAGGGGGCAGTAACAGCATCCACGCCACCGCTAACCCCACCACCAACTCGACAACCACCAGCGTTACTGTCCACAACAACAACAACAGCAGCAGCAGCAGCAGCAACAGAAGATTTTACTAAAAAATCAACATCTAACACTTCTACTACCTCCCTTTTACAAACCCCATCAACTAATGCATTAAATTCCTTTAACGTCATACCGATGCAATCAACATTAACATCGACTGCGAATTCAATAACGGCAGCAAAGGCTTCCTCATCCGCCAACAAACCAAATGATTGGGTTGTAATTCCGGTGTTTGCGGATATCGTTAAATTAGCACTGGCAGGACGTGAAGACTGTTTGCAACGGTAAGTGAATCATTGCGTTTACTTAAGTAAAAACCAAAATTGTGAAAAGTGATAATGATGATAATAAGTACTGCTCACCATATATTGATAAAGTAAACAAATAGGATAAACCACTTGACTACACTCACGCTATTGAAGTTATACTAATAGCAAACGATGCATCGTATTACATAAAATGTATGCTCTGCCCCAAAAGTGTTCATGTAACAAGTGCTGCAAAGCACACAGCCAAAGTAGAGATTTCAATTAAAACAACAAGTCTTGATTATGAAATGTACACTGACATCCGATGAACAACAACTGGGTATGATGTTTAGCAAAGTCCTCTGAATATTAAGTTATTCAATTAAACAACTTGAGTGTTTTGCTGTTTTTATAACCTCCAAAAATTAATTGAAGGGTATATTCAGTTTGTCATTCTGTTTGTAACGCAGAGAAATATCCATCTGAGACCCCATAAAGTATATATGTATATTCTTGATCACTGATGAAATCTAAGACGATCTGAGCATGTCCGTCCGTCCGTCCATCTGTGCAAATCACGATTCAGTCCAAACGAAAAGAGTCAGGCTCTTAAATTTTGGTATAAATATATCTTAAACGATAGCACAGGCCAGGTTCGTAAATGGGCTTAATCGAGCCAGAGGGGCTCGAAGTTCCCCGCAGAAGAACTAACCCAACCTCTAAAAAAACAACAAAATTTTGAAAGTTTTTTTATGAAATTTTTAATTGACATATTGTTGTCACAATACTTTTCTTGTTATCTAATGGATTTCTGATTGTATAAAGGTGTAGGTGTGCCGGGGCATTCTGGATGTCCAGGCAACCATACTGCGGATGAGATTGCCAGACAAGGGACTGAATTGAACAGTTCAATGATCAGTCACTTCACTGGCATTCCATTAGCGCGATGCAAGTTTCTGATTCAAAGCGAATCATACAAATTAGCTCAACTTAGGTGGGAAAGTGTGGCTAACTGTCTCGTGGCAAGGGCCACGTGGCCCCACTATAATTTGCGCAGAACACGCGACCTTCTCAAGTTTGACAAGGCGCGCATGCGTCAACTGGTGTCTGTTCTGACAGGACACTGTTGGGACTCATGCGAGTAGGATGGGTCTTACATACAACGACTATTGCAGAAGCTGCAATGATGAAGAGGAGGAGGAGACTGTCCTCCATCTTCTGTTTCAGTGTCCTGGGCGCTGGACTCCCGATTCCTGTCAGACTTAGACAGCCTGGCAAACATGGAGTTTTCGGAGGTATCATCCTTCCTCAGGGGTACAGGATGGTTTGAAACGGCGGAGGACATCCCTTAGGAGGTCCTCTGCTTAAGGGCATCACAAAGGGGCCGAATTGACGGACCCAAGTGGATTGTCTCGCCAGGGACAACAGCCCTCTAACCTAACCTAACCTAAGGTGTAAAAAAATAAAATAGATTCATATCGAATATAATTTATTTGTTGGTTTAGTTTTGTATGAGTTTCAAGGCCTACTATTCTTATTCTGTTGTTATTTTCGAAAATAGTTTGTAATTTACAAATTGTAAATTCTCAGATGGTTTTCAGAAGTATATGCGAAAGATAAGAGGTTTTTAACTTTTCAAAACTGTGGTTAAAGTCTACTGATGATTTGGTAAAGTAACAATGAAATGCATACAGACATTGCTTGACCACCAACAAATAAATTTCATTTAATAAATTATTTTCTTGTAATTTTGTTAAGCAAATGATATATTTTTATATCAAAGAATGTCTAAGGCGTTAAACTTGGAGGCCTAAAATACAAAAAAATGAATTTTTGAACCCCGCCTCCTTTAGTGGGCGTTATTATATGCAAAAATTGTGTAAAAATTTAACAAATTGTATTATTTAAGCCTACATCTCTTAAAAATAACATTTTTAAGCTTTAATGACGAAGATGAAACGTAACCTGGTACTCCCCCTTTGGCCCCTAGATGACCCTATAAAAAAAAAATAAAATTAATGATGAGATGGCGTAGCGGCCTCAATATCAGTACTGATCCGTTCTGCTGGTTTAATGACTATGAATAATATTCTTAATATTCCACAATGAGATATAAATAGAATGAATCACATTCATTTATTAAAATAAAAATAAAAAGTAATTTACGGTTTCGCAGATTTTAACTTATAGTCTGTTGAGAAAATTAACATCCAGTAATACAATTGAAATAAAAATTGATTTTTATTTTTATTTGTTTTTTTAATTTTTTTTTTTTATTTATTATTTTTTTTAACGGGCTAAAGTTCGAATCTGCATGACTGCAAATGATTTTTTATTATTTTATTAATAAATGAATTTGTTCAAATTCTATTTATTGTTTTTTTTTTTAATATTAAGATTGGAATATTAAGAATATTTTCAATCATCATCAAACCAGCAGAAGGGATCAGTACTGATTTCGAGGCCGCTACGCCATCTCATCAGCGTTCTTTGTTCAATTTTTCCACGTTTTGCAAGTGGTGCTAGTTAGTAGGTTAGGTTAGGTTAGGTTAGAGGGCCAATCGTGGCGGGACAATCTATTTGGGTCCGTCAATTCGGTCCCTTTGTGATGCCCTTAAGCAGAGGACCTCCTAAGGGATGTCCTCCGCCGTTTCAAACCACCCTGTACTCCTGAGGAAGGATGATACCCCTGAAAGCTCCATGTTTGCCAGGCTGTCTAAGTCTGACAGGAATCGGGAGCCCAGCGCCACTGCCCTTGTATTGGAAAGGGCAGGACACGGACACAGAAGATGGAGGACAGTCTCTTCCTCCTCTTCATCATTGCAGCTTCTGCAATAGTCGTTGTATATTAGACCCATCCTCCTCGCATGACTCCCAAAGCTACAGTGTCCTGTCAGAACAGTCACCAGTTGACGCATGCGCGCCTTATCAAACTTGAGAAGGTCGCGTGTTTTGCGTAAATCGTATTGGGGCCACGTGGCTCTTGCCACGAGACAGTTAGACACGCTTTCCCACCTAATTTGAGCTAGTTTGTATGATTCGCTTTGAATCACAAACTTGCATCGCGCTAATGGAATGACAGTGAAGTGACTGATCATTGAACGTGCTAGTTAGTAGAAATATCAACTATTTAACCAATATTTTAACGAAAATTGAATATGAGAAGTTCCCACATTCATATTTTAAGTTATTACCTTTTTGGTTAGTTCGAAATTCCCCAACCCTGACGATTAATATTCCCAATATTCCATGTATATCTTTCGCTTTTTCCAGAGCCAGCGGCTGCTGATTGCTAAAGCTTCTTTGTTATTTTTATGTTCAAGTAATTGAATTTAGTTGTCAATTTACAATGAACAAGTGAACGTGCCCCCGCAATGTTCTAAATCATGTATGAATTTTTATTAGTCGAACTTTCTTATGTAAATTGTTAATTTTTTTTTGCAGCCATGCAGATTCGAACTTAAGCCCGTTAAAAAAATTAACAGTTTACATAAGAAAGTTCGACTAATAAAAATTCATACATAAATTAATTTTATATTTAATTATCCCAAACATTTATTTTTAGAGTTTTATGGCAAAGGTGAAATGTCTCCCCCACGCCCCTTGCCATACAGACCCCGACAAAATATAGTTTTAATATCCTCCAAATAGAATTGAATCCCATACGGTATATATATTCTTGATCAGTGATGAAGTCTAAGACGATCTTGCAATGCCCTTACGTTCGTCTGTGGAAACATGATATAGTCTAATTTTGAACCCCGTCCCCTTTAGTGGGCGTTTACGTACAATATTATATGCCAAAATTGTGTAAATATTGAACAATTTGTACTCCTTAAGCCTTGAAGAAGCTGAGATTTTCTCTGTGTGGCAGAGGTGGAACGTCTCCCTTATGGCCCTTCCCGGAAGGACTCTGTCAAAATAGAGATTTAAAATTGGGTACAGAGATGTCTTAAATAACTCTATCACAACAAGTTAAACATTTTAAAATTACTTGATAAATATTTGGAGGGTATTTAATATTCGACCCGGTAGAATACTTATAACGTTTTTAGTTGTTTTTTTTTACAGAAACATTAAGACTGTAGCAACTTGACAGATAAAGCTCTGCGACATTAGCTTTCAGACTGGTCTGTGATGTTGTACTAATTTGTATTGTTATTAGAAAACATGCAATATAATGTTTATAATATATTTAATAATATAAACTGAACTTCAATCTGATTATAAGAGATGCGGGAAAAATCTGGCGAGTCGTTAACAAAAAAAAGATGAAACAGTTTGGTTTTATTTGCCTAAATAGCTTGAGGAAATATAAAAATTGGCCATAAAATAAATAAACAAAGAAAACAAAAAAATGAAATTGGTTATAAAACAAATACACAAAAAGAAGTTAATTGTTTAAGACTCATATTATTTTTTTGAATGTATCTACTAGGACAAATGTTTTCCACTCTGTTCTTAAAATGCAACTGCTGTTTTTCATAGAAAAACTTTATTTTATTCTTTGAATGAATTGTATTAAAAATAGAAGAATTTATATCGACTAAATAAAATTTGAAGAGAAACAAATTTATATAACATATTATTGGGAATGATTTTACGTCAGCTTACATTAAATTTGGTTAGCAAACTCACCGGAAATAGCAACCGCAAGTCATTCCCAATTCAAACAAACCCAGTCCCAAGAATTCTTGTTATTAATAACAAAGTAAATGAATATATTTTTTGCATGTATATAATTTATCTATTCTAAATATGTGCCACATACACATGAATTAATGCACACATGTAACGAAAACTTAATATAAATATGTTTAAAGGTACATATATTATAAAATAATTGCGGTGATAGGATTTCAAATATAAACAATATTAATATGATGTACAATCTATAAGCAATTATTTATGTTAATAAAAGCTCATAAACAAGCAAATGTGGTTTTGGCTTAATAAAGCAAACACTAACCACAAGCACAATTTGAAATATATTATCACATGAATGCAAGTGGTTTAATACACCAAAGCTTTTTCTTAGAAACGGCCAAGCATAAACTTGTTTCTCTATATTTCTTTAAGTTTGTATATGGAAATTGCAAAAATAATTTCTTCCAAGTACACTAATGAGTGGTTTTTATTATTATAGAATTTAAAAAAAATTATTAATAAATATTTCTAATATTCCCTGGAATTCACATTTGAAAAATATTTAT